>CM065597.1:122203795-122851295 GCA_033119425.1 Bufotes viridis | reverse complement strand
GCAATGCTAAAAGTCCATACAAAAAAGGAAGTTAAAGTAGAATACTTTGAGTGACTTAAAAAATAATATCCAGAAACCATCCACCTATTCTTTAGCAAAAAAAAAATTATGTACAATTTTCAAAAATATGCTATTTGTGAGAAAATCAATTGGTGGTAGTGTCCAATCAAGAGTTCCTGAAGGGACCACAACCAAAGTTATAATGCAAAAAAAGGGTAAGGTGAGAACTGGTGAACTGATTGAAAAGGCTGACACTATGAAAACATTTTTGTTTCTGTGTCTTGTTGTGATGATTAATCGCATCTTAAGATACACTCGTCACATGCTGTGAATTTATTTTTATTTTACAATTTAAAAACATATTGTTGTGATTGTTTTACCTTAAGTAACATATAAACCGATACATGTTTTTACGGTGGTCACTTAGGGGCAGCGAGTGCCGATCCGGGCTTTTTAACACTTTACCTGCCACGGGCAATGGTGCCCGCCACATGTAAAGCGGTGATAGAGGGAGCGGATTCCCTCTGTTTCCCATCGGCACCCCACAAATGCGATCGCGGGGTGCTGATGTGTGTGAAGGCTGGCAGGGGTCTATGAAGGCCACAGACCAGTCTTCAGCCTGCTGGTCAATGTTAAAATAGCATTGCTATTAAAATGCAATGCATTATTGGGGTAATGCATTGCATTTTAAAAGCAATCAAAATACTGTCTGTTATAGTTCACTTGTGGGACTATTAAGTGGTAAATTATATATATATATATATATATATATATATTGTAAGAGGGTGCAAGGTACCGTGGTCGACGGGAGGTACGTGTCACCGAGGTTCCTGGCCTCGGTGAGGTAAGAGCCGGGTTTTTGTGTGTCAGCAGCAGCTAGTGCTGTTTGACAACTTGGTATTTAGTTTGGCTGCAAAGCCAATCCGGGCCGGCTCATACTGGGAGTAGGCAAAGAGTTGGGTGGGTGCCTATTCCCCACGGTCCAGGCCGGACTTTTCCTGGGCTGGGTTTAAAACACAGCCAGCACCAGCAGCTGGGTGTGATTGTCCTGGAGCTGCTGTTGAGCTCTCTGGGCTGGAAGCAAGAGCCCAGCAAGGAGGAGTGCAGACGGCCTGGAAGCCTGACGTGGATTGTCTTGCGGCTGGGCTGACAGCCAGGTGTGAACCCGCACCTAAAACCTCCCAGGTGATTGGAACCTGTGTTTGGACTTTCTGTTTTGCCTCACGTTTTCTGATGTGTGTGAATTAACACCAAGTGACTGTTTGCTGTGTATTTGCTGCAAGTGTGAATTAAACACTGTTTGCTACACTTTCTGGACTCCGTTTTGCCTCTGTACTGCACCCGCACTGCTATCTACCAGAGCGACTCCCCACAATATATATATATATATATATATATATATACATTTCTGAGAAAAAAATTCCATAAAAAAAAATTTCAATGAAAAAATTAACTTTTCAATGAAAAAAAATGAAAAAAATAAATCTCCCACGTATATCTGGCATTGCTGCGTCAGTAACGACCCAGACTACCTAAATATCACATAAATTATCCCCTACGGTGAACGCCATAAAAATAAAATAAAAAGAAAGGACAGAATTGCTAATTTATTCTTTGTTGCCACCGAAAAAAACATAATAACAAGCGATCAATAAGCACCATTTACTCCAAAATGATGAAAAATGAAAATAAAAAAGTTATGGGTCTTGGGACGCGGCAATGTAAAAGCATTTTTTTCTTTTAAAAAAGGGGTTTTATTGCAAAAAAGTAGTAAAACCTAAAAAAACTATATGTATTTGGTATCTCTGTAATCGTACTGAGCCAGAGAATAAAGATATTATGTTAATTATACTAAAATGAACGCTGTAAAATTTATAATGTTAAAAATGCAGTGGCAGTATTGCTGTTTTTCCTATCTCCCTCCCAGAAAGAGTTAATAAAAGTTAATCAGAAAGTGTGTACCCCAAAATGGCGCCATTAAAAACTACAATTTGTCCCACAAAAAACAAGCCCTTATAAAGCTATATAGACTGAAAACTAAAAAAGTTATAGGTCTTGGAATGCGACGATGAAAAAAGGAAGAAAAACGTTTGGTCAGTAAGGCCCAAAACAGGCTGGTCACTAAGGGGTTAACATAATTTGTAAGGCTAAAAAAAAGACATATGTCCATCCAGTTCAGCCTGTTAATTACCTCCCTCAGTTTTCTATCACTGAGCCAGTTACTTACCCAAATATACAAATTTTCTCCAAGTCCAAGCATTCTCATTTTATGTACTAACCTTTTATACTTTGGAAAAGTTAAGACATTGGGTATCCATTGACTCAACCTGGTCCATTTTAGAACTTACCTCCTCATAGAATCTGATTAAATTACTTTGACAGGACCGATCCTTCACAAAACCATGCTGATACAATGTTATACACTTATTTTAATTGAGATACTCCAGGATAGCATGTCTTAAAAAACCTTCAAACAGTTTACCCAAAACAGATGTTAGACTTACCGGCCTATAGTTTTTGGGCTCTGTTTTTTTTTGTTTTTGTTTTTTTTTACTCCTTTTTGAACATTGGCACCACATTTGCTAAGTGCTAGTCCTGTGGAACAGACCCTGTAATTATAGAGTCCTTAAATATCAAAAATAACGGTCTGTTTATTACATTACTTAATTCACTAAGGATACGAGGGTGTAAAGTATGCAATCTGGACCTGGTGATTTGTCTATTTTAATCTTTTTAAGATGCTGATGCACTTCTTTCTGGGTCAGGCAGGCCAAATTTAATAGAGAGTTTTACTTTGATACTCTGCATTTCATCTGACAGTTCATTTTCCTCAGTGAATACAGTGGAGAAAAAAATATTTAAGAAATTTGCTTTCTCCCCATCGCTCTCTACAGCTTCCCTATCATCAATCTTTAAAGAGCCAACATTTTCAAGTTTAAACTTTTTGCAATTTATATAATTGAAGAACATTTTAGGGTTCATTTTACTCTTTTTGCCAATGAGTCTATTTGTCTCCAGCTTGGCTGCTGTTATCTGTATTTTTTTTATTTTTTTCCTTTATAGTTTTCCATTGTTACTTGTAAGAGTCTAAGTGTTTGTTTTGCTTTGTTTTCCTATTAAACATAGAAATTGTAGTCCCAAGGCTAGTATATTTCTGATAACATTTCAACAATGTGCATTCCCAGAAGACCTCTTTAACCACCTCAGCCCCCCTAGCTTAAACAAACTTAATGACCAAGCCACTTTTTACAATTCTGCACTACACTACTTTCACCGTTTATTGCTCGGCCATACAACTTACCACCCAAATGAATTTTACCTCCTTTTCTTCTCACTAATAGAGCTTTCATTTGGTGCTATTTCATTCTTGCTGACATTTAAAATTTTTTTGATATTTTACTTTTTTTGACGAAATTTTTGCAAAAAAATTACATTTTTCACTTTCTGTTGGAAAATTTGTCAAATAAAACTACATTTCTCTATAAATTTTTCTCTAAATTTATTGTTCTACATGTCTTTGAAAAAAAATGCAATAAGTGTATATTTATTGGTTTGGGTAAAAGTTATAACGTTTACAAACTATGGTGAACAAAAAAGTGAATTTCCGCACTTTGACTTTCTGAGCACCTGTCCTGTTTCCTGACGTACTACAATGCCCAGACAGTAAAAAAACACCACAAATGAGCCCATTTTGGAAAGTAGACACCCTAAGGTATTCAATGATGGGCATAGTGAGTTCATGGAAGTTTTTATTTTTTGTCACAAGTTAGCGGAAATGGAATTTTTATTTTTTTTCTTACAAAGTCTCATATTCCACTAACTTGTGACAAAATATAAAATTTTACATGAACTCACTATACCCCTCACGGAATACCTTGGGGTGTCTACTTACTAAAATGGAGTCACTTGTGTGGTATTTTTACTGCCCTGGCATTTTAGGGGCCCCTAAACGTGAGAAGTGGTTTGGAATCCAAATGCGTAAAAATGTCCTGTGAAATCCTAAAGGTACTCATTGGATTTAGGGCCTCTTTGCGCATCTTGGCTGCAAAAAGTGGCACACATGTGGTATCGCCGTACTCTAGAGAAGTAGGGCAATGTGGTTTGGGGTGTATTTTTACATTTTCTTTCCAAAATGGGGTCACATGTGAGGTTTTTGTACTGCTCTGGCATTTGAGGGTCTCTGCAATCATTACCTGTATGGCCAGCATTAGGAGTTTCTGCTATTCTCTTTATATTGAGCATACAGGTAATGAGATTTTCTTTCCGTTCAGCCTCTGGGCTGAAAGAAAAAATGAACGGCACAGATTTCCTCATTCGCATCGATCGATGTGGATGAAAAAATCTCTGCCAAAAAATATGCAAGAAAAAAAAGAGGTGCCTGGCGATTGCCAGGACATAGGGGCTCCGCCCAAACATCCATACCCACTTCAGCTCCTATGTCCTGGCAAACGTGATTTCTCCATTCACATCAATCAATCGATCATTGTGGAGGAAGTCATCTTTGCCAGATTTTTTATACAAAGTGTTTGCCAAAGCTCCAACACCTCTCCTCAGCTCATATACCTGGGCAAACGTACCTGTACTGCAGAGGAGAAATCTCGTCTTACAGCGCCGCATACACCGACTTCGCGTGTCTTCTGACAGCAGAGCAATGCTTCTCTCCGAATGCACATCAGTGTTGCAGCGTTTTTGTCAGTTCGTCCGTTGGTCTACCTGGAAAATAAAGGGTGGTTAGGGGGGAAAAAAAAAAAGAAGAAAAAACAGGCAGCAGGCTGATAAACTTGAACGTTACAAACTTTATAAAATCTGAACATAAAACGTTTTTTTATAAAACCTGAACATCAAAACTTTTAAAACCTGAACTAACTCAAGATTTCTTTTTCTTGCTACCTGTTTAATTTTTATTTTTATTTTTATTTTCCCTCTTTATTTTCCTAGCAGAAACCTCTCCTCTCCCATAGGACAATGTGTAAAGTGTAAATCACACAGAGATGGTGCGAAGTATATTATGCACTTTATCCCAAGTGAAAGGAGACGTTTCTACCGTTTCACATTTCTGCAGTAGCACAGCAGCCCCGTCCCCTATGTGTTAGGGTCTCTCAAAACCTAGTATCCTGAGAGACCCTAGAGCCTGATTGTAAAAACGACCAGTGTTGTGCTGTCCCTACGTCCCTAAGTGTACCTGAGTGTGGTACTTCCGGAAACACTCCCCTAGGCATAGGGCAGGGTGGTCAGGACAGTCAGAACAGAAATAACGGGTGTCACGCCTTATTCCACTCCTGCTAAAGACACGACATCTTTTTCGGGGTGGCAGTTGGGTTGAGGTACCAGCAACGACATTGGGGAAATGTCGCTCGTGTAGACGGCTCACTACACTGGTGGCTGGGGCCACGGAACCTCCTGGATACAGGAGGTTCTCGATGATCTCTTCCTGAAATTTGAGGAAGGATCCTGTTCTCTCAGCCTTACTGTAGAGAACAAAACTATTATACATAGCCAATTGAAATAAATATACAGACACCTTCTTATACCAGCGTCTGGTGCGGCGGGAAATCAAATACGGGGCCAACATCTGGTCATTGAAGTCCACCCCTCCCATGTGGAGGTTATAGTCGTGGACTGAGAGGGGCTTTTTAATGACACTCGTTGCCGTTCAATTTGTATTGTCGTGTCTGCGTGAATGGAGGAGAATATGTAAACGTCACACTTGTCTCTCCATTTCACCGCAAGCAGTTCTTGGTTACACAAGTCAGCCCTCTCCCCCCTTGCAAGATAGGTCGCACGGTGCCACAGCAGCCAATCTGTTCTAAGAACAAATGCTTGAAGAGGGCCACACTTGTGTAGAAATTGTCCACATAAAGATGGTACCCCTTGCCGAATAAGGGTGACACCAAGTCCCAGACTATCTTCCCACTGCTCCCCAGGTAGTCAGGGCAACCAACCGGCTCCAGGGTCTGATCTTTTCCCTTATAGATCCGAAATTTGTGTGTATAGCCTGTGGCCTTTTCACAGAGCTTATACAATTTGACCCCATACCGGGCACGCTTGCTTGGGATGTACTGTTTGAAGCCAAGGCGTCTGGTAAAATGTATCAGGGACTCGTCTACGCAGATGTTTTGTGCGGGGGTATACAAATCTGCAAATTTCAGGTTGAAGTGGTCTATGAGGGGCCGAATTTTGTGGAGCCGGTCAAAAGCTGGGTGGCCTCTGGGACGGGAGGTGGTGTTGTCGCTAAAGTGCAGGAAAGGCAGGATGGTCTCAAATCGTGTCCTGGACATGGCAGCAGAGTACATGGGCATGTGATGAATTGGGTTCGTGGACCAATATGACCGCAATTCATGTTTTTTTGTCAGGCCCATGTTGAGGAGAAGGCCCAGAAAAGTTTTACATTCGGAAACTTGGATTGGTTTCCACCGGAAAGGCTGGGCATAGAAGTTTTCCGGGTTGGCGGTTATAAATTGAGTGGCATACCGATTTGTTTCTGCCACGACTAAGTCATAGAGCTCCGCAGTGAAGAACAGCTCAAAAAACCCCAGTGCCGATCCGATCTGAGCTGTCTCCACCCGAACTCCTGACTGGGCGGTGAAAGGGGAAACTAATGGTGCGGCTGAAAATGGGGGCTGCCAATCAGGGTTTGCCAGCACCTCAGGGATTCTAGGGGCTCTACGGGCCTGTCTGCGCGTTGGCTGCGACGGGGGAATTACTGCATGTGCCACCGTACCAGCTTCAACTGCCCTTCTGGTGCTCGCCACTTCACCATGTTGTACGGCAGTGCTGGTAGTAGGTTCAGGATGGGCTGCACTGCTGGTGTATGCCTCACCACGTAATCCGGAAGCGCCAGCCCCACTCTGCTGCCCTTGAAATGGATCCTGCGCTACCTGTGGTCTAGCGACACGGGGCCGGGTATGCCTGGTGGTACCAGGGACCTGAACCTCCTCGTCCAAACTTTGGGTCAGACTGCCACTGCTTTCTACAGGTTCATATTCTGACCCACTAGATTCGTCAGATGAGGGTTCCCATTCCTCATCCGACTGGGTCAGAATCCTGTAGGCCTCTTCAGGAGAATACCCCTTATTTGACATTTGGACGACTAAATTTAGGGGGTATTCTCTGAGACCACCCAAGAAAAAGAGCAAGCCTGTCTTACAAATGGGAGGGTAGCGAAGTACAGAAGCTGCTGTGATTGATAAAAAAGATCAAAACTTTTTTTTTTTTTTATCGCCGCAGCGCTTGTGAAGTGATTGTGCAGTGATTCCAAAAAAAAAAAATTTTTTGTCACTGCGGCGGGGCGGGCGTGGGTGAATGCACGTATGGGCGACCGATCAGGCCTGATCGGGCAAACACTGCGTTTTGGGTGGGGGGCGAACTAAGGTGACACTAATAATAGTATAGATCTGACTATGATCAGTTCTAATCACTTACAGATACTATAAAAGTACAAATGCTGATTAGCGCTACGCTAATCAGCGAATCAGTGACTGCAGTGCGGTGGGCTGGGCGCTAACGCTAACTACCTACCAAAGGGGGCCTAAACTAATCTAAACCTAGAAGTCAATCCTGGTGGGAAAAAAAAGTGACAGTTTACACTGATCACTTTTTTCCCTTTCACTAGATGATTGACAGGTGACTGAGAGGGGTGATCAAGGGGTTAATTGGGGTGATGGGGGGTGATCAGGGCCTGGAAGTGTGGTGCTTGGTGTACTCACTGTAGAGATGTGCTCTCTCCTGGGTCCAACCGACGAAAAGGACCCAGGAGAGGGCACAGAAGCCATTTAATGCATTATATTTATAAATACAATGCATTACATGTCTCTTGATTCGTTTTTTTAAAAATCACCAGCCTGCCAGCGACGATCATTGGCTGGCAGGCTGGTGACGAAGTTGTCCTGTGTCGGTCCCAATAGTCTGTGCGCCTGTTCAGGCGTACAGATCGCGTCATCTTGCCTCTCGCGAGATGACGCGCCTGCGCGTCGACGAGGAACAGAAGGACCGCCGAGATCACGCGTATTTGCGTGCGGCGGTCCTAAAGAGGTTAAATGGGTATAGTTGCCAGTTGTAAAGTATATCATCAGGCTCCCCTGAAATAAATTCTACAGTCAGAAAATAAAAGCAGATGAGGTGATACAGATGATATATGGGATACATTCCCTTCAAGATGTGGACTATGCTCATATACTCATTTATTGAGTGTAAGTGGTTGATATAAACTTCAATGTATCTTCCAGGTGTATTGATTGGTTTACCAATTTGAATCACCAGTTATTTATAATGTGTAGTCCAATTTTATGCAACGGTTTTGGAACTAGCTCTACATTTGCTTTTACAAAAAGTAACCTAGTACTTGATATTGTTATACTATATTAAAATGTTCTGTATATTAAAGAGTAATGCATTTTGCTTCCCAGAGTATATTTATCTGTTATAATTTCAGACTGTTATAATTTCTATAGTTATAATATAAATTTAATATTTTTTTTTTATAGAAAATTATTTGTACAGGAAGGAGGCAATGGTATCCACTACCGGAAGAGCTTCACTGCATCAAGAGGTGTGAGGTAGGTTGATTATGCTTGTTCTTTATATTTATGGCAAATATATAAAGTCATGGCCAACAGTTTTGAGGATTGACACAAATGTTTGTTTTCAAAAACATTGCTACTTTAGTGTTTTTTTATTTCTCTTCAGATGTTTCTTTAGTATACTGAAGTACAATATAAGAATTTTGTAAGTTTTTTTTGCCTTTGTTTATGTAAAGACTCAATATATACAGTGTTGACCCTTTTTTTTTTCAAGACTGCTGTTTGAGGATTGACCAGAGGTTCTCAATCGTATTGAGATGTGGGGAATTTCCTGGCCCTGAGCTATGAATGAGCTAAATGTCCAGCCCTGTCAGGTAAAGAAACCCTGCTGATGAGTCAAATTGATTCACTCATCTCTAGTCCATGGCCAGCAAACTCCTCAGATCTCAATCCCATTGAGAATCTGTGGTCAGTCCTCAAAAAGTGGGTGAAGAAACAAAAACACAGAAATTGTAGTAAACTCCAAGCAGTTATTAGGAAAGAATGGGTTACCATTAGTCAGCACTTGACCCAGAATCTGATATCCAGCATGCCAGGGCGAATTGCAGAAGTCTTAAAAAAGAAGGGTGAATACTGTTTTTTTTCAGTCTTTGCATAAACTTGATTTATTTGTCAATAAAAGTTAAAAAAAACTTATGAAATGCTTATAATTGTACTTTAGTTTAGCACAGAAACATCTGACAAAAAGTTGGAAAAACTCAGGAAGCAAACGTAAAAACAAAAAAATCATATCAGTCTAAAAACTTTTGGCCTCAACTTTATATGGATATATTGATACTTAGATTTTGTTACACAGATTCATCTGAAAGAGGCCTACAAGAAAGCACATGCGCATACAGGAACAACCCCACTCACTTGCATTGTATATAAAATCGAAAAAGTCACCTCTTAAAAAATGTACAAAAATGTAAATATTAGCAAAACAGAGTCTTAGTAAAATTGTCGACTAAAATATTTTTTTTTATTATATTACAGCCATTTATTGCAGACAATTATTGTGATGGGGGAAACAACTGGGCTTTTTGTGACTATGATGGGGGAGATTGCTGTACCTCCACTGTTAAAACAAAAATGGTAAGCTCAAACTTTTTCTCATTTATTTATTGTATTTTTGTGTCATGTGTAATCCCTGTGCACCTCATAGTTATCAACATTCGAAGCACTTTTCGAGGAAGATATGTCTATGTTATCCACAGTAATATACTATTGCATTAAAAGGTATTTCTAGTGAAAGGGATGGCATATGAAGTGGACATGATAGGATATTCTGTCACTTGCTTTCATGGGGGGTCTGACTACAATTACTACTGAGGTTTCTTCAAAAATTTCACTACGGCAACATGGCACATTCACTACAGTCAGATCTTTGCCAATAGCCTGAAGATATACAGTATGTTGCCAAGACTGGAATACCCCTTTGAATTGACTATTAATCATCCTTAGGCACCATCCCTCATTGAAGGTCCTTTGCACGCATCCTATGATGTTGAGATGTAGAGATATTTACTCCCTCCATTTCTTATTTTCACATACTGCAACCATTTCAATTTACTTCTAATTGTAATTTTATGTATCTAGAAGAACTAGGAGAAAACATTTCTCAATGTCAACAGAATTACTGCCAACTGGCACCATTATAAAGCACCTGCATCTGTAACCATTTTTTCGGCTTCCAGGCAGCTCAGAGTTGCTTCTTTCATTACAAGCAGATAGATTAAAGCATGGTCATTTTTACTTGGACCAGATATCAGTGTTTACTACCAACACTGCATGTTTTTTATTAAACTACTTTCTGTAAGGGCGTATCTGCTGGAGTCTTCTTGTTTGCAGAGGGATTCCTTATAGACAAAGATAAATGAGAAACAGAATTCTGTCTTCTGTTTCAAAAACTTTCGTTTTTTCAAGACCACACAGTAATCTACATATTCATACTGAGGAACATGCTAAAGGAGATGGTGGAAATGAATTATAGCCATACAAGATGTGCTCATATACAGGTGAAACTCTGAAAATTTGAATATTGTGCAAAAGTTCATTTATTTCAGTAATGCAACTTAAACAGTGAAACTAATATATGAGATAGACTTTATTTGTTATAATTTGAATGATTATGGCTAACAGCTTATGAAAACCCAAAATTCACAATCTCAGAAAATCTGAATATTGTGAAAAGGTTCAATATTCTAGGTTCAAAGTCAGCTATTTAATCCATAACACCTGCAAAGGGTTCATGAGCCTTTAACTTGTCTCTCAGTCTGGTTCAGTAGGAATCACTATCATGAGAAAGACTGCTGACCTGACAGTTGGGCAGAAAACCATCATTGACACACTCCATGAGGAGGGAAAGCTTCAAAAGGTAATTGCAAAATAAGTAGGATGTTCCCAAAGTGCTGTATCAATGCACATTAATAGAAAGTTATGTAGAAGGGACAAGTGTGGAAGAAAAAGATGCACAAGCAGCAGGGATGACCGCAGCCTGGAGAGGATTGTCAGGAAAAGGCCATTCAAAAGTGTTGGGGACTTTCACAAGGAGTGGGCTGAGGCTGCAGTTAGTGCATCAAGAGCGACCACACATAGACGGATCCTGGACATGGGCTTTAAATGTTGCTTTTCTCTTGTCAAGCCTCTCCTGAACAATAAACGTCAGAAGCGTCTTACCTGGGCTAAAGAAAAAGAGAACTGCTCTGTTGCTCAGTGGTCCAAAGTCCTCTTTTCAGATGAGAGCAACTTTTGCATCTCATTTGGAAACCAAGGACCCAGAGTCTGGAGGAAGAATAGAGAGACACACAATGCAAGATGCTTAAAGTCTGTGTTGATTTGGGGAGCCATGTCATCTGCTGGTGGTGGTCCACTGTGCTCCATTAAGTCCAGAGCCAATGCCGCCGTCTACCTGGAGATTTTGGAGCACTTCATGCTTCCTTCCGCAGACGAGCTTTATGGCGATGGTGACTTAATTTTCCAGCAGGACTTCGCACCTGCACACACTGACAAAAGTACCAAAACCTGGTTCAATGACCATGGTATTACTGTGCTTGATTGGCCAGCAAACTCGCCTGACCTGAACCCCATAGAGAATCTATAGGGCATTGCCAAGAGTAAGATGAGAGACATGAGACCAAACAATGCAGAAGAGCTGAAGGCTGCTATTGAAGCATCCTGGTCTTCCATAACACCTCAGCAGTGCCATAGGCTGATAGTACCCATGCCACGCTGCATTGAGGCAGTAATTGATGCAAAAGGGGCCAAACCAAGTACTGAGTACATATGCATGATTAGACTTTTCAGAGGTCCTACATTTTTCTATGTAACATCCTTTTATTTATTGATTTCATGTGATATTCAAATTTTCTGAGATTGTGAATTTGGGTTTTTCATAAGCTGTAAGCCATAATCATCAAAATTATAACAAATAAAGGCTTGAAATATCTCGCTTTGCATGTAATGAGTCTATCTCATGTATTAGCTTTACCTTTTAAGTTGCATTACTTCAATAAATGAGCTTTTGCACGATGTTCTAATTTTTCGAGTTTCACCTGTATGTCAGGAATGTATTATGGAAATGGAACGGTCATCAAACATTTTTCTGATGGGTGGGAGGAGATTACATTGGTACCTTGAAATAAAAAGAAAAAAAAGAAATGAAGACATTTAAGTTAAAATTGCGAATAAAAAATAATCCTGGTTTTGAACTACAAATACTGATGCAAAATACTAACCAAATACTGATTTGGTTAGTACTCAAATTGATCTAAGGCCTCATGCACATGACTGTGTCCATTTTGTGATCCACAAACCACAGATCCACAAAATACCGTCTGTGTGCAATCTGCATCTATCCCACTCCCATCAATAGAAATTACTATTCTTGTCTGCAAAACAGAGTGTTGTCTGCATCCGTGTGCTGTTAGTTTTTTTGTGGAGCAATAGAAATTAATGGGTCAGTGTGCAATCTACAAAATATGCGGATTGGACATGGAAGCAAAATACGGTCGTGTACATGAGGCCTAAAGCTGATTCAATTCTTTGGGGCCAGCCTTGCGTGAAAATCACAGAATATAGAACATGCTGCGATTTTCACACAACACAAAAGTGATGCGTGAAAACCACTGCTCATGTACACAGACTCATTTAAATGCATGTGTCCGGATTCCGTACGGGCGCAATGCGTTCGCATCACGCATTGCACGCACGCAGAATACTCGCTCGTGTGAAAGGGGCCTTACTCTGTGCTGCCTCTGCTGTCCCCATCTTCTGGTACCCGCATTGTTTTCTCCTGGGCAGGGTCACATATACTGCTCCATCCAATAAATGTCTTCAGCGGTGATGTGGCCACATGCAGCTTTCTAGAGCCATAACTTATATTTTAATATTATAGGCATTTCGGGTCATGGTGGTGCAAATCATCCTTATTTTTTATTATTTATGTTTTTCGTTATGGGGAAGGGAGGTGATTAAAATTTTTATATATTTTTTCTCATAGCTTTTTTTTAACCTTTTTATAGTCCCCTTAGGGGATCTGAATATGTAATCTTCAGATTGCTTCTCCTTTACATTGCAATTAATCATTGCATTGTGTATGAGATTTTCTATGTTCTTATGGGGCCCTGACACATGCAGGCCTCCTAAGAACTACAGCTGTAATAGTCTTGGATTTTTCAGAGAGACTGAGGCTATTACAGAGAAGGAACAGTTTCCCCAATCTCTGCATGGAGAAGCCATTTGGGCCTAGGGGAAAGCCACCTCAGATGTCATGGTCACAAACAATTGATCACTGAGGGTTTAAAACAGCAGAAACCCAACAGCTATGATGCTCGCTCCACTTCCAAACAGATGGCCTTTTTAAAGACCCTATCACTGACATATATAGTCATACAGGGGTAGGGAAGTGGTAAAATGGAAATACCACTAGATGTTGTATGCCATTTTTTTTTTTTGTATTAGTTTATAACATTAAATTGCATCTTACTTTTCTGTCTCACATTTGCTACAGGTAACTCCATTTCCTGCAGGCTGTGATATACAGGAGAAGTGTGCATGCCTGGACCCCAATGCAAAGGAAAACAATCCGAATACTCAAAGTCCAAATCATGGATAGCATTTTGTACAGTTCGCATGACCACAACTGATGGCAGACTGGAAAACACATCACATTCCTTATGTTATTTTTATGATAGCTGCTGAACTGGATTACGTTTCTCCATAAGAAACCATTGCATACTGACCAGTCTGACATTTTCTATATAAATGAAGAGCTGCGATTTATGCATTATGATCTGAACGCCATAAGGAACAAACACAGAAATAATAGAAGTGTTAAGCTGTGGTATGGCCAGAAGAAGACAAAATACAAGCCATAAACACATTGATTTTTCAGCCAGTTAGACTGAACATTTCAGTCCTCCTTTTCCCATGCAGATGGTAGACTGTGAAGATTTTAAGGTGAAATAGGAGTGACAAATGAAACTAGAAAATTATGTTTAGGTTTGCAGTTAAAGCAAGCTTTAGTGTTTCCATCAAACCTTGAGCTGTGCACTTTTCCTGTTGGAAGGTCTGTTAGCGATGAGATCTAACTGCCTTATAACAGAGATAATTTATCCCAATGCCACCAAAACCTAACACTAGTTGTTTGAGCATAACCGTTGCTGCTATTCCTGCTGCTATGTCCCATACAGCCATTCTCCTTACTGTGTCAGGTCAAGTCGAAACAACCAGTCTGCCTTAAATCTTGTCTTTAGCCTGCCATTACACCCTCAGGCCTCTTCCTTACAAACAAATTACAGGGACCAAAATCAGCTACTTTGAGATGGGTTAAAGCCTCCATGTAACGTTTAGCAGGAAGCTTCAACACCTAAGATTAGTAGTTTTTTTTTTTTTAGAGTCAGTGCTGCATTGCATTCAGTGAGGTCTTCTGCTGCTCCGTAATATACTTGGGTTTTAGATGGTCTATAAAATTAAGTGGTTTTTATCAGTATTATATTTGGGTTGAGTCCATGAAGACTTAATGTATAGATATCTTCATTTTAGAGAACACTGCCCTTACTCATTCCTTTGAGGTATATTGTTCGCATCTTGTTTCATTTCACCGTTGTATCGTTCATCACTGTCATATTAGATATGCTAGCTATTATAATTTTAAGTCAATATATTTGCTTTGTGAAATATAAAACATGTACATTGAGGGCTGATAATTCTCCAGTAGATCAGGTTGGAATGATAACCATGTATTTTGTTTCTTTGTTTCTTTTTGAAATGTTTTTTAATAGCCTGACAAGTGCTGTTATGAAATAGTATTGGAGGGCCAGTCTAGATGCTTAGTGTATGCTGCTGAGAAGTCTCCGTTAAGTTGGGGTACACATTTCAAAGTCATTTTTCTCATGAGATGGATACTATTTTCTAGCTGCTGAGGAAAGATGAACGTCTGTAAAAGCACTGTGTAGGCAAGAAAATTATTCTGAGCATGTCAAAGTAAAGGTCTTGTAGTAAATGAAATGGGATTGTACTGGTTCAAGATCTACTTAAGATGGCAGCTTTTTACCTCTTCAATCCCTGAAGGATTAGGGCATTCCCCGAGGGTGTTTTCAGTGCAGGTTTCAGCTACCTCCTTTCTGGTTTCAATTTCACTGACTTGAACTGTCAGTTTTGTTTAGTTCTTTTTCCTGTGTTAAAGAAAAGCAAAAAAAAGAAAAAAGAAAAAATTGCAACTGTTTTTTTTTAAACTGCATGGTCCAAAAATAAGATGCAAAGTATATGTTTTTAAAGGGAGGTAATGTATATAGTTGCAAACCAGAGAGCTATACCTACCCTGCCTGCGTGGTGATGGCTAGAGCATGTTTATTGATCTTGTATATCTTTCTCAATGCTTAAGATTGATTTTTGCTACAAATTTTTACTTGTGCATTTTGCTTTCCTCGTTACACACACACAAAAATGAAAATAATTAGTACTGTTTGAATCAGCAATTTACTAAACTCCAGTTACTGGGCTCCACCTCAGTCATTGATACTCTTTCTGGCTGCTGCTAACATACTCGAGAACCTGCTTTATTGCTCCATTCCATAACGACATTGCTATAACCTGATATTCCATAGCTCTACTATATCTATATACTGTATACATTTGAGCTTCATTTTATATCAAACAACAAAGGAATGGTCGTTTCTGAATGAACTCAAGAGTGAAATGAAATGGATTAGCACACAGACCTCCAAAAAGAAGCTGGTTATGTAGTTAGGAGTAATAGTTGATACAAAAAACTAACAATAAAGTACCAGCCTTGTTAAAGGGGTTCTCCAGGAAATATAAAAAGGAAAATACTGAAAAAAACTTGTTATCATAAATAAACTGTTTAATGGCTCATTTAATATAGGGGAAAATCAGTGAAGGAGTTAAAATGGCAGCTCTCAGATTTATGAGCATATCATTGTTACACTTCAGCTTGTGAGTAGGGAAGCACAGGGACACATCTGAGCAGTTATCTCAGCTGTCATCTGCACATAATATGCAGCTTCAAAGTGCAGACTTTACATAGGGCTCTGTGCTCTGCTTTCTTACACAGGCCGTCCTGCATTGTCATGAGGAGGACGGGTTTTATGCTCATAAATCTGAGAGCTGCCAGTTTAACTCCTTGTCCTTGACTGATTGTCCACTAGACTAAACAAGCCATTATAAATAAAGACATTTAAGAGAATATTTATAATAAAATGTTTTTCAGTATTTTCATTTGTATCTTTCCTGGAGAATCTCTTTAAAGGGTTGTCTCGTGAAAATAGCTCCTTTCAACATGCCCACTTAGTGTACCCTTTCAAATTAGCCAGAGAAGAGAGCTGCAAAAATCATCTCTTGCTCTGGGAGACCCTGGCCCATCCATGTATTGAATAGTTGGAAGTTCATTCGAATGGCGTTTAATACTACATTTTCCCTGTTGTGGCCACTGCTGGGAAAATAAATATGGCTGATTGTGACTTCCCCGGCATAATCAACTAATTGTTCGAGAGCTTGGGAGCCAGACCCATCTGTTGATGATTATCAATAAATATAGTTAGAGTTGAATGTCCTAAAATCTTGTTTCGGATCCGAACCAGTGGAATCGGCCATCACAAAAGTTTGCCCTGAAAAGTCATATATGACACTCTGAGGTCTCCTAAGACTGTATCCAACTCCTTTCAAGCAAAGTGACAGCAACATACTATATATGGCTATGGGTAAGTGAATTTAACCAGTGTAAAAACACACTGTGCTATTAAATTACAAAATGGTCCAAAACTAATCCCATTTGGTGGAGGATGCCTTCTTTTCTTTCTGTAAACACGTGGCTGACATTTTGAGTAATTCACACAAGACTAATCCTAAAGCATTCGGATTTGTTGGAAAAAATTTGTAACAAATTTGAAAAGTTTTGAATTGATTAATTTATAGTACATTGGAAAAATATGTAACCCCCTCATTTCTAAACACTGATGGACCATTTTGTCAAATGTTTCCTAGAAGAGTTGCTACTAGTCTAGAGAGAAAATGTAGAAACATTGTTGATCATAAAAGTTGAAGAGATTTTAACAGAAATTTTCAAGTATCTAGTAAATTCCCTGATAACACCAAGTTAATACAAAATATCCCCTATTTTCCCTAAAAAAAATTACATGCTATAAAAATAACAAAAAATGTACTCATCTCTTCAATCTCACTATTTTACCATTTTGTTTTAACTTTTACTCTAAACAGGTCCAACATTTGGTTGATTAATTTCATAATAGATTTTAATAAGGTTGGATCTTGACTTATCTGTTAAAAAGCTTCAAATCCAGCTCTGTATAGGAAAATCAGAGCTCCAGAAAAATATCCAGATTTCAAAAGTGCATATTCACATGCTCTGGGCTATACACAGATTTCTGCATTGTAGTTGCATGTGCATTGCAGAATACAACAGAGTATATTATATGTTAAAAAAATTAAAAACCTTCCCTCCCAATACTCAGGTTAAATCTATATAGTTGCTCAACTCCAAGGATGTGGGGACAACAGATTACCTCTTTATATGCGCAGTGGTTAAAGGGAATGTGTGATCAGAAAATTACCTGTTATTTAAATCAAATTTTTATGTTAAACATGTATTTTTTTTTTTTTAGAATTCATGGTGATTAAAAAAAAAAAAAAACATTTTACATGTCACTATATTTTAAAATAAATCTTTAATCCTGCAATTTTCACACTGGCCACTAGGTATGATAATAGGTCAACTTCCTGTTTTGTATTTATTTACTTTACTCACCAGTGGCGTACACAGAAAAGTAAGGGCCCCATAGCAAGGATCAAACCAGGCCCCCCACACTGGACGGAAGGGTTTCTGCCTAAACTCTTTTCAATGACCCATGGGCCATTTTTCCACTCCCTCATTTGCTAAAAGTTGTTTCTTTAGAGGATAGAGTCCTGACCAAATATCCACCTCCAGAAGAAGAGGAGATAATCCCAACTAAGACTGGGCCCCCTCTTGCCCTGGGCCCCATAGCAGCAGTCACATGGTCTGCCGCTATTGTAGTTGTGCCCCTGTTACTCAACTCAGCCTTCCTCAACTTTGGGCATATTCAAACCTAGGACCCCAGCGATGCAAGGCACCACTGCTAACCAGTGAAGCACCATGCTGCTCATGTTCTGCACAGGTATTTTTTCTGTAGCTACTTTTCAGTAACTATTATCATTATCACAACATGCAGAACTACAGTGACATGTAACACCTCTACATAGATAACACAGGACCCACTATTCACAATAGGTGAGATCATAGCTTATCAGCTCCCTCCTGACCTCTGCACAGGTCACAAAACATGCCTAGAAACTCTTCCATAGATGTCAATAGGATCACCTTCTGTCCATTGTGTCTATAGCCCATGTAGCTGCTCGCAAAATACAGAAAATCGTAACATTTTTAGGCTTAGTGGTCAGTGCAAAAATTGCAGGATTATATATATATATATATATATATATATATATATATATATATTTTCAAAATATAGATAGTGACATGGAAAAATTCTGCTAGCTGTTACTGTCAACAAACCACAGTTTGAAGCTGTATGCTGGAGGCTATATGGTGGTACATGGTATCACAAAGACGATCATTTCCATATGCTGCACCATATATGATCCTTAATGTACCATTCAATGAATTATGCCTTCCTATTAAATCAAACATACCGCACAAGGCCTAAATTAGTACACTCACTTAAAGGGGTTGTCTTATCAAGGACAACGCCTTTAATGTGTGACCCACCGCACCCAAGACCCCAGGTAAACAAGTGATTTTGCCAAGGAAATCTGTATAATACCAGAACAACCTGATTCTACCAGACGCTAATCTCTGCCTCATATCATGTCAGCCCTGAGCCAAGACCCTCCTCCATAATGAGCCTTTGTCCTGCTAAGGCATATGGACGAGGATTGTCCGGAGAGGACAACCCTTTAACAAGCAGAGCATGCTGGGGTTTGAGATTAGACTATATTTATATGTAAACTAAAACGGTGATCCAAGGTGAAACCTGGAGAATGAATATGATAAGGGGGAAGCAAAAAATGTAATAGAGTTGAGAATACAGAAACTTTAATTTAGCTTTGAAAGCAGGTCTGAGTGCTCAATTCCAGTTTACACCAGCAGATGGTAAGTAATATTCACTACATAAAGATTATTGTGAAATTACCTGTCTGTGTTAAGAATAAGATATATATTGTATATTATATATGTGTGCGCGTGCTTGTGTGTATGAACACGGCTTTGTGTATGTAGCCAGGCCCACTGTCGATTGCTTCTCTGTGTATTTTACATACTAAGTCTCCATATACAAGCTGTGATCTCCTCAGAAGAAATGTAATGTACGTCTATTACGGAAACCGCTCTTCCTTATTTATGTCTTGTAATGGAACTTTTATTTGTGATATTATGGAATTTGTCTTTTTTGATCAAGAACAACGGAAAGAATGACCTTCTCTTAAGAACATGTCTCCATACCTACTGTAATTGTAATGTTCACACCTCTCCTTTCTCATCCTCTCCCTTTCACACCTCATGTGTACTTGTGCTGCTCCGTATTGTTGTGTTTTAGATATTTTTTTTTTTGTTTGAGAAAAAAATATAATTGAAAACCTTCAAGCAATATATAAAGATGTAAATAGTAGAGCTTATTTATTAAGAATGTCATACATTTAATTTATATCTACACAATTTGTTATTTTTAAGTTATTTTTACTTCATTCAATACAGTTTTTAAATATTATTTTGTCATTATGTCATGAGCTCCTTTTTTCATTACTCACATACTGTACACAGGTCAACATTTTTACCAATGTAAAAAAAAAAAGCATTTTTCTGTTTGAATACTTTGTATGGTAATGTATATTACTTTGTATGTCTATTATTTAACTATTTAGATTACAGAATTGTTACGAGAGTTAAAGGTTTTACGGAATGATCCAGGTTTTTTCATTATAATGGTTTTAAACTTTGGCGGATTTACAAGACAATCTTCTACCAGTAGCTTTCAGATTAATATCTGCTCATATGCAATGTGGCATTGCATGGTAAAACTAACATTTGGATTCAGCCATTAACGTATGATATGTTCTTAAAGGGACACTACCACCAAAAATAATATAAATAAAGTTATGTTTATTAATTTGATGTCTTTCAATTCAGAGTAAATGTTTTAATGTGGAGGTGCTTTATTCTGTATGGTCTACATAGAGTTTGATGTCATGTATTGCAATAATAATGCCAGTAATGAGGCCAGGTTCACATGGAGTATCCTTTAGTTTTGTCTGATATTTTACATTTAAAGGGGTGTTTTTACTCCCCAGTCAGACCCTTTAAGACCTGATTTGATATGGATTCAGCACAAGAGCTCCACCATAAAACACAAAATGTGATGATAGGTTTGTTCAGGAATTATTTCTAAAATATAGTTTACATGTGTGTATGATTTGTTGATTGGTTGTTGAGAGTTGATGAAGGATATGACTGCCTATGAGGAGTAGAAAGGTATTCATATGTAAACTGTGCTTGTAGACCTCCATAGTCTCACTGCTCATACAGGAAAGAACCCTCTTCTATGGTGATGCTAAAACCTTCTGATAGGTAGATTTATGAAGATAACTAGATCCTTGTATTCCCATTCAATATATGCATAAATAATAATAACTCTATACTGGTACTGTAATGTATTGATTCCTTAAATGGGTTATCCCACTATAACAGCCTATCATCTATCCACTAGATAGGTGGTAAGTGTCTGATCACTGATGTCCAGAAACATCTTGGACCCCCACCAGTCACAAAAATGGGGGTTACTGAGTCCCTCAAGTAAAAGGAGAAACAGTCATGCACACGTGCTGCCATACCATTCATCTCTATGGGACCGTTGGAGATAGCTGAGCACTGTACTCAAAACTATTAGGTTTTTGAACTTTTATACTTTCTATCAAGGAAGTTTTCCATTGAAACATCAAAAATAAATGTTCTTCTGGAGGAAGGAGAATACCTCCTGAACAGGATATGCCAAAGTGAGCTACAACACCACTTTACAATCTTCACACAGAGATAGAAAGGATGGCAGATTCTATAAGGTTGAAGAAAGTTGCACCTCATCCTGATTCCAGCCTATGAAGAAATATTAGTATTGTATTGGAAGGAGCCTTTTAGTCAACCAAAAACATAACTTCCTAGACTAAAGCAAAGGCTATGGAAACATTTGACATGGAAATAAGTAGACCCCTGAATAGCAAAAGTAATTAACAAATGAATACCTTGTTAAATGGACTGTCTGGAAAACATTCAAGAGGACAACTTACCAGAATAGCAGACCTCAGAGGCCATCTTGGCTTCCCAACCATTATAAGTTACATATAACAAGAGTAATTTGGTGATTAAACACTTTTGGCATTTGCAATGGGCATTAATAATACACACACTATGAATTATGGAATATATTTCCTCCTGCCACATAAATTTATTCCATTAAAGCTGATCCATTATTAAAGATGTGTTTTATAGGCATAAAATGTAGAAGCTCAGCGATGCTTTGTCGAGGATCCATTTTTGTCAGTAGTAAAACACATGAAGGAATACTCACATATATAGTAGAATAAAAACATCATGGTCCTTGCTGCACAATATACAAATTGAGATGGATAGTATAAGCGGTGATAATCATTCTGGTGATTGCTTTTAACCACTTGCCTACCGCCGCAACGTAGGAATAAATAAATAAATAAAAAATACTTTAAAAAAATAATTTAAAAAATATATATTTTTTAAGATATAGCAATAGTTACTAGTATTAGCAATAGTAATGAGACTATGTACACAACCATACAAACATCCCGCCCCTTTTTCATTCATAAAAAATTAAATAAAAAATATATATTTATTATATTTATAAATATTTATTAGTTTTAGCAATAGTATAGTGAAATTTGTATGTATAAAATAAATATACATATATAAATACAAATATACACATATGTGTTTATTTTAAAAATCTAGGTATTTGTTTTAGCTATATTTTATATAGCAGGGTTTTTTCTGCGTAAAATATACAAGTGTACGCAAAAATGTAAAAAAAAAAAAAAAAACTTGAAATGTCCAAATTTCCTCAAGATGAATACCTTAGCCAGGGATGCTCAACCTGTGGCCATCCAGCTGTTGCAAAACTACAACTAGAAAAAAAATTGATAAGAAAGGAGAAATTTTTTTTTTTCAGAATTTTCACAGTTTTTCCTTAAATATATACATTTTATTAAATATTATATCCATCATCTAATGCCACAAAAGAAAGGTCTAAGGCATCCCGTGAAAAATATTATCAAATACATGTAGGTTGTCTCAGAAATGAATCAGATATTTGCAGTTAGGCCTCTTTCACACGAGCGTGTCCGGATTAGGTCCGGATGCGTTGCGGATGCGTTCAGGGAAAACTGTGCGATTTCACAGGCAAAGCCATTCAGTTTTGCCTGCGATTGCATTCAGTTGTTCAGTTTTTTCCGCGCGGGTGCAATGCGTTTTTCACGCGCGTGATAAAAAACTGAAGGCTTACAAACAACATCTCCTAGCAACCATCAGTGAAAAACGCAACGCATCCACACCTGCTTGCGGATGCAATGCGTTTTTCACGCAGCCCCATTCACTTCTATGGGGCTAGGGCTGCGTGAAAAACGCAGAATATAGAACATGCTGCGATTTTCACGCAACGCAGAAGTGATGCGTGAAAAACAACGCTCATGTACACAGACCCATTAAAATGAATGGGTCAGGATTCAGTGCGGGTGCTATGCGTTCAAGTCACGCATTGCATCCGCGCTGAAAACTCACTCGTGTGAAAGGGGCCTTAGATAGACCTATTGCTATAACTGAAAAACTGGCCTAGTAATGAAGGGGGATAAACACTCCGGTAATGAAGTGGTTAATCTGTGCTCCTCTATGTTTTTGTTTTTTCACCCAAAATTGATTCAACACACAATTTTTTAAGGTCCTAAAAAGTAGTCCATAATACTGTATCAGAGACATACATCAGTGGTCATGTTAAAGATTCATGCATGCATGAGTGAAGGAGAGAATGGACCTGAAGAGCCAATTTGGCATGTTTCCTTAAAAATGTAGCTGTACTTTAAAAAAACAAACTTTTCACGTGTCACAGTGATATACCAAAGGTTTTAATTAGTGGGGTCTGAATGCTGAGACGCCTGACAATCTCTAAATGGGAAGATAGAAGCACTCACAGAGTACTGTCTCTCATTACTGCAGGAGATGGACTGGAGACAGGCTCATAGACTTTCTATACAGTCTTTCTCTCAAGTGTACACTTCTTTCTCCTTGTTCTAGCATTCAGCAGTCAGACCCCCACTGATCAAAACCTCTGATGAGTTATGATATATCAAATGACATTGATACTTTGAATGGCGGACAAATAATATAAATGAACGAGTGGTCTAAAGACCTCATTGACTGTAATTTTTCCAAGTTAGAAAACATATATTAAAGGGTTTTTCCCACCACACTTATACCCAATCCACCGGTCAGGTAATAAGTGTCTGATCCTGGTGGTCTGAGCCTTGGGCCAACCAGCAATCAAGAAAACATAGGTCCCAGAGTCCTTTTATAAGAATGGAATAAATGCGTGACCACTTCATTCACTTCCATGGGACAGCTGGAAATAGCACTGAGTAGTGTATTCTGCAGTCCTGGTGACGTGAACAGAGAGGAACTGAGGGCTTACATTTCTGTGAAAGCTAAAGGCCCCAGCGGTCGAATACCCAGTGACCAACCACGTGTCTCATGTATGGATTTCTCAATCAGATGCTTATATTTGGAGCTGGGCTGGTCACCAGTCGAAAGATGCAGGTCTTCATATCAGTAATCCAGCTGTTCTAAAACATAATTATTTTGTAATTGTAATACAAAACAAGTTTAAATACAGACAACCAAAATCTATTGCATTTCAAGCTTGGGTTGAGTTCTATCATAGTAAGTCATATCATAGAAACTTGAAAAACCCGTATTTAATGCAAGCACAATCCAGTTTTGAAATAAAAGTGTCAATGATAATTAAATTACATTTGAAAATGTCATCACATACGAAATAATTCTGCAAAATTACAGTCAGTTTTAAATATGAGCCTACTGGTGATTGTGTGTCTAGAAACAGAATCCAAAAAAGCTCTATATTCATTAAATAACACTGCCAGTGTACTACACATGGAGGTTTATTAGCATGTTTTGTGCCCCTGAGTACTCTTATGTCTCCACCAAGATCAAGTAGAAAATGATAGCATCCTCCTTGGGGTTGCTGTTGCTAATTTTCATAAATTTTTGTGAATAACGAAACCAATGTTTTGCTTGTTACAGACTTTCTGTGCAGATTTCACCCTTTAAAAAGCACTTCAAAATCTGTGAAAAGATAAACATGAAACATTGGACTTTGGTGCAGAGGAGAGCTCATCAATATTAAAGTCTCAGAAAACCCCTTTAAATTGTTTCTAAACCCAAAAATACTTAGATGTCTGGTGCAATTCAATAAAGCATAAGGATAGACACACCTGCAAGTTCTGACACCTGGTGCCAAGTTCCAAAAACACCTCCCTTATGATACTAGTGAACAGTAGTATCTGCCTTCAAGAATAGGTGGAGAGCCAGAAGCCGCAGGCCAGAGAGGCACAAATGTGTCTCCATTGGTTGGGAATCAATGTTATATAGAATTGTCATCCTGCATTGTGTGGATGTAGTTACTTTGCATATACAGTAACTAATGCAAGACACTGAAATCTTATTTGTGCACATAATTGATTAACTATAGCCCGAAGATTTTTAAGCTACAAATTTGCAGTCTTCTGATTTCTAAGTTCTCGCTGTAACTTTTTTGGACACCACTATCTATATAATTTTATACTCATTGCTATAATTTGTGGATATTGAGCAACTGCTTTTAGCATTTATGCATTCTCCTTCTGTGATGTTTGTAATTACAGGTTGGAGATGATAATGTGAAGCATTTTCTATGCAGAATATTTGTGTGTGTATCACCCTTTGGACAATACCCCCTGCCAACTGTAAATCCAAAAAGGCAGTTGTAGATTGGCTCCTACAAAAATGAAGGATAAGTATAGACAATACTGATTATAAGGGCGTTGATGTAATAGCCATACTATTGTATATACAGGGTGGGCCATTTATATGGATACACCTTAATAAAATGGGAATGGTGGTGATATTAACTTCCTGTTTGTGGCACATTAGTATATGTGAGGGAGGAAACTTTTCAAGATGGGTGGTGATCATGGTGGCCATTTTGAAGTTGGCCATTTTGAATCCAACTTTTGTTTTTTCAATAGGAAGAGGGTCATAGTTTCAGGTGCTGCACATCTCGTATCTGACAAGGCAATTGTCTATGCTGTGAAGATACGAGATGTGCAGCACCTGAAACTACGGATACTGGAAGCCTGTGCTAGCATTTCTCCTGCGGTGATGCTATCAGTGTGTGAAGATTGGGAGAAGAGGGTTGAATTGACAATCCAACACAATGGGCAGCACATTGAACACATTTTATAAGTGGTCAGAAACTTGTAAATAACTCATGAAAGAATAAAGTTACGTTAAAACCAAGCATACCATTGTTTTTCTTGTGAAATTCCCAATAAGTTTGATGTGTCACATGACCCTCTTCCTATTGAAAAAACAAAAGTTGGATTCAAAATGGCCGACTTCAAAATGGCCACCATGGTCACCACCCATCTTGAAAAGTTTCCCCCCTCACATATACTAATGTGCCACAAACAGGAAGTTAATATAACCAACCATTCCCATTTTATTAAGGTGTATCCATATAAATGGCCCACCCTGTACATTTAGTAAGGGTTGTTTTCATGGCATAGGAAAAGCTTCTGATACATACAAGACATACACAAGTCCAAAAAATATCTTATCAAAAGAAAATTAGTTGTGGATGAAAAGGTATGTATAATTTTAAATCTTAAGAGTACCCACTGTACTTTGTTGATGAGACATTGTCATGTGGCAAATAAAGTGATGATATCACGTTACCCAGCAGCTTGGCTTTCCTTTACCCTGGACAAAGATCCTGTTTGGAATCTAAATTCCTTTGCCAAAGAAGAATGTTTTGTTGGCACCCCTCACAGTACCCATGCCAATCATGTACAACAATAATACTATTCAATATTGTACATAATTTTCAGCACCTCTTCATAGTATTTTCAGACTGGTGGATTTATTGACTGATTATGGAGAGTTTTTCGATCTTCATCATGATATTTCCAAATTTATATTTATTGTTATTGAGATCTGTATAAAAAAAGTGACTACATTAAATTATGCTCTAATGGTCACTGGTGTTTCAATCAACTTTGCATAAATCAATAGTACAAGTGACTATAATAAACTTTGTAATACATCTTATCAAATAAAAATACTCTTTTCTCCCTTTCCTAAACTAGCATTGTCATTGTAAGCTGTATGCTTATTGGAGGATCAGATTATATCATGATCAGTGAGCAGATAAACAGAGGTGACTCAGCAGCTAATAATACTTATATAGTTATATCTCACCCCAAGTGCTTTATTTACATCTATACTGCCCAGTGCTTCTCTGTAATGTCCTATATGCTGCATCTGAGTGGTTCTGAGTGGATGAGAGTTAGGAAGCAGAATCCAATGTCTCTATGTGCAGTCTATGGGCAAAAATCATTACAGCTAATCTCCATTCATCTCAGGAACAATCAGTTGATCTCGCCTATAAAAGTGAAAACTTCTAAAAAAGGCCAGATACAAGTTATATTCTGGTTACATATAGTGGTATACACATATGGCAGCATATTCTGAAAATGTATCTGAAAGGACAGGTACGCTTTAAGTTTGACTCCAAACAAAAAAAAAAGAAAAACTGCATATGAAAAAAGAATGTTCTACAATGGAAATCTGGTCACAAACAACACTATCACCTTTTTCAGCGAGCTATCACACTTACAATCAATGCCTCTTGTTTTTTTACACACTTTCATGCAGAAATATTAATACTCATCAGCATTATTTAGCCTACATGTTGCAGCAATAAACCTTTGGCACCTGAACCCCAAACACATGTAGTAGCTAAAGGATGATCAATTTAGAAGGGAATAGCCTAAAGCTGGGTTTACATGGGGCGACGCAGCAGAAAGCCAACAGTCGGCTGCTCGTTCAGTGAAGGAGACCATGCATTTACATGCAGCAATCTCCTTCACTGTATGAGGATGGGGGTTCGCTATTGTGATTTCTCGTCCTCGTACAGAATCATGGCTTCTGAGCAGTAGATCGCTGTTTAGACCACAGGGAGCCATGATCGGTGGTGCCTGCACAAGCTACAGGAGCACATTCAGCTGGGAACGACCGTTTGCAGGAACTGTTGTTCCTGATAATCTGCCCAATAATTGGTGCATCTAAAGTACCTTTTTTTAAAGTTTCAGCTTCCAGATTGTATGGTCATTAGCCACCACATGTGGGCTGGGCTTTCAACCACATGCGGAAGCTGGACCATCTGTTCTTACCCTTTTTGCTTCTGTCGGTGCATATGTCTACATTATATGTGTGAGCAAAGAGCTGTTCTGACATTCTTGACGAGTTGTTATCTCCTGGGGAACTGATAATGCATCCATTACTATTTGTACTGTTCCCCTTTCCTTGGAGGACAACAAACACTATAATTCTAGCATTTACCACCAACAACTAAGGAAAATGAATTATTCCAACTTAATGGGCAGATTTTTTTGCCATCATACACAACGTGTTTATATTTAATGGGAAACCTGTAACAGATTGATATACAGTTTTGTGGGAAAAGAGTTAGTATAAACTGTATTTATAATTGTAATTTGTTTAAATTCCTGCTAATTCTGGGCTTTGAAGTCAATGAGGCGGTGTTATCAGTGATTGACAGCTATCTCTGTATGCACAGTCATAGAGGGCAGGCTGTCAATCACTGATAGGATCGCCTCCTTGACTTCAAAGCCCAGAATGAGCAGGAATTTAAATGGATGTATAGTGGTCCATCAAGATACAATATTAATTGGTTCCAGGACAACCATTGTAACTTGAGTAATCGGTTCCAAAACCCCAAAATGTCATCCAAGATAAGCGAAAATGAAGATTTAAGAAAAATAAGCAGATAACTAACATATAATACAAGTCCTTACATATAACAGTGAGGCACAACTGCTAACTAGCAACGAATACAGCTATTTTACCAGAGAAGTGGCCTTGATTGTTAGGATCTGAGTCTGAGGCATTGTATGTTGAGTCTAGTTTCAACTTACGATGGGTCAGAAACGACCATTGAATGTTGAAAATATTGTATCCTGAGTAGGGTCGAGCGAACCCGAACTTTAGGGTTTTTGGTACTCGGACCCGAACCCAAACATTTTCATAAAAGTTCGGGTTCGAGTTCGGTGTTTGGCGATTTAATGGCGCTTGTTGAAAGGCTGCGGGGCAGCCAATCAACAAGCGTTTGACTAGTGTTCCCTTAGAAGCCATCACAGCCATGCCTACTAATGGCATGGCTGTAATTGGCCAAGTGCCGTATGTGACCCAGCCTATATATACGCTGGAGTCACGTAGCGCCGCACGTCACTCTGCTCTTACTAGTGTAGGGATAGGATGCTGCTGCTGCTGTGAGGGAGAGATTAGGAAACAATTCTGATCTGGTGTACTTGGTGCTAAATCTGAAAACTACAGTGATTATTTTTGTGGGTGCTCTGCTACATATTTTTACCCATGAGCCCAGTGACACAGAAAAATAAGTTTTATCCGTCTGTTAGTTAGGTGGGTGTCGGCTGCCATTTTGTGCAAATGTAGTGCATTCAACTTCTGGGACTCCAAATTGGGCACATGGCCTGAGCTTGCCCTTTACGCCTTGGAGGTGCTGGCCTGCCCTGCAGCCAGTGTATTGTCTGAACATGTATTTATTATGGCAGGAGGCATTATCACAGACAAGCGCAGCCGCCTGTCCACAGCCAATGTGGGCAAGCTCACGTTCATTAAAATTAACCATGCATGGATCCCACAGGACTTGTCCATACCTTGTGCAGAATAGACATGTATACCGGCCTCACACAACCATTGTTATACTCCAGGACACCACATGTTTTGTGGTCTACCCAAATATAAAAAATAAAAAAAGGGTTGGTTAACTTCTCCTCCACCGCCGCTTCCACCTACACTGCCACGTCCTCCGCCTCCTCAACCTCCTACTCCATATGGACCTCCTCCTCCTAGTTCAAGATTATTATTTTTAATCTTAATTTATTTTATGTCATTTCCCTATCCACTTGTCATGCTCTTACCCACATTTTGCTGTCTTTTGCAGCCCTCTAGCCCTTTCCATGACTCTTTTAGAGCCATTTTAGTGCCCCAAAGTTCGGGTCACCATTGACTTCAATGGGGTTTGGGGTCAAGTTCGGGTCCCAAACTCGAACTTTGCGATGAAGTTTGGCCAAACCCGGCGAACCCGAAATTCTAGGTGTTCGCTCAACTCTAATCCTGAGGCTATTGTATCTTGAGAGATCACTGTATTACAAGTTATACTGAATCTTCTTCTTACAAAACTATATTTAAATTTGCTCAGCTCCTCCTGCTCTATAAGATGATGCCTGCAGCTTACATTGCATTTTCATGGTGACAGGTTCTCTTTAAAGGAGTTGTCTGGAATGATAAAAATTCATATTCAGAAACAGCTTCATTCTTGTCCATGGGCTGTGTATGGTACTGCGGCTAATTCTCCCTTAAATGAATGGGAATGATCTGCAGTACCAATAAATAGAATGTGGACAGCAACAGTCACCAACCAAAGTTGCGGATTCACATGCAATGTGTAGAGGATTGTCACGACCCGAGCCATTCCATAGAACATACAATGTGGCACCAGCATCCAGCTTCTATATTCTTATTTATTAGGCCAAGATCATATACAGATACCAGTGTCAAAGTTTTGCACAATGGTAACAATCGGGTCTTTGTCAAGCTTTGCTGCTTTGTTATTTTCTATGAGCTGCAATACCATAACTCTATGTCTTGCCATTGTTGTATTATTCCGACTAGATTGGATAAACTGCCAACTGGGTGTAACCATTCCACTTATAAAAGAGGGTCACTGCCACCATTGATTGAACAGGGTAGGACTGTAAAGGGACACACCCTTAACTGCTAACACCCAGTTGTAATTTATTCATAAATGTTTAATAGGAATAATAGAGGAATGACACAATATAGAGTTGTAAGAATAGATGCTCCAGAATTGTTTACTAAAACAGATTTGCCAAAAGTGGTGACAGGTCCACATTAAAGATCATCTTCACAATTATGACTGTAGAAACAGAGCAGTAGAAAGTTCCACCTAAATCTCTGTTGACAAAATAACTCTTCCACTGATACACAGATTTTTTCTGGTTCGAAAAGAGTATTTAGCCTTTATATTGATTTATATAGCAGCAAAAAATCCACATAATTTCACCAGGTTTCTTTCCATAGACAAATACTATCCATTTTATTAATTTATTTTATTTCACTCTTTATTCATTTGATAAAGGTTTTTTAACACTGTATTTGCTTTCTTCTGAAATCAATGTATGGCATTCCTATCCCGATTTCCATGTCGCATCCTTATTCCTTTCCAATAGTCCATTACCTTTGTTTCTGTGATATTTGAAACACTGAACACAATGGAGTGAATACACTTATATGAGCACTGTGACAGTCAGTGTACACGTGATATGTACTGTAATAAGATGTTTAATGCATACAGATTGTTGGACGATACCCACAAAAATGAGCAGGTTAAGTGACCTATAAAAAGCAAGAAAAATATAAAATTCCCTGCATCATTTCCACATTAATTGGAAAACCAAAAGGGAAACAAAAAATATTGGACTGGGAAAAACTCCATCTAAGGAGTAAGTTGTAGAGCAGTGCCTTGCTGGTACTCTTCTTAGGGTTTCAACCAAAAAAAATGTCTTAAAAAAAAAAATATGGATATATGTTTTTTTCATAGCACCCTATCTGTCCTTAGTTTATAAAGGTAGCTATGATCAGTTTCTTGGCTGCTTGTGAGATAACGCTGGCATGACAGTTAACTTTTTTCAAAAAGATCTTGAAGAGGTTAGACTTTCTTCAAAATGCTCATCGTCCTTTTGAATCTCCATACGTGTTGCGAGGCATGGACACCATTTTCTCTTCACATGTAAATTTGTTGTCCCTCAAAATGCTATACAAAACAAAACCAGACGTTCGAAGGTCTTCACTGTGACAGATAAGGTAAGGAATGTTGTCTATCCGACGCTGGATATGTGTACTCCGCAGTAGTCCAGAACAATGGCTGCTTACTTTTTCTAGCCTTCTGAGAACTAGGTGGGCTTTCCTAAAAAAAAAAAATAAAAAAAAAATAAAACGTGATCAATCTGAATCTGTGAATCATAAAGTACTACATTAGTGCCCCAGTAAGAGTGTTACGTAAATATTTTTAATAAATGCATTATTTTTTCAGGTTGAGATTTTTTTTTGTCTACCATCACATACCAGCTTTTCTGGTATAATCCTCACTCCTTCTTTCCATTTGCATCTCTGTTGCAAATTCCGTAAAAAATACCAGCATCCTTCACAATTTTTTTTAATGACCACACAATGGAAACCTTATGGACCACATTATAGTCAATGATGTCCATCATGTGATGGCTTCATCACTGCTATTATTTTCATTTTTCTGTGAAAAAATGGATATGCCAACACAGATGTGAACAGAACAGAGTCCAATGTCCTTGGGGTGTCCTTTTTGTGGCGTATAAACAGAAGAGGGGTTACAATATGACCATCATTATCGTACCAGAATTCTCCACCAAGGACAGAAGTTGTTTGTTTCCAACCATCTCATCTTTTTTATTACCCTTGGTCCAACTTCCCACCCCATTTCTGGATAACAATAAAGTTTTTCTAAAGATGGGAGGACTAATAATGTTCTTCCACCCAGAAGTAAAGAGAAAGGCATTAACTGGAGCTATCCACCTCTTCCAAAGACACCTATAGTAGCCTGGTCTCTGTCTATGGTATATACACTCTTGGTTTTGATAAACATCCTGAAAAAAGGCTAACAATCCTTGGGATCCTAGTAGTCATTAAAGGAGTTGTCTCACTTCAGCAAATGGCAATTATCGTGTAGAGAAAGTTAATACAAGGCACTTACTAATGTATTGTGATTGTCCATATTGCCTCTTTTGCTGGCCTGATTCATTTTTCCACCACATTATACACTGCTCGTATCCAGCGGTTATGGCCACCCTATAATACAGCAACGGTGGCTGTGCTTGCACACTATAGGAAAAGGGCAGGCCTCTCTGCTGGCCGGGTCCGTGGGAGTGCACATAGGCGACGCTTTTTCCTATATTGTGCAAGCATGGTCACTGCTGCTGAATTGCAAGGTGGTCATAACCCCTGGATAAGAGCAGTGTATAACGTGCAAAGCAGAATTTGTTTACCTTGGCTACAGACTTTTGCACCATCCTTTTTGAATAACTCTGTGTTATAATTGTCCTTGGCATTTTTAAGCTTTGTCAAAACAGCACTGATCAAGGGTTTGTAAGGGCTCATGCACACGGCCGTTGCCTGATCGTGTGCAACCTGCATGACGGATGCAGACCCATTCATTTGAATGGGTCCACAATCCGGAAGGTCGTTGCGAAACAGATGCACGGAACCCCATGGAAGCACCACGGTCGATGCCCGTGCATTGCCGATCGCAATTTGCGGTCCGCAGCACGGGCCCGGTTGGCACATGTTCGTGTGCATGAGCCCTAACTGACATCATTTCCACTGATTAGTATAATCAGTCACCAAATCTCAAGTCATGGTTAAGTTTATGAGCCCATCCCTAAATTGCTTCCATTTGCCTCATAATTGTAGTATCCTATCAATTAATTTTTAGCAAGTGGGATAGAGAAACTAGGTGAAATACTTTGAAGTGACAAAACCACACGTCTAGCAAATGGTCAATATTTCATCTTCTTATTTTATCATTAAAGCGCATATGATACAGCTGAATCCATACAGCATGAAATTCATAAAGTGCAAAAGTCCAAGGTGCAAAGTCCATAAAAGTTAATACTTATCGGTCCCGATGTAAGGAGACTGTTCACATGGTAGTGGAGGGTCGTTGTGCCCACACGCTACGTGATGTTTCAGGGGTCACCTCCTTTGCTGTTTTGGGAGCAAATACTTTGGTCAGAGACTGCTGAGGGTATGACCACATGGCACAAGAGTACCAGGTGGCCATATGAGCATACAAGCTCTAATGAAAATAATTATGACTGCACTGTTCAGTCCATCTGTATTGTTAATGGCTGATCAACGGCCATTAACAATGCAGATCAACTAATCAGTGCAGTCACAACTAGTTTATTAGAGCCCAGTATGGCTTGTACGGTCACAACACAGCTGCACTTTGTGGTTGTACCCTCATAATTCTCTACTGATTATCAATCATGAAAATCACTGTTCTCTAATCCTTTCTGTAAACCCAGCAGCCTGCCTTGACTGCTAATCCTGACAAATGCATCCTACCATCTCTTATTTTGCTTACAACTTTTTTCAAAATGGACTGGATTAAAAAAGTGGGAAGGTAACAATATTAAAAATATTTTATGGGTGATTTCCTTTAGCTACAGTTTTTATCTACAATTAAGCCCTTATTCACACGCCAGTGTTCGGTCAGTGATTTCCATCAGTGATTTTAAGCCAAAACCCGATGCGACTCTAAACATAGAACAGGTGCAGATATGACCCTTATGCCTTATGTCTGTGGAGGCTCCAGTCCTGGTTTGGGCTCACAATCACTGATGGAAATCACTGATGGAAATCACTGACCAAACACTGACGTGTGAATAAGGCCTAATAACCCTTAAATCGATCCTCCAGTCTGTGTAATACACTGCCCTATTATGCCCCACATTAGCCACTGCACAGTTTTGCCTGGGGTGCTTCTTTAAAGCGCTCCTCCAGTCCAAACTGAAGATTGGACTATACATTGCTACATATCTGGTGCCCTCCTCAAGATATGTTTCCTGATTTAGTTTCTCCGTTCTGCTCCCCAATACCTTTGTCCCAATACGGCCACCTCAGGATATTCTACACAATACAATACAATACTTTGTTACCAGCATTCTGATCTCCCCTTTATGACTCTGACTGGTTGCAGCTAGAGTTGAGCGAACTTCTGTTTTAGATAAGAGGTGGTAGCCTACAAACTCTTATCCAATCCAGTACTGAGCCACGCCCCCTGCACTGATCACACGAGGGTGATGTCACCCCAGGTCCTCCGTGTTGTCCAAGGTTCGGGTTCATTGAAGAATCCCCTTATGGATTCCAAATGCCGTTATGGTCCGTGGTAGCGGAATCCATAACGGGATGCTTGGATAACCCGAACCCGAACTTTGAAAAACGAACTTAAAACAGAAGTTCGCTCAACTCTAGTTGCAGCTATTTTTTTTACTCACCCTCCTCTATCACACTTGTTCTCGATTGTCACTATCTGGGAGCACACGAATATGCCATCTCTCGATCAACATGGTGCAACACAGTATCAGGAGCCGTGAGCTGTCTCAGTGCCAGCATGTAGCAGTACACTTTTCATGGACTTAAGTGGGCCTGTGAGCACTGTGCATTATTATGTGTGCTACTTTTTCTAACATGTTTTCTGTTTAATGCTTTGTAATTATTTATTTATTATTGTCATTTTAAAATCTCCTTATTAAAGGGGTTGTTCGGGTTCAGAGCTGAACCCGGACATACCGATAATTTACCCAGGCAGCCCCCCTGAAGTTAGCATTGGAGCATTTCATGCTACGATGGTCTCTGTTGCCCTGCGCTGGTAAGCGTAGGGCAAGGGCTCTTTTATTTACAATAACATACTGCCGGGCGGAGGCTTCCGTCCATCAGTGCTGGTGATGTCAACGGGCTCACTGCTGGGCAGAAGCCTCCATCTGGCAGCCCTAAGGAGAGACTGGTTCGTCACCCGAACTCCAGGAAATGCCTTTGCCCTGTGGGATTCAGCTCTGAACCCGGGCAACTCATTTAACTTTGATACTATGTTTTATAGCAATTTTATCTGATCAGTTATTGCTCTAATGTAACGTATCGACTGTGTTAATACTGTCTACCTATTTTACTGATATTCTGTTTTATCATCATTTGGTAATTTATCTAGTCCTCTGATAACCAAACGGGTTAACACATAGGGACTTGGTGAAGTATGCTGATTTGTTCAGATTGTTTAATATCATATTGTCATGAAAGGTAGGGAACAGTGCAGCCCTGACCTCCAGCCGCACCACTGTCCCTATCTACTAGCACAATATTGCGGCCCACAACTTGACAGCAGTCTGTGACTTTATTACGTGCAGAGGCCCACACCTATATAAGTCAGACGGAAAGAGATGAAAACCAAACAGGCAAAACTAGGACTGAATCAGAATCCAAAATCTAATTCAAATACATAGCAGAGTGAAACCAGGAGATACCACCAGAGACAAAGTCAGCAGGCAATGGGGAGGTGACAAACAAACAGAGTCAAATACCAACAGTTTCCAGTATAAAGCAAGGAGGTCACGTCAGAGACAAAATCAATATACAGAGGCAAAAGTGCAGTGCTACAAAAAAACAAAACACAAAGCTAGTCTGTAAGGCAGGAATACAAATCACAGGCAACTGTGGCCAGAGGCTGCTTTTTTAAATAGCCTGCCCTCTGGAAGCAAGTGATGCTGAAATCGGGCCTGAATGATCCATGTTCCCAGATAGGTTGACCAACCTTACTCTCAGTGTGGCAGGTTGCTGTAGCAACAGAGTGCCACCGACACACTTTGGCCAGATTCGCTGCGGGAGGGCAGACCGGTAAGTATGCAACATATATCGTTTAGTAAGTAAGTACTGTGTTCCAGTTAGCATTATCTGATAGGAGCATAACGTGTGCATACTGGAGTATCTATAACTCTGTTTTGTTCCCTTGTTATTGTTCCTATAAATTTTTTAATGAACGTCCAATAGGCTTTTAGCATTTAGGGGTGTGTCCCTGACTAATTAGACTGTGTCAAAGTTTGTGGGGCACCTCTCACTGGTAACACATAGTTGCAAGATTCATACACTAACAGTAGCAATAATTGAGGAATGGAACAACATAGTTATATGAAAGGATGCTCCAGAATCATTATTATATAGTTAATAAAATCATTAAGTAAAACAGGTGCGGTATGTCAGGAGTTGTAGTGATTAAGGTTGATCCGAAGCTGCTTCGGTCAAAACTTTGTTTAAATGCTGTATGGAGATCTGTCTCCGTACAGCATTCAAATGTATGGGCTAAGGCGAGGTGAAATTCCTTATCTACTTTGGTGATAATGAATTTCACCTCGCCAGAGCCCATACATTTGAATCTATGATCTAATAATTGGTTTTTGACTGAGCATATCAGTTGCCATCAATGTGACCAAGTGATCGGTCCCTCTAGCAGCCAACACAAGGCATCTTGCTTTGGAAGCTCGCAGGTCCACCCAGCAGAAGCATCTACTGTATTGTTTTTCTTAGGAAATCTGTTAGATGCCTAAATTAAAAGCTGTTCTGGTGACAGAGTCCTATAATTTTGTCTCCTTTCATTTTAATAACCTCAGATGTTTTTGCTAAATATTTCCTGGAAATTTAGAAAATAATAATGAATAGTCTCATTAAATTCATTTTGTGCTGGAATGGCTTCTGAAACGTAATTATTTTGTTTCTACGGTAAGTAGAAGATTTGTAAGATTTGTGGTGCTGTTTCCCTTTGGACTACAGCTAAGATAGAAGAAATACTTCAGTTTTATCTGTACGTTGGACAGCTGTGTGACAAACAAGCGCAAGACAGTAAAGACAAGGTGATCATGAAATATGTAGGCAGAGAATGGCCTGCATCATCTGCTATTAGTCCTAATGTAGAACTCACGACTAACACTTCACTTTGTCAAGAACATGAACTTGTGGACAAACTTATTGTAGCTTATTACAATACAGGATGATGCATATCACTTAAAGAGTGTTATCCGGGACTTTAAAATTAAATGCTTAGGGTAGGCCATCAATATTAGATTGGTGGGGGGAACACTCTTGACAATAAGCTGTTTGAAGGGTCTTAAGCATTTGGAAGAACCTTTCAATGTTTTCCATGCACGTTTCCATCTTGTAGTAGTGGATGTGCCTGATATTATAATTCAGCACAGCTTCAACCCATTGAAGAGTTTTCTCAAGATTATGGCTGTTAAAATACTCATGCTCATCTGCTCAAAGGCATCCTGGCTCCATTCTGCAATCTTCCACCCTCCGGTCTGTTTACTTAGATCAGGGTATCAACAGGGTCACAGTCACATGTGCCATTGAAGCTAATGAACGACCTCTGTGATGACGTGTCCCCAAGCAGCAGGTGACTCAACAGTGATGTGCCACTTTGGGACACGTGACCACTGAGGCCAGTCATTGGCTGTAGTGGCACATATGATCGTGTCCGTACCCTGGCCAGAAGTAAACAGATAAGGGTATTGGAAGATCATTAAAATTAGAGACAGCCAATGTGCCTTAACGGAGTGGTGGGGAGAAAGCGAGTATGAGCTTTTTAACAGGTACCACATGCTTCAGAGGGCTAAGTAAAACTGACTATATACCTAGAAAACCCCTTTAAAGCGTATGGGACTGACCTGTAATATCAGGCACCACGCTACTACAAGTACAGTGCTATGCCTTGTAAACACTCTGGCGAGTGCTGCGGCCTGTTCAAGGTGGCTAATTGGCAGGGTGCCAAGAGTCAATTACCTACTACTAACAGAACAGACTAACAATGGAATAATCAATAGCAATGGACCCTTTGTTGGCTGATTATTATTGGTAACTCCCAAAAATTAGATTTTTTTTTATTCAGAATAAAGATATAATTAAAATTATTAAATATTTCCCATTGTAAGTCTCATTAGGGGTGAGTTAACACTCCTTAACCCCTTAACGCATAATTCAGTACATGTACGGCATTATGCACCCATAGTTGTATGGAGTCCACTCCAAATGTGGTGGGTGCCGGCTGTATCATACAGCTGGAATCTGGCCGCAATGATGGGGAATGGTGATCACACCAAACCTTGTCATTTAAACCCTCAGATGCTGCAATCAAAATTGATTGCGGCATCTTTTTAGTTAGGCAAAGGGATGTGGCTCCCTCTGCCTCCTGATCGGAGCCCCCGCAGTAAAATCGCAGGGCTCAGATTGGTAACTATGGCAGCCTAGACTCTGCTGAAGCCTGCCATGGCCTACCATGCCATGGCATAGCTCAGCAAGGACAGTGTAAAAATCCTATTCACGTAATAGAATCTTTATTAAGGTGAAAAGGACAAGGGATCACAGGATTCCAGGTTCGAGCCCCCTAATAGTTAATAGGGGGCTAGTAGTTATTCAATAAAAAGTAATAAAAATAACAACACAATATTAAAAGTTTACATCACCTCCCTTTTCCAATTTTACATATAAAAGTATATAAATGCAAAAAAATTAACATATTAGGTATTGCTGTGTCCCAAAATGTCTGAACTATTAAAATATTTTTTTTTTTAAATTCCTTTATGTTGAACACTGTAACGGGAAAAAATTAAAAACTAGTGATTCACCATTTCACCAGTCATCTTGTACCCCTAAAAAGTTGAAAAATTGAAACAGTGGTCAAAAAGTTGTGCATACGAAAAATGGTACCAATAAAAACTACAGTTCGTTATGCAAAAAACAAGCACACATACAGCTCTGTAGACCACAATATGAAAAAAGTTTTGACTGTCAGAATATGGCGATAATTTCCCAGGTTCTCTGCCAGTCTTTGTTCACTTATTGATGATAATGCCTTAACAAGATAAGTGACCACTGCAGCCAATCACCCTCCAAAGTGGTGTTGTGTTGACACTGAGATCACAGTTGTCGCAAGAGACTGACTGCAGAGGTCACAAGTTGTGTTGACACTTCACTGTTTGAGTTGGGTGGACAGAGACCGACAGGGAACCCAGGAAACATTGATACTCCAATGCCAAAGAAAGTAAGAAGGCCAAAAATTCCCAAGAATATTAAAGGACTTCTAATAATTCTTATTTTAAAGACATCTCTTTTTTTTCTTACATGCAGTGCATGTTGATTTTATCATTCGGCTCCTTGCTTTGTCACACACTTTTTGTGTATGTGGAAAACCTATTTAAATATTAACAATTTTGTCAAAAGATCTAATTTTTTACGTATAAACTGAACTGATCCACTTCTAAAGTGCTCAAATTCCTCTGGTGAAATTGTCAGGTCTGAAATGCAAGCAGTATATTATAAATATAGAAATGAGTCAGATGTACAGAAAAGAAAAGGTGTGACCTGAATGTAAGAAAATGACCTATGAAATCATTGAATGGACTGCATGTCAAGTTATGGATGAGACGGTCATGGCAGGACAGAGAAATTAGGGAGGTTGGGAAGAGGAGACTTACTGCTTTGTAACTCTTTCCAGCTCACTGTTATGATAGGAAAAGGAGGGCCACATGGAAAGTAAAGAAAAGCCCATTCAAGCCCGAACATCTGGAAACACTTTCTGTCTTTGTGAATAACATATATGCAGTCATTCTGCAGGTTTCCCAGACCCCAGTGTTTGTATTTAGCTATAGTGGAGATCAGAAAGAACGTGGTGGCAGTAAGAGGGAGCATTTCTCCACAGCTAGGTCCTCTTCCAGAAAAATAACATGTTGGTGGATACTGTAGCTTTTAGTAATTTTATATTCTAAGGGCTCATGCACACAACCATGATTTGGGTCCGCATCCAAGCCACATTTTTTCAATTCAATCCAATGGGGCCGCAAAAGATGTGGACACCACTCCATGTGCCGTCTGCATCCGCACGTCCGTTCCGTGGTCCCTCAAAAAATTATCATGTACAAGGGTAGGACTGCTCTATTGAGGGTCGAAGTTCTGTGCAGCAAAACGTGGAACGCATGCGGACATAGTCGTGCATGAGGCCTAATGCTGAGAAGATTAAAGATGTAACAAAAGTTAACAGCTGACTTCAAGCAGGAAATCTCTTCTGTCATGCTGGGGTTTGGATTAGGTAATAATAGTAATAGTTTGTGAGATTGTATGCTAGAGGTTCATTTAGAGGTATCAGATACTTAAAGTAAATATCACACTTTGAACTCAATTTGGATTATTTTGATATCAATTTAGTCCTGATAGCAGTACTTTTTTTCCCATCTAAAAAAACGGATCTCAGACGAAAATGGCTTAAACGGATGCCAAACTAATGCACAGGATCCATTATTTTTACAGGATCCTGTTTTTGTTTCTGTTCTTCTGAAGGATCAAAAGAACAGAAAAATAACGGTGATGTTAACTCTCCCTAATACATGCTTGCTCTGTGTCCAGAATCCTGTCTTTCCCCTGCAAACCGCCCTGTACTGTGCTTTCCTCCCTATCTACAGTCTGTGTAAGCTGCCCACCTTAAATCTTCTACACATCTCCATGTACATCTGCTGTGGACAACCTCCTGTTGCTATCTCTAACACTGAGAGAAAATAAGGGAGAGCATGGATCTTTGTCAAATTTTGCAACACCAGTAGCTAGTGGGAGGACTTACACACACTCTGCAGAAGTAACATTTTAGGGAACTTTTTATGAAGGCTATTAAGTTGCTTAATTTTGCATTTAGGAAGCAAAAGTACAATAAAAAATTGTACTGATTTATATTAATAATAAGCACAATGATTATGTGATCTGGTAGCCTCTTAACATTCAGATGTTTTATATTTTGTCGTTCTCTCTTTTTAAAGATTTTTTAACAAATTTTTGCTCTTTCTCCAGTCCCCCCTCTTTTAAGCTCTTGAACACAATGACAGCAATAACAAATGTCAGAGTGACACTGACATATACAGCTGTGGATAAATGCATTGTTGACAGCGTTAACAAAAAGCATGTGCACTGTCGCATTTGTTATGTTTTTTAACATTAGAAACCTTCTAAAAGTAAAATATATAATATATACACACTTCTAAAAAAATATATATATACACACGCACAGGGACAGAATGCGTGCCCATATTTTTACACATTTACAAGTGTTAATTGTCTAAAGAAACACAGGCTTGTTCTGAAGTTGAACAAGCCTGGAAAAATTATCCCTTTTAATCTCTTTTATTTGGGAGTAGAGATGTCCCGCGTTCGCCCCTATACTTTATCATTGAGCAAACTTTGATCCTGTACCTCACAGTCAGCAGACACATTCCAGCCAATCAGCATACCCTCCCTCCCAGACCCCCCCACCTCCTATCAAGCAAGGACAGCATCCATCTTAGATTCATTCTGAAGCTGCAGTGTTAATAGTTGTAATCGCAATGCGATTAATATAATCTGTATTAATCGCATTGCGAATTTAACTTAGAGCTGGGTTACGAATGGTTGTATTGCTAGAATATAACGAAGATTGAGAATATAGCGCTATATTCGTTAATTCTAGCAATACAACCATTAGGAACTCAGATCTAAGTTGTAATCGCAATGCGATTAATATAATCTGTATTAATCGCATTGCGAATTCAATTATCTTCGTTATATTCTAGCAATACAACTATTAAGAACCTCGCTCTAAGTTAAATTCACAATGCGATTAATGCAGGTTATAGTAATCAAATTTCGAATTCAACTTAGAGCTGGGTTACAAATGGTTGTATTGCTAGAATTATATAACGAAGATTGAGAATATAGCGCTAAATTCTCAATCTTCGTTATATTCTAGCAATACAACCATTAGGAACGCAGCTCCAAGTTGAATTCGCAAATAAGATTTCCCAAACTATTTGCCGGCGAACAGTTCCCGGCAAACATAGCTTGTGCGCATTAGCCGCGGCGGGCGAACATATGCGATGTTCAGTCCACCCGCTTTTCGTCATCATTGAGTAAACTTTGACCCTGTACTTCACAGTCAGCAGACACATTCAAGACAATCAGCAGCATTCCCTCCCTCCCAGACCCTCCCATCTCCTGAACAGCATCCATTTTAGATGCATTCGGAAGCTGCAGTCTTAGTGAGAGGAGGGACAGTGTAGCTGCTGCTGATTTAATAGGGAAATCGATAGCTAGGCTAGTGTATTCAGTCCAATCCAGTCCTGAAAGACTCATCTGATCTCTGCTGTAAGGACAGCATCCTGACAGCACCCCAAAAAGCCCTTTTTAGGGCTAGTACATCAGTCTCCCTTCCAGACCCTCCCACCTCCTTTCAAAAATCAAGGATGGCATCCATCTTAGATTCATTCTGAAGCTGCAGTGTTAGTATTTGTAATCGCAATGCGATTAATATAACCTGCATTAATCGCATTACGAATTCAACTTAGAGCTGGGTTCCTAATAGTCGTATTGCTAGAATATAACGAAAATTGAGAATATAGCGCTATATTCATTATATTCGTCAATTCTAGCAATACAACCATTAAGAACTCAGATCTAAGTTGTAATCGCAATGCGATTAATATAACCTGTATTAATTGCATTGCGATTACAACTTAGATCTGAGTTCCTAATGGTTGTATTGCTAGAATATAACGAAGATTGAGAATATAGTGCTATATTCTCAATCTTCGTTATATTCTAGAAATACAACCATTAGGACCCCAGCTCTAAGTTGAATTCGCAATGCGATTAATGCAGGTTATATTAATCGCGTTGCGAATTCAACTTACCACACTCTGCGTCAACTACGTAATTTTCAATGGGAGTTTTGCCATGGATCCCCCTCCGGCATGCCACAGTCCAGGTGTTAGTCCCCTTGAAACAACTGTTTCATCACTACTGTGGCCAGAAAGAGTCCCTGTGGGTTTTAAAATTCGCCTGTCTATTGAAGTCTATAGCCAACAGTAGCAGCACCGCATGGAACAGACAAGGCAGTAGATGTGTCTCCGGCTGTGTTCGGGTAGTAGTAGTGGCTGTGTAGAGGTAACGGAAGTAGCAGCAGTCATATAGTATGGAACATGATGGTACGGAACACTGATATAATTGGTAATTATGGCCTGTGTCATTGTCCTCATCATCATCAGTCTTGTCCTCCTGTAAAAGCGACTCCTCCTCCTCTTTTAGCTTTTCATCCTCCACTTCTTCCTCCATGGGATTTTCTCTGTGTGGGTCCTGAACAGCTACAGGGCAGCCAGCAAAATGCAGTGTTCTTCTGTCGTCCCTTTTTGCATCAGCATGAGTGTCTGCTCTAAGATAAATATCCTGGGGATGAGATCATCAATGCCACAGTTATCCCTACTGGCAAATTTGGTGGCATTTTGAAGGGCCTGAGGATGCAACACTATACGTCTCTGATGGAGCTGTCACTGAAACAACACATGCTCCCTGAAAAGGTGGTCTGGTACATGACCAAATAATTCACTGCTTTAAGCTGCTCGTACAGACACTATTGCATATGCAAGGTAGTATTCAAGTTGGAACATCGCAGATCAGTCAAAGCAGTGGCAGACCGTTCTGTAACTGCAAGTCCAGGAGGGAGTTCCTTGCCCTTGCCTCATAAGAATGGCTAAAATGAGAGGACAGTCTCCTGGACACAAAGCAAGCACCCTCAGCAAACCACAGTGCTGTTTGAAAATGCCTTGTACCACTAAAATTATCACATGCTCCATGTTATTTCCCACAAATTCAGCGCAGCCACGAGGGATCTGCCATCCTTGCCCAGTTGGAGTTGGCGAGGAGGCATCCAGTAAGATGTTTGCTGCTTGATGCACTGTGAGGCAGTGCGGGAGGCGGGCAGTGCGGCAGGCCATATCGCAATAGTGATCCCCCGCTCGCCTCCTCTGTAACATAGTTGGTGGCCAAGTGGTTCTATCAGGGTGTCAGCATATTACTGACACTCTGATAGAAACGGCTGGCATCTGTGCTTGTTCAGATGCCAGCTATTTAACCCCTTCCATACCGCGGTCCGTAAGGACTGCGGTATGGAAGGGGTTAACAGGGATGGAGCTCCCCTCCCCATCACCCGCTGCTCAGTTCTGACAGCGGGTGATGGTTACCATGGCAGCAGGATGCTTTCAGAGGCGTCCTGCTTGCCATGGTACTGTAAGTCTGATCTGATTTCTGCTAAAGGCAGAAGTCTGACCAGACTAGTGAAAAGTTTAAAACACAGTACAGTACACTATATAGTGTACTGTACTGTATTATACTTACATCAGACCCACTGGATCTTCAAGAACCAAGTGGGCCTGGGTCCCAAAAAAATTTAAAAAAGTGAAAAAAAGTAAAAAAAAATAAAATACACTACACATATTAGGTATCTCCGATTCCGTAAAAACCTGCTCTATAAAAATATCACATGACCTGACCCCTCAGGTGAACACCATAAAAACAAAACAAAAAAAGATGGTGTAAAAAAAGCTATTTTTTGTCACCTAACATCACAAAAAGTGGCATACCAAGCGTATGCCTCTCAAAATAGTATCAATAAAAATGCCATCTCAACCTGCAAAAAATGAGCCTACATAGGACAATCGGCCAAAAATATAAAAAAATATGATTCTCAGACTATGCAGACATTAAAACATGATTTTTTTTTTCTAAAATGCTGTTATTGTTAAAGTAAAATAAATAAAAAAAAGTATACCTCACATTACAAAAAGTGTAATAGCAAGCGACCAAAATGTCATATGCACACCAATATAGTGCCAATCAAACCGGCATCTCATTCTGCAAAAAATGAGCCCCTACATAAGACTATCGCCTAAAAAAAAAAAAAAAAATATGGCTTTCAGAATGGGGAGACACTAAAAAATCATTTTTTTCACAAATGCTTTATTCTGATAAACTGACACAAAAATCCCCAAAAAGTAGTCTTATTTGGTATTGTCGCGTCCGTAACAACCTGCTCTATAGAAATAGCACACGATCTAACCTGTCAGATCAACTATGTAAATAACAAAAAAATAAAAACGGTCCCAAAACAGCAATTGTTTTTCAAATTTTCCATTTTAATCCATTTTTCCCACTAACAAAGCAAGGGTTAACAGCCAAACAAAACTCAATATTTATTGCCCTGATTCTGTAGTTTGCAGAAACACCCCATATGTGGTCGTAAACTACTGTACGTGCACACGGAAGGGCGTAGAAGAAAGGGAATGCCATATGGTTTTTGGAAGGCAGATTTTGCTGAACTGGTTTTTTGACACCATGTCCCATTTGAAGCCCCCCCGATGCACAAGAAATATTGGCAAATGGAGGTAAAATTTCAGAATTTCTATTTTTTTGTTACCTTGCCTCAAAAAGAGTGTAATATAGAGCAACCAAAAATCATATTTACCCTACAATAGTACCATTAAAACTGCCACCTTATCCCATAGTTTACAAAATGGGGTCACTTTTTTGGAGTTTCTATTCTAGGGTTGCATCAGGGGGCTTCAAATGGGACATGGTGTCTAAAAACCAGTCCAGCAAAATCTGCCTTTAAAAAACTATATGGCGTTCCATTCCTTCTGAGCCCTGCCGTTTGGCCATACAGTAGTTTACGACCACATATGGGGTGTTTCTGCAAACTACAGAATCAGGGCAATAAATATTGAGTTTTGTTTGGCTGTTAACCCTTGCTTTGTTACTGGAAAAAATGGATTAAAATGGAAAATTTGTCAAAAAATCGAAAATCTGAAATTTTATCTACATTTGCGTTAACTCTTGTGAAACACCTAAAGGGTTAACAAAGTTTGTAAAATCAGTTTTAAATACCTTGGGGGTGTAGTTTCTGAGATGGAGTCTGTTTTTTGGAGTGTCTACTCTAGGGGTGCTTTTGGGGGGCTTCAAATGGGACATAGTGTCTAAAAACCAGTCCGGCAAAATCTGCCTTCCAAAAACCACATGGCGCTCCTTTCCCTCTACGCCCTGCCGTCTGCTCATACAGTAGTTTACGACCACACATGGGGTGTTTCTATAAACTACAGAATCAGGGCAATAAATAATGAGTTTTGTTTAGCTGTTAACCCTTGCCTGGTGACTTAAAAAAATTGATTAAAATGGGAAATTTTCTAAAAAATTGAAATTCTGAAATTTTGCCTCCATTTTCCATGAACTCTTGTGGAACACCTAAAGGGTTAACAATGTTTGCAAAATCAGTTTTAAATACCTTGAGGGGTGTAGTTTCTAGAATAAGGTCATTTTTGGGTGGTTTCTATTATGTAAGCCTCACAAACTGATTTCAAACCTGAACTGGTCCCTAAAAAGTGGGTTTTTGAAAATTTCAGAAAATTTTCAAGATTTGCTTTTAAACTTCTAAGCCTTGTAACGTCCCCAAAAAATAAAATGGCATTCCCAAAATGATCCATAGATGAAGTAGACATATAGGGAATGTAAATTAATAACTTTTTTTTGTCAGTATTACAATGTATTATAGAAATAGAGAAATTGAAACTTGGAAAATTGTAAATGTTTAAAATTTTTTGGTAAATTTGGTATTTTTATTATAAATAAAAATACATTTTTTTGACTCAATTTTACCAGTGTCATGAAGTACAATATGTGATGAAAAAACTGTCTCAGAATGGCCAGGATAAGTAAAAGCGTTTTAAAGTTATTACCACATAAAGTGACACTGGTCCGATTTTCAAAAAATGGCCTGGTCCTTAAGGTAAAATAGGGCCGTTTCCGTGAACGATCTGCCCGGCTTCTTTTGGGGACAAGAGGACGTCCATGGAGGAGGATGTGGAGAAGGCTAATAAATGCCTGGCGTAGGGTGCTGCGTCATCGCTGACGCAAAAAACATTGACCCAGTGGGCTGTGAAAGACATGTACTAGCCCTGCTCATAAAAGCTGCTCCAGGTATCTATGGTGGCTTGCACCTTGCCGCAAGGCAACAATTGCAAGGAGCAGCTCACGTTCTGCCACAAAGGAGACCAGGAGAAGGTCACTCTAGTTGCGCTAGTTGGATGCAACTTCTATTTTCCCACAAGATGTGGTGATGCCACTTCATGTGCTGCAATAGAGTTGTGGTGCCTCCATTTGTCTTTGAACTTCCATGTTTTATTTTAATCCTGAAGATCATGCACATGGCGATGCTTTTGTCCAACACTGTGGAGAAAAACTACCAGATTGGAGATACAGAGCTAGCGGAAGCTGAGCTTAGGCTTATAGCAGGCATGCTTTGCATCTGCATCACATTATCAGTGGCATCACCAGTTCCCAAGCTGACCATAACAGTAGCAGCTCTGGCCCTGACAGTTTTTTTGGCGAAGCCATACATTGCCTCTGCTCTTTATTTCCTCTGCCATGGCTACCACCCTCCTCTCCCAATGTCACATCCTCCTCAGCACCCCAATCAAGCGTTCAGTCTAACACACAATCATCGTCAGTGTCTCCCAACAAATGTATCATTTATGGGCTCCTTGTCCACCCTCCTGATTCCCTGCTCTGTATTTTCTTTGAGTGCCATTGTTGCTACCACTGCCCCTACTGCCCCCACTGTGGCTACAAGTGCCACTATTACCACCCTCAACAAGAACAAAACTATGTATGGGATCCTCCAACTCCCCCAGAACCACCTCATAGCAGTGCAAATGCTGACAGTTCTCACACAAGTCATCAGCAGGGAGACTCTCTTGAGTATCTTCCATAGCATGTGGGATTTTGTTGCTTCTTCTTAGGAAAAAAGAAGGTGCCCCACTAGAAGGGGGCAGTGTAGACAGAGATGATGCAACTGAAAGTCTTTACTGAGGCTGCAAAGAGGAGGACCAGGAGGAATGCTTTGTAGCCCCTGGCTCCAAGGCACGGTGTCAGATTCAGAGGTGTCCCCGACATTATCCTTCTGTGACTGAGAGGAGGAGTCTGCCATCCAATCCACAATCAATCTTTGTCCTCAATAATAATATGGCACATATCAGAAGCCAGAGAAAACTGTGGCCTACATCTACTGGCTGGATGGCTGGTGCTCCTACTGCTGTTTGGACCATTACCCACATTCTGACTGGCAAATGATGAGACATGGTTCTTTCGCTTAGCACTCTTCCATTTACCAGACGTTTCATTAGAGGCCAATAAATGAAAAGTCACAGGTTTGGTGCGCAGATAATGAAATGTTACTAGCAAAATTGTAAGAATATTTTCTGTAATTTAAAGACAGGGGCACAATTAAATCTCCCTCCCCTTCTACAAACACGCTGTACATTGTTATTTACAATGCTAATGCAGTTTTCACAGTAAAATACTTGTGCTGTAACTAAATGGTATCTTTAAGAAATACAACAGATTAACTAAAATAAGTATACTAATATTGTTTCAGTAAAATGCCTTTAAATATCTGCTGTAACTGAACAATATCTTGCAGCAATAAAATGGTACACTAACACAGGTACATTGATGTACTTCAGTGTGCTGAAAATTCCCAATTACAAACAGTGGATTTAAGAAAAGAAAAAGGGGGCAATTGCTCAGCTTTTGCAGTAGAATATATGCTATTGAGGTTCTGACAATAACTATTTGAACTGTAGAAACTTTAGGTTTTTAGTTTAAAAAAAAGAGCTGGCTGGCTGTCCATATGCTGTACCCCAGAAAATACAAAGTATTAATTTGGTATTTTGCTAAAATTATTTATGCTTTGTATTATGCTTTGTATTTAGTCCCAAAAGCCGTCTATAGGTGCCACTGTTTACTTAACTATGCCCTGTCTCAGCAGAGGGAACTAGCTTTCTCCTCTGAGGGAGGAGCTTTCTAGTTAGTATTGAATCCAGCCACTTCAGTTAGTCTTGGGCTTTGCTTGTGAGAAAAGCAAAGCACAAAAATATGGACTGTGTGAAGCTAGGAGCAAGGAAAAAGACTATATCTCCAGGAGAAACACCATTCCTGTAAAGGAAAGAATCCACGCGTGAAGGAGGAACAGATATCTAAAGACACATTGTGGCAGGAGGCGTGCCTGGGCGCCTTCCAGGAAGAGTGATGCCCCTCTGTGCACCTTACTGGCTCATTTGCATACCAAATAAACTGGATTATCAGAGGATAAAAAACATCTATTGCTGAAACAAAGGGACATCTGGAGATAAGGTACTGAGTGCTATTAGGCCATGGCTTTACTAAATAGCGATTATCCTGGTGACAGATTTCCTTTAAACCTGAAAGTGTTGGCCCATTAAAGGGCATCTGTCAGCAGATTTGCACCTATGACACTGGTTGACTTGTTACATGTGTGCTTGGTAGCTGAAGACATCTGTGTTGGTCCCATGTTCATATGTGCCCGCATTGCTGAGAAAAATGATGCTTTATTTTTGCAAATGAGCCTCTAGGAGCAGGAAAGGGTGCAGCGGTTGTAGAGAAAGAAGAGTCTCTAGGAGTAAGGGCAACGCCCCAGTTGTTCCTAGAGGCTCATTTGCATATATGTAAAGCTGTTTATCATGTAGACAAAGTTAATACAAGGCACTTACTAATGTATTGGGGTTGTCCATATTGCTTCCTTAGCTGGCTAGATACATTTTTCCATCATAATATACACTGCTTATTTCCAGGGGTTATGACCATATATTGGCACTTTTTCTTTGTGTTTTTAGTACATTTTGTTTTTCACATTTAAAAAAATCATGCATTTGTTGCAGTGGAACTATTAAGTTTGCGTGGAACTTATCTACCTGGTACTTTAGTGTGGCTTAAGCACCCTTAAAAACACCTTACATTTGCAGATTGAGTAACAGCTGCAGTCCTCAAGATGGCATTCAGCTGAATGCATGCATTTGGACTGCAGCTGTAGTTCAATAGTTAAAATTAATCAGTCGCCCTACAAAAAGTCCCAGTGTAGCCATAGCCTAAGTCTTTAGTCTATAATTTACAGAAGGTGTCTAGAGAGGGTAAGTACCCATCATCAGTTCTGTAAATCAATAATGGCACCAAACTTGAAATTTTCCAGACAAGGCTTAGAAAAACATGGCAAATGTATTCCAAATACACTGTCACACTCGACAGTCTGTGACGTCCTGTCATGTACTATATTAAGGCACCATTTGGCTGTGAGTTGCCTGCCATTTTAAGGAATAGAAACACCCATAAGGCTGGGCTGACACACTAAAGACTGCAGCAGTGTGATGCCCTCCTGCATTCAAGTGACTTGTCCTCCTCAGGCCAGTGAAAGGGTTGAATACTGCAGCTGGGGTGCCGGTACTTTATGTTGGGCTGTGGTCTTTAGCTCTGCTGGAGTGGTATTTTGTGCTGCACCACATTATTGCTGCATAAGCGCTGCCTTTTCTTCAAACAGCTGATCGGCGGGGGTGTTGGGAGTGGAACCCCAACGATCTAATATTGATGACCTATCCTGAGGATAGATCATCAATAGTAAAAAGCGGACAACCCCTTTAAGTTCCCAGTCTGCCCTTGGATGCTGGGTCATGTCAACTGAGAGTTGCAATGCAACCCCATTCACTTTCATTATATTGTGGTTAAAGAAGAGCGACATTCTTTAAAATTCAATTCGGCTTCTTCGCTGAATTTTACAAAAAAATTTGGTTTGTGACGAGTTACTTTGTCACAAAGCGCATTTCTTTGTAATTAGCAGGTGCAATGACGGGGAATGGTGATTGCACCGCTCCCTGTCATTAAACCCCTCAGATGCCGCGTTCATCACTGATTGTGGTATCTGAGATGCACATTGTGGCTTCCAGGGGTTAATCCGGTGAGGAAAAAAAAATACTCACCTCATCCATTTGATCGCGTAGAGGCCCCCGTGGCCATCTTGATTGAAGATCCAGCATGAAATCCTGTCATAACTCAACACCCACGTAATTTTGCACAGAATCCTCAATCAAGATGGCCACGGTGACCTCTACGCGATTAAATGGATAAGGTGAGTTTGATTACCACAAAGCACGAGAAAATCAAATTTTCCCTGAAATTCTAATCGAAGTCCACTCTCGGATACTTCGGTTCCCTCAACACTAGTTGTGGTGCTTCAGAGCCAAACTGCAATTTTTGGCTGTACAATGTGTGTTGTGGCCAAAGTGCTGGTGACACTGCAGACTTTGCTGATATATCGACTCGCAGTCACATACGATCAAAAATCCAACAACTTTATGTTACTATTGCAACATAAAGACATTTACAATCATTACCTACAATATCGCAATATGACACTGTGATCTTTATATCACATAGATCAGATCTAGCTTCAACAGATATATTACCAATCTATGGAATGACTACTGGCAGTCAGGTAATTTTCTTACTTCTGGCTTTCTGGAGTATCGTGTGACCCGCATTCCAATTGTCTGAACCCCAGACACTGGGGACTGGAAGATAGTCTCTCTTTATGCCTACGCGACTCACATTGAGGGTCTCATAGGAACAAAGAGAGATATGGACCTCTGATGTAAACATAAGACGCTGGGCCAAGTGATACACATCTGGCACCCAATGAAGTATACCATGGCATACACAGTGTGTCTGTGGGTTTGCTATTAACACCAAGGTGAAGAACCCCTTTAATATTATAATTCAGTATTTGCTAATCCTTCAGTTACCTGAGATATACCAATTAAGTATGAGGTCATAAAGTCGAAGATGAAAGCTTTCCATGTACATGTTCTCATGATGCACTAAATTAAGAAGCTACACTATTTATTACTTGGCTTCAAGACCAATGGTTATCAAGGGAATGAAACATTCCCATTCGCCCATGTGTTAAACAAAGGGAATCTAATAAATCTAACCGTATGGCCTAAACTGGCTGTTCATGGCTCGCCCCAAAGTATGAAAATATGATCACTATCCTCAAATGGCAGAATTACCGTAGTGTTTCCATTGTGACTCATGTGGAGAGTCTTGTCATATGGTAATGTCCTAATTCTCACTAAGTCCACTGACTATGTGAGGGTGAAGTTTGTATTCAGGAAAATCCCTTAAACCTTTTATCCTAAATAATATAATTACAATAATGTCAGAGGTTTCAGTGTGCAGTAGTTACACTGACATAACGTGATATCAAAGCTTGGTATAAAAGTAAAAAAAATGAGCTGATGGGGCATAATACAATGTGGTTCTGCAGGAGGCAGACTATGGCACACATTACAATAGAAGGTTTACAATCCTTCATAATACTTATTGTGACATATTAATGGATACATCGTTTATTTGCCACTTTTATTGTTTGGTTGTAAGCAGTGATGTAAGTGCTTTCTAACATTTAGTATTATTTAAAAGGGAAAATGTCATAAATTTGTGCTTCCTGAAAGGATAGTGATTATCCTGCTTAGAAATGCTTAATTTCTCATTACTTAATAAATCCTTGCTGTTAATGGAGGCATAGTAAAATGGGAAGGGAATTAGCTATTATTCAGAGATTATGTACGCTATGTGAATAATGATAATATTAGTTATATAGGTTATAAAAGGTTCAACTTTTCTCACATCAATTATGTATCATTCCTTAATTAATTATAACCCTAAAGGCTCATTCACATGACCATTCGTGTTTTGCAGTCTGTATTTTGGGGAATGGAACGGGTGGCTGCTGTTGTCTGCCCTGTGTCTCCCTCCCACTGGATTCATCAGGAAAATGTAACCCCTTATACCATCAGCAGCACAGACTCAGGGCTAGAGGCTTTGCTGAGCAGCTGCAGACAGTGAAGAGACACAGGATCTGCCCTCCTCATCCTGCAGACACAGAGCTGACAGATTGGAGGAGTTCTGTCGCACAAGAATAGGTGGGGAGCAGATCCTGTGTATATCAGCTGTGTCATTGTATTGTACAGCTGGGAGTTGTTGTCCTACACATACAACATGCTGTTGAGTATCCCAGCAGTCAGACACTTTACTCAGGGCAGAAATTTTATCACTTCTTTTGCAGAGCAGGGGGAGGGGCAAAATATTCATGAGTAAAACCTCAGAGATTGTTGTTATTGCAGGTTTTTGCCTAAAACTTGCTTAGCTTAGTTATATATTTCTGACCACCAGATTTACAACGCTATATTTTTTTCATAACTCAGACAACCCTTTCAAGTACCACGTTGCACGTTTTTAAAAGGCATGTGCCACCACATACCACCATGTCAAACAGACAACATGCCTATATACAGATAACATATACAGTAGGACTCATCATTAATAATAGGTGATGTCACAGCTTATCTACTCCTCCTCCCTGCACAATGACCTCTGCACAGGTTACAGAGCAGGATGATATATCTCCAGGTTATAGGTTCCTATGATCTATGTGCCTTCTATAAAGCATAGTTTTGCTACTCTGCAAAACACACCAGGGTTGCAGCTTTGCTAAAATAGCCACCCCACCCCCATTCATGTACAGAAAAGGGAATAGAGAACTCTACAATTATAACATAGAACAGAATAGGTGACTCATTCCCTTTATAATCTGTATAGAATGTGCAGTAAGAGAAAAAATATATAGTGAAATAGCCAAAGCCATTGTCTTATTACCAGTAATTTAGATTTTTTTCCTCAGCACCACATTAAAATAAAGATTTTTGAAAATGAATTTCCTTACCGGGGTCCCAGCTCATCTTCACTGCGCCACACAAAATCTCCAAACTTCTCATAGAGAGTATTGTAATGATGCTGGACTCGAAGAAGCATTGAAGCCGATACTTCCATCAGGGTGTTGTACGCTATCTGCTGCTCTTTGCCACTGGTGTATCCATTGTATAATGTGTAAATTCTGTCAGCGATTTCTATAAAGCAAATGATTTATTTATTTATTTATTTATTATATTGTGGACAGAATGAGCAGATGAAGCACCAAAGCCAAACTATAAGATGTCTTAAAGGAAATTTGTCATAAGAAAATGTCCTATTGTTAAAATCATGTCTTTATGTTTATAAAATATTTGTAAAGAATTTTTGATGATGTTATCTTTAATTTCCCATGTCAATATCTATATTTAAACAAAAAACATAAAATCCTGCAGTTTTTGCACTGGCCTCCAAGCCAAACAATAGGCGCCAATTCTTGGTCTGTACAGATCACTTTACTGCAGTTACCTGCCTATCTCACATTCTATTAATCCCTCTAATGATACCACCTCTGTGTATAGATAAGACAGGATCCACCATTCACAATAGGTGATTGTCAGAGCTTATCTATTCTTTCCCTGTGCAATGACCTCAGCACAGGTCACAGAGCACTCCTAGTAGACTCTCTCATAGACGTCAATGAGGCTCCCTCCTGACCATTGTGTCTATGGACCATGGGGTTGCCATGAAGCACATTTTTAATGCTGTGTAAATGCTCCCATGATCATGTTCAGGAAATTGAGTAAATAAATCTGCAATCAGAAAATAAAAACAGATTAGAAAAAAGGAAATGTGCTACTGTCTGGTTTTAACTGGCAGAAAACATTTTTGGTGACACATTCCCTTTGAGAAGGTTCCCAAGGAATTTATTTATCACACAATACACACTAAGGTGACCTTGCCTGATGAATGCTGTTTAGTTTCATATCAGGAGTATGGTTGGATGCATAAGAGACTCTGCGGCTACGTTCAAATCTCCGGTGGACGTGTCCGGCATGCTGTTTCGGCAGAGAACAGCCTGCTGGGGTTTAACGGATCTGGTATTGGTAGAATTAACAGATCACAGTCAGATCACTATTAACTCTAATGGTATCCAGCAGTGATAAGGTCCCTTTCCAGGATAAATGCTGGGTTTCGGCCGGACAAATACTGCTGCATTTATGTCGGATCAGACTGCTGGGTCATCTCTAACATAGTAACATAGTACATAAGGCCAAAAAAAGACATCTGTCCATCCAGTTCGGCCTGTCATCCTGCTAGTTGATCCAGAGGAAGGCAAAAAAAAAACAATCTGTGAGGTAGAAGACAATTTTCCCCACTTAAGGGGAGTAAAAAATTCCTTCCCGACTCCAATCAGGCAATCAGAAGAACTCCCTACATCAACTACCCATCTCAAGTAGCTATAGCCTGTAATATTATTATACTCCAGAAATACATCCAGGCCCCTCTTGAATTCCTTTATTGTACTCACCATCACCACCTGCTCAGGCAGAGAGTTCCATAGTCTCACTGCTCTTACCGTAAAGAATCCTCTTCTATGTTTGTGTACAAACTTTCTTTCCTCCAGACGCAGAGGATGTCCCCTCGTCACAGTCACAGTCCTGGGGATAAATAGATGATGGGAGGGATCTCTGTACTGACCCCTGATATATTTATACATAGTTATTAGATCTCCCCTCAGTCGTCTTTTCTAAAGTGAATAACCCTAATTTTGATAACCTTTCAGGGTACTGTAGTTGCCTTATTCCAGTTATTACTTTAGTTGCCCTCCTCTGAACCCTCTCCAGCTCTGCTATGTCCGCCTTGTTCACAGGAGTCCAGAACTGTACACAGTACTCCATGTGTGGTCTGACTAGTGATTTGTAAAGTGGTAGGACTATGTTCTCATCACGGGCGTCTATGCCCCTTTTGATGCAACCCATTATCTTATTGGCCTTGGCGGCAGCTGCCTGACACTGATTTTTGCAGCTTAGTTTGCTGTTTATTAAAATTTCTAGATCCTTTTCCATGTCAGTGTTACCGAGTGTTTTACCATTTAATATGTACGGGTGACTTGCATTATTCCTTCCCATGTGCATAACTTTACATTTGTCAGTGTTAAACCTCATCTGCCACTTATCTGCCCAAGCCTCCAATCTATCCAGATCCCTCTGTAGCAGTATATTGTCCTCATCAGTGTTAATTACTTTACACAGTTTGGTGTCATCTGCAAAAATGTATATTTTACTATGCAAGCCTTCTACAAGATCATTATTTAAATATATTGAAAAGAATAGGGCCCAGTACTGACCCCTGAGGTACCCCACTATTGACAGTTGCCCAATCTGAGTGTGTACCGTTAATAACCACTCTCTGTTTTCTGTCACTCAGCCAGTTACTTACCCACTTACCGACATTTTCTCCCAGTCCGGGCATCCTCATTTTATATACTAACCTTTTATGTGGTACAGTGTCAAATGCTTTGAAGAAGTCCAGATATATGACATCCATTAATTCGCCACTCTCAAGTCTAGAAATTACCTCTTCATAGAAACTGATTTAGTTTGGCATGACCGATCCCTCATGAAGCCATGCTAATATGGCGTTATTTGCTTATTTTCGTTGAGATCCTCTAAGATAGCATCTCTCAGAAAATCTTCAAACAGTTTACCCACAACAGATGTTAGACTTACCGGCCTATAGTTTCCGGTCTCTTCTTCTGGACCCTTTTTGAATATTGGCGCCACATTTGCTATGCGCCAATCCTGTGGAACATTCCCTGTCAGTATAGAGTCCACAAATATCAGAAATAAGGGTCTGGCTATGATATTACTTAATTCCCTTAGGATACGGGGGTATATGCCATCCGGTCCTGGCGATTTGTCTATTTTAATATTTTTAAGTCGCTGTTGTACTTCTTCTTGGGTTAGACAGGACACTTTTAATGGGGGATTTATTTTTACATTCAGCATTTCATCTGACAGTTTATTTTCCTCAGTGAATACATTGGAGAAAAAAAAATATTTAAAGGGCTTCTGTCACCCCCACTGACGAATTTTCACTAGCTGACATTAGCTACTTGCTAATGTCAGCTGAGTTCAAACATATGTTTAATATCTTTTTTTCTGTTGCAGTCTTCTTAAAAACTTACTTTTGTCATATGTAAATTAGCTTCGCTACCAGCAAGTTGGGCGGGTACTTGCTGGTAGCCGCCGCATCTTCATGGCCTTGGAACACCCCCTCTTCTTTTGATAGACAGGGCCAGCGCGCTCTCCTCCTCTCGCTGGCCCTGTCTGCAGCTGCAATCCCGCGCCTGCGCCGTCTCGGTATTTAGTTGGCGCAGGCGCTCTGAGTGAAGGACGCTCGCTTAGGCGCTCCGTCCTCAGTGCGCCTGCGCCGATGACGTCAGCGCTAGACCCGGAAGAAAAGACGCCGGCATCGCCTGCTCTTTACCAGGGATGCCGGCGTCTTCTCTTCCGGGTGTAGCGCTGACGTCATCGGCGCAGGCGCACTGAGGACGGAGCGCCTAAGCGAGCGTCCTTCACTCAGAGCGCCTGCGCCGACTAAAGACCGATAAGGCGCAGGCGCGGGATTGCAGCTGCAGACAGGGCCAGCGGGAGGAGGAGAGTGCGCTGGCCCTGTCTATCAAAAGAAGAGGGGGCGTTCCAAGGCCATGAAGATGCGGCGGCTACCAGCAAGTACCCACCCAACTTGCTGGTAGCGAAGCTAATTTACATATGACAAAAGTAAGTTTTTAAGAAGATTGCAAACAGAAAAAAAGATATTAAACATATGTTTGAACTCAGCTGACATTAGCAAGTAGCTAATGTCAGCTAGTGAAAATTCGTCAGTGGGGGTGACAGAAGCCCTTTAACAGCTTTGCTTTCTCCTCGTCGCTCTCTGCAACTCCCCCCTCATTACTCTTTAAAGGGCCGACACCTTCAGATTTATACTCTAATAGAGATATGAACATAGATTTACCTGTGAAGAGATGGTTCCAGGATTCACTATGGGAAGAAAACAAGCAGGGGCAGTGTGTCTAGGTAAAAGGGTTGGACAACAGCACAACCTCTGTGTATTGGTGCCCATTGGAAAAAAACAAAAAAAAACACAAAACTTTCTGCCTTTGGTCTTGTGCCAAACAATTCCAGAATTAGAAACAGAACTTAGGACTTTATTATGGCCCACGACAAAGTTAATACATCAAGCATTTCAGGCGGTAATAAATGCTTCTTTCTGGAGTTGTCTAGAAGTCTCTAATTCTGGAATTTCTCTAGGAAGTGTTCTACTAGTATTCATATGGATGTTACTCTGACATCTACCAACTACTTTGTTGCATTGTTGCAGACCAAATACCTTCCCTCATGGCAATGATATGCCCTAAAGGCAGTGGTCTTTCATCAAGATAATGCATCCTGCCACACTACAAATATTGTTCAGGAATGGTCTGAGGAACCAAATTCCTCATATTTCTCCAAATTTCCCAGATACTAATCCAATCAGACATAATAAATTGGGGATGTGCTATAAAAACAAGCTCTATGCATGCAGGCCTCTCACAACTTCCAGGACCTGCTTGCTAGCATCTTGGTGCCAGATAACACAGGACACCTTTACAGGTCTTGTTGAGCCAATGCCTCAATGTGTCAGATCTGTTTTAGTTGCACAGGGCAGCCTACACAATTTTAGTTTTAATGCTATAGCTAATAAGTGAAAACTCCTCATAAAACACAAAAAACATTGGATGGATGTAGATTTCAAAGACATTTTATAAGATATAAAATAATTTTCTCTTTTTCTCCTAATATTTCAAAATAATAAATATAATTCTATACAGTACCTACTGTACATACAAAAACACAAATATGGTAAAAACAGGGTGTAAACAACCTCTCTCTAAAAAAATAAAATAATAAAAGGACATTTAACAACCATAAACCTAAAGCACAACAGGTAAACTTCAAAAAGTCCAAGCACACCACCAAGGGCGGACTGGGAACTTAAAGTAGCCCTGGAATAAATAGTAAAGGTGGCCCCATTTTGTGGTTGGGTCCAAATTGATGGAAGGCAGGGCCAGCAATACCATATTGTGGCACATTATACAACCCCAACAGAGTCAAATACCACAGTCCATCACAAAATACTGCCCCAACACCACAAAATACATCCCCAAAAGCTTCCACTGGCCACCTGTGAGGAGGGCTCAGGCGGCCCCTAGGTATCGGCCCACTGGAAAATTTCCCTATAAGGTCTAAACATGGAATAAAATACCAAAAACTATTGCATTATGGAGTTTGTAACCTCCCAACTAATTTCACCTTCCAAGGCTTCTTCAGTGATTCCTATTCCAAGCTCCAATCTACATTTTTAACCCTGTATGGACTAACACTTCTAGGTCGACTCTATAGAAGTCAGTTCTCTTCAATACTCCATAAGGGTGTATTCTTACAGTGCAGCTCTAGTAAAGCCCCCAACCAAAGTAATGACCAGGGGTGTAGACCAAGCAAACTAATCATCTAAAAAGCTCTTGACCTGAAAGTGTTAGTCCATACAGGGTTAGGATTATGGACTGCAGCTCATTGTAGGAACCCCTTAGGAAGCCTTGGAAGGCAAAACTAGCTGGGTTGTTACAAGTTCCATTATGAGATGGTTTTTACTATTATATTCCATGTTTTTACAGCAGGTGTTTTAACCTTAAATGATTCTGCACAAGGTCCTGTTTCTATGTGTCTCCATATTCCTGTTGGAGGATCATTATTGATGATATGCAGTTCCAACTGGGTATGACTATCTACAGCAATATTTTGATTATCCATATAAGTCTACAGGAGGGAATGTTGGTGTTCTAAAACTGCACTGCTCAATATTATTCCTAATGTAGAGACTTTCATACCTAAGCTAACAGTGGTGTGCTTGGACTTTTTGAGGTTTACCTGTTGTGCTCTGGGTCCATACTTGGTTTATGGCCGTTATATACTTATATGACCCTTTGTCCCCAGTCACCTTGCTGCAGGTCTATTCATTATTTGACTGCAGTAGACAAGCATGGTTTACAGAATTATGTGTTAGTATGGAGAAACATCATCGAAGAAATCAATGATCGGCACAGTCATGTAATCACTATGAATGTTATACTGCAGGGACCAAGAATACTGACATCAATGGGATGGAAGAGTATTGGCACATTGAGTTACAATTACGCAAAAAATGCGTGCAGAATGATTTTACAAGGCAAAGTGTATTAGTAACACAATATTCAAACAAGAAGTATCTCTGCATGGATTAGATACAGCATACGGATAAAATAAAGAGGTCTATTAATTACCTAATCTAATGCATATATGAATAATTATTTCAATAGTACTCAAGACAGTTATATAGAAAGCTACAACTGCATTTTCTTCTGTGAAAACGGCCCAAACTCTTACTGTTGCTTGATTCATTCTAATCAATATCTCTGTAGCTGATCATTAATCACTTCCCATCTCCAATCTATCCTTGAAGGGGTATTCCGGGAGGTACAAGGTATGCCAAGGCCACAGGATCGGGGATAACTATCCGATTGTGGAGGTCCTACTGTTGGGAGCCCCTCCAATCACAAGATCGAGGGCCCTGTACCCCCAGCAAGCATCTTGGTGCTCCCCTAAAATGACCAGAGTGGCCGGTATCTGGAATTCTCATTCTGATAGGGGATAACTTGTACCTACCAGAATGCCCCTTTGACCCCTGATACCCCGGGCCAGTTTTCACCCTGCTGCCCAGGCCATTTTTTACAAACATGTATCACATTATGTGGTAATAACTTTGGAACATGTTTACTTATCCAAGCCATTCTGATACTTTTTTCTCGTTACACATTGTACTTCATAACAGTCATAAAATATTTTCAGAGTTACTTCAGAAAGCTGAGGTAAAGAGCTGCCTCATCCTCCTCTCAGCTCTGCTTGTCAGGGATTATGATCCTGAATATAGATTAATATGATCTTCAGCTGAATCTCTGTAGGAATTACGTTTATGAGGAGGCATGAAGTACAGAGAAGATGGAAAGGACAGACTGGGGTAATGGAGACTGCATACTGCTGCTCATTAGTCACATCGCCATCCTCCTCTGTACTTCATGTCTCCTCATGAACTCCATTCCTATAGAGAATCAGCTGAAGATCATATTAAACTGTACGCAGGATCATAATCCGTGACAAGCAGAGCAGAGTGGAGGATGAGGCAGCACCATAGTTTACCGTTCTGAAGTAACTTGTCTTACTGTGTGATTAGGACAGGTTTTGTGTGTACTAATAGGACGGCGGCCATTTTATTTCTCCTAATGATTGCTCCAGTAACTTGTCTTACTGTGTGATTAGGACAGGTTTTGTGTGTACTAATAGGACGGCGGCCATTTTATTTCTCCTAATGATTGCTCCAAAGATAAAATGAGCCATTGTAACTAATGAAAGGTATTTAGGAATGTATTTATAATAAAATAATATTGAAGTATTTTCATTTTCCAAATTCCTGGAGAACCCCTTTAATGTGATTTCGATATATGATGTGAAATGCTTCTATTACTTTACTTTTTGAATTTTCATAATAAAATTTCAGTCTTTGGTTCGTGATTTTTATGTGCAAAATATTTTTTTGTTAACCCATTCTATTTTGTTATAGCTAAGAGCAGTTATTTAATATCCTGGGCAACGCCGAGTACTACATCTATCTCTTATATTTATAAAAATGAGTTTCTGTCTGTTCTTTATGCGCGACCAAACTACTGGACTGATCTGCTCCAAATTTGGCAAACAGGTACACCAGGTGTCCGTGAAGGTTTTAGACCGGGTCTCAGCTCTCTAGCATGTACCGTTCCTGAGATATTCCCCAAAAATGCAAATATGGCACTATCACATGACCCGCATTAGCCAATAGAAGCCTGCATGTCTTTCACTCATATCCCAACTGCCATACAGACAGTCACATGATCCTTATCAGCCAACAGAATATTTTTCCTCACTGCTGTAGGTCACCTGTAAAGGGGCAGGGCACCATGGATAACACTGTTAAAGGAGATGGGGTACTGTGGAGGTCACTGCTAAGGGGGCGGGAAGCTGTGGAGGTCAATGTTAAAAGGGTGGGAGCTGTGGAGGTCTCTGTTAAGGAGGCAGGGGACTGTGGAGGTCACTATTAAAGGGGCAGATGCTGTGGGGGTAACTTTTAAGGCAGCAGGGTACTGTGGCACTCAGTGTTAAAGGGGGGGGCGCTGTGAAGGCCTCTGTTAAAGGGGCAGGAAACGCTGGAGGTCACACTTAAGCTGACGGTCCGCTATGGAAAAAATACAGGTGACAAATTCCCTTTAATACCTTTCCATGCCTTTTACAAATATTTTTTACGTTCTTTAAAGAGCCTCTGTCAGCGTTATCAACCCTATTAAACCAGGCATACTGCCTGGTAGGGTTGATTATGCTGATTAAAATATTACCTTTCTTTTGTCTGTATGTTAAACAGCTGCAGAAATATCTGCAATTTCATATACATGCAAATGACAATGTTGGAGAACCAGGGAGTGGGGCTGAATCCTTGGAGCACTGCTCTTTTAATACCCCTGTGCTCTGCAAACACACCTGTCCCCGAGATTAACAGGGCTAAACATCAGCATGCTGAGGGAAGACCTGTGTCCTAGCATGTACTACTTATTATAGCCTTACCATGTTGAGAATACAGGTTTTCTATGCCTAGCAAACCGATATATATTACTGGCTTTTTCACAGGCAGAACATATGATTATAGACACTTGTAATATGTATTAGCTTTCTAAGTCAGAAAACCACTCTTCTTAATATAGTAAGGCTATAGCTTTTTATCATGGGTTTAATAAGGAGAGAAAAAAAAAATAACTGAATAAAATATATAAAATATCCTCATGGGATTTGAACCAGGGACATTTACATGCAAGGCTCATCACTTATCTCTAGGCTACAGCCTTATATTGAGCTTACCACCCTGTACATGTTGGCATATATTCTGCCAAAGATCTAAGAGTAACATCCTTCAAAATCATAACCGTCTACTCCAGACTTCTAGACTATTATTGTATTGCACTAGTTCTTTTAAATTTGGTTGATTTGTAACACTAGATGCAGCCTGCAGACAAGAAACTAATACAATAGAACCTCATCATTGTGGATAAATACTTTTCTATTGAATAAAAGTTGAATTTAATACAATTAAAACTGTATGATTTCATGAGGTAATGAAACTTCCTGACACATTTTTAAATAAAATGATGCTTACCTTCAGCTTTACTGTCATCCACTAAAGAGCAGGCAGTACGCAGTGTAACTAAACTTTGTGCTGAGTGCCGTCCATGAGTATCTACCGCGAAAAGACTAAACCTGTAGGCAGAGACACAGTAATAAATGAAAGTCAAAACACTTAAAATGTGCTCATATTATGAAGCTTAGAAACAACAACAGCTATCTATCGGCAAACAGATTTATATTTTAGAATAGAAAAAAAAACAATATTAGAAAAATGTACATTGGTATCAGTTACATAGTTCACCCTGTTCCAGTGCAGAGTCTACACAATGTAAGAGGGTGCAAGGTATCATAGTCGATGGCAGGTACGTGTCACCGAGGTTCCTGGCCTCGGTGAGGTGAGAGCCGGGTTTTATGTGTCTGCAGCAGCTAGTGCTGTTTGACTTTGTTACCTAGTTTGGCTGCAAAGCTAGTCCGGGCCGGCTCTTACTGGGAGTAGGCAAAGAGCTGGGTGGGTGCCTACTCCCCACGGTCCAGGCCGGACTTTATCCGGGCCTTTAAAAAGGCAGCCTCCTTAGCAGCTGTGTGGTGATTGTCCTGGAGCTGCAAACAGGGCTGTGGAGTTCTCTGACTTAGAGGAAAGAGCTCAGCAAGGGGGTGTTGTTGTTCCTGGCACCCTGAAGGTGGATTCTCCTGCGGCTGGGCCGACAGCCTGGTGCGAACCTGCACCTAAACCTCCCAGGTGACTGAACCTGTGCTCCTGTTTTGTTTTGCCTCCTTATTTCTGATGTGCATGAATTACCACCAAGAGACTGTTTGTCGTTTATTTTTGTGTCAGTGTGAATAAAACACTGTTTATTGCACATTCTGGACTCCTTGTTTTGCCTCGGTACTGCACCTGCACCGCTATCTACCAGAGCGACTCCCCACATTTGGTGTCGGATGCGGGCATGCGCAGTGAGGCTGGCGTGAACGCCGAAGTTTTTTTGCTAAAGTGCATGGAATTTATTAAGCCAGCAAAGTTGCAAGCAGGAATTTCTGGCAACATGGAGGCTGCTGTGAAGGCTCTCATAGAGGCTAACGTGCAGCAGCGGGAGACCAACCAGCTACTGCTACAACATGTGATGGCGTTACAGGCGGCAGGAGCGTCCCACCACGTCCATGATGCCCGGAAGCGGTCCGTGCGGCGATCCCAAAAATGACCCCCGCAGACGACGTTGAGACATACCTGGCGGTCTTTGAGAAGGTCGCCGTGAGGGAAAAGTTACCCCGTGACCAGTGGGCCGAGGTGGTTGCTCCGTTCCTGGCATCCGGACCCCAGCAAGTTTTTTTGATTTAGCAGATGACCAGGCTGCTGACTATCCTACCGTGAAAGGAGAGATCCTAGCCAGACTGGGGGTGAACGTGCTGGTCCGCGCCCAAAGAGTCCACCAGTGGGACTTTAAAGCGACTGATCCCGCTAGGCCGCAGTACTACGACCTGCTGCACAGGCTGCAAAAGTGGCTGCAGCCCGAGCTACTAAGTCCCACTGCCATGCTGGATCGACTGTTGGCGGACATCTTTTGGAGGGCCCTGCCTTATCCCCTCCAGCACTGGATCGGCCAGGTATCGCCCACCAATGCCCTGGAGATGGTCGACCTGGTGGAGCGTTACGAGGCCACCAGAAACCTGCAGGGGAGTCTTGCTGGGAAGGGGTCAGTCAAACCCCGGAGGCCTCTGCCCCAGTTCCGACGTCCGGCGACAGAGCGGCCTGCACGGAATATACCCCCTGCGAGTCCGCCTCCCGTGGTATGCTGGAGGTGTCAGGAGCCAGGCCACATCAGGGCCGACTGTCCGCATCGGGATGAGCCGATGGAGGTGAACTACGGGGTCGCCACTCCTTGTACGCCCGGAGACTGTGTGCGACCGGCACCCCGAGACAATAGACAATCGTCATCTGTGCCAGGTGCAAGTCGGGGATAACCTGGCAGTGGCGCTGTTGGACTCAGGGAGCCTGGTAACCCTGATAAGTGCTGCCCTGGTACAGCCCACCCAGTATACGGGCCGGAAAGTGGGTGTGGTGTGCATTCACGGAGACTTAAAGGACTATCCCACTGCTGTAATGTCTCTGTCCACGGCGGCCGGCACCTGGACTTGTGAAGTGGCGATCTCCACAAAGCTACCCTATGAACTGATAATTGGGAGAGACTTCCCTGGTTTTCCGTCACTGTGGCCTGAGGTGAAAGTGTCTAATAGCCCTGAGACAGGGGTAACCCTAGCAGAGTGGCCTGATACCACTGGAAGGCCAGAACCCTGGGAGCCCGAGTCTGAAGGGCCAGCGGTAGGGGTGACCACTGCTGCAGCGGTAGTGGGGAGACAACCCCACTGAGTGTAATGGTGGGAGACACGGAGGACTTGCCACCGGGACCTGAGTTGGCAGACCTCAATGTCTCCGGGGAAAATTTTGGGACCGCACAACACCGGGACCAAACCCTAACCAGGGCCTGGGAGAATGTGCTGGAAATTGATGGTAAACCCCAGAAACCAGGGGCTGAATTAATGTTCCCACGATTTATTGTTCTGCAGGATATGTTGTATCGGGTGAACCAAATCCGAGGTGAACCTGTTGAACAGTTGGTGGTGCCCACAGCGTATCGCAAGCTTGTCATGGAGCTTGCCCACCAACATGTTCTTGGGGGACACCTGGGGTGGCAGAAAACCCAGGACCGCATTCTGCAGCGGTTTTATTGGCCCAGTGTGTTCAAGGAGGTAGAAAATTATTGTAAGTCCTGTCCAACCTGTCAGATAACTAGCCCCCAGCCTCATTTCCGTAGTCCTCTGGTACCTCTGCCAATTATTGAAGTACCGTTTGAGCGAATCGCTATGGATTTAGTTGGGCCTGTACCAAAGTCTGCCAGGGGCCACCAACACATTCTGGTAGTTCTCGACTATGCCACTCGGTATCCGGAGGCGGTGCCTCTGCGACATACCTCAGCTAAGCTCATTGCCAAGGAGTTATTGGAAATGTTTTCCCGTGTGGGCCTGCCAAAAGAGGTTCTGACAGACCAAGGGACCCCTTTTATGTCCAAAGTAATGAGGGAACTGTGTAAATTGTTGCGTATAAAGCAGTTACGGACGTCCGTTTACCATCCGCAAACAGACGGTCTTGTGGAGAGGTTTAACCAAACTCTAAAAAATATGTTAAAGAGGGTGGTGTCTAGAGATGGGAAGGACTGGGATCTGCTTCTGCCCTATCTCATGTTCGCAGTGCGAGAGGTGCCCCAGGCCTCTACTGGGTTCTCGCCCTTCGAACTGCTTTATGGCAGACACCCTCGGGGCCTGTTGGATATCGCCAAGGAAGCATGGGAACAACAGCCTGTCCCCCACAAAAGTGTCATTGAGTATGTCGCCCAGATGCAGGAACGGATGGAAAGGGTGTTGCCCTTGGTCCGGGAGCATATGGAGGCAGCACAACAAGCCCAGAGTAGGGTGTACAATCGTCAGGCTCGGAGTGCGGGACTTCAATCCGGGAGATCGGGTTTTGGTTCTGGTACCCACCCTTGACAGCAAATTCCTAGCTAGGTGGCAGGGCCCCTATGAGGTGATCGAGAAGGTAGGGAAGTAAATTACAAAGTACACCAGCCAGGGCGGCGCAAGCCGGAGCAGGTGTACCACGTGAATTTACTTAAGCCGTGGAGAGATAGGGACACGGCCGACGACCACAGCCCCGGCCAGGGCTACAGGTGAAAGGGTCCAGCCCCACAGTTCGAGGCCTGTGAAGCCGTAACCACGGTAAAATTGCAGACAGCCTGTCTTCCAAACAAGTTCAGGAAGTCAGGGAGTTCATCAGTCGGAACACGGATGTGTTCTCGGACCTCCCTGGCCGCACGTCTCTCATCCGACATGACATCGTCACTGAGCCTCAGGCCAAGGTCCGGTTAAAACCATACCGGGTACCCGAGGCTCAGCGGCGGGCCATCGCGGAGGAAGTGCAGTTAATGTTGAAGCTCGATGTCATTGAGGAGTCGAAAAGTGAGTGGGCCAGCCCCTTAGTCCTAATACCCAAGCCGGATGGGACGTTGCGGTTCTGCAACGACTTTCGCAAGTTAAATGAAGTATCCAAGTTTGACGCGTATCCCATGCCCCGAGTAGACGAGCTGGTTGAAAATTTAGGACAAGCCCGTTATTTTTCTGTGCTGGACCTCACTATAGGGTACTGGCAGGTACCCTTAACGGAGTCGGCTAAGGAAAAAACCGCGTTTGTTACCCCGCAGGGCCTGTATCACTACAAGGTGTTACCCTTTGGCCTGCATGGCGCCCCCGCCACCTTCCAAGGTTAATGGACATAGTGCTGCGACCACATCGTCGGTGCGCCTCGGCCTACTTAGATGATGTAGTCATCCACAGCACCGACTGGGAAAGCCATTTACCCAAGGTGCAGGCGGTAGTGGATGCCCTGAGGAAAGCTGGACTAACCGCCAATCCAAAAAAGTGTGCGATTGGGTTGGAAGAGACCAAATATCTGGGATATGTAATCGGGCGGGAGTCATCAAACCTCAGGTAGCTAAGGTAGAGGCCGTTCGTAACTGGCCCCGACCGGTCACCACCAGGCAGGTAAAGTCGTTCCTGGGGATTGTAGGATACTACATGAGGTTTGTGCCCCACTTTGCCACAATAGCAGCGCCATTGACAGATCTGTTGAAGGGGCGAAAGTCTGGGAGGGTTAGCTGGAGTGAGAAGGCGGAGGAGGCTTTCTCCGCGTTGAAGTCGGCCCTGTGTGGGTCCCCGGTTTTGGTGACACCCGACTTCAACAAGGAGTTCGTCGTACAGACCGACGCCTCGGAGGTAGGCCTCGGTGCTGTACTGTCTCAGGAGGTCAACGGGGAAGAACATCCCGTTGTCTTCCTGAGCCGTAAGCTCAGTCCCGCCCGAGTCCAGGTATAGTATAGTGGAGAGGAGTGCCTGGCTATCAAGTGGGCACTCGAATCTCTCCGCTACTACCTGTTAGGGAGGAGGTTCCGTCTGGTGACCGACCATTCCCCTCTCAAGTGGATGAGTCAGGCCAAGGAGAGGAATGCTCGGGTCACCAGGTGGTTCCTATCCCTGCAAAATTTCAAATTCTCCGTGGAACACAGGGCAGGCCGCTTGCAGGGTATAGCAGATGCCCTGTCCCGCGTCCACTGCCTCACGTGTGTTCACCCCTCAGGGTTGAACAAAGGGGGGTGTGTAAGAGGGTGCAAGGTATCATAGTCGATGGCAGGTACGTGTCACCGAGGTTCCTGGCCTCGGTGAGGTGAGAGCCGGGTTTTATGTGTCTGCAGCAGCTAGTGCTGTTTGACTTTGTTACCTAGTTTGGCTGCAAAGCTAATCCGGGCCGGCTCTTACTGGGAGTAGGCAAAGAGCTGGGTGGGTGCCTACTCCCCACGGTCCAGGCCGGACTTTATCCGGGCCTTTAAAAAGGCAGCCTCCTTAGCAGCTGTGTGGTGATTGTCCTGGAGCTGCAAACAGGCCTGTGGAGTTCTCTGACTTAGAGGAAAGAGCTCAGCAAGGGGGTGTTGTTGTTCCTGGCACCCTGAAGGTGGATTCTCCTGCGGCTGGGCTGACAGCCTGGTGCGAACCTGCACCTAAACCTCCCAGGTGACTGAACCTGTGCTCCTGTTTTGTTTTGCCTCCTTATTTCTGATGTGCATGAATTACCACCAAGAGACTGTTTGTCGTTTATTTTTGTGTCAGTGTGAATAAAACACTGTTTATTGCACATTCTGGACTCCTTGTTTTGCCTCGGTACTGCACCTGCACCGCTATCTACCAGAGCGACTCCCCACAACAACCAGGCACAAACAGCCACATCAGTTTTCTCAGGAATGCCGGGACATATAAACATGGGACAACACAGATGCCTTCAGTTGCCAAACACATGAAACTGCAAAATAAATGTGGAGCCCCAGTATTGGGTCTACAACACAGTAAAAGCCAGATATCCCTCAAAGGAAGTAAAACCGAGCAAAGGGAGTCCCCATTACAGGTGATCTCTGTAACAGGGAGACAATTTGCTCGTTTTTCCTTCCTTTGACGGATATCTGGCTTTCATACTGGGGCTCCACATTTATTTGGCATATTACTGTTTCCCAGGGAGCTTTGCACATTGGATTGCTGTGTTGAGACTCTTAAATGAGGCTCCGCAATGTTTTCTGTAGCTGGTCTCCCTGAGATCACCTATTGTTTTGTTTGAGTATTCTCCAAGGCATTGCTGCCGGTTAGCCAGAATCCTACTTCACACTGATGAGGGGCAACACCCCGAAACAGCTGTCTGTGGATGGATAACTGGCTTAGGCCTTCCCCGTAACATCCTTAAAGCTTCTAAGAGAACGGGATCTTGACATAGGGGCCACTTAATATTGTGGATTTGGTGATCTCTGTAATGGAGACACCCCTTTGCTTGGTTTTCCTTCCTTTGAGGGATATCTCGCTTTCACTGTGTTGTAGACCCAATACTGGGGCTCCACATTTATTTGGCATATTACTGTTTCCCAGGCAGCTTTGCACTTTGGATTGCTGTGTTGAGACTCTTAAATGAGGCTACACAGTGTTTTCTGTAGCTGGTCTCCCTGAGATCAGCTATTGTTTTGTTTAAACACATGAAACTGGTCAGCCAGTTTCATAGGAACAAATTTGCTGACAAATGCCATTTGCCTCTGTCCTCAACTGCTTCCTCGCAGATTAAGGTGATATCCTTGCCTGGCTATTTGCTCCTGTATCATTGACTCTGTTAATGATTCCTGATCCTGACCTCAAGATTTTACTTCTGCCTTCTCCTTCAGGTTTGTAATGAGGTTCCTGTGATTCACCCCCTGGTATAATGTTAGTTCCTGACTAGTCATCTGAATATAGTTCTGTCTCTGGCCTGTTATTCCACTGAAGACTCTTAGCTACGTTTCTGACTTTGCCATAAGATGCTTTTTACAGCCAATCTGCTCCTAATTAGTGACCATTTTGGGGTCAGAGACTTGAGGGTCAACCAAAAAAGACTGCAATAATTATGTAGTATAAACTATAGTGCAGATCTGGAGATTTTTCTAATCCTTCTGATATTTTACTTTCCTTGCAGTGGTACTTGAGAAAGAAGGAGTGTGGTGGTGTGTCACAGTCAACTAAGCTAAACCTAAGTAGAAATGGAGAGTAAAGGAAAAGCAACCAAGTGCTTGGTATACTGTATATGAGAACTTCTTGGGGACAACTGCAAAATCCTCTAGGTGGCTACCTCATTCAATTAACGTTAGGAGTGTTTTCATTTTTGGGGCCACAGTTATAGCACAGTTTTCAAGCTCAACCATGACTGATCTCATTTCCAATTCTGGAACAAAGTTTGTATCATTGTTTGCCACATTATCATATGCCAGATAAAGAGGACATGAAGGCTGGTCAGCACTACTGGTTGTACAAGCCTGTAAGTCTACATTGCACATGCCCCTTTTACCTCACCCATAATGCTTGTGTGAAACTTTATTAACTTGCAAATCCACTTTGCAGACACACAGACAACTCACAATTCACTTTTTTGGTAAGTTATTTTAGCTTTACTGTATTTTAATCACTGTCTATTGCACAGAACGGAGTAAGTAAAAAACTTCAGCAATTCAATCCTCTTGCTACCCTCTCCTGTATTTAAAAGCTATGGACACCTTTGGGGACACTTTTGTCATTGAATTCTACTCGTTTGGGGCTAAAATTCTTCTTTTTTTAATTAAAAGATGTTAACCATTTTTTCAGATTTCAGTTTCACTGAATCAATCTGCAGACTGTTGCTTTCTGCTTCACAGTAAATCTGTCAGATGGATGCTCTGATGACTTGATCTGTAGCCATTATTTCTGACCTTCTGACAGCTCATAAACACTCAATCAAGATACATTTTTATCAAATTGACAAGAATTTAGCTATATTGAGTGTTTATGTGCGGTCAGGAAAGCACAGATTTAAGCTACAGAACAAGCCATCAGGCAGCTCTCTGACAGATTCACTGTGAAGCAGAAAGCAACTGTCTGCAGATGCAGTAAAACTGAAAGCTATAGAGTAAAAACTGTTTAAAATATGCAATAAAAACAATTAAACAAAATTATGTTTATCCAAAAATAAGTAGAATACAGTGATAAAAAATGCACTCAAAGGGGAGTGTAGCCTGGGGCTGGAGGAGAATGGCCACATGTAAAGAGAGTTCTGCAGAACCTCGCAGTTTTTCCTCAATCCAGAGGGATTTTTAAATACAATTTGCCTAACTACATCTTCTACAGATCCTGGAGAACCTCCTGGACCTGTTTGGACCGCCTGCACTGTCACGCGCCGCAATTGCCTGCCACGGCCTACTGCCTGGTTGGATCACAGTGAAGCCTGGGTCTGGAGTGACGACCTCTTTGGTCGGAGGTGTGACACTCTCCGGGTTTCTGGTGAGCCCCTTCTCATACCGTACCTTCCTTCCCAACTCGGCCCATCGCTGTGTTTTGGGTTGACGAACGAGCCGGGGCCACATCCATTCTCTGCCTGGGTGGCACTAATTGCAGGAAAGGGCGCCATCTTAGCTCTCACGGGCATGAAGCCCAACCAGGAATACAAAACCCCTCTGCTGCCACATCAGACAGCGATATGCAGCACTTGTTTCAGCTAAGAGTGTACAGATCTCCAGTTTTTGCGGACTGAACAATGGTAGGTCTACCACTACCCCTGTCCTCACAGACTATCTTGTATGCTTGTTTGGGAGTCTCACTCCAATTTTTCAGGACTGCAGTTTTGTACAGTCTGCCACAGCCTCGTCTGAAACCCCACAGGACATACAATTTTTCTACCTTGTCTGTTCGGGAGGATCCCAAAATGTAAACTCACTTCACAGTAGGGTTGTTTCGGGTATCAAAGTTTCGATACCCAATCGATACTTTTCTCTGGTATCGAGCTCAATACCAGGATTAGTATTTTATCGATACTGGGCTGTGCTACTGCACAGCCCAGTATCAGAGAACGTGGCTGCGCCGCTCTCAGCGCGGCCATGTTCTCCTCGGAAGCACAGGGAGAAGGAGGCAGTTTCTCCCTCCCCCTGTGCTGCCACTGCAACCAATAGAGGGAGAGGGGGGCGGAGCGGGGGCGGGAGGAGGGGCGGGCGCACTGGCCACCAATGCCTAGTAACGTTTCACCTGAGGGGTTAATTGCCTCTGATCGCAGCGCTCTGTCACAGGCAGGTGCCGGCAGCATGTGTCTTCTGCCTGCATTTATATATGAAACGTTACTAGGCATTGGTGGCCAGTGCTCCGCCCCCCCCTCCCTAGTATTAAAACATTGGTGGGCAGTGTGCCCGCCCTGTCCCCAGTATTAAAACATTAGTGGGCAGTGTGCCCTCCCTGTCCCCAGTAATAAATACAGTATTGGTGGCCAGTGCGCCCTCCCCCCTCCCCACCTTCCTCCCTCCCCCCAGTAATAAAATCATTAATGGCAGTGGTCACAGGGTCCCCTCACCTCCTCCTCATTGGTGGCAGTGTAATGCTGGGGCTCCGATCGGTTACCATGGCAACCAGGACGCTCCTGAAGTCCTAGCTGCCTTGGTCAGCTCCCTGCTGCAGTGTGCACTGTGCACAGGGCAGCAGGGAAAGGGTAAGATCCTATTCACTCTGATAGAGCTCTATTAGGGTGAATAGGATGAAAAGATCCCAGGTTCTAGCCCCTAAGGGGGAAATAATTAATAAATAAACTGTAAAAGTAAAAAAAAAAGTTAACAAAGTACACCAAAATATAAATTATAAATCACCCCCTTTCCCAATTTTACATATAAAATATATAAACAATACATAAATAAAATATTACATATCGCCGCGTCTCAAAAGTCCAAACTATAAAAAAATCCACTTTTATGCGGTGAACGCCGTAAAAGAAAAAAAAAAGAAAAGAAAAAATGCACGATTCGCCATTTTCTTTTAGTCGCCTTGTGCCCACAAAAAAGTAGGATAGGACTGTTGTATTATGAGCCAGCGGTTCCATAAAATGTGGAATGCACGCAGATTTTTTTGGCGTTTTTATTTTTTTCGCGTGGAATCGAATGGTATCGAGTATCATAGTAACATAGTAACATAGTATATAAGGCCGAAAAAAGACATTTGTCCATCCAGTTCGACCTGTTTCCTGCAATACTTTTTTATGGTATCGATACCGAATCAAAATTTTGATACCGAAACAACTCTACTTCACAGTGAGAGAGTGGTGTACCCCTTTTGCTACGAGATACTGGACTGGTGTCTTTAAAAATGGTCAAGGTTAGGAAACCAGAGATCGCCACTACTCAGAAGAAACCGTGGCATGATATGGAGACATTTTTGCGCTGACGCTCTCCCCACCCTAAACCCTGCCACGAACTAGCTGCATCGGCTTCTGCCTCCCAAGATCTTATGGAATCGTCTGATGCTGAAAGTGTTTGTAGAGAAAGACCTCCAGCCAAAGATGCCCAATCTGGTCACTACACAAAAGGCCTAACAGAGAATAATAGAGGTGGCTCTACAGCCTGTATTAGCTGACCTCTGTCATATCTAACAAGATATAGGAGGCAGGGTTGAAAGACTACAAGAAAATCAAGCCTCTCTAATAGCATTTGGGGATGCAATGACAGATGCGCTTCAAACATGCTAACAATCTGTTAGCCTATATTGAAGATCAAGATAACAGAGTTTGGCAGAACAATCTGAGGATCAAAGTTGTACTAGAAGCCCCAGCTGATTCTTCAGTGATGGATAAAACATACTCAATTATGAGACCATTGTTGAACCCTGAGGCTGTTGCAAAACCTAAATCTAAAGAGGGAGAGCCTCCTAGGGACAATATATGCAAAGTCCTTAACTTCCAACACAGAGACTCAATATTAAAAGCAGCCAGAGACACAAAGGAAATTTCATATGAAGGGTCTTGGCTTTCCTTCTTTCAAGACCTCTTTCCAGTTACACTTAACAAGCGCAAACAACTGAAACCAGTTACGGATGCACTCCATAAAGGGTTTCATATAAGTGGCTGTTCCTTCTTTGGTCTATCATTTTTCTTACAGGGATCTACCAGATTCATCCGAAGACCTGATGATCTGATCCTGTTTTGTGAAGCCATTGGGTTGGCACCATCAGAGTTCCCATCCTGGCTACAGATCATGGACTTGGCAGATCTTCCCAAATTTCCAGAAATGATACCCTGGAAAATGGCTAAAAGCCGCCATCCTTGGAAACGTCTGCCTACCATAGAGGACTTAATAGTTTATCTTTCAGACAACACCTGATATCTAGTATTATATGTTATGTTGTTTTTTTTTGTGTCTTCCTTTTGTTTTTTTGCTTAGAATCCAGGTTCCTATAGCCAAGGGATGAATAGTCACCACTGACTTGCCCAGGTGCGGAGATATTGTCCGAACCTGGGAGATGAACAAAGGAGGGACCTTTGTATCACAACCAGTATCTTTCACCGGGGCAACTCATTGGTATTGAACCCACTTAAGACACTAGTCTATCATAATTCCAGTATGACAAACTATGAAGTGCTCTAATAGAAGGGTTGCGCTGCCTCTTACACCAATATATAAATCCCAGATAGGATTTACTCTAGATGTTACCAGACATCACTTTTACCTAATGAGTTTGACTTAACGAGTTTTACCTTTGTTTTCTATGGCTACTGTTACTGTGCTGACATGGAATGCGCGGAAACTGAACTTGCTGAAAAACGGTCCCGTATCTTTCAAACCCTACGCTCTCTTCATGCTGAAGTGGCTATCCTGCAAGAAACTTATTTCAAGCTAGGTAAGACCCCTGCTTTGGCTCAGAAGTATTTCTCACAATGGTTTCACTCCTGCTATGGCGGGTCCAGGTCCAGGGGTGTAACCATTGCTATAAAAAAAGATACACTGTTTACACTACAGTCCAGCTTGACTGACCCAGATGGTAGATTCCTATTCCTGAAGGGCCCAATTGCAAATACTCTAGTCACAATTGTTGGCCTCTACACCCTAAATCCAGATCAGTTCCCCTGGTTAACTTCTACCCTTCGAAAGCTTAAAACATTCCAGGAGGGCATGTGAATTGTGGGAGGAGACCTAAATATAGTGCTGGAACCCTCTCTGGACTCAACGTCTGAGAAATCACATATCTCCCAGAAAAGACTCAGGGCATTGAGACGGTCATTGACCTCTCTACAGCTAGGAGATGTTTGGCGAATGGCTCACCCTACTGCTAAAGATTTCACCTTTTTCTCTGAAGTGCTTAAATCCTATCAATCAGAGGTTAGATTACCTGTTCTTATCCACGCACATCTCTCTGCTTTAGTGAACTCTTTAATAGGTAATATAGGGATCTCAGATCATGTCCCGGTCGGTATGACTCTGCTTGTCTCCTTAAGCTATCTCCCTAAGAGGTCTTTCTCTTGGCACTTGAATGAATCCCTTCTGAAAACCGCCTCCCATAGTTAAAGATTATTAAAAACCCTCACAACCTACTTTGCTGAAAATATCACCCCTCATGTACTGCCCACTGTGATATGGGAGGCCCACAGATCGGTGATACGTGCAGAACTAATAGCTTTAGGGACCCATGTTAAGAAACATTTTCAAAAATAGAGGAGGCACTGAAGATCATTTCTGATCTAGAGAGCAAACAAACATTCACTAGCACAACAAGTTTTAGCTGAACTCACGACACAGAGAAAAACTTAATCAGCTACTGAATCATAAGGCATCTAAAGCGTATTTGCATGCTCGCCATAAAATATACATACATGGTAATAGAGGCTCTAGACTAATGGCACTGATGGCAAAACGCAGAAAAGCCCAAATGTACATAAAGGAGATTCAACTGCCCTTGGGAGGGTTAAGTTGGTCCAACTTGGCCTGCCACCAACCTATACAGGTGAATGAAAATCAATTGGACTCTATACTTCCATGGAGTGCTTCATTTAATACTCATCATCCGAATTGCAGCCCGGCGTGACCGATCACGTGGCCCCTTATCACATGTGCTAACTACGTCACGCTGTACAAGACACGCAAGATGCCAGGGAACCACGTGGGATGCCGACAGCCGGAGAACAGAGCTGAACAGAGCTGCAGCAAGGCGGACTCAGGACGACTCACAAGAAACAAGCCATACTGGTGGGTAAGTGAAATCTAAGCCGGTGACAGTGCTGGACGTCGCACCAAGGCATAGAGCTCCGTTTCCCTTTACAGTGAAGGTGTGAGCGTGACTGAAATAGCTGCCATAATCTGATGTTACATGAATATCCTATAAGGATGACTTAGATAACAAAGTGGAAACTACAAACTATTTATCACCAGATATGGAGACATAGTCTCCTGTCCATTTACCTGATTTATCTGAAAACCATTCAGTGACTTTACATCGGGGACTCTATAAGGTTCATCTACAATAACTCATCACGCATTTTATCACTATTGACGCAAATTTAAGTTGTTTTTACAATTCCCCATTTTATATCTACTGTTTTTTCATCTATTTTTGCATATCTACTACGAAGTACCAGCACCCATACAGTGTTATATCCCCTATATGACGCGTATATAGAGCTCAGTATCCTACAACATATACTGCGTCTTTATTTGGGGGCTATAACACTTATCTATTTTAGTTTTTATTATCCTTTTTAAAAAGAATAACAAGTCATCTAATAAAGTAATCACATTGTTTTCCAAATACGAGAGTGCCTGCCATCTTTTTATATACTAATATACAATTTTTGATTGGGTGAATCAGATTGGAAAAGAGCAACTCAACCATTAGAACTGCAAAATAGAGCCACCTTTTATTTATTTTATTGGTCAAAGATAACACCTTGCTGATACAGCACTTAATACAATACGCGAAGGCTAAAAAAGTCCCCATCACACTTTTGTTCACTGAGGCCAAAAAAGCGTTCGATAGAATAGATTGGCTGTACATGCGGATGGCTCTAGAGAAATTTGGCCTACCAGAGACCTTTATAACTGCCATCTTTGTTTTTTATACCCGCCCTACCACATCAATTAGAATAAACAGCACCCTATCCTCTAACTTCTGTATCACAAACGGAACAAGACAGGGATGCCCACTCTCGTCCCTTAAAATTGTTTTCACCATGGAGACACTTATATAAAGCGTCAGACAACACCCAAACATTAGAGGGGTGAAGGTCGGGGGACAAGGTTATATGACGGGGGCATATGGGGATGACTTACTCATCATAACTTCCAACCCAGATGTATCCTTACCCCTGTTGGCAGAGCTGTTTGACGATTTTCAATGCCTATCGAACCCCAATGCACCCCAAAACACATTGCCCTTCTCCTGAGTACGGCGAAACCACATGTGTGACACTTTTTTGCATTTAAGATGCGCAAGGGGGCCCTAATTCCAATAAGTACCTTTTAGGAGGGCATTTTTACGCATTTTTCTTTTCACGGTTTAGGGCCCCTAAAATGCCAGGGCAGTATAAATACCCCACATGTGACCCCATTTTGGAAAGAAGACACCCCAAGGTATTTCGTGAGGGGCATGGCGAGTTCATAGAAGATTTTTTTTTTGGCACAAGTTAGCGGAAATTTATTTTTTATTGTTTTTTCTCACAAAGTCTCCCTTTCCGCTAACTTTTGACAAAAAGTTCAATTTTTTATGGACTCACTATGCCCCTCAGTGAATACCTTGGGGTGTCTTCTTTCCAAAATGGGGTCATTTGTGGGGTGTTTGCACTGTTCTGGCATTTTGGGTGGGGCTAAATTGTGAGCAGCCATGTAAAACCTAAAGGTACTCGTTGGAATTTGGGCTCCTTTGCACTAGGCTGCAAAAAAGTGTCACTCATGTGGTATCGCCGTACTCAGGAGAAATAGGGCAATGTGTTTTGGGGTGTATTTTTACATATACCCATGTTGGGTGAGAGAAATATCTCTGTAAATTGACAACTTTGTATAAAATTTTTTAAAAAGTTGTCATTTACAGCGATATTTCTCACACAAAGTATGTGTATATATAAAAATACACCCCAAAACTCATTTCCCTACTTCTCCTGAGTACGGCGATACCACATGTGTGACACTTTTTTGCAGTCAAGATGCACAAAGGGGCCCAAATTCCCATGAGTACCTTTAGGATTTCACAGGGCATTTTTACACATTTGGATTCTCACGCTTTTGGACCCCTAAAATGCCAGGGCAGTATAAATACCCCACAAGTGACCCTATTTTTGAAGGAAGACACCCCAAGGTAATCCGTAAGGGGCATGGCGAGTTCACAGAAAAAAAAAAAATTTGCCGCAAGTTAGCGGAAATTGATATTTTTTTCTTTTTTTTTTTACAAAGTCTCATATTCCACTAACTTGTAACAAAAAATAAAATTTTACATGAACTCACCATACCCCTCATTGAATACCTTGGGGTGTCTTCTTTCTAAAATGGGGTCATATGTGAGGTTTTTGTACTGCTCTGGCATTTGAGGGTCTCCGCAATCATTACACGTATGGCCAGCATTAGGCGTTTCTGCTATTCTCCTTATATTGAGCATACGGGTAATGAGATTTTTTTTTTCCTGAAAAAAAAAAAAAAAAATGAACGGCACAGATTTTTTCATTCGTATCGATTATCGTGGATGAAAAATTCTCTGCCAAAATCAGTGACTGCGATACGGTGGGCTGGGCGCTAACTACCTAACAAGTAGCTAACTAACTGCCGGTGACAAGGGACCCTTATGCCCCATTCACACGTCCGCAATTCTGTTTGCAGAACGGAATTGCGGACCCATTCATTTCTATGGGGACAGACTTTGTCCCGCTCGGTTCCGGAATTGCAGATCCGCACTTCCGGGTCTGCACTTCCGTTCCGCAAAAATATAGAACATGTCCTATTCTTGTCAGCAAATACGGACAAGAAAAGGCATTTTCTATATAGTTCTGGCAATGTGCGGATCTGCAAAGTGCGGAAAGCACATTGCCGGTGTCCGTATTCTGCGGATCCGTGGATCCACGGATCCGCAAAACACATATGGACGTCTGAATGGAGCCTTACAGGGGTGTGATCAATGACAGGGGGGTGATCAGGGAATCTAGATGGGGTGATCAAGGGGTTAATAAGTGACCGGGGGGGAGGGGGGTAGTGTAGTGTGGTGTTTGGTGCAACTTTACATAGCTACCTGGTCCTCTGGTGGTCTATCCCAGCAAATGGGACCACCAGAGGACCAGGTAGCAGGTATATCAGACGCTGTTAACAAAACAGCGTCTGATTTATTTCGCATCTACAGCCTGCCAGCGATTGATCATCGCTGGCAGGCTGCAGTATAACTGCCGAGACGCGTGCCACTGTGAACGCGCGCGCACGTGCGCGTTCACAGCAAATCTCGCGTCTCGCGAGATGATGCACTGATGCGTCCAGCCAGAGCAACAGGACCACCGGCCGGACGCATCCGTGCGTTAGGCGGTCTTGAGGAGGTTAAACTATATGTTTGGATTGAGGAGGAAATAGTGGGATACTCACTCACCCAAGCTCTAATGAGGGTCAGGTCAGGGAAACATCCTCCCACCGGAACGCCTACTCTGACAAAGGCTCCTATTTCTGTTTGGGTGCATTCCCAACTCACACCCAAACTATGGGATCACCCCTCTCCCCTTCTGGGTTTAGGAGATCTTTTGGGCCTGAATGACTCATTTAACACCCTTTGGACTGGCAGGCAGAGAATACTAAATGGTTATAGATTATGTGGTGCTCAGGCTTAGTCATGTCCTCCACAGCAGGACATGTTGACTAATCTCTCAATTTTAACATCAGTTTGAGGGCTTAGTAAGACCGCAGTGTGCACCTGTCTTGTCATTTGTTATTGCTATATTGTTATATTATTTATCACATCTACACAATTGCCATCCTGTGTAGAATGTCTTTTGTGGTACTTGTGGTCCGCTGCGGGCATCCTTCACTGTATGCATTTTTGCTGGGGATCGCCATTAGCAACGGGCCACAAGTGCAGGATGTTCTCCCCTGTATATATATGCACAACTGCATTTTTGGGTTGAGCACATCCTGCTTCATGCGACCTTTCAGTTGTTTTTTTTTTTTTATAGATTATGTTACCTTTTGGAAGACAGAACTTTCCCGGATCTACCTTCCCTGCAATCTAAGCGCTCTTGCTTTAAGATAGACCACCTTACCTAATCTCAGCTTCTATTCAACTACAAGAGCTTACCGATTGCAGACATGTTACAAAGGGACCATTACTGGTTTGAAAAGTTAGCTGCTCAGAGATCCCCTTCCCCGAAGCTGACTTCTACAATATATAAAATGCTAGTGGGCCCCACAGACAGTCCTGCACCCTCATATATTACTGCCTTGGAACGTGAATTAAACATTAAGGTCTCCGTGGAGGATACCGGAAAGGTATATAAGAATGCATGTGGCCCGTCTAGGTGTATTACCATGCAGGAGACCTTCTATAAGGTAATCAGTAGGTGGTATAAAACCCTGGGAGCTCTACATGCCATGAACCCCCTTATCCTCATTATACTGCTGGAGATGTCTCTCTGGCCCTGGAACTTACCTACACTTATGGTGGCACTGTCCCCTGACTAAACCTCTCTGGAGTAGAATAGGAGTTGTGCTTAACAAGTTATGTCCGGGAGCCCCAGCTATCACACCTATCTTGCTATTTCTGAACTTACTGCCTGCCTCCCCCAATACCTAACAGCTTATTATGGAGACATATTTTACTAGCCAAAGTATGATACCATTGTACTGGAAACAGACACAAACACCCCCCTTATCCCACTGGCTGCGGAAGGTGGGCCAAATAGCAAGGTTGGAAGAACTGGGATCGTACACATATACTTCAAATGTCAAATACACTAATATCTGGTCGCCCTGGCTGGTATTTGCTGAAAGAACCGATGCCCATCAATTTATAACAGATTGAGGTTAAAAGATTGACCACTACCTATACAACTTGAGCTGTCCCCCGCACACTCTAATGTCCATTCCAAAGTCCATCATTCTTATGTCCTTTTACCTTATTACAGGCACTAGCCTAACTGTTCTTAAAGGGATTCTGTCAGCTGGATTTTAGCTACAGAGCTTTTCACATCATCACATCAGTCAAAATAAACTATTCTTACCCCCAGCTGCGCCCATTATCTTGGAGCCTAGCACCTCCCCGCCATTAATTAGTCACTCCTCTCCTTGCTGATTTTTTTTTTCTAGTGCTGTGTAATCTCGCGCATGCGCCCTGGATCCACTCGGCTTGGCCCGCGCAGTGTCCTGGTAGCAACCTCACTGAACGAAACGCGCATGTGCCTGCTGTCTGTACACTTCCTTTCCGGCTGGGCTCCAACGGCCAGAGGGATAGCTCCTTGGGCTCCTTAGAGAAGTAATTAGCGATATGAATAAAATCGATTTTTAGCCTAAATAACAAGACATATGGGGGTAAGAATAGTATGTTTTAACCTAAATCGAGGAGACTGATGTGATGATTTAAAAAACGCTGTAGCTAAAATCAGTCTGACAGAATCCCTTTATGTTATATCATTTTTTACTCCCACTACCTCCAGTTTTATCTTTATCTGTATATTGGTCGCTTAGGTGATCTAGACTCATGGGAGCCTTGTTTCCAACTCCTCTAGTTCATTGTGTCATAAAAATTGAGTCTGTAATGGTATTTTATGTGCGAAACTAATGCTATTCACATGGCTTAAACCATGTGACATTTACAAAAGATTTTTATTTTGTAAGACATGCTGCATTGTTGATTACTTTATTAATAAAATAAAACAAAGAATAAAAAAAATGCGAGTATGGAGCCAGCATGAATAAGGATAATACATAGCTTAGAGCACTGATTTTTTTATTCTATATTAGAGACCTAAATTAGCACATTCAGGTGCAAATTATAAGAGGATCACTGGAGGTATGCTATACTGTCAGGTTTATTAGAATAATTCTACCTTGGTGTAGACTTTACACATATGCTGTGGCTAAAAGGAACACTGATAGTAACACAGTAGTAGAATATTTCAGTTACCAGTTTTTAGCAAGCATACAATTTTAATTGGTGGAAATGTGCAATTTAGAAAAATCTGTATATCAATTAGAGAAATTCAAATGAAAATGGTTATCATACTAAACAACTGGAACAGTATACAGTCAGCACCCCACAGTATACAGCACTCCATAGTATATAGTACTCCACAGTATACAGCACCCCACAGTATTCCGTATATCACCCCCAGTATACAGCCAGCACCCCACAGTATACAGCAACCTGCAGTATTCAGAATAGCACCCCGCAGTATACAGTCAGCACCCCACAGTATACAGTCAGCACCCCACAGTATACAGTCAGCAACCCACAGTATACAGCACCCCAAAGTATTCAGTATAGCACCCCCTCAGTATACAGCCAGCACCGCACAGTACACAGGCAGCACCCCACAGTACACAGTCACCACCCCATAGTATACAGTCAGCAACCCACAGTATACAGTCAGCAACCCACAGTATACAGTCAGCAACCCACAGTATACAGCACCCCAAAGTATTCAGTATAGCACCCCCCCAGTATACAGCCAGCACCGCACAGAACACAGTCAGCACCCCACAGTACACAGTCACCACCCCATAGTATACAGTCAGCAACCCACAGTATACAGTCAGCAACCCACAGTATACAGCACCCCAAAGTATTCAGTATAGCACCCCCCCAGTATACAGCCAGCACCGCACAGTACACAGTCAGCACCCCACAGTATATAATCATCACACCACAGTATACAGCACCCCACAGTATACAGCAACTCACAGTATTCAGAATAGCACCGCACAGTACACAGTCATCACCCCACAGTAAACAGTCATCACCTCACAGTATGCAGTCATCATCCCACAGTATACAGTCATTACACAACAGTATACAGCACCCCACAATATACAGCACCCCACAGTATACAGCACTCCAAAGTATACAGCAACCTGCAGTATTCAAAATAGCACCCCACAGTATACAGTCAGCAACACACAGTATACAGTCAGCAACCCACAGAATACAGCACCCCACAGTATTCAGTATAGCACCCCCTCCCAGTATACATCCAGCACCCCACAGTATACAGTCAGCACCCACAGTATACAATCATCACACCACAGTATTCAGCACCCCTCAGTATACAGCACTCTACAGTATACAGCACCGCAGTATTTAGAATAGCACCCCACAGTATACAGTCATCACACCACAGTATACAGCACCCCACAATATACAGCACCTCACAGTATACAGCAACCCACAGTATTCAGAATAGTACCCCACAGTATACAGTCGGCACCCCACAGTATACAGTCAGCACCCCACAGTACACAGTCAGCACCCCACAGTACACAGTCAGCACCCCACAGTACAATATGTATTGTATGGAGCTCTGTATGCTCCAAATCCATGTGGAGACATCCCATGTTTTTTATATGTGTAATTCTGTATCTGTATATAGTGTGAGTGTGTACAGTATCTCACAAAAGTGAGTAAACCTCTCACATTTTTGTAAATATTCTTTTCATGGGACATCACTAAAGATATGACACTTTGATACAATGTAGAGTAGTCCGTGTACAGCTTGTATAACAGTGTAAATTTGGTGTACCCTCAAAATAACTCAACAAACAGCCAGTAATGTCTAAACCGCTGGCAACAAACGTGAGTACACCCCTACGTGAAAATGGCCAAATTGTGTCCAAAGTGTCAATATTTTGTTTGGCCACCATTATTTTCCAGCACTACCTTAACTCTCTTGGGCATGGAGGTCACTAGAGCTTCACAGGTTGCCACTGGAATTCTCTTCCACTCCTCCATGACAACATCACGGAGCTGGTGGATGTTATAGACCTTGCAGTCCTCCACTTTCTGTTTGAGGATGCCCCACAGAAGTTCAATAGGGTTTAGGTCTGGAGAGATGTTTGGCCAGTCCAGCACCTTTACCCTCAGCTTCTTTAGCAAGGCAGTGGTTGTCTTGGAGGTGTGTTTGGGGTCGTTATCATGTTGGAATACTGGCCTGCTTCAGTATGTCACAGTACATGTTGGCATTCATGGTTCCCTACAATAAACTGTAGCTCCCCACACTCGACAGCAGTGTCAGAAAACTAGTTCACAGAATTTACCACTGGACAAAAACTGTAGTGAATACCCATGCATAATTCTCAGAACCTACACACAACCTACAACCATACATTTTAGCTGCTAGCACAATCCAATAGGAAAAAGGGTTGAACAAAGCTATAGACGTAGTAGGCTCTAGCCTCTATAGACTCTAAGGCTAGTTTGACACTTGTATTTAACTTTTCCAGTATTGAGATACTAGTAAACGTACTGATTAGGTGGCTCACTCAGCTTTTGTGTTAGGAAAGGTGCTCTATCCCGGGTTTCTGACGCACCCCACGTCAAACAAAAAGGTAATAAAAACTGTTTATATAAGGGGGATGGCACTCAGTATATTGGTGATGTATGGGTGAAGCTTGATAAAATAGTTTAATAGTAGATAATTAAACTATAAATACACAAATAGCAATAATATAGTATAGTATATAGTAAAAATAGTAAACCCAGTTGCCCTTAGACCCAGATAAAAACAGATAGGGTAAAATCAAATAGGGTAAAAGTCAAATGTAGTAGGAAATAAATGTCAATTAATTCGCATATACTGTCTCAATAGCCTCGAATTTAGGAGTATTTCCTATAGATTTCTTTAGTCCCAATATTCACTTCACATAGAGGATATACATATATAAATCGATGTATAAATAGATGTAAATTGGTGGACCCAGAGGTCTGTACGTTACCAATCCAACAATAGGGTGATGAGTCACTCGATGTCTCTTCTGTTATAGACTTTCGTCCTTTCTAGTTGTGGATCGGGTGGTGTGCGGCAGTCGCGTGAGCGTCCACACGCGCGATGTGCCGCTCGGTACAGAGCTTAAGGTCAGGCGTCACTTCGGTGACGTCACCGTTAGCGTCCACGTGCTTTTCTGGCGGGAAATTCAAATTTTTAGCGCCTGTTTGTTCGGATGGCGAGCTTTCTCAATCTTTTTGTTAGTCTTTTTGTTAGGTAATATAAATCCTTTTGGTGGTGGTCCAGCTGGAACCTCAGAGGTTATTCACTGCCCCAAACGCACTGCCCCGTCCAATCATAATCAGTGGGGAGACATTTTATCAGTTCATTGGGAGCACTATTTTTCACTATCACATAAAACATATCACTATCATATATTTCCCTTTATGGACTTTAATGGAATTGATGAAAAATAGTGCTCCCAATGAACTGATAAAATGTCTCCCCACTGATTATGATTGGACGGACAAAAACCCGACCCACAAGTGGGATGGAGTGGGATGGAACCAATTATGAAATCCCTATAAAGAGACCCATACCCAGAGGTTATCCATACCCACTGAGGAAGGAGCAGAGGCCACCACCAAAAGGATTTATATTACCTAACAAAAAGACTAACAAAAAGATTGAGAAAGCTCGCCATCCGAACAAACAGGCGCTAAAAATTTGAATTTCCCGCCAGAAAAGCACGTGGACGCGAACGGTGACGTCACCGGAAGTGACGCCCGGACCTTAAGCTCTTATACCGAGCGGCACATCGCGCGTGTGAGGACGCTCCACGCGACTGCCGCACATACCACCCGATCCACAACTAGAAAGGACGAAAGTCCTATAACAGAAGAGACATCGAGTGACTCATCACCCTATTGTTGGATTGGTAACGTACAGACCTCTGGGTCCACCAATTTACATCTATTTATACATCGATTTATATATGTATATCCTCTATGTGAAGTGAATATTGGGACTAAAGAAATCTATAGGAAATACTCCTAAATTCGAGGATATTGGGACAGTATATGCCGAATTAATTGACATTTATTTCCTACTACATTTGACTTTTACCCTATTTGATTTTTACCCTATCTGTTTTTTATCTGGGTCTAAGGGGCAACTGGGGTTTACTATTTTTTACTATATACTATACTATATTATTGCTATTTGTGTATTTATATTTTAATTATCTACTATTAAACTATTTTATCAAGCTTCACCCATACATCACCAATATACTGAGTGCCATCCCCCTTATATAAACAGTATTGAGATACGGCAGAAGATCTCAATACTGGAGAAAATGCTTCAGTTTTGTCCCCATTCATTGTCAATGGGGACAAAACTAAACTGAACAGTACAGAATGCTCCAAAATACATACCGCTCTGTTTGGTTGTGTTCCCATACCGGACCAGATTTGACCACTTACCGGAAGCCTGTATGTTTAGTTTTACAGAGGTTGGAAGAGAATTGACTTTATGCCAAACCCAAGAAATGCATCTTTGAAAAATATATTGTACCATTCCTTGGATACATAATCTTGGATGCCGGGTTGCAGATGGATCCTGAAAAATTAAATGCAGTAATGGACTGGCCCCGCCCCCAGGGTCTTTGTGCTATACAGCGCTTCCTTGGATTTGCTAATTTCTATCGTCAGTTCATCCCGAATTTTTAATCTCTTACATCTCCGATCTCCGCTCTTACTAAGAAAGAGGTGAATGCCAAAGACTGGACTCCTGGGGCAGTGGCCGACTTCGTCCAATTAAAGAGGTTCTTTGCTTCTGCACCTGTTCTGTGTCATGCCGATGTCTCCCACCAATTCTTGTTAGAAGTGGACACCTCCTCCATAGGGCAAGATGTTTACAAGTGGATTTTCCTCCAAGCTGTTCCCCCCTGCTGAGAGGAATTACTGTATAGGAGACAGAGAGCTTCTGGCCATAAAATGTGACTTGGAGGAGTGGCGTTATCTATTGGAGGGGGCCCAGCATCCAGTGATAATCTTCACCGACCACAAGAACCTTACATATCTGCAGACAGCTCAGCATCTAAACCCTCGCCAAGCCAGATGGGCAGTCTTCTTCTACTGTTTTGATTTTGGGCTTCACTTTCGCCCGGCCAAGAAAAACATCAAGGTGGATGCTCTGTCTTGGTCATTTGACATCCAGAAGGAGGAGCCCCAGTACATTGTAGATCCTGCTCGCTTGATCACAGTGGCTCCTGTCCTGGTAAAAGACATCCCTCCCGGGAAGACATCAGTGCCATTTGCCAAGACAAAACGTATTCTAGCTTGGGGGCACAACTCCACACTGGCTGGTCACCCAGGGATCCGCAAGACCACAGAAATTTTGTCTTGCCACTACTGGTGGCCACACTTTCTAAGGATGTGCCTTATTATGTGTCTGCCTGCCTGAGAATAAAGTCTCCAGGACCAAACCACCCGGGCTGTTGTTACCTCTTCCTGTTCCTGATACCCATGGCAACACATTGCCATTGACTTTGTTACAGATCTGCCCTCTTCTGCCGGATGTACAGCTATCTGGGTGGTCGTGGACCAGATCTCCAAGATGGCGCACTTCGTTCCTTTGGCTGGATTGTCCTCGGCTGCTGAACTTGCTAAACTGTTCGTGAGAAACATATTCCACTTGCATGGTCTACCTCAGCATATTGTTTTAAATCACGGAGTCCAGTTTACCTCTAAGCTCTGGAGAGCTCTTTGCCGGCTCCTCGAAATTGAGCTGGACTTCTCTTCCGGTTATCATCCCCAGACCAACGGGCAAGTAGAGCGGAAATTTAAATATAAAAGAACTGTCTACAGCATTTTGTTTCAGCCCAACACGACAACTGGGTACAATTGCTACCTTGGGCTGAATTCTCCTACAACAACTACTCTAATGAGTCTACTGGATCCTCTCCATTCTTTGTCGTTTATGGGCAACACCCTCGTACTCCTCTCCCTGTTCCTACACACATGGAGTACAGTGTACAGTTCTGGGCTCCTGTGAACAAGACAGACATAGCAGAGCTGGAGTGGGTTCAGAGGAGGGCAACTAAAGTAATAACTGGAATGAAGGATCTACAGTACCCTGAAAGGTTATCAAAATTAGGGTTATTCACTTTAGAAAAAAGACGACTGAGGGGAGATCTAATAACTATGTATAAATATATTAGGGGTCAGTACAGAGATCTGTCCCATCATCTATTTATCCCCAGGACTGTGACTGTGACAAGGGGACATCCTCTGCGTCTGGAGGAAAGAAGGTTTGTACACAAACATAGGAAAGGATTCTTCACTGTAAGAGCAGTGAGACTATGGAACTCTCTGCCTGAGGAGGTGGTGATGGTGAGTACAATAAAGGAATTCAAGAGGGGACAGGATTTATTTCTGGAGTGTAATAATATTACAGGCTACAGCTACTAGAGAGGGGTCGTTGATCCAGGGAGTTATTCTGATTGCCTGATTGGAGTCGGGAAGGAATTTTTTTCCCCTTAAGTGAGGAAAATTGGCTTCTGCCTCACAGGGTTTTTTTGCCTTCCTCTGGATCAACTTGTAGGAAACAGGCCGAACTGGATGGACAAATGTCTTTTTTCGGTCTTATATACTATGTTACTATGTTAACGTTCACACTCCGCATTTATGTACTTACAAACGAACATGGAGAGCAAACATATCAAACAAACAAGCCATCGTCTCAATCCTTCTGGACTCTTTTCCCAGACAGATCCTGCAGGATATTAAAAAGCCACTCCGATGGTGAAGAATTGTCATACAGCCAAATGCACGGAACACATTTCTTATACTCACAAAACCCATGTTAAAATTCGCAAAATACAAAAAGATCTGGTACTGCTTCCCAACCCGGGTTTCGCTCCATGAGCTTCGTCAGGGGCGCAACCTTCAATACTGACGTCAATCTTTAAATACCCGCACAACCCTCCCCTCCCCCTCGTATATAAAAAAACCAAAGCACCTATACATAAACATAAAACACACAAGCATAAAAGGTCCGATGAAAATACCACCAAAGTCTATATTATTCATTCCACGCTATGCCCAGAAGACACTGTTAGTGTGAGATTCATTCAGAAAAGCCACAACTCCTCTGACGTACCAAAACATTTCTATCACATGACCCAATACAACCAATGGGAGGGCTATAACGAGACCTCTCCCCCGCATTTATGTAGATGGCAGATGGTAGTAAAAATTGCTATTTATCTTGTCAGACACGGTTTAAGGTCGAACGCAACATTGAGACCTGCGGGTTGAATGATGCCACCGTATCGCCACCCCGCCAGTTCTCCTTCACGAATTCAATCCCCATAAGATGAGACCTCTCGGATTCTTTTGATGTACTAGTTTGAAATGTAACGAGACCCCGTGGGTCTCTAAACCCTTTTGATATTTCTTATATGCTTCTGCATGCGGGTTTTCAGCTTCCTCATTGTACGTCCTACATACTGGAGGCCACGCGGGCACTCCAGCATGTAGACGACCCCGGAACTTTCACAAGAGATTTCACACATTATTTTAAAATCTTTGTCCCTCTTATCGGAGTGCACTGTAGAGGTTTGACATCTTCTATCCTCTCTGCTCCTATTCTTGCAGGGGATACAAAAACTACACCAAGAGAATTTACTATGTCTGTTTATCACTGTCCACAGGAATAGCACTATCGACCAATCTGTTCGGGGCCTTCCTAAAAATAATATCAGGAAGATTAAGTGGAAGGTTAAGTGGAAGATTAAGTGGAAGGTTAAGTGGATCTATGAACTGAAAAAAATGGTACTGAGGTGGCTTCACCCCTGGATCGATTTCTGGGGATGGTGCTCACCTGTCGGTGCACCCAAACCGGATAGAAACACGAAGTAAATTCAATCGAAATCAGGGGCACTCAATCTGGGAACCCGTCGAACCAAATGACATTTATTCAAACAAATAAGAACCAACAATGATAATAAAATCAATAATAAAATCAATAAGGTTAATCACGAACTGGCCAATGCTGCAAAGGACTGACAGCAAATGTCCCGGATAGTAAGCCCTGCCTAGTGTCTCTGGTGATGGAGATAAGAGAGTCCATATAGGATATTAGCTGGTATGCTGTCCTCCGGTCTAAGTCCGCATTGGAAGATGCCTAAATTACTAAGAATATAAAGCAGTGGAACCGCAAGTGCCCATAAGTATAATAAAACAGCCTCTCACCACATTCCGCTTCTGGCGTGGGGTGCTTCGGCTTCTTCTCCTGGTTCACCTGCGGTCTCTAGCCGGGTGCGCGTCCTGGAAGTGGCGTGCATACGCCAACGCGGCGTCCCACGTGGTGTCAGAGTATACGCGTGACGTCTCACGTGACTCCTGACGCACAGGTCCTTGAGCGTGTAAAGCAGTATATTCGCAAGGTCCTTGACCCTCTAACTTACGGGTCTTGATTCTTCCCGACTTCACTTTGGATGTCCTCTGGGCAATCTTTCATAAGTAGATATGGCAGTTTCCCATATATTGTTGTGGTACTCCGGTTTCCTATATTATGGTTCTTATCCCATATGCGCTCCTCGATTGCCTTGCTGTATTTCTTGGATCAAACGCATTTCGGGGTATACGCCCCTTCCTCAGTGATGTCAGCAGCAAGGATTTGGACCTTATTTAAACCCTCATGGGGTGGGGTTAATTATTAACCCATTGAGTGCAATCTCCATATATGTCAGAGGTTCAATTTCTCACATATCAAAACAGTGGATCCTGTAACACTTAAAATATATATATATATATATATATATATATATATATATATATATATATTGTACACATGGTGCATCAAGAATAACTGTGCTTCCTTCATTAGGACCAGTGTATAAGGATAAGAAACTTAAAATCTACCTTAATGGCATAAAGTACCTATAAAATATATAAAACATATAACATATAAACATGATCTCATCAGATAATATTATGGGGGGGTCCCGGTCGGGGTGTGTATGGGTGGACCAAACAGGGAGGGGGGAACGGGGTGCTGATAAACAGCCAGACGCCGATCCCCCATCACTCCGAGGTCCACACACATTACCTATAGGAACCCAAAAAGTTCCAGCTCTGCATTAGGACCTCTTGGGGCCAAGGAGTTGAACTCAAAGATTCAACGAGATTCTTGTCTCGACATGGCAGCTATATGATTGCCCCCTCTCCAGGGGCGTCTCACCTGTTCAATCGCAATGAATACTAAGGAGGCTGGATTAGAATCATGAACCTCCTTGAAGTGTTTAGATACACTACGGAGTGGATATCTTTTCCTAATTTGATATGTATTTCCATATTGGATATGTGTTCCGCCACTCTTTTGCGTAGGGTTCTAGAAGTCCTCCCAATGTACTGTTTATGACAGGCACACTCCAAAAGATAGATCACATTCTATGAGTCGCAGGTTAAACATTCCTTGATGTCTACTTCAAACGAGTTTTGTGTAGAGCTCACTTTGACAGTTTTTCTTGAAAAATTAGTATTTTTACAGTTGCCACAGCGGCCACACCTGTGGAAGCCTCCAGACCAGATGACAACCAGTTCTTTCGCCCTCCGCCCCTATCTAGTTTGAAAGTTGGGGCCAGTCGTGTAGCCAAATTATTAGTCTTGGTGTATGTGAATTGAGGTTGGGGAGGGAGAGAGGGACCTAATATCTTGTCCCCCAGGTCTCTCTCTCCATCCCCCTTACTCTCTCAAGAGCTTTTTCTAAAATTCGGGGGGGATAATCTCTTTCTTCAAAAACTGATGTTTCAAAGAAGCCGCCTCTACCTCGAATTGGTATTCCGCCGTACAATTCCGATTCAATCTACGAAATTGGCTTGTAGGTATATTTAGCAACCAACGAGGTAGATAGCAGCTTGTGAAATGGATATTTTTAGCCACTTCCTTAATATACGTATTGCATTGAATTTTCTGAGCCTCCACCTTAATATTAGTATCCAGAAACTCAATCTCTCTCTCACTTATTTTGGGGGCAAATCTCAGATTTCTCTTGTTATTATTCAGTTCGGTGAGGAATTGATCTAGCTGGTGTCTGTGGCCCTCCCAATATCCAGAAACTCAATCTCTCTCTCACTTATTTTGGGGGTAAATCTCAGATTTCTCTTGTTATTATTCAGTTCGGTGAGGAATTGATCTAGCTGGTGTCTGGGGCCCTCCCAAATGAACAGAATGTAGTCTATAAATCTCCGCCATAGGACCAGATTCGCACCTCAGATTCCCATTGGGCCAGAAACAAATTAGCATAACTCGGGGCGAATCTGGTACCCATGGCGGTTCCGGTGAGTTGGAGATAGAATTCCTGTTTATAGGCAAAATAATTATGTGACAGAATGTACTGGATCCCCTGGAGTAAAAACTCCAACTGTTCTCTAGTTATTGTACTGTTCTCCATCATCTGTTTCTCCAATGCCACTAGTCCCTGAGTATGTTCAATAACAGTGTAAAGAGAACTTACATCCAAAGTTCCCAAATACCAACCTTCCCTCCACTCCAAGGACTCCAATATTTTAATAATATCGGTAGAGTCTCTCACATACGATGGCATTTTCTTGACCACTGGTTGTAACCAGTGGTCAATATATTGGAAAAGGTTAGATGAAATCGAGTCAATTCCCGATACAATTGGTCTCCCTGGAGGGGAGTTCAGGTCCTTATGGACCTTAGGAAGGGTATAAAAAATGGGGATCCTCTTCTGTGTGCCCAAAATAAATCTGGCCTCTCTATCTAATAAAAAGCCTGCATTCACTCCTCCAGTGCAAAATCATGTTAATTCATCATAGTATTCTTCAGTTGGGTCTTTTTTTAATTTCTTATACGTCATTCCATCATCTAGTTGTCTATGACATTCCCCTTCATACAATAATGTGTCCAGAATCACTATAGCTCCCCCCTTATCCGCCGGGCGGATGGTGATCATTGTTATCTTGCATTTCCTTTATAGCCTCTATTTCCTTCTTTGTCAGATTCTTATTCCCTTTAAATCTCCCTATCTTTCTAATTGCAGTCTCTACGTTGGTCCTAAATGCTGCCATTTCATTACAAATCTCCTGTCTGGGATATTTCCTTGATCTCAATTTAAAAAGTGTGGATGGTCAATGACTGGCCTAGTGATAGGGTTCTTTAAGAAGAATTTCTTCAAACATAACCTCCTTATATATTTCTCAATTCCAATATATGTGGTAAATTTACCCAAAATTCTAGTGGGGGCAAATTTTAATCCCTTATCCAGAAGTCTGTGATGCAGTCAGTGTGTATTTACTAATGTTAATTATGTTCAAAGTGTCAATCCCAGTGTGTGTTTTCACCTTCTCCTTTGAGGCGAATTTTAATCCCTTATTCAGAAGTAAGATACGTAGAGGGAGACACTCAAAGGAGAAGGTTAAAACACACACTGGGATTGACACTTTGAACATAATTAACATTAGTAAATACACACTGACTGAATCACAGACTTTACTTCTGAATAAGGGATTAAACTTTGCTCCCACTAGAACGTTGGATAAATTTACCACATATATTGGAATAGAGACTCTACCGATATTATTAAAATATTGGAGTCCTTGGAGTGGAGGGAAGGTTGGTATTTGGGAACTTTGGATGTAAGTTCTCTTTACACTGTTATTGAACATACTCAGGGACTAGTGGCATTGGAGAAACAGATGATGGAAAACAGTACAATAACTAGAGAACAGTTGGAGTTTTTACTCCAGGGGACACAGTACATTCTGTCACATAATTATTTTGCCTATAAACAGGAATTCTATTTCCAATTCACCGGAAACGCAATGGGTAGAAGATTCGACCCGAGTTATGCTAATTTGTTTCTGGCCCAATGGGAATCTGAGGTAATCGGGCCAAGGCTGGGGGCGAATCTGGTCCTATAGCGGAGATTTATAGATAAAATTCTGTTCATTTGGGAGGGCCCCAGACACCAGCTAGATCAATTCCTCACCGAACTGAATAATAACAAGAGAAATCTGAGATTTAACCCCAAAATAAGTAAGAGAGAGATTGAGTTTCTGGATATTAATATTAAGGTGGAGGCTCAGAAAATTCAATGCAATACGTAAATTAAGGAAGTGGCTAGAAATATCCATTTCACAAGCTGCCATCTACCTCGTTGGTTGCTAAATATACCTACAAGCCAATTTCGTAGATTGAATCGGAATTGTACGGCAGAATACCAATTCGAGGTAGAGGCGGCTTCTTTGAAACATCAGTTTGAAGAAAGAGATTATCCCTCCCGAATTTTAGAAAAAGCTTTTGAGAGGGTAAGGGGGATGGAGAGAGAGACCTTCTTTGAACCTAAGAAAATATAAGAACAAGAGACTCTATTGAGAATTATTTTACCATACCATTGCCAGTATCGTAGAGTGGAGAGAATTATTGCCCAACATTGGCATCTCCTTTTGGGGGACAAGATATTAGGTCCCTCTCTCCCTCCCCAACCTCAATTCACATACACCAAGACTAATAATTTGGCTACACGACTGGCCCCAACTTCCAAACTAGATAGGGGTGGAGGGCGAAAGAACTGGTTGTCATCTGGAGGCTTCCACAGGTGTGGCCGCTGTGGCAACTGTAAAAATACTAATTTTCTAAGAAAAACAGTCAAAGTGAGCTCTACTCAAAACTCGTTTGAAGTAGACATCAAGGAATGTTTAACCTGCGACTCAAAGAATGTGATCTATCTTTTGGAGTGTGCCTGTCATAAACAGTACATTGGGAGGACTTCTAGAACCCTACGCAAAAGAGTGGCGGAACATATATCCAATATTAGGAAAGGATATCCACTCCATACTGTATCTAAACACTTCAAGGATGTTCATGATTCTAATCCAGCCTCCTTGGTATTCATTGCGATTGAACAGATGAGACGCCCCTGGAGAGGGGGCAATCATATAGCTGCCATGTTGAGACAAGAATCTCGTCGAATCTTTGAGTTCAACTCCTTGGCCCCAAGAGGCCATAATGCGGAGCTGGAACTTTTTAGGTTCCTATAGGTAATGTGTGTGGACCTCGGAGTGATGGGGGATCGGCGTCTGGCTGTTTATCAGCACCTCATTCCCCCCTCCCTGCTTGGTCCACCCATACACACCCCGACCGGGACCCCCCCATAATATTATCTGGTGATCATGTTTATATGTTATATGTTTTATATATTTTATAGGTACTATATGCCATTAAGGTAGATTTTAGGTTTCTTATCCTTATACACTGGTCCTAATGAAGTAAGCACAGTTACTCTTGATGCACCATGTGTACAATATATATATCTATTTTAAGTGTTACAGGATCCACTGTTTTGATATGTGAGAAACTGAACCTCTGACATATATGGAGATTGCACTCAATGGGTTAATAATTAACCCCACCCCATGAGGGTTTAAATAAGGTCCAAATCCTTGCTGCTGACATCACTGAGGAAGGGGCGTATACCTCGAAACGCATTTGATCCAATAAATACAGCAAGGCAATAGAGGAGCGCATATGGGATAAGAACCATAATATAGGAAACCGGAGTACCACAACAATATATGGGAAACTGCCATATCTACTTATGAAAGATTGCCCAGAGGACATCCAAAGTGAAGCTGGGAAGAATCGAGACCCGTAAGTTAGAGGGTCAAGGACCTTGCGAATATACTGCTTTACACGCTCAAGGACCTGTGCGTCAGGAGTCACGTGAGACGTCACGCGTATACTCTGACACCACGTGGGACGCCGCGTTGGTGTATGCACGCCACTCCCAGGACGCGCACCCGGCTAGAGACCGCAGGTGAACCAGGAGGAGAAGCCGAAGCACCCCACGCCAGAAGCGGAATGTGGTGAGAGGCTGTTTTATTATACTTATGGGCACTTGCGGTTCCACTGCTTTATATTCTTAGTAATTTGGGCATCTTCCAATGTGGATCTATGAACTGAACACCATTCAACGGGCAGGTCTCAATGTTGAGTTCGACCTTAAACCGTGTGACAGGATAAATAGTAATTTTTACTACCATCTGCCGTTTACATAAATGCTGGGGAGAGGTCTCGTTATAGCCCTCCCATTGGTTGTATTGGATCATGTCAAAGAAATGTTTTGATACGTCAGAGGAGGTGTGGCTTTTATGAATGAATCTCACACTAACAGTGTCTTCTGGGCATAGCATGGAATTAATAATATAGACTTTGGTGGTATTTTCATCGGACCTTTTATGCTTGTGTGTTTTATGTTTATGTATAGGTGCTTTGGTTTTTTATATATGAGGCGGAGGGGAGGGTGGTGTGGGTATTTAAAGATTGACGTCAGTATTGAAGGTTACACCCCTGATTAAGCTTATGGAGCAAAACCCGGGTTGGGCAGCAGCACCAAATCTTTTTGTACATAGCGAATTTCAACGTGGCTTTTGTCAGTATAATAAATGTGTTCCATGCATCCGGCTGTATGACAATTCTTCACCATCGGAGTGGCTTTTTAATATGCCACAGGATTTGTCTGGGAAAAGAGTCCAGAAGGATTGAGACGATGGCTTGTTTGTTTGATATGTTTGCTCTCCATGTTTTTTTGTAAGTACATAACGTTAACTTGGTGGAACTTCACTATTTGCGGTTTGTGTTGTTCTAGAGGGTTTGGAGAAGTATAATACAATCCCAGTGTCTTTGCCTGGGTGTACGGAATTGGATGGCCCTGTGCTACTAGAATTCCCTGCCAGATGAGAAGATATAGCGTGGTCCTGTAGAGACTAAGACTGAAAAGTAATTGAAGGTGTTGGCTTAACACACACTAGTTTAGTTAACGCATCTAGTCAAGCATGTGTGCTAACCCTACTACATCAGTATTGATCTCTGACAACATATTAAAAGTGAATTTCTGATGATACAAATGTTTCAAAAAGTTGAACTTTAAATACATATAATACAAGCAAATTAGAAAGGAGTGAACTTCTTGAAAATTGTTTTGTGTCCAACTCATCAAATTTTTCCAAACATTTGATTTGTGTCCCAATCCATGCTATATAATATATAATATAATATATATATATATATATATATATAACAAAATTGCTCCAATTGGCCTGAAAATTGATATATGACACTATATATATACATATATATATATAATACTGAGGTATCCTTTTCGTTATCTATTTTTTAAAATTGTATATGAATGTTTGCTCTCTCTCTCCCTCCCTGCTCCAGTTAAGCTCTTAAACACAATGACAGCATTAGAAAATCATGGCAGAGTGTCTCTGAGAAATATAGCTATGGGTAAACGCTTGGGTAAACTGCATGTTTAAAAATACTCTTTGGCAACTCACTTGTTATGCTTTTCGATATTAGAAAGCTTCCAAAAGTTTTCCCTTATCGGGGCAGATGGTGTTAAAAAGCATCCAAAAAGTATGTCTTAACTGGGGCAGTGTAAGGGGGAGTCGGCAATGTGCGCTCTCCATGCAGCGCCGCCGGCATCCCGCTGGTGAGGAGCGAGGACAAGACGTGCATCCTCGTCTCTATGGTGACAGCGGGGTGGGGAGGACCCGGCCGCGCACACTTTCTCAGCATGGCAGGCGTCCTCCATCCCCTTGGCAACGAGCAGGAGGAGAACTGTGCGCCGATTACAATGAATCGGCGCTCAGGAATAGTGAGGGGCAGGACACGAGTCAAGTGACACTGGCCACGTCACATGACTCATCTTCCAGGGGTATTTAAACATGTAACCTATTGTCCACAGGTTGCCTGTAATTGGTCTTATTACCCTCACTAGCGTTCTATCTACTTTGGACTTCTGTTTTTGACCTCAGCTTGTATTTGACTTTGACTTGGATTTACCCCTTGTACAGACGCGACTTCTTGGCTTCTGACCCCGGTTCGTATGAACTTTTCTTTTCTTTCTTCCCTTAGTGCCGTTGTTATCTCCCGCCTCTGGTTTCACTCCTTCAGTGTTTGTGTGCCTGCCTGTCACTTTGTTTATTGTTCTTTAGACCCCTGCACGTATATGTAAGCTAGGGGCTGCCGCCCAGTTGTACGCTGTCAGTTAGGACAGGCCGTGGAAGTAGCCAGAGACAGAGGTGTGGGTGGAGTTCAGGGCTGCACGCATCCCCACCCCCACCGTGACAGGCAGATTCTTGCCTCTGTTTATACACACAAGCACGTTACAAGCACAAGCATCCAAAAATTATGTGTTAATGGGGGCAGAATGCCTACCCATATTTATACACGTGTTAACTGTCAAAAGAAACAGAGGCTTGTTCTGAATGAGCCTGAAAAAATTATTCCTTTTAATTTTGAGCAGCAGCAGTACAGTATGGATGTGGAAAAGGTAGGGTAATAGTGGCATGTGGTCACAATACAGTAGCATCAGCAGTAGACGCTACAGGCAAGCCAGTAGATCTGCATGTGGCTGTTTAGGGGTAGTAGTAGTAGTGGCTATGTTTGTGTTTTAAAGCCCTCTGTTTCTTTTAATCTTGCAGATTGCACACGAGAATGCTCTTGTCTCAAGGCTCTGTAGAAAAAACCTGGTGGCAGCCAAACATGGCTTAAGTCTGGCACTTTTTGAACCTGTGCCCACAGTATCAGTGGTATCACTAGTTCCCAAGTTGACCATAATAGAAGCAGATCTGGCCCTGGCAGTTTTTGGGAGGTTCTGCTGTATATTGCCTCTGCTATTGTTGTTGCTGGCACACATCCTCCTCTGATGTTACCTCCTCCTCAGCACCCCGATCAGACATCGAGGTCCTGTCCAACACACAATCATCATCATCCCCACACTTCCCACCACTTTTATCATACTGTTATTGTTAACATCTTGGTCGCCCTCCCAATTCCCTGCACCTACCGCCACCACCATGGGTACCACTATTACCACCACTGCCAACACAGCTATACATGAACCTCCTACTTATGGCTGTCCAAATTCTGACTATTCTCACACAAGTCATTACCAGGAAGACTCTGGAGTATCTTCCATAACGTGGGGTGGGTTGTTGTTTCCTCTTCTTAGGAAAAAAGAAGGCTCCCCACTAGATGAAGTAGTGTAGACAGAGAAGATGCAACTAAAAATCTTCTATAGGGTTGCAAAGAAGAGCAGGAGGAATACTGTGACCCTGTCACGACCCGCGTTGGGGTCGTGACTCGTGATTGCGGCATGCGGTTGCCGTTGGCAACCAGCGCGCCACGACCGAGGTTGTGGTCGTGTTTGTTGTGCCGCATGCACTTGCCGGCGGCGAGGTGTTCTTGCCGCATGTGAGGGCTGTGTGTTTGTTGCCTCACATGTGGTTGCCGCTGGTACTTGTGGTGCATATGTGTCATTCCCCCTTTCCTGTGCACGATTCCCTTGTTTAGTGTCTTCTGTGTATGTGTGGCGTGCACGGGGTTAAGGTGTGGCTAAGGTGTGGCTGCATTGTGGGTGTGACCTCAGGCCTCCTTATTACCTTGTGTGTGGAACCTGAGGTCAGTTTTGTTTGTTCAGCCATGGTGTGAGCATGGCTGGAGTGTGTTTGGATCCCACCTTTATGTCTGCGTGAGCCACCCTTATTTGTTATATTGTTTTCTCTGTTTGATTGTATTCCCCTCCTGTGTGCTTCTGCTTACCCTTTCCCTCACTTGGGGGTCGGCCCATACACGTAGGAGACCAGGGCCAGCTTTAGGGACGTGCTAGATTAGCGGTTCCCTTGTCCCTGCTTTTAGCCCGTTTGGCCCAGCGGCCGCGGACATTGCACGGCGGGGGTTTTTCCCCACCTCCCGTCGTGACAGACCCCTGGCTCCAAGGCACAGTGTCAGACTCTGAAGTGACATCCAAATCATTCTGTTGTGACTGAGAAGATGAGCCATCCAGTCTAGTCTCATCCTCTTTTCCTCAATAATAATATTGCATCTATCGGAAGCCAGAGATAACTGTGGCCTACAACTACTATTACTGGCCAAATAGCTGGTGCTGCTAATGTTGCTACTCCCCATGGTGTAATGGGTTTTTCGTTTTGCCCTGTTCTATTTTTCAGACATTTCATTACGACACCTAAAAATGAAAAATCACGGGACACCTATAGATGAAAAATCGCGGGATTCCTATAAATTAAAAGTTACGGGTTTGGTACACAGATTGTTAAACGGTAGTAGCAAAATTGCAAGTTTTTTATCTGTAATTTAAAAACAGAGGTGCAGTTAAATGTCCCTCCTCTTCTACAAACACACTGCACATTGGTATTGTCTTTGAACTATTGAACTATTTGTTTAATAGCATATGTATAACTGCAGTTTTTGTAGTAAAATGTCTTTGAAGTACATGGTCTGATGCAGTAACGTATCCGCTAACACAGATATAACAATGCAATCTTTGCAGTAAAATGTCTTTGAACTATGCTTTCAATAACACGGGTATCAAAAGGCGTTATTGCCATAAAATGCTTCTCCTATAATGCAATGTGTTTAATAATATGGATATAATGCACTGTAATTGTTTTCAGAATAAACAAATATGCAACTGCTCAACGTTTGCAGCAGAATGCTGTCGTGGTGCTCTGCTGGAAACAAGCATGTGAACTGTAGAAACTTTAGATTTGGAAAAAAAAAAAAAAAACTATCTTCTCATGTGGTGCCCTGGAGCAGGGGTACTGTGAAGTCTGGATATTTGTGGACATTTTCCCCTGTTTCCCCTATGAAAAGTTATAAACATCTTACTTTATTTCACTTGAAAGAGTTAACTTGCACTGTTTAATACTGTTTAACTGCATTTTATATGTATGCTGTGATATAAATCCTGTTCATCTACACTGTATTTGCAAGGCTCTATGGAAAGGGTTAATGAATACTGAGAGACTTTTGATACTTTGAATGAGAAGCTGGTAATTTTCCACAGCTGTGATAAGGTTTAAAGAGGACCTTTCACCTGAAAATGCAAGTTAAAATAAAGATATACCCTTACTTGCCGGCCCCCAGTGGTGCTTATTCAGTTGTTCTTTTTTCACTATGTGCCCCCGTTTGTCCGCGGTGCCCCCCGCAATATTTCCCGCCTTCCATGCTAATGAGCCATTCGGCTCAACTGGGCGGGCCTGCAAAAGTTCTCCCGGGCGTGTCTTTCTTTTCCCTGGCACGGAGCGCATCCAATCAGCGCGCTCCGCTCTTAGCCAGGGAGAAGAAGCTCCAGTTCTCGCGATATTCAATTTCATCCATCCTGAGCCAGCGCCATCTTGGATTCCCGCGGCGAGCATTCCCGCTGCTCCGATGCTCGCTGCGGGAATCCAAGATGGTGCCAGCTAAGGATGAATCAAATCGCTCCAGTTCTTGCGAATCTCACGAGAACTGGAGCTGCTTCTTCCTGGCTAAGAGCGGAGCGCGCTGATTGGATGCGCTCCGTGCCAGGGAGAAGACAGACACGCCCAGGAGAACTTTTACAGGCCTGCCCAGTTGAGTCGAATGGCTCATTAGCATGGAAGGTGGTAAATATTGTGGGGGGCACCGCGGACAAACAGGGGCACATAGTGAAAAAAGAACAACTGAATAAGCACCACCGGGGGCCGGCAAGTAAGGGTATATCTTTATTTTAACTTGCATTTTCAGGTGAAAAGTCCTCTTTAAAGAAGCAAACAAACTAATGCCTATACTAGGCTATGCAACCTATCTTGACCCGGGTGTATAGGTTGCATAGCCTAGTATAGGCATTAGTTTGTTTGTTTGTTGAGTAAATACAACCCTACCCGGGTTAGGTCTTTAGGAAATTAACTCTTTAAAGAAGAGCATGTTTTAGAGACCTTCTGAGAGAGAGAGGGACCACTAGCTCAGGCCTTTCCTCAGCATCAAACGTGGTTACACCTCAACAATGTCCGGGGAACACAGTATGGAGATTCTCAGCAATAAGGATTGTTCAGCAATATGGATCTCACTGCCTACTGCCCCCTAAATGGCTGAATATTGCTGTCTTTCAGCTTCTAAGCTAACCAGAGCACGCCCTCCCCACTTTCTCCAGGTGTCATGTGATCCTCCATCTTCTTCCTCCCTCGTGGTTTATACCGCCAATATTCATAGTAAAATAGAGCTGGACGCCGGTTTTATACAATTCGTCCAAAATGAATTGCAAAAGCTTCAGATTCATTTGGCAGATGAATTTTTGTGAAATTTGTAACACATCTGATTGATTTACAATCAATTCACTCATTCTTAATGCAAACTTAAGTTTAAAAATATTTCATATATCAAAGCAGCATGGCTCTTCCTAATATACAATAGTACAATATGCGCAGCTGCTCTCAACAATATATTTAGCTTATTGATTTCTTTTTATAATTGGTCTCAGCTTACTTGTAAATACTGTCTGCTTCCAAGCACTTGAAAATGACAGAGTAAAGATTGTTGTCTGATGTCCCGCCATGGCTTCTCCCAGCTGCAATACAAGCTGTACCCAAACCAGACAATAAATCATCGGTGAGGCTGAGGGACTCTCCTGGCAATAGACAAAAGAAACAAGAAAATAAATGATACAACTCATTGGGGATTGTAATAATGCATAATGGTCAAAATATTTAGTCACTTGAATTGCAAGACTAAGATTTGAAATCTCAAAAGGGTACATGAAACAGCAAAGCCATTAAACCATAAAATAAATTGAACAATTCATCCTACCACTCTATAACATGCATACATCATCTATATCAGTGCACAAGGCAAGTATTTTATAAACCTGCATTATGTTTTTGCTTCTATGTATTTACTGTCTATGTAAATCCTATATCATATCAAAGATATAAAATGGTTTATTGGCATTCAAAGCAGCTACCAGTAAGCCTTTTTGTCTGTAGAATCTCTCGAAAATAAGCGGATCTTAGGTGTGCTCTGCAGGGGAACCTAATATTCAGAAGCTCTGCAGTACCACGAAAACTGAATTCAATCGGCTGTCCACCCATAGTGACACTGTTTGCAGCCACTCTGGCTTATTAAAGGATCCTTCTGGTCCAAAAAATGTTTAAAACTGATAAGAATGCTGTTCAAAAATATAAATGTAATACTCAACACATGGATCCCCCAGCCACTACCGTACCAATGCTACCTGGTCCCCCGACGCTCTCTGCTTCCTGAACCCAAAATGACATCCTGATAAAGAGGCATGTGACCACTGCAGCCATTCACTGACTGCAGCGTCGAACAGATATAGCCAGTGATAGCTGCAACGGTCATGGTGTCCCAGTGTTGGGATGTCATTGCTGGACCAGGAAGCAGAAAGGGGTGATGGACCAGGCAGCATTGGTACGGAAGCACTCTTAGCAATTTTAACCATCTTTTTAAAGCTGGAAAACTCCTTTAATGGAGCCCTCGAAAGAGGGACTCACCCAAACATGTATTTAAAAATATTTTTTTCTATACCAGATAGCCAATTTAAAATTAAAACAATAGTTTTAATAGCGCCCCAGGTGCTGCTCTCAGGGGAGTGCCAGCGTCCAGAAGCAATGAGCGCTTCCATCAATATAGATAGAAGTGCTCATTGCTGGAGCGCAGGGAGCTGGGTCCTGTCACTCACCGCTCAGACGCTCAGTGCGTCTTCTCTCCTTTAGGCCGATGGCGCTCTGAATGGTGGAGCAGGAAGACTTTGACCCGCTCCACCATTCAGTCTGCAGGCACGGATCGTGTTGCCTGCAGGTGTGGGTGGAGCCTGCAGCCCGGTAATCTGCATAAGCCCCGCCCACATCATGCTGCAGCGCGATCTGTGTCTGCAGGGGAGAGAGGTATGTGAGCTTCACGAATGGGACAAGGTGAGTAGGTACTGTGTTTTTTGTTGTTTTTTTTAACACAGAGGCACAATGGGCACTGCAAATGTGAAGGGTGCACAATGGACATGTCTTCTCTGGAGGGGGCACAATAAGTATTGCTAATGTGAATGGGGGAACAATGGGCATTTCTACTCTGGAGGGGGCACAATGGGCATTTCTTCTCTGGAAGGTGTACAGAGGGCATTGCTAATGTGAAGGGGATACAATGGGCATTTCTACTATGGAGGGGGTACAGTGCACAGAGGGCATTACTACTCTGAAGGGTGCACAGAGGGCATTACTACTATGAAGGGGGCACAGAGGGAATTATTACTGTGAAGGGGGCACAATGGGAATTACTAGCACAGAAGGCATTACTACTATTAAGGGGGCACAATGGGGATTTCTACTATGGAGGGGACACAGAGGGCATTACAACTGTGAAGGGGCACAGAGAGGACATTACTACTGTGAAAGGGGCACAGAGAGGGCATAACTACTGTGAGAGGGGCACAATGAGGGCATAACTACTGTGAAGGGGGCACAATAAAGGGATAAGTACTTTTACGGGGGCACAATATGGGCATAGTTGGCTGTTCGTAATGTCCACACATTACACTTTATTTTCTTAAAATATTTTAGCCCACCTTTTAGTTCAAATAATATTTTTTTACCATTTTACTCCTCTGAAAACTAGGTGCGTCTTATCAGGTGCATCTTATAAAGCGAAAAATACGGTATATATATATATATATATATATATATATATATATATTACAGCATATACTGTACAGTAATTGTTGATCTTAGTTATGTATAGTTACTTAAACATATGCAGTAACTGTAATCCTCAGCATTTATATTTTCCTCTATAGGGACAATGATATGCATACATCTTTATGCCAACAGTGCTTCCCAATTCTCTTCCCATAAGCCAGACTTTGTTTTCCATATACAGCACACTACCTCATTGGTGACAGATTTGTATTCTTTACAGTGGCTTATTTTCATGATTACCGTTAGTATTTCTCCATTAGCTTATTAGTTTATTGATTTATGTATATACTTTTTCCAAGCAGATTACAGTGGCGCCAGCTTCACTATGACAATATTTTGTAGGTTGAAAATTTATACAGCTAACCAATTCTTTTCATACATCAATGTGATTCATCACCCATTGTGTTACTTTTATTCCCTTGTACTTTATTAGCTGGATATCTTCTGTGTTTTATACTTTCTATTGCATTTTGTAGTTTAAATATTTAAAGGGGTATTACGTTTACAAGACATAAGTGTTATTCTCTATAATGAAACATTGTTCAATTTCTATATAATTATAGAATTTTTAATACACTTGCATTTCTCGCAGTTTTCCTTATCTCTGCCTGGAGGAGTTGCCCATAACAATCTAATCTTACTACAGTAGTATGTACATCGTTACATATTACTCTCCGTTTTATTACAGGTTCTTTGGAAGCAGGAACCTAATTGTTTACTACAGGTTACTACCCCATTTCATTTGCACTAGTTTTATAAATCTCTCCCTAATTTCATGACTCTACAGTCCATCAGAATAAATGCAACTAATTATTCAGATAACAACACGATTCTCTTCACAAGGATTTCAATCCAAAATCTAAGTAATAGTGATATATTAGTAAGTCAGAATATGCCTATTTACAGTGATCTTGGCATTTCTTGCCTGGTTTCAATGGAAAGCTGACAACAGATGTGTAGCCATATTGGACCTCGTTTTTTAATCCCACTCTCCTCTCAGAAACTAATTTCAGCATATCCAGTCACTAACAAAGCTGAATTTATGGTAACATAACCAATAAAGCTGAACTCTCTTCCTGTTACCGCTGCAAAAAAATAAATATTCTACCACAACAATTTCTTTGGACTTAAAGAAGTTATCCCATCTGGAGAGTTGTTGCATATACACAGAAAATGCCAAATGTCTAATAGGTGTAGATCCTACCTGTGGGACCTGATTCTATTTCAAGAACGAAGTCCTTCTCCATTCCCGGCTGCATAAGATGGGGTCCATTCTCCAGATAGGAGCAAGTCTCAGAGGTGGGTCCACACCTATCAGACATTTATATAAATCCTGTGGATTTGTCATAAATGTCCAGATGGGACAATCCATTTAGGCTGGCCTTACACATAAAAGGGGAAGTAGATGTCCTGAATCCCGCAAGATGGATGTTAAATTAGAATATTATCTTTTTCTTCCTTAGTCAACATTATATCCTAATTCAATATCCATCTACCCCGTATTTCCACATTATTCCTAAATTACCAAAACCATTAGAGGCAGGGGTGGGTTCCCTGACCAGCCATCTAGCAGAATACCTGGATTGGCAACTGCAGAGATGTGTGGCATCTCTTCTTGCTTACTTGTGGGATTCATGTTATCTTCTTTCTCTTTTAGAAGGTTTTGTATGGGAGGAAGACATGGTATGGGTAACACTATCTTTGTCAGCGCAGTACTCCAGTATCCCACAGGAGAAAAGGATAGAAGTAGTAGGAGAGATTTTAGAGGGAGATCTGTTAATGTCAAAAATGCAGCAGGATTTTTTAGTGGATGGTCTTATGTTTGTTTTGCAGCAAATTTATTGTGTTTTTAATAGGTGTTTTTATTTAAGGCATAAAGGGACGGCCATGAGCATGAAATACGCACCAGGGTTTGCTCATGTGTACATGGGGACATTTAAAAAAATACATATAGAAAATAATAAAGATTTTTCACCCTCTGCAAAAATGAACAGGGTCTCCCGCTTGTAGTCGAGTTACCTGGCTCCCCGTGTATCAGTCCGTCCAAGTTGCCTTTCCGTAGGCGAAAGGCCTAGGGAAAGGCAACTTGTACGGGCTGATACATGGGGAGCCAGGTAACTCGACTACAAGCGGGAGACGCTGTTCATACAGGAGGCTGGTCCCAGCGAGATGTCGATCTGGTAAAGTAAACTGCTGGCAGCAAAGGAAAGTTGATCATAATATACATATGCGCAATTCTATTTCGATAATATCAACTAACATGATTAATTTCCTCTCATGTTACCAATCATTGAACATTTGGATCAGATAATAATATTTTTGTACATTTTTTATATTTTCATATTTTTTGTTTTTTTATGTATGGTATATTTAATAATACAAATCATGATTAGGCTTCACAGTAGCGCTTTCCCTTTCCGCTATTGAGATCTGTCATAGGATCTCAATAGTGGGGGAAAACACTTCCGTTTTGTCCCCATTCATTGTCAATGGGGACAAAACTGAACTGAACGAAACTGACTTATTATTATTATTATTTATTTTAAAGCGCCATTAATTCCATGGCGCTGTACATCCAGCTGGGGTTACACAGAAATAAAAAACACAGTAAACAAGAAACTATTAACAGACTGATGCAGGGGGGTAAAGAACCATGCCTGCAAGAGCTTACAATCTATAAGGGAAGGGGAGAACACAGTAGGTGAGGGTACATTTGGATGCGTCCCCATCGCAGACAGAATAAAGCTGCAAGCAGCGTTTTTCTGTCCGCGATGTGGTGCGGAGCAAGCATGATTCATCATGACTCACAATGTAAGTCAATCGGGACAGATCCGTTTTTTTGACATAATATAGAAAACGGATTCATCCAACATTGACTTTCAATGGTTTTCCTGACAGATCTGTCATGGCTATTTTAAAGATTATACAATCGGATCCATTCATATCGGATGAAAACGGTTGCATTATCGTGACGGAAGCATTTTTGCTGATCCATGAGCTCTGAGATCAGTTGCACGTTCTGGGATAGTGAGGAGAGTCTGTAGCAGGCTTCCTTCACAGATGTGAGTACTAATTATCTCTTAACTATGGTGGAATATATTATGAATTGGGCTCATTGCTCTCCATTTTGTATATTTTTATTTTATGGTGTTTTTGCACAGAAGGGCTTTTTTTTATATATTCTCTTGTTATTGATATAACAAGAGTAAGAATCTTTGCAAAGCCTTTTTAGTATCTAATACAAGTTTGTAATTCACACAACTAAAATAAACCGGATGCAAAAAGAGGGAAAAAACAAATACAAAAAACTGGTAAGGGGAGGGTGAGAGTAAACGGAGATAGGGAAGTGGTCATTTATTAAAGGTAAAGGTAAAAAAAAGTAAAAGAGTAATGCGTTGTATGTGTCATACTTCAGATTGTTGTAGGGCAATGTTTAACACTTTGGATTTGCTGTGATTCATTTTGAAATTAGATATCCTTCCAAATCTTTTCAAGATCCTCAACAAGGACGGTAGTCAGAATTTTGTATTGTTTGTCAAAAACAAGAGATTAGCAAACGCCATGGATTTGATCTTGAAAGTATTTACCCAGAAAACTCTAATGTCCTTTTTTGTCTGATAGATTGTAAAAGTGTCTCAGAGACTAAAATAAACAGAGTATGAAAAAGTGGGTATCCCTGTCTGGTGCCATTTGTCACTTTGAAAACTGGGGAAAGGGAGCCTAGCATGTGGTTAATCACATGGGGTGAATAAAGCATTTACAAAGTTAGCAGGAAAATTACATTTTAAAAATGAGGCATTCATGAAGGCCCAAGCTACGAGATCCAAGGCCTTCTCAGCATCTATACCGAGAAGAGCTAGTAACAACTTATTCCTATGAGCTACTGTACATGAATGGCATGTAGCAATCTATAAGAATTGTCTTTGCCTTCCTGACCATAAACAAACTCTGCCTGTCCATTTTGAGCTAACAACACTATAAAGGTACAAAGTCGATAATGGCTTGGTCCATATCTTCAAGTCTAGGTTCAGTAAAGAAATTGGCCTTTTAGGTACCACAGACCTAAAGGTCTTTCGCTTCCTTTGGAATAAAGGTTGTATATGATTCTTGTGTCTGTCTCGGAAAATGAGCTCCCATTAACAGAGAATTGCACATTTGTGTTAGCTGGGGCAGAAGAACATCTGAAAAGATCTTGTAGTATTGCAGAGGTAGGCCATTAGAACCCAGACTTTTCTTAAGGGAAAAACTATTAACAATCAAGCTGATTTCTTCAAGTATAACAGGTTTACTCTGAAACAGCTTGCAGCACCCTCTCTTTCATTTCCTCCTTCTACTATTGGGGTTGCCATCTTGTAGAGTCTGCCGGGACAGTTTGTTTGGGTCTTTTGGGGGAGATTTATCAAACTGGTGTAAAGTAGAACTGGCTTAGTTGCCCATATCAACCAATCAGATTTCACCTTTTATTTTCCAAAGGAGCTGTGAAAAATGAAAGGTGAAATCTGATTGGTTGCTATAAGCAACTAAGCCAGTTCTACTTTACACCAGTTTGATAAACCCCCACCTTTGTCGCTGCCTGTTCTGCCCATGTTATAAGAAGTGCAGTGCTGATAATGGCGGCTTTTCAGTGCTTTTATGGAGCTGCAGGCTCAGGCATCCATCACAGACAGAGGTCAGGCTTTGCTCCCCAGTTATCATAGCTTTGCATCTAAATTAATCATTAATGAGATCATCAAGAACTTCAAGGAGATATGTTCAATTGCTGTGAAGAAGGCTTTGGGCTACCACAGAGAATCCTGCAAGTGCCAGGACTGTCTCCTATCTTCTCCTACAGAGGATTCAGCTATGGGATTGGTTCACCACCAGTGCAGAACATGTTTAGGAATAGCAACAGGCAGGTGTGAGTGCATCTATTTGCACAGTAATGCGAAGGCTTTTGGAGGATGGTGTCAAGAAAGGTGGCAAAGAAGCCACTTCTCTCCAAGGACAGAATGCCATTCTGAAGGAAATACAGGGATTGGACTGCAGTGCATTGGGATGAAGTGATTTTCCTTCAGACTAGAAGGCTAGACTAGAAAAATGTCCGGAGAAGAAAAGGTAAGCACTACCATGAATCCTGTGTATTGATTAGCGATTTGATTCTAAGCTAATCAGATTCATCATGAATTTCATTAAAAATTGACATTTACTGCAAAAATTTTATTGTTATTTCCTCATAAGGCCAGATGCACACATCCGTTAAACCCGGACATGACCAGTCCGTGGTAATGCAGGCTGGATTTCTTCTTTACAGCAGGAGTACATGGCGTCATTGGTTGCTATGATGCCGTGCGCTTCCTGCCGCCGCTGCAGGATAGTAATACACTGGTATAGATCATAGCAACCAATGATGCCGTGCGCTCCTGCTGTAAAGAAGAAATTCAATCCAGGTTACCACAGACTGGTCACGTCCGGGTTTAACGGACGTGTGCATCTAGCCTAAGTGAACACATTACTGCAACAGACGGTGTCGTTCAAAGTCAATTTACCACAAAAATTGCAGTAGTGAACGCATAACTGCAACTGTGTTACATGTCTGGTTAATGTGCACCATTGTTTCCATGTTGGCTGGTTGCAAAATATTTGTGGATGTGTATCTTGGGACATGTGTTGGTGTGGCATTGCACACCTACTGCCTACTGGCAGTAAATTACTTGTGGGTGTGAATAGCTTTATTGTGACATGTGCCCTCTCCAATGTGGTTCTTTAGTGGTTAATTTGATAGTCTGTATCTGAATCTGCACCTGTTGTCCATGTGCTCGTTAGTTCTGCTATTTAGTTCTTGAACTTTGTTTGTTTGGAGAAAGTTCTGTTTGGAGTCTGTGGCCAGACCCTGGCTGTGCAACACTGTCTACTTCTGTGCAACATTATTTGCTTCTGTAGTTTCAAGCCTCTTCCTAAAGTTTTGTCTTTTATCTGACTGTCCTGCCTAGTATGTCTGGGTTCCTCTAGTCATTACCTTGTCTGCTTTCTATTATCTAGCGTGTTTGGGTTCCTGACATTTATGCCATATATGCACTGGTCCCTGTGCTGTTACTGTTTGGACTGGTCTGCGATATGTCTGGGTTTCTTAAGTTATCCAAGTCTAAGTCCCTGTATGCTTGGGTTCCTGCTGCTATTATCCAAGTTTAAACCAGCTGCAAGCCTACGTCTCTGTGTGTCTGTACATGTTCCTCTGTCTGTTCTATCCTGAGTCTTTCTCTGCTAAAGTGTCTATTCATTCTGTTTATTCTGCTGAGTAGGTCAGCTGTTTTCTGCCCAGATTCCAACCTTGTGGTGATTTCCAATTTAAGGCACAGTGGTTCCACTAAATCCGTTATACACAGTGACAGTTACTGCAAAAATTGCACTGTTATACCTGTGTTAGTGAACACATTACTGCAAGAGACCATGTAGTTCAAACACATTTACTGCAAAAACGCATTCTAATACTGCAATATAGAAAAAATTCATGCATAAATTGCTGTCACGCACTACCGTCTCTGTCCTCCTGCAGCGTCATAGACGTAACTCTGTTGCTATGGCAACCCACCCTGATGATAGTGGAGCTGCTCGAATTATCAGGGAGCCAGGATGCTGGACCAATCAGGCTTTGTACCGTCGCATATGCTTCCTGAGGTGGGCTATTTAAACAGACAGTTGCTGTCCACAAGAGCATGCGATTAGTTTTGTAAGCCTCGCTAGCTAGTTGTGTGTTTGCTACTCTGGTCATTGACCTTTGTCTGTTTCTTTGACATTGCCTCTGATTATTGATTTTACTTCTGATGTAACCTTCTGGTATTTTAATTTGCTTGTTGTGACCTCGCCGTTGCCTGCTGACTTTGTCTCTGACATTATCACCTGGTTTCACTTTGCTGTTTATTTGTATCTGATTTTGGATCCTGATCCAGACCTGGTTTTACCTGCCTGGTTTTCACCTCTTTCTGTCTTACTACTCTTTTCCCATTTTGGTTTAGGTTGGTGCACTTTGCTAACACAGGATTGTCTTACAGTTGTGGGCTGTCACTTGGGATGGATCGTGCAAGTAGGTAGGGACAGCGGTGCAGGTGGAGTTATGGCTGCAGTGTTCCCTATCCTTTCTTGACAATTGCATTAGTACCAAAGAAAATTGTCATTACAAGTGTGCAGTGTGTTTGTAGAAGGGGAATGACATTTCATTACTCCTCCATCTGTTAATTACAGAAAAAAAACACTTGCAATTTTGCTATTACCGTTTAATAATCTGTCTAACAAACCCATGACTTTTTATTTATAGGTCCCATAATAAAGTGTCTACAAAATGGAAGACAGGTTTCATCATTCAAGGGTCAGAATGTTAGTAGCAGCATCAGCCATCTGCCCAGTAGTAGTAGTAGCAGCAGCACTTGTAGCCATGTGGTAGTGGTGGGAGCAGTGATAGAAACAGTGGCACGCAGGTAAAATACAGAGCAGGTAATCGGAAGGGACCAAGGATTCCACAATGACATATTACAGTCGGATAGAATTGGCAGGAGGACTATGATGATAACCTGAGAGCCGTATCAGGGTTGCTGAGGGGTTGAAACATCAAAGGAGGAGAGTGGTGGCCATGACAGTAATAAAGAGCGGAGGCAATGTATGGCCAAAACTTTCCCAAAACCGGAAGGGCCCAATCTGCTTCTATTGTGGTCAGATCTGGAACTGGTAAAGCCAAGGTTACTGTGGGCAGGCTCAAAACGTGCCAGACCTAGTCAAAGCTGGGTTTCCTCTAGCTCTTTGCTAGCAACTCTCATGTGGTGTTTTTTCTCCTCAAGGCTGGCACACAAAACCACAAGATCTGCAAGACTGAAATAAGCCATGGGTGTTCAACAATAAACAGGTAGCCACGGTGGTGGGCGTGGGGAAAGTTATAAAAAACTGTGGCTTTATAGCAGCACATGAGGGGAGCATCATTGGATCCTATGGGAAAATAGAACGGGCCAGCATTCTGAATCGGAATGAGTCTGTCCTTCTCCTGCTCTTCTCTGTGGCAGCAAGGCCACATTCCCAAGCAGTACAGTGTCCTTGTCATCATCATCAGCTGCTTCTTCTTCTGCTCAGACACCTTCTTATCCTCTGCTCCCATCCATAAAGGAATATGTGGCCACGAGAAAACTATTCAAGACCAGAAGTTAGTTGAACTCCCATCTGGCCAAGTTGCTGGTGGAGCAGTTGCTGCCGTACCACTTAGTTATGGTAATTGTGACGCATTCACTGAATTTTTTTTCTACCATATGATTGTCATATTTCTGCCCAGCTGTCCATTTAAAAAAAAATAAAACAATTTTGTAAAACTGCAATTCTCACAGTGTGGCAAAGTGCACGCCACAGTGGACACCTGAAGGAACTGTTAAAGACATATCTTTCACAGCCCACTGTGTCAATGCTTTTTTTGCAGCAGCATAGCAGAGTCAGACTTAAGTCCATTGGGCCCATCAGAGGGAATCATTCTGAGGGCCCATCCTCTGTATAAAGGACGGTAAGGGCCTTGTTTTCTTAGGGGCCGATTATTGTCAGAGCTTGGGCCCACCGGAGAATTCTCTATTTACTCTTTGTGCAGATGCTCACGCTGATACAACAAAGAACGGTGAAGAAAAACAGCTTATGCATTTTGTTGGCTGCCCAGTAACTGTTGGGGGCCCACATGAAGAAACTCCCATGGAGGAAGAAGTGAAGGATGAGGAGTTACCAATGGAGGAGGAGCAGTAGTAGGAGGAGTAACTTGTGAAGGAGGATGAGGCTGATGATGACAATAGCCACAATGACCAATAATCTCCTTGGGGGACGGAGCCACAAAAAACTGGGTCCTTGGGCACACTGGCCAGAACTGCAAACTGTATGCTTGCATGTTTATGTATTGCCGGATGTATCCTTACCATCAAGCAAACTGAGGGGATAGCCATACTTTAAGACCTTCCCTATTAAAGCAAAATGGGGGAATATTTTCCTGTTGCCGAAAGGGAGGCCAAATTGCTATATTTGTAAAACACTCTGGAGATCACACTATGGATCACCTCACACTATGGAATCCCGTCCCCCTGCTAGGTAGGATACTATCTATAAACGCGAGTATTGGAGGTATATAGTACCTACCTTTCTGCCTTCGCTTTTAGTGTATCCTCTTTCTTAGTAGCAGGTTATGAGATAGGTTATTCCACGTGCTGGGCGTTTGTATTCCACTAGGACGTCACTCTCCTAGAGCTACGGGTAAAAGGTGGAGGCAAAAACAGCTCCTATCTTAGGCTTTTCAAACGATATGCGTCGTTCTTCCTCAGGGATCACTTAACTGTTCCGTCTGCTTTCTATTTATAGACTGTCATTGTTACTTGGTTTAACCCTATCATCACCTGCTATCTCTGGGCTGAACTCAGTCATTGCCAAACAGCTCGATCTCAGTATTTAACCCTTTGGGGCACAAGGTGTCCATATTGAAGATCCATTTTGTTTCCATTCTGGACATTTTTTTGATAAAATCCCCACCTCTAGCATCTTTCTTTATTATTTCCATACCAAAAAACACTGATCCCATAAAGCGGCCTTTGTGTTTTTCCCTATAATGTTTGGATAGAGGATGACCTTCCGCTTTTTTCTTTATATTATTCACATGTTCTCTTATTCTTTCCTTTAGCGCACTTTTTGTACGGCCTATATAGATCTTATTGCAGGGACAGATTATTGCATAAATGACTCCGTGACTGTTACAGGTTATATGTTGTTTGATGGTATATCCGTAGGTCCCCTCCACATTCTGGATTTCTGTTTGTTTGATATTTCTTGTCTTTGCACATGCTAGACATTTTTTTTTACAGGGAAAGAAGCCTATCAGTAAGTCATTTGTCAAATTTCTTCCTCTTTTTTTACTTTTTTTATTGTTGTTATTGTTTGCCACGGCTACACATCTGTTTGTAGATGCCACCATATTCCCCAGATTGGAAGCTTTTCGGTATACGAATTTAGGAGCTGCAGGGATACTTCCTCCTATGAAGTTGTCTTCTCTAAGTATGTCCCAATATTTGCTAATGGTCTTCCTTTACTGTCTAGTGTGCCCGTTACATGGTATAATGATAGGGGGAATGTCTTCATCCTTCATTGTTTTTACTGCGTTTTTTTCTTCGTTTCACTTTTCAGTTTTTGTTGTATTATTCTCTAGTAGGCTCTCTCTTCTCATTTCCCCTATAGTGATCTGTCCCCACACTATTTTCTCTCTATTATATCCCTTTGATATAGATTTATCTCGCATACCGTCTGCTTCCTTATTGTAATCCTCTATATCTGTACAGTTCCTTCTGATTCTCAAAAATTGGCTCCTAGGTATATTATCAAGCCACTTCGGGAGGTGGCAACTGGTTCTGGAGATAAAGCTGTTTGAGTCGGTAGGTTTTGTGTAGCTTTTAGGATTAATTTGTCCCCCTACTGGATAAATGGTCAAATCTAGAAAGTTTATTTCCTTTTTACTATAGGTGGCCGTGAATTCTAGATAAAAAATCATTTTTAGTGTAATTTCCATTAAAAACTCCATTAAACTTTCTTCCCCCTAATCCCAAATAAAAATAACATCATCAATGAAGCATTTCCATAGGACGAGACCTGCCCGGAGTTCGCCACTAGGGAAGATATGGTTTTTCTCCCATCGACCAACATATAAATTCGCAAACCCCGGTGAAAACCTCGTCTCCATGGCAACGCACCATGTTTATAGGTAAAACTTTTATTTATATTTGAAATTATAAAAAGTATACAATCTGCTATAAAATCAATCTGTGCACTGGGTATCTTACCCATTCTGTGCATAAAGTATTTTGCCGCCTCGCAGCCTTTCTTATTTTCTATGATGGTATATAATGATTTCACATCGAGGGTCCCCAAGACGTAACTCTCTTTCCATTGAACCCCCCCTAGTATTTGTAATACATGCTTTGTATCTTTAAGGTATGCCGGCAAAGTTTGAGCATAGGTAAGTGCCCTGTATTTCTGTAGTGATGGAATCAGAGGCATAACGATGGCGGTGTGACCAGGTACTGGAGGAGGGATATAGGTGTGGCTGGAGGTATAACATGGGCGTGGCTGGAGGTAGGGCATGGGTGGGGCCTGGAAGGGGGCCCTTGATTTATTTTGCCCGGGGGCCCTGAGGGTTCTCTGTCCGCCCCTGATAGCAGGTGATGATAGGGTTAAACCAAGTAACAAGGGCAGTCTATAAATAGAAGGTAACAGGTCTTGATATGTTCAAAAAAGGTTTAATTCAGAAAACAATATTGTCCATAACACAGGACGCGTTTCGGCACACAGGCCGGTAAACAAGGATTAATAAAAAGTGAACAGGCCAGCAAATTTAAACATGCATAATTTCATAGTCTCTATTTAAACCCCTTGGATGCAGGGTATCGAGGGTATGGATCCAGTAGGCTTCACGACGTAAAAGTAATTTTTTGATGTCGCCCCCTCTCCTAGGTCTTGTCACTCGCTCTATAACCTGAAATTTTAACTGAGCAATAGTATGTTTGTGTTGTTCAAAACGTGCGGGGATGGGTAACATCAGGTTACCAGTTCTAATAGTGGATTTATGCTTACCCACACGATCCCTGATCGTTTCCATAGTCTCACCCACATACAATAGGCCACAGGGGCAACCAATCAGGTATATAACGTTGGCGGATTCACACGTAAAAAAACCTTGTACTGGGTATGCACGTCCAGTATGTGGATGGTAAAAATTGGGACCCTTGATTATGTGAGAGCACTGAAAGCAGTGTTGGCATGGAAAGGTGCCCTTCTGCTGAGTGGCTAGTACACTTTGTTTCAAGGTGCCTTTAGCGCTGCCCAGGTCAGCATGAACCAGTTTATCCCTATAACTCGGATTCCTTTTGCTACAGATAAGTGGTGGATTCTTAAATTCCTCTATCTGGGGATACGCTTTATTTAACAGGTGCCAGTGTTTTCTGACCACGTTGTCTAGCTTCTGGTTGAAAGGATGATATTTGTGTACCAGCGCCACTCTGGGTTTTTTTTGTCTCTCGGGGTTACTAGGTTGGGTGAGACTATCTAGGGTCTGTGTGAGAGTCTGTGGGGGATAGCCTCTCTCTTTAAACCTCTCGGTCATCTCTCGGATCCGTAGTCCCTGTGTGGTAGGATCTGAGACTATCCGTTTAACCCTCTGGTATTGTGATTTGGGAATAGCCCTTTTCAAGGAGGATGGATGAGCACTGGTATAGTGTAAAATACTATTTCTGTCTGTTTCCTTCCTAAATAAATCAGTAGACAGGTTACCAAGTGGATCTTTTATAACCCTGGTATCCAAGAAGCTTACAGTCTGTTCATCGCATACAAACGTAAATTGTAAACCTCTGCGTGCCTGGTTCAAATGTAAGAGGAAGGATTCCAGGGTCTCACGTGGCCCCGCCCATATGCAAAAAATGTGATCGATAAATCTCTTCCATAGTAATACGTGGTTATGGTACCATATGGTATTGTATACGTATGTCTCTTCGAATATTGACATGTAAGAATTTGCATAGGGCAGGGCCACGTTCGACCCCATCGCGGTCCCCCGTTTCTGCAGAAAAAAGGCGTCATCAAACATGAAGCAGTTGTCGTACAAGACCAAACGAAGCAATTGTACAAAAAATTCATGTTCATTAGTGGAGTAGTTACTTACTTCAAGAATGGTCTCAACCGCCTGTATACCTCCATTGTGTTCAGTGGAGGTGTATAGGCTCACCACGTCAATGGTCACCAACAGGCTTTCAGAAGGAATAGCGCCCAAAGTGGCTATAGTGCTGAGAAAATGTTGAGTATCGGATAGATAGGAGGGTGTATCCCTTATCAACGGTGTAAGTACTTTTTCCAGCACTATAGCCAGTGGTGATAGAATAGATCCCATTGAAGCCACAATAGGGCGTCCAGGAGGGTCCACAAGAGTCTTATGGACTTTAGGGAGCACATAAAAGACCGGTGTTATAGGCGTATGGTTCAGAAGAAAGTTATGCAAATTTTTATCAAAGGTCCCTAATGCAGCAAAGCGATCCAAAGTTCTCTTAATTTTTTCTTTAATAGAAAAGACCGGATCACCGGTTAAAGGTTCATATGTTTCTCTGTCCGAAAGTTGTCGCAGTACTTCTGCCACATATTTTGTTCTGTCCATTAGCAGAATAGCACCCCCTTTGTCAGCGGGCTTTAGAACCACATTTTTATCATTCATAAGGGACTAAATAGCAGTTCTCTCTTCTGGAGTCACATTCGATGTTAATCGTAATCCGCCCTTCTTAATCTCCTCCATATGCTTATGTATATCCCTAGTGACCAATTGAACATATGTTTCTACAGGGTGATATACTTTTGGGGGCATGTACCCACTTTTATTTTTCAGGCCCAAATCTGCCAAACGTAGGCCACTGAATCCCTCTCTATTATCCGAGTCAATTGTTTTGTTAGCATCCGCATAATGTGCCTTCAGGCGTAACTTGCGGAAGAAATTATTCAAATCGATGTCATATTGAAACGTGTCAAAATGTGAAGAGGGGCTAAATGTCAATCCCCTATGTAAGGCTGACATCTGTGTGGGGCTCAAGATCTTGGAGGAGAGGTTAATGACGAGCGATTGGTTCTTACCTGCGGACGGGTCAGGATCGCTTGACCCGTTCCCAGCATTGTCGCGTTGCTTGCGATGTTTACGTCCCGCGCGCCTCCTCCTCCACGAGGACGCCGACTGCCCCTGCGAAAAAAAGCACGGGTCTCCTGATGGTCCGTGGAATCGCTTCCTGAGCTGGAGGTAAAGGATCCTGTCTTGTAGGTCTTCTGTAACCCGATTTCTTCTGAACCATACGCCTATAACACCGGTCTTTTATGTGCTCCCTAAAATCCATAAGACTCTTGTGGACCCTCCTAGACGCCCCATTGTGGCTTCGGTGGGATCTATTCTATCACCACTGGCTATAGTGCTGGAAAAAAGTACTTACACCGTTGATAAGGGATACACCCTCCTATCTATCCGATACTCAACATTTTCTCAGCACTATAGCCACTTTGGGCGCTATTCCTTCTGAAAGCCTGTTGGTGACCATTGACATGGTGAGCCTATACACCTCCACTGAACACAATGGAGGTATACAGGCGGTTGAGACCATTCTTGAAGTAAGTAACTACTCCACTAATGAACGTGAATTTTTTGTACAATTGCTTCGTTTGGTCTTGTACGAGAACTGCTTCATGTTTGATGACGCCTTTTTTCTGCAGAAACGGGGGACTGCGATGGGGTCGAACGTGGCCCCGTCCTATGCAAATGCTTACATGTCAAAATTCGAAGAGACATACGTATACAATACCATGTGGTACCATAACCACGTATTACTATGGAAGAGATTTATCGATGACATTTTTTGCATATGGGTGGGACCACGTGAGACCCTAGAATCCTTCCTCTTACATCTGAACCAGGCACGCAGAGGTTTACAATTTACGTTTGTATGCGATGAACAGACTGTAAGCTTCTTGGATACCAGGGTTATAAAAGATCCACTAGGTAACCTGTCTACTGATCTATTTAGGAAGGAAACAGACAGGAACAGTATCCTGCACTATACCAGTGCTCATCCACCCTCCTTGAAAAGGGCTATTCCCAAATCACAATACCAGAGGGTTAAACGGATAGTCTCAGATCCCACCAAACAGGGACTACAGATCCGAGAGATGACCGAGAAGTTTAAAGAGAGAGGCTATACCCCACAGATTTTCACACAGACCCTAGATAGTCTCACCCAACCTACTAACCCCGAGAGACAAAAAAAAACCAGAGTGGCGCTGGTACACAAATATCATCCTTTCAACCAGAAGCTAGACAACGTGGTCAGAAAACACTGGCACCTGTTAAATAAAGCGTATCCCCAGATAGAGGAATTTAAGAATCCACCACTTATCTGTAGCAAATGGAATCCGAGTTATAGGGATAAACTGGTTCATGCTGACCTGGGCAGCGCTAAAGGCACCTTGAAACAAAGTGTACTAGCCACTCAGCAGAAGGGCACCTTTCCGTGCCAACACTGCTTTCAGTGCTCTCACATAATCAAGGGTCCCACTTTTACCATCCACATACTGGACGTGCATACCCAGTACAAGGTTTTTTTACGTGTGAATCCACCAATGTTATATACCTGATTAAGTGCCCCTGTGGCCTATTGTATGTGGGTGAGACTATGCAAACGATCAGGAATCGTGTGGGTAAGCATAAGTCCACTATTAGAACTGGTAACCTGATGTTACCCATCCCCGCACGTTTTGAACAACACAAACATACTATTGCTCAGTTAAAATTCCAGGTTATAGAGCGAGTGACAAGACCTAGGAGAGGGGGCGACATCAAAAAATTACTTTTACGTCGTGAAGCCTACTGGATCCATACCCTCGACACCCTGCATTGAAGGGGTTTAAATAGAGACTATGAAATTATGCATGTTTAAATTTGCTGGCCAGTTCACTTTTTATTAATCCTTATTTACCATTATCTTTTAGACTTCGACTGCTCGCTGAAGGACTTTCTGCGATACGGTAGCTATAGTATTAGTAATGTTATTCTATTCCTATATATTACTTTGCCGTCTCTGATATTCAAGATGTGAGTTTCTTTGATTGATTGTATTAGTACCGCCCCCACCTGGGCTTTGACGTCACCAGGAGACACTCCTACCTGGTGTACACCTTGATGTATAAATAACCGTGTATCACTGTGATTTATTTGCTGTTGAGAAAGGCCTGTGTGCCGAAACGCGTCCTGTGTTATGGACAATATTGTTTTCTGAATTAAACCTTTTTTGAACATATCAAGACCTGTTGCTGGGACCTTCTATCCTATTACGTGTGGAATTGGCCCTGTCCCGTGCAACACCACAAGCGAGTGCTGGCCATTTTCTTATATATAAATAGAAGGTAGGCAGAACAGCAAAGTGATCCCTGAGGAAGAAATACGCATATTGTTTGAAATGCGTAGGATAGGAGCTGTTTTTGCCTCCACCTTTTCCCTTTAGCTCTAGGAGAGTGACGTCACTCGCTCCTGCACGAGCCGGAGCATGCTCCTAGTGGAATACAAATGCCCAGCACGTGGAATAACAATCTCATAACCTGCTACTAGGAAAGAGGATACACTAAAAGCGAAGGCAGAAAGGTAGGCACTATATACCTCCAATACTCGCATTTATAGATAGTATCCTACCTAGCAGGGGAACGGGATTCCATAGTGTGAGGTGAGCGCGATCTCCAGAGTGTTTTACATTGTTTGTGCAGAGTTTGTATGGATGCGGCCATACTGTGAAATTGCAGCAACCGGCATTTACTGGCGCTAGTGAAGTTGTTTTATTTGTACTTGTACAAATTGCTATCCTATCAGGATGCACAGTGTAAGCACCTTGCCGCAGCTTTCTGCAATCAGGCACTTGCCATACCCTTGTCTGACTGGGAGGCCCCTCATCGTCCCCCACCTCCAGCTGTCTCCACGACCACAAGCAGCCAAAGCCACAGCAGCAGCCATTTCAGTATCATCAACATGATGGAACAATTCTTTTATGTGTCATGCTAGGCTAAGGCAGATCAGCAAACGGAGGTGTACTGCCTCAGCAACCAGGTTGGCCTACCTGGACTCTTGCCTTTCCCTGGTGCATAGCTTATTCCCTGACCCCATGGACCTCTGAGCAGTCCGACTGGAACAGTGGCCCAAACTAGCCCAGTATACTCTCTCAGTTCTCTCTTGTCTGGCCTCCAGTGTAAACTCAGAGAGGGTTTTCAGCATGGCAGGTGGTGTCATCACTCTCAAACAGACAAGGTTGTCCTCCACCAGTGTACAAAACATCTTTTGTCAAAACGAATGAGGCATGGATCCATAAGGATTTGCAGACATCTCCAGCTGAGGCTGAAGAATAAATCTGTTGTTGCTGATGGTGCCCCATCATGCCACTGACGCTGTCTGCCTGCCTGTGATCATATTTCATACCATAGGCTTGTTGCCACCACCATCATGCAACTGCCGTAGTTTGCCTGCATACCATCATGTTCCATATCATACACCTGCTGCTGCCGCCATCTTAACACTGCCCCTGTCTGCCTTCCTACCATCATGTTCTGCACAGTATGGCTGCTGCTGCCATCATGCCACCACCGCAGCTGCTACTCCCTACTGTTAATACCCCTACTGCCACTACCATTACTGATAGATACCATCGCCACTACTACTACTACCTCAACGCAGCCGCATATACATAATTGTCTTATCTGTTCCATGCTGTGCTGCTACTGCTGGCGCTACTATTGCTGTCACTATTACCTCCACAAATCTTATTCTTTCTACATCTATACTGTATTGCTGTTGCTCCCAAATAAACAGGAGAATTTGTCCCAGCTTGTTCAACCTCAAAACAAGCCACTGTTCTCCTGGCACCCCTGCCGATCAGCTGTTTGAAGAGAAGGCAGTCCTCGTACGGGAGCCGCCTTCTCCGTTCTGTTTATCTGCTCATCGCAGCAAATGCAGGGGTGAGCAGGTGTAATTACAAGTATTGTGTCCCCATTCCTTTCTATGGAATGGCTCAAGTATTCACTTATATTGTTAATATAAAAAAAAAACTTGCAGGATTACAGGCTGAACTGGATAGACGAATGTTTTTTTTTTAGCCTAATAAACTATGTTACCATCTCTCCCCCATAAGGGACAATTTTTAGAAGTTTCCTAACATGAAAAGGCATAGCGCATGCGACGATGTAGTGTGTTTTTAAACACGCTGTTTGCTAACACCATCTGCCAAGCGTTTACCCATTGCTATATATGTCTGTGTCATTATAATACTATTTGCAATTCCCCTTATTTTGTTAAAAAGCTTAAAATGTGAAGGGAGAGAGGGGTAGAGTACTAGGAGACCTCAGAAAGTCATATACTAATTTTCAGGCCAACTGGAGCATTTTTGATTCATGTAGAATCGATTCAGACATGAATTGAATTTTTTGAAAAATGTGGGAAATCGGACATGAAACAAGTTTCATCTCTTAGTCCTGTGTCATGCAAACAGTAAAGCTTCCTGGAACCATTCTCAGGGGGTATGGGGTTGCGTTTCATCCAAGGAAGTGAGCTCACTCACAATTTTGCCTAAAAACACTGCCGTGAATAAAGAATAGTATGGAATCAAGAAAACCTGTAAGAGCAACTTCTCCCTACGATCGGGGAGCAATTTGGTGATGAACAATACTTTTTCCAGCCTGATGGAGCACCATGTCACAAGGCGAAAGTGATATCTAAATGGCTGTGAACAAAACATTGAAATTTTGGGTCCATGGCCAGGAAACTTGCCAGTTCTTAATCCCATTAAGAACCTATGGTCAATCCTTAAGTAGATGGACAAATGAAAACACAAATTGTTATAAAATCCAAGCACTGATTACGCAAGAATGAGTTGCCGTCTGTCAGGATTTGGCCCAGAAGCTGATACCAGCATGCCAGAAGTCCTGAAAAAAAATGGTCAACACTGGAAATACCGAGCCTTTGCATAACCTTGATGTATTTTTCAATAAAGGTAAAAAATTATATATATATATATATATATTTTGAAATGCTTATAATTGTACTTTAACCCCTTAAGGACCCAGCCTTATTTCACCTTAAGGGCCCGGCCATTTTTTGCAAATCTGACCAGTGTCACTTTAAGTGGTGATAACTTTAAATCGTGTTCACTTATCCAGGCCATTCTGAGACTGTTTTTTTGTCACAAATTGTACTTTATGACAGTGGTAAAATGGAGTCGAAAAATGTCATTTTTATTTATAAAAAAATACCAAATTTACCAAAAATTTAGAAAAATTAACAATTTTCCAAGTTTCAATTTCTCTAGTTCTAAAATACAAAGTAATACCACCAAAGGAAGTTATTGATTTACATTCCCCATATGACTACTTCATGTATCGCTCATTTTGAGAATGCCATTTCATTTTTTGGGGACGTTACAAGGCTTAGAAGTTTAGAAGCAAATCTTGAAATTTTTCTGAAATTTTAAAAAGCACACTTTTTAGAGACCAGTTCAGGTCTGAAGTCACTTTGTCAGGCTTACATAATAAAAACCACCCAAAAATGATCCCATTCTAGAAACTACACCGCACAAGGTATTCAAAACTGATTTTTTACAAACGTCATTAACCCTTTAGGTTTTCCACAAGAGTTATTGGCAAATGGAGATGAAATTTCTGAATTTAGATTTTTTGGAAAATTTTCCATTTTAATCCATTTTATCCAGTAACAAAGCAAGGGTTAACAGCCAAACAAAACTCAATATTTATTGCCCTGATTCTGTACTTTTCAGAAACACCCCATAGGTGGTCATTAACTGCTGTATGGTCAAAAAAGCTTTGTTATGAAAAATTGAAACAAAAACCCCCAAAAAGTAGTCATATTTGGTATTGTCGCGACCGTAACAACCTGCTCTACAGAAATAGCACACGATCTAACCTGTCAGATCAACTATGTAAATAACAAAAAATAAAAATGGTCCCAAAACAGCTATTTTATTTTCACATTTTCCATTTTAATCCATTTTTCCAGTAACAAAGCAAGGGTAAACAGCCAAACAAAACTCAATATTTATAGCCCTGATTCTGTAGTTTGCAGAAATACCCCATATGTGGTCGTAAACTGCTGTATGGCCAAACGGCACGGCACAGAATGAAGGGAACACCATATGGTTTTTGGAAGGTGGATTTTACTGGACTGTTTTTTTGACACCATGTCCCATTTGAAGCCCCCCCAATGCACCCCTAGAGTAGAAACTCCTTAAAAGTGACTCCATCTAAGAAACTACACCCCTCAAGTTATTCAAAACCAATTTTAGAAACTTTGTTAACCCTTTAGGTGTTCCACAAGAGTTATTGGCAAATGGAGATGAAATTTCAGAATTTTGATTTTTTGGAAAATTTTCTATTTTAATCCATTTGTTCCAGTAACAAAGCAAGGGTTAACAGCCAAACAAAAATAAATATTTATTGCCCTGATTTTGTAGTTTGCAGAAACACCCCATATGTGGTCGTAAACTGCTGATGGCCAAACGGCAGGGCACAGGATGAAGGGAACACCATATGGTTTTGGAAGGCGGATTTTGCTGGACTGGTTTTTTGACACCATGTCCCATTTGAAGCCCCCCGATGCACCCCTAAAGTAGAAACTCCATAAAAGTGACTCCATCTAAGAAACTACGTACACTCCTCAAGGTATTCAAAACCGATTTTACAAACTTTGTTAACCCTTTAGGTGTTCCACAAGAGTTATTGGCAAATGGAGATTAAATTTCAGAATTTCGATTTCTTTGTTACCTTGCCTCAAAAAGAGTGTAATATAGAGCAACCAAAATCATATTTGCCCTAAAATAGTACAAACAAAACTGCCACCTTATCCCGTAGTTTCCAAAATGGGGTCACTTTTAAGGATTTTCTTCTGTAGGGGTGCATCAGGGGGGCTTCAAATGTGACATGGTGTCAAAAAAACAGTCCAGCAAAATCTGCCTTCCAAAAACCATATGGCGTTCCCTTCCTTCTAATGCCCTGCCGTTTGGCCATACAGCAGTTTACGACCACATATGGGGTATTTCTGCAAACTACAGAATCAGGGCTATAAATATTGAGTTTTGTTTGGCTGTTTACCCTTGCTTTGTTACTGGAAAAATGGATTAAAATGGAAAATGTGAAAAAAAATAGCTGTTTTGGGACCATTTTTATTTTTTGTTATTTACATAGTTGATCTGACAGGTTAGATCGTGTGCTATTTCTGTAGAGCAGGTTGTTACGGACGTGGCAATACCAAATATGACTACTTTTTGGGGGTTTTTGTTTCAATTTTTTATAACAAAGCTTTTTTGAAAAAAAAAATTTTTTAGTGTCTCCACATTCTGAAAGCTTTTTGGGATGAGATGACGGTTTGATTGGCACTATTTTGGGGTGCATATGGACATTTTGGTCGCTTGCTATTACACTTTTTGTGATGTAAGGTGACAAAAATGACTTTTGACACGGTATTTATATATATATATATATTTTCTGTGTTCACCTAAGGGGTTAGGTTATGTGTTATTTTTATAGAGCAGGTTGTTACGAACGTGGCAATACCTAATATGGATACTTTATAGTTATTTATTTAAGTTTTACACAATAATATAATTTTTTAAATAAAAAAAATCATGTTTTAATGTTTCCATAGTCTAAGAGCCATATTTTTTTATTTTTTGGGGCGACTGTCCTATGTAGGGTATCATTTCTTGCGCGATAAGATGACAGTTTGATTGGCAGCTTTTTTGAGTGCATATAACTTCTTGATCGCTTGCTATTACAGTTTTTTGTAATGTGAGGTGACAAAAATGATTTTTTTGACAGTTTTTATTTTTATTTTTTTACGGCATTTACCTGAGGGGTTAGATCATGTGATATTTTTATAGAGCAGGTTTTTACGGACGCGCCGATACGAAATATGTATACAGTTTTTTTATTTATTTAACTTTAACACAATAACAGCATTTTAGAAAAAAAAATGTTTTAGTGTCTCCATAGTCTGAGAGCCATATTTTTTTATTTTTTTGGGAAATTGTGCTATCTAGGGGCTCATTTTTTGCGGGATGAGATGGCGGTTTGATTGGTACTATTTTGGGAGGCATACGCCTTTTTGATCGCTTGGTATTACACTTTTTGTGATGTAAGGTGACAAAAAATGGCTTTTTTTACACCATTTTATTTAACGTTATTAAGTTGAGGGGTTAGGTCATGTGATATTTTTATAGAGCGGGTTTTTACGGACGAGGCGATACATAATATGTGTAGTGTATTTTTTTTTTTTTTTTTATTCTGTGAAATGTGTTTTTTTTTATTTTTACTTTTTTCACTTTTTTTTAGATTTTTTTGACCCAGCCCCACTTGGTTCTTGAAGATCCAGTGGATCTGGTGTCTATATAATACAGTACAGTACCCTATATAGTGTACTGTACTGTATTTTGTACTTTACACTGTCTGGTCAGACTTCTGATCAGAGTTACTATTACCATGGCAAGCAGGACGCCTCTGAAGGCGTCCTGTTGCCATGGTAACCATCACCCGCTGCCAGAACAGAGCAGAGGGTGATGGGGAGGGGAGCTCCCTCCCTCTGTGATCCCATCCTATCCGGGAACTGCAAAGGCACAGCAGCCACCCGATGGGAGAGGGAGCTCCCTCCCTGTTAACCCCTTCCATGGAAGGGGTTAAACAGCTTGCATCTGTACAAGCACAGATGCCAGACGTTTTTAGCAGAGTGTCAGCAATGTGCTGACACTCTACTAACCACTGGCCACCACTGAATATTACGCAGGAGGTGGGTGGGGGATCGCGATGGACACATTGCGGGGACACATTGAGGACCCGGGGGCTAATATTTTTTATACATTTTATAAGGTTCTGATTCCCGCAGTCACAGACTGTGGGAATCAGAACCTTTTACCCGGCATTACAAGTCTCTGATTGGCTAGTCTAATTGGTCCCCGCCCAGTTAGCTGAGACCCCTGGCTGTGTGCAACAGCTTAACTGTAGGACGAGAATGCTCGTCCTAATGCGCTAAGTACCGCTCAATTAGGACGAGCATTCTCGTCCTGGAGGGATTAATATACCATAGAGACCTTTGACAAAAAGATGTAAAAACACTGAAGCTCAAACTTTGTGAAAACCAAAATCTGTGTCAGTGTTAAAACTTTTGACCACATCTGTAGAGTGTACTTACTCTTTAAGGAGAAATCAGGTCATGATTTCATATAACAGCTTCTAGTGAATGCATGTCTGTACTGATTCCTTGCACTAGGCTACTATTAGCAAATCATCCAATGATGGTGGGTGGAGTAGGTGACTACATTCTGCTCTGAATATTTTCTGGGTGGCAGTGGGTAGATGATGAATATCCATTGTTTTAGAATAGGAATTTAAATGTGGGAAAGAGTGATAGGAATAATGTTGAGTAGTGATCTGAGGAGAACATGACTCACCTTTTTCTGTAGTAAAATGGATACATTATAAACATATTGGTAACAAGGTTTAAAAAAGACATTCCTCTTATCATGCAATGCAGATAACGAGAAAGGCAAAGAGAAACCTTAATAAAGTAGTCTCTGTTGTCCTAACGTCAATTTTCTCTCCTTTGGGAATAGGTCAGGATGTTATGTTCCATAAATTCTGCAAATAGCTTTGACGACATCCGCCGTGCATATACAATGGATGTCATATCTTTAACCATGGCGTCGGTTAAGGAGTGAATGCTATCACCACCGGGTACCTGCTGTTTCATGCAGCAGACATCCGTGGCTATTGTCTGCTATCAGGAATAACGCCAATAATAGACGTTTAAAAGGGTTGTCTAACATCAGAAAATGGCATTTATCATGTAGATATGATGATTTAGAACCTATATCGGGTACTACACTAACAGACTCTGAACTAAAAATGATATCTAAAGGACTATCATTTGTACCTACTACTAGGTTTAATGTTTTTGACTGGATTAAAGATTTACATCTATCCATTAGAAAAATCAGTTGTCATAAAATGTTCACACAAACAAACCGTAAAAAATGTTTAGAATTGGTAAATAGAACTCGAGGATCTTCAGGGTGTAGAGGATCTTGCCCAGTTGATTGAAGAAAATGATATAGAAAGAGACAAGGGACAATTTACCACTCTGAGGAATAAAAATAGAAGGATGCCACCGAAAGGGTCAGATTATTACATTGATCTATTTCTAAACTCAGTAATTAGAGATCTGGAACATTTGGATCAATGTGTTGATACCCCCTATCATTCTTAAACTTACTGTACCACTGAGATGGCAGGTCTCAAAAATCTCAGTGAGAAAAAGGATTTAATTAAATCATCAGATAAGGGGGGAACATTGTGATATTAAACTGTATACAGTACAAACAGATGTGCTTATCACTCCTTTTGGATACAAAAAGTTATGAAATATTCTACTAAAGGAGGCGGTAGTCAATCATTGGATAGATCGGAATGAGTATGAATTTCTATTCCCCCCAACATCAAAAGATTTCTACCTTTTATGGACTTCCTAAAGTCCATAAGGGGTTACATCCCCTAAAAGGGAGGCCAATTGTATCGGGGGTTGGAAATCTGACTCAAAATGGTGGTATCTACATCGGTAGAAATCTATGTCCCTTTGTCCTATCCCTTACTTCGTACATACGTGATACGATGGATCTGCTTAATAAGCTTGAGGGTATAGTGGTTGAGACTGAGGATTGGCTGGCCTCGATTGATGTTGAGGCCCTTTACACATCAATCCCAATGGGACAGAGGGCTACTAACCATTTCCTTGATACCAAAAGCAATCACTATCAGGACCATAAGAGTTTTGTTCTTCGTTTGCTAGAATTCATCTTGACTCATAACGATTTTGTATTCGACTCTAAGTACTACCACCAGCTCAGGGGCACCGCTATGGGGAGTCCTTGTATCCCAACTTATACTAACTTGCTCCTGGGCTGGTGGGAGGGATACAATAGTTTTTTCTGACCAATATGCCAACTGGGTCTCACATATTTTATTGTGGGTAAGATATATCAACAATATTTTGATACTGTGGTTAGGTGAAAAATGAGAATTTCAGTTATTTGTCGAGGAACTTAATCAGAACAAAATTGGGTTATTTTTTTTACCCATGAGATACAGAAAGATTATTTTGCTTTTCTAGCTATTCGGCTATGGAAAAAAGATAATATGATTCAGACATCCCTACATCGTAAAGATACCTCCACTAACAGTTTTTTGCAATGGGGGAGTTTTCACCCTATTCCATTAAAGAAGGGTCTTGTGGTCTTAATGAATATATTGATTTTGCATGTTTTATTTAAATAATTACATGTTTGGACTGGCCAGTCTGTTGTTATTATTTGTATCTATGGGTGAGGTAGTGTTCTATTTATAATTTTAATTTTGCACCTAATATTCATTTTATAATATGAGCGACAGTAACCTTCCTCTCATTTTACCTCCCCATCCCCCATCGGCTAAGCTAATATGATGTGACAATGATATATGGCAAAATACAATTTTTTTTATAGTCTAGTGATCCTCTTTTAGTAATAGGGTATAGTGGCTGCTCATCTGTACAATTATTTTTATGCCCAATAGTCTCTGTCCTTTCTTCTGTATTATCACCAATAGCTGCGATTTACTTCCTTTATTTGCCTTTTATCATGCATTCCACCGCTGACTTCCGGTTTTCGGCATGCGGGTATTTAGAGCGACACTGATTGCATGCTGACATGGACAGAGAACAGACTTTCCATCAAGATGCCCACCACTGAACCACCAATGCTCATGTGCTGACCCACACTGATCCCTTATCGTACCCTCTCCAGGCTTGGCATCTCATCTAGGATTTAGTGAAGTATAATCATATCCTCCCTTTTCTGTCATAGCGATTGTTATGTTTATTGGCCTATCCTGTTGTTATTTTGATTTTATTGAAAGCCATACTTCGATAATCAGTATTTAAATGTGTGTGGTAGATTTTTAAAAGGGTTTCAGTAGTAGCAGCACTGTGGACATTTGGTATGTGATGCAGATGCATTATACTTGGTCCCAAATATATATGGTCCCAAATATGTGTGAATTGTGTTTCTTTATGGCCATGAGATTTACCATTATCATTTGAGTATTACTACAAGAATATAATCTGATTCGCACACATATTATTGCCTCCATTCCTGTATCGTTTGTTTTTTGGAATTGTTATGTTATATGTGGTCCCCTGATGAATTGACCCCAGAGGACGGTTCAGAGAAACGCATCGGGACAAAGTTTGCATTCCTGAGACATATGGTATGTGCTCCTTTTTTTTCCATTGGAGATCAAAACCTGGATGCTACTGGTTTATTTGGGAGCATATATGTATTACAGTATTTGAATTATTTTTGTTGCAACTTTATTATTTTTTGATACATGCATTGACTTACGACATTACTATTGGACTGTAGTCATATTAGGTTTCTTCTCGGGTGGCGGTATCCATCTCTTGTCAGGGACATATAGAGCCTATCAGGAGGTTCCTGGCATGGAATCACCCTTATCGGGACAGCCATTCCGTTTTGTTAGGCATAGGGCAAGTGTGAGAGTGAGTCAGCTTTCCTTTCCTTGTCTTGCCCAGCCTCATTGTTAATTGCTTCTTAAGGGCAAAAATTGGGTGATTTTTAATAATCATCAGTAAAGGTTACGTTTTACACTGGTGAAGGTACTCTGTGATTAATTTATCACGTAGACAAAGTTAATACAAGATACTTACTAAAGTATTGGGAATTGCCCATATTGCCTCCTTTGTTGGCTTAATTCATTTTTCCATTACATTATACAATGCTCTGATGAAGTGCAGAGTGTCAAAATGAACTCCCTATTAAATGTGGCCTGTCTGACCCAGGAAGAAGTCTTAAAAAAAAAGAAGGCATCTTAAAATTAAAATAGACAAATTAGCGGGTTCAGATTACATACCCTAAGAGAATTAAGTAATGTTATAGACAGACCCTTATTTCTAATATTTAAAGGGCGTCTGTAAGCAGATTTGTACCTATGAAACTGGCTGACCTGTTCCATGACATCTGTGTTAATATATAAAAAAAAATGAGCCTCTAGGAGCAACGAGGTGCTGCTGTTATACCTAGAGGCTCCACCTTCTCTGCAACTGCCTCTCCCTCTGCACTTTGATTGACAGGGCCAGGCATAATGATGTGGCAGCTGCAGAAAAAGAGGAGCCTCTAGATGTAATGCTCCTAGAGGCTCATTTGCACATATAAAAACATAAATTTTTTTTCAGCAACGCAAGCACATATGAACATGGGACAAACACAGGTGCCTTCAGCTGTCAAACACACATGCAACAGGTTAACCAGTTTCATAGGTACAAATCTGCGGACCGATGCCAGTTAAAGACTCTATAACGACAGGGTATGTGTCACAGGACTGGCGCTTAGCAAATGTGGTGCCTATGTTCAAAAAAGGATCAAAATGAGCCAGAAGCTATAGCACGGGTTTATGAGGGATTGGTCTTGTCAAACTAATCTAATCAATTTCTATGAGGAAGTCAATTCTAAACTGGATCTGGGTGAGTCACTGGATGTCATATATCTTGACTTCTCCAAAGCATTTGATACTCACATAAATGGTTAGTACTGTATATAGAATGAGAATGCTTAGACTGGGAAAAAATGTGTGTATGTGGGTAGATAACTGGCTGAGTAATAGAAAACAGAGGGTGGTTATTAAAAGGGTTTTCCAATACTTTTATACTGATGACCTAACCTCTGGATAGGTCATAAGTATCTGACTGGTGGGAGTCCAACACCTGGGAGCTCTGCCAATCAGCTTTTTGAGAAGGCACTGTTGCTCATGTGAGTACTGCAGCCTTCTCGGTGCTTACCAAGCACAGGGCCGTATATTGTGTATCAGCTGTGCTTGGTATCACACTCAGCCCCATTCACTTCTATGAGGCTGAGCTGCACCACTGCCTTCTTATACAGCCGATCGGCAGGGATCCTGAGTGTTGGACAGCCCCCAATCAGATACTGTTGAACTATCCAGAGGATAGGTCGTCAGTTGTGGAGGTCACTAATGGGGTACCACAGGGGTCAGTATTGGGCCCTATTCTTCTCATTATATTTACTAATGATCTTGTAGAAAGGCTGCACAGTAAAAAAAAATTTTTTGTTGATGATTCTAAACTGTGTAATGTAATTAACACAAAAGAGGACAGCACTGCTCTCTCCTGGTTTTCTTCCTATATCTCTAGCCACTCTTTCAGTGTGTTTGCTGGCTCTACATCTTCGCCTTTCCTTTTGCTGTTGGGATTCCTCAGGGTTCAGCCCTAGGTTCTCTCCTCTTTTCTCTCTACACAGTCCATATTGGACAGACTACCAGTAGATTTAGTTTTTAGTACCATCTCTATGCTGACCCCCAATTACATATACACTTCATCCCGTGACATCACCCCTGCTGTACTAGAGAACAACTATGACTGCCTGACCGCTATCTCTAATATCATGTCCTCTCTCGACCTGAGAATGAATAGTTAAAAAATTTAACCACTTGTGTTTTCTCCATCTAATAACCTACCTAAACCTGAAAGTTTCCTCTCCATAACATCTAAGTCGCACACCCACCGTCTTAGTGTCATGTTCGACACTGATCTTTCCTTCATCATTTATATTCAATCTCTCGCCTGCTCATGCCACCTGCACCTCAAGTACATCTCTAGAATTTGAAATTTTTTGCCTGGAAACAACAAAAACTCTAATTGTTGCCCTGATCCATCTTCGTCTTGATTACCGTAACTCACTGTTAATTGGTCTCCCCCTAACTAAACTCTCGCCTCTCCAATCTATCCTGAAAGCAGCAGCCAGGCTTATCAATCTGTTTAACTGCTAGTCTGCATCCTCCCTTTGCCAGCCGTTGCACCTAGTTGCCCTTACAGTAAAGGATTCAATTCAAAATTCTTACTCTCACCCACAAAGCTCTCCACAATGCTGCGCCTATATCTCATCACTCATCTACTGTAACTCTTCTCCAGTCATCCCCTCCCCCTTTAACTTCATTCTTCAAAACCTAATCCATAATCCACTACACCCCATACACTCAGAAGCACTGCAGATATGGTCTAGTTACTGGCTCATGCAGCTTTATATGTACTTCCCTATTTTGCTAAGATGGTGGACCACTGTACAAAACAAGCACGTTTTACCTTTTGTGTCACCCCTATCTCCTCATAGAATGTGAGGTCTTGCGAACAGGGCCCTCAATCCACTTGTTTTAATTGTTTACCTGTTTGTTGCTATGTAATGTATGAATTTGTTTGTACAAGAACCCTCTCATTGTAAACAGCTGCAGAACACATTGGCGCCATATTATTATTTATACTGCTACAGATGGATCTGGGAAGATTGGAGGCTTGGGATGAGAAGTGGCAAATTAGATTTAATTCTGATAAATGAACATAGTCCTACCACTTTAAAAATCATTAGTCAGACCACACATGAAGTATTGTGTACAATTCTGGGCTCCTGGGAACAAGAAATACATAGAAGAGCTTGGAAGGGTTCAGAAGGGGGCAACTAAATTACACAGAAAGATTATCAAAATATGGTTACCTAGTTTAGAAAAAAAAAAGAGTACTGAGTAAAATCTTAACTATGTATAAATATATCAAAGGCCAGAACAGAGATCTCTCCTATGATCTATTTATACCCAAGACTGCAACAAGGGGACATCTTCTAGAGGAAAGAAGGTTTTTCCATCAACATTGAAAGGAATTATTTACAGTAAGAGCAGTGAGACTATGGAGCTCTCTGTCAGAGGCGGTCTTGATGGTGAATTCACTATAAGAAGTCAAGACGAGCCTGGATGTATTTCTGGAGTGCAATAATCTTACAGGGTTATACTTACTAGAATTCTGGAGAAGGGTCGTTGATCCAGGGAGTTATTTTGATTACCTGATTGGAGGCAGGAAGGAATTTCTTTCCCCTAAAATGAGGAAAATTGGTTTCTACCTCATGGGGTTTTTCCTTTCTCTGATCAACTTTGCAGGATAATAGGCTTTTTTCCGCCTTACAAACAATGTTACTATGTATGTTAGTGACCCTTTAAATAAAAAATAATGAACCCTCTGAACCACAAATAACTAAAAACTGAATAAAAAATGAGTATATCAATAGAAAACAAAATTAATCTCTTGAAGACCAAGACCATTTTAGCCTTAGGGCTCATGCACACAAACGTATTTTTGGTCCACATCCAATACGCATTTTTTGCAGTCGAACGTGGACCCATTTACTTTAATGGGGCCGCTAAACATGCAGACAGCACACTCGTGTGCTATCCGCATCTGTGTGTCCGTTCCTCGGCCCCACAAAAAAATAGAACATGTCCTATTCTTGTCCATTTTACGGACAGGAATAGGACAGTTTTATAGAAGGTAGGAAGTTCCACTCTGCAAAATGCCATTTGCGGACTGCAAAAATGGCGTTGGCTGTGTGCACGAGGTCTTAAAAGGATTCCAGTGCACGTTTTCCCTATCTAGTGCCACCACAGCAGATGTGAAGCATCATACAATGCCCAATGAATGGACTGCCTATGTAATGCTTGGACATGCAGTCTATTAGCTCAAGCTAATTAGTTCAAGCAAATTTAAGTTGACCCTCAAAACTATTTCATAATATTACATGATTAAGAGTACAGTTAACTTCACACATAGTGTTACAAAATATTGGGAATATAAAAATAAAAAAAAAACACTATAGTAATGTAGTTATATCAAACCAGCTAAAATCAAACAGCAAGACAAAATCATTGACATATTCTAGAACATCATATGGCAAAAATTGTTCTTTAACCACTTCAGGATTCTGCTATTCTTCACCTTAAGGATCAGGCCATTTTTTGCAAATCGGACCAGTGTCACTTTATGTGGTGATAACTTTAAAACGCTTTTACTTATCTAGGCTACTCTGAGAAGGTTTTTTTTCATCACATATTGTATTTCATGACAGTGGTAAATTTGAGTCAAAATATTTCATTTTTATTTATAAAAAATACCAAATTTACCAAAGTTTTTGAAAAATTCACGATTTTCAAAATTTCAATTTCTTTGCTTTTAAAACAGATAGTGATGCCTCCTAAAATAATTAAAAATATAAAATAAAGAGACGGCTCAACCTATATATAGAAAGGAAAATACGGTGCTCAATACCGAATGGTGCCAGCTCCAATGCACCCGCTAAGAGGAAATCAAGACAATGGTAACGGTATGGCACTCATAATCTGGAGTAAATCAGTGGATTTAATAACAATAATCAACCAATAAAATTAGGTAAAATACATAGAAATAAAAAAGCATATGAAAATATAAAGATGAGAAAGAGGAAGAGGTCAGAGATACACTGGGACCTCGAAACGCGTTTGGGAACAACTAAAAATGAAGCTCCAAATACCTCCTGGACAGCGTACGCTGGAATTCCAGAATAAAGCCTTGGCTTGGTGTGGACACGCAGATCACACTCCTGGTCGAACCACTTCTCAATTTGTGAATCGAGCTCTGTTCGGCAGCTGCCTTCTATCTCGAACCACCCTTTGAACACAACGGGGGAGGATTTCGGAGAGCTCGCGAAGGTACACTATACCACGCTAACACGTGGCACGCCGTCAACTAAGCGGGAAGTGGTGAGTTATTGGCCAATTGAGTGTGTCGGAATACCGGTGGGATAAAGATAAGACGAGGAGTGCATAGTGTTTGGTTGGACGCCACCGTTTACACATGGAGCCTGTCCCGTCGGTTTATACATTGTCAGACGAAAAGTGACTTACAGGCTCTCCATTCCACAGATGAACTGGTCCTTATTAAATAACAATTGCCCATGTATTGTGTGTCCCACGCAGGATAACTATATGTGGTCGCACAGTGAGGAGTAATTATACACAGACATATATGCGATTTCCTCTCTTTTGGGAATATTTTTAGTTATATATTTATCTATTTTTCTCATCTTTATATTTTCATATGCTTTTTTATTTCTATGTATTTTTCCTAAAATAATTACTTTACATTTACCATATGTCTACTTCATGTTTGGATCATTTTGTAAATGACATTTTCTTTTTATGGGATGTTTAGAAGGCGTGGGGCTTATATAATAGAAACCACTCATTTAAGAAACTACACCCCTCAAGGTATTCAAAACTGATTTTACAAACTTTGTTAACCCTTTTAGGTGTTCCACAAGAATTAAAGGAAAATGTAGATGAAATCTCAGAATTTCACTTTTTGGGCAGCTTTTCCATTTTAATCCATTTTATTCCGCTAACAAAGCAAGGGTTAACACCCAAGCAAAACTCAATATTTATTACCCTGACTCTGTAGTTTACAAAAACACCCCATTTGTAAACTGCTGTACGGGCATACGGCAAGGCGCAGAAGGAAAGGAGCGCCATGTGGTTTTTGGAGGGCAGATTTCACTGGGATAATTTTAAGTTGCCATGTCACATGGACCCCTAGAGTAGAAACTCTAAAATGTGACCTAATTTTAGAAACTACGGGATAAGGTTGCAGTTTTATTGGTAGTATTTTAGGGTACATATGATTTTTGGTTGCTCTATATTACACTTTTTGTGAGGTAAGTTAACAAAAAATAGCTGTTTTGGCACCGTTTTTATTTTTTGTTTTCTACAATGTTCATCTGACAGGTTGGATCATGTGCTATTTTTATAGCGCAGGTTGTTACGGAAGCGACAATACCAAATATGACTACTTTTGGGGGTTATTTGTTTCAGTTTTTCATAATAAAGATATTTTTTTTTTTTAAATGATTTTTTAGTGTCTCCATATTCTGAGAGCCAGAGTTTTTTTATTGTTTGGGCGATTGCCTTAGGTAGGGTCAAATTTTTTGCGGCATAAGATGACGGTTTGATTGGTACTATTCTGGGTGCATATGACTTTTTCATTGTTTGGTATTACACTTTTTGTGATATAAGGTGACAAAAAATGGCTTTTCTGACACCGTTTTTATCAATTTTATTTTTACGGTGTTCATCTGAGGGGTAAGGTCATGTGATATTTTAATAGATCTGGTTGTTATGGACACGACAATACCTAATATTTTTTTCACTTTTAACACAATAAAAGCCTTTTTGGAACAAAAAAAAAAATCATGTTTCAGTATCTCCATATTCTGAGAGCCAGTTTTTTTTTTGCCTATTGTTTTATGTAGGGGCTTATTTTTTGCCGGATGAGGTGACGGTTTGATTAGTACTATTTTGGGGGGCATATGCCTTTTTGATCACTTGGTATTACACTTTTTGTAATGTAAGGTGACAAAAAAAATTGTTTTAGCACAGTTTTTATTTTATTTTTTCTACGGCGTTCAGGTGAGGGGGTGGATCATGTGATATTTTTATATATCTGGTCGTTACGGATGCGGCAATACCCAATGTGTCTGGTTTTCTTCTTTTTTTATTTTTTTTACTATTTTATGTTTTAATTTGAACATTTTTTATTTTATTTTTACTTGAAACTTTATTTTTTTTTATTATGAAAAAACTTTTTTTTTACTCTTTATTTTTGTCCCACTCTGTGACTTCAACTTCTGGGGTCTGGTCCCATCTGCAATGTATTACAATACATCCTGTATTGTAATACATTGCATGTCAGCTTGTAGCTTGTATGCTGACAGCCTGCCTGTGAGACCCACCTTAGGGCTGGATCTCACAGGCATCTGTAAAAGGCAAGCCCCGATGCCTATGGAAGGCATTAGGCCTGCCTTCTCTGCCATCAGGTGTCCCCCCCCCCCACTGCAACACAGGGACCCGATGGGAGATGCAGAGGGCACCTGTGCCCTCCACAAACCCTCTGCATGCCGTGGTCAGCTTTGACCGCGGCATACAGGTGGTTAATACGCCGGTATCGGTGTTTTCACCCATGTTGGCGTATGCAGCAGGGGACCAGCTGTCAGTGACTACCGGGTCCGTGCCGCTAATCGAGCGGGCGCAGCTCCTGCACCCGCCCGATCAGCCCACCGTACATGTCCTTAAGTGACATCCACCAGCACCGTACATATACGGCGGGGGTCCTTTAGGGGTTAAAGTGCTAGATACTATTATTTGCGAATGTGGTTTACTTCTAGACAATTTAACTGTTAACTAAAAATGCTTTGGGACAGTTTTCCAAAACATCCATTGACATTTTTTTCAAAATATTAGATCACCGACATTTACTGTAATTCACTTTAATAAATTTTAAGGTCTTAAAAATATCTGTTACTTAACCAGCTGCTGCCCTTTCAATAAGCCCCAATGTTTTTGATGAGACAGCTCCTTGAATAAAAAAACATTTTAACAATCTTAGATGCTAGTTTTAAATAACATCAGTATGTGCTATTACAACACCTGAATGGTGCTCAAATTTAAAGTATGTGTTTGCAAATGAAGGTGACTATCCCCATGATGGGCCAAGAGGCACCAAGTGATTGTATCTACTGCACATATAGCATGTGCTTTTAGTTAGTGCAATATAATAGATGCTTTTCCCTTAAAGAGTCACTGTATTTTCAGTTTCACTTCAATTAACAGAGAATGGTGTAACTAGCATATTTTCTAAATTACTTTGTTTAAAAAATATGCTTGCATCCACCTGAAAAAACTATAAAGTCATGACCACTTCTACACTGCTTCTGAACATCACAGGAGCCTCCTTTGTGTTTGTAAGTGTGATGTATCCCTTCTTATCTGATCTGTGAGCTGCAGAGCTGAAAACAAACAAAGTCGGAAGTAAGAGAAAGGATGTCACGGTAGTACAGTGCTGGGCAAAAGGGGACACGTCCTGCTTCTCAGTGAAATGCATCTAGCTGTGCAGCTGAAATAGGGAATAACATGGCTGGAAAAAAAAATCAGTGAAACCAAAACATAACTGAACCTTCTTAGTTATGATTGTACAAAGAAAAACAGCCACTAACTTTTTTTTTTTTTTGAAAACTCAGGTACGCTTTAAGGTTCTATCTGATGACAGATTCTCTTTGAAGTGTATATCTTGACAAAAATTCAAAGATCACAACTCTGCATGTTCAGTACTATTCTGGAGCTTTTAACTTCAAATCTAAGCCATTTGTGCTGCAGATCTCTCCTACTTTTTAAATTTGGTAAAAGGAAGCTGCTGTTGTTGCCTTCCATGTTTTTAAGTTACAGAAACAGACGGTACGTAAATACTGGTTTGGGTAAGATATTTAAGTTATTTTAGTTATATTTCTGTATATGTTTGTGATCCTGACATTAGCAGGGAGGGATTAAAGGACAGTTGTAATCCAAGTCTCCCATGACTTTTCTCTATTTTCAAATGAATGAAGTTTGGAGTCTTAAAATGCAGGAAGGTAAAAACAGTCTAGAGCACTACTATTAAACAGCATATAGCATTTCTGATTCTTGATTAGAAAGTGCGCTTTACACATAGTATGGATCACCAGACGCATGTTTTAATGACTAGTATAAGCAGGTTAATAAATAATATGAAAATACATGTCTGATATAAAATATGACTATGGCACTGAAATAATGTCTTCTTAATGTTTTATTACTGCATTGTTTATTTTATAGATACCAGTTGACTACCCTTCTTGATCTTGATGCATATCAGAACCACTAACTTAAATGTATTATTAGGTTTATTATGTTTTGTTAATGGGAGTGTCTGTTTTGTGTTTTCTTCTCCTAATAAGAGGAAGGAAGTTAGTGAAAATGATAAAAACATATTGAGCTATAATACGGTTTGTATGATCTAATGAACAGCTAGTGTCTCAGCAGCATAGTAACATCATGCCTTCAGTCCATGCAAACAAGGAAACAAAAAACAGTGATCATTTTGTCCGTGTAGTTTCTTGTGGCCATGACATAAGTGTCTTACAAAGGCTTGGAATACAGCAAGAGAGAGGATGTTTGAAAGGATTTTAATAATTGAAGTTTGAAATTGAAGTACTGGAGGTTATGTTCTTGGGTTAACTACCTGATACATAAACTCCCATGAGATCCAAAACGGATCTCCTTACACTATTAGGTCATCTCCTTACACTATTACCATAACTAGTTGCCAACAATCAATGAGGTACCCCACTATGGTATCAGGTCTACAAGCCATGAGTACATGAAACTGAAAAAATGAGAAATGTACTTTTTTATACTTATATTGAAGTAAAAAGAGAAAATATTAGTATTGAGGAACACATTAAAAAATCTGATTTGAAATTCTTGACTTTTTTTCTCAATCTATAGTTATTTTTGTTTCAACACAGGAGAAAAAGTAGCTAAAAAAATACAACAGTAATAAAATTGGACCAGGTCTGAAAGTAGAGAAACAGCGGTGGACTCTTTAATCTGCAGGATGAGGTTATTGTTACACGCTGAAGTTGGAAGGCCATTCAACACCTTACCATCAGTGAGGCAGTTGTAAATTTAACATCCCAGAGGGAGGAATGGCCTTCTAATAGTAATCAGGCTAATGCAGGGATCAATCATCCAAATTACACGATGAAAAAGTTATAGGTTTAAATACTGTTTCTTGAAAAAGGGGAGGCAAAATAATTTTTATGTATTGTATAAGCTTAAAACACAAATTCTCACCAAAGGAAAGCTAAAACATAATAATGATGCTGGAGAAACATTTTTTTTTCCGGTACACTAGTTAGTAGTAGTCAGCCTTTGCTGCACCTTGATCTCAATAGATAACATTCAGCAGGACAGTAGATACAATCTATCCTGAATATGTAGTGTCCCTTTAAAAGAATTGAAAGGTGAGCAGTAATACCTCAATGACAAGAAAACAAATGACGACATACTACAAGCAGGGGACAATATCGGTCAATCATGACAAGACTAGTGACATGAAAGGGGTTATGGCTTTTTAAAAGGCACCGCAGGAAGAAAAATAATAAAAATAAGTTAATACACACCTTACCGAATCCCTGATATTCCTGTTGCGATGCGATGCTTCACAGTCCCCTGCTGATCTTTGGAGTTTGCTTCCTCTCAACACATAGGAAATGTCCGCTTAGTAACCCACCTCAACCAGTAATTGGTTGAGCAGGCATCTCCTGTGTGTTGAGGAGAGGCGGAGACTGGCAGGGGTCTGTGAAACAATAGACACACTGCACACTGATAATGCAGATCACTACGATTTTTTGCTTCATGGATGACAATTGCTTCACAGTTGAGCAACTTACAGAAAGTAACATCAATGTGCAAGGGCAGTTACATAACAACTCCCGCTTCCTGGATAGTTTGAGACTTTGATTACAAAATGTTTATGACATAATTACCATTATAATTATTTATCCTTTGTATGTGTGCCTTTTTTGTTGATGCACATTTTATGACTCTATAATTCAGTTAAATTAAACATTTCTATTTCTTCCTAATCAGGATCCCCTTCCCTTATTATTTGTGGGTATTTTAGGGACTGTTGTAAAGTGTGCTTATTGAAAACTGCTACTTGTATGAGGAAAGTTTCCTAAGCCGGTAGAAGGTCTAAACTTAGACTCAAATTTATCACAGTGGCACATGCTGGATGACAGATCTGGTGCAGGGCTAGACATTGTTTGACTTACTTTGAGACATAATTCTACACCATCATTGCAGCACAATTTTGGCACTAAATATTGCATCTTAGGCCATTCCAGCTTCCTGTCAAGCCTACACCCTTATTGAGCAAGTTGAAAAAATTGGGAAAATCCTAGTTGCACCAAATTGCACTAACTAGCGCCACTTTTACGACAAATTCTGTGCACAGACACATTAGTAAATCTGGGCAAATGTCAACTCTGAACTTGAAACTAGAACAGGAAGTGTTGTCATGAAATCATAACTGAGCAGCAGCCTCGTATCATAGAAGAGACAACTATATGGAGCTCCAACTGAGGATCTCTAAAGGTAACTACGGGGTGGTTAAATTTCTCAAAAGCATTTTTTTTAGAAATCTGGAACCTTAAAATTTACCTCCTAATTAAGTTTCCAAAATGATTTAAAATAGTAATACAAAATTATCTAAAGCTGACGAAGAAACGACATAATATTCTAGCAAATTTACTCACCTACAATACTCTCCTGGGTATTTAAATTATTCCATATTTTTTTTAGAATTAACAAGAGATTTTAAGAAGATCCTTTCCCAAAAAAAGAATATGGGGGACATTTATCAAGACCAGGATTTTGTTTGCCTGTCTGTATTCCCCTTGCACAGCTGGAGGATGCACCAAATTTATGGCTAGGCGCACACCTCTCATAGATGTGGTGCATGCTCCTGCTTGCCGTGCAACAGCTGCCGTAGACTTCTGGCGTGAATAGAAATAGAGGTGCTGGATCTGTTGCGCTGCCTCGTCTCCGCCTTCTTTTTGCGCCACTACAGAAAAGTGGCAAGGAGTGGGGAAAGTCACAGGGGGGCATTTATCTATAACGGCGTAATTTGCGCAAAAAATAAATAAAAAAATTACAAATCAAAAGTGGTGATTTGTTTCACCTCATATATCAAAAGGCAGTCGCCACTTTTAAAATGTGACTTTTTTTAAAATATGAATTTAATTATTCACCTATTTCTCTTCATTTGCAACATTTTAACGCCAATAGCACTAAAATGCTTATTTTTTCAACCGAAATGCGCCATTTCAGCCAACCCAGACTGCCCTTGCGACTTTTGAAACATATTTGTGACTTTTGAAGTATATTTGCGGCAATTCCTATGGTAAATTGCGACTTTTGTCTCAGACTTGTGACGTTTTGATGAATGTCAGTTCACTGACAAAACCCTGTTGTTTCGCTCATTTCTATTAGATAAAAATAAATGAATCCTGCTTTAATACTTACCTAGAACTTGTTCCCATGACGAATTTGTTTTCTTTTCATAAATTCGACTTTTTACACAAAACAACACCACATAGGGTGGCTTAATTGTCCCCAAAAAGTTGAGCCATTTCTGCCGATAACAGGATGATAAATGAGGTGTAAAATGCGCCAATTTGATAGCTCTGTCCACTTTTAAATTTATAACTCATTTCTGGCGTGATTAATCCTTTATGGTGAAAAGTCTGGAGAAAACAATTGATAAATTTGGCGCAAATCAAAAGGCCATTCTTTTTGGTGCATTTTACGCCATAATTCTGGCACAACATGCTTAGTAAATGTCCCTCATAGAGTTCATTTTGCCACAAATATGGCATGCAACTAAATCTGCTACTGTTTCTGCATAATAAACATTCCCCTAGATTTATATTTATGGCGTTTTAATGATGTTTCTGTACGTGACAAATTTTTTTCTTCAATCTTATAATACAGAACATTTGCACCTTAAACAATCCACGAATGTATTGCATTTTCAATGTGATGCAAGCTTACATTTTATTTAACGCAAGACAACCGTATTTCAATGTCAAATTTATGTGAAGGAAAACTGCCTTCTCTGTTTGTTTGTCTTCATTAGGAGCGAGCACATGTGTTCAAATAAATAGATTTGTGCCGTCTGCATACTGAGGAGTGCTAATAACACTTCACAGAGGGCTGTATGCATGCTCTGCACCAGACGTGTTTGGCCATTATTGAAGGACCCCTTCCCCCTTCTGCTACTAATTCTCTCTGGCTCTGGTTTCACTTGGTGTCCTTAAGTGACTTTCTCCTTTAGTAAAACCCCCAGTGCTATGTTTGCTTTTTAAAACAGGGATGGAATGAGTCCCCTCAGACTGTGCCTGGCCTGAGAAGCTATGAAGGAAAGCTAGTCAGCGATTCTGTGTGTAACATGAGCCCTCCCCACTGCTCTATCTCACAGGGGAGGTCCTGGGCTCTGTTTAAGGTAATATAACAAGGGGAAGGGGGCATGGATTGTGGAGTGACTGCGCCGTACTACTGTAAGCATTCATCGTTTATTATGGAATAAAATATGCAGCATATAATAATACCAACTATTCAAACCCTTCAAACCTAGAGATAAAATGTATTGAGACTGTGGGTCATTCAGTTCTTTTCCCCTGTGGATTGCGCCTTTCTTTTCTGCACGGTATTTTGCTACACATACTTTACACCTTGCAGCTATGCGTGCAGCTTTTCTACCCTTTCCAGGTGCCTCCTCTTCTCTCCATGGCTAATATCTCCGCTGCTCTGGAAACACATAAACTGTGGAATAGAGATCAGTTGGCAAAGTACCAGTTTGGTGTGACAGAATATCTGATGCAGGAGCCCCCTCTCTTGGCCACAGGGTTAACTGTCAGACATAAAAATGTGACTGAACCACACGTGGAAGAGTTGCAACTACTGGTATCACGGGAATTTATGTATTGGAGGTGTTTATATTAAAAACGTTTAATTAAAACAAAGATTTTACTCAAAGAATAAGCAGATTTTTAGATCACCAAGGTGTATAAAGAGGTTGTCCAGCATCGTGATTTGTTTTTTCTTTTTACCAACTGCTTACTGTGCCATAAAAATAATAAAAGAAGTAATACTTACCTTACCAACTCTCTTCCGCTTCTGTGTCACTGCTGGTGTCTGGTCACCCGGCTCCAGGGTCCAGTGCTAATGTTTCCACAAGACTTGTTACTGACACCACTAACATGTTGACATCACCAAGGTCACTGTTGTGGCCAGTGACTGGCTGTCACTTCGACATGTCATTGCTTGAGATGGGTAAAAAAATGAAAAAAAAAAAAACTGGTGGGCACCCAGGAAGCATATGCACAGGAGCAGCAGAGGAGTGAATAAGCCCCTTTAAGAGAGGGCTGTCGAGAGTATTGATGCACAGCTCAAGTTGCTTGACTATATTTTGGGGTATGCATTTCCAATTAGGTTATACTATAAATGGTATTCCATTAATAGAGTGTAGAGACAGCAACGGATCCGCAAATTTGCCTCACCTTAGTAACATAGTAACATAGTATATAAGACCGAAAAAAGACATTTGTCCATCCAGTTCGGCCTGTTTCCTACAAGTTGATCCAGAGGAAGGCAAAAAACCCTGTGAGGCAGAAGCCAATTTTCCCCACTCAAGAAGAAAAAAATTCCTTCCCGACTCCAACCTGGCAATCAGAATAACTCCCTGGATCAACGAACCCTCTTTAGTAGCTATAGCTTGTAATATTATTATACTCCAGAAATACATCCAGGCCCCTCTTGAATTTCTTTATTGTACTCACCATCACCACCTCCTCAGGCAGAGAGTTCCATAGTCTCACTGCTCTTACAGTAAAGAATCCTTTTCTATGTTTGTGTACAAACCTTCTTTCCTCCAGACGCAGAGGATGTCCCCTCGTCACAGTCACAGTCCTGGGGATAAATAGATGATGGGAGAGATCTCTGTACTGACCACTGATATATTTATACATAGTTATTAGATCTCCCCTCAGTCGTCTTTTTTCTAAAGTGAATAACCCTAATTTTGATAACCTTTCAGGTTACTGTAGTTGCCCCATTCCAGTTATTACTTTAGTTGCCCTCCTCTGAACCCTTGAAGAATTAATGAAAAAGAAGCTTACCTATGTTCATGCATCTGTATACATGCTGTTACTGACTCACTAGGTTTTAGATTCACAATAAAACAGACTTATGACCATGGGCCCATTCAAGTTGAATGAGTCTGCATCAGTCTTAGGCAGCCACATGGATAGTGTCCGTGCATTGGGGACTGCAATTTGCAGTGTACAGAGCCTTAAAGGGGTTGTCCGCTCTTTTACAAGTCTCAGGGTAGGCCATCACTATCTGACACCCCACAGATCAGCTGATCTGCACTAGCTCCAGCGCAGGAACTTTCTGCAGAACACAGAGCTGGTTACTACAGCGCTGCTCCCACTGAACTGAATGGAAACAGCTCTGCAGTAACTATCCCTGTCCACTGCACAAGAAAAAAGATGAGGTGCAATTCTTGAGCAGGACCAGCTGATGTGGATAATGGAGGGCAGAGATGGAGGGTTATCTGTATGTGTTATGGTATAGGAGACACAACACTCTGAAGAGCGTGAAAGCAGAGTCTGCAGCACTTCCCGATCCGGTCCAAACACAGCCGATCCTCTGATAGTGTCACAGGCAGGTAAGAAAAAAAAGGACTATGCGCTAGTCTTTTTTAGTTTATTCTTTTTTATAAGGGTTGGTAGGATGACGCGTTTCGGAGCTGTACTAGTTCCTTCATCAGATCAATTCCAGATGTGATCTGATGAAAGAGATAGTACAGCTCATAAACGTGTCATCCTACCATCCCTTATAAAAACGAATAAACTAAAAAATACTAGCGCATGGTCCTTTTTTCTTACCTGCCTGTGACACTGTGTCCACTGCACAGCTACTGCTGAAAAGCTGATTGGCAGGAGTGCGGGGTGTTTGGTCCCCACTTATTAGCTAGTGATGGCATATCTTAAGGATAAGCCATCAACTGTGAAAGAGTGAACCCCGATATTACAGTACCTACAGTGCCTTGCAAAAGTATTCACCCCCCCTCCTTGACTTTTTCATATTTTGGTGCCTCACAACCTGGAATTAACATGGATTGTTAAAGTATTTGCATCATTTAAGTTACAGAACATGCCTACAACTTTGAAGATGCTTTTTTTATTGTGAAACAGACAACAAATAGGACAAAATGACAGAAAAAGTCAATGTGCATAACTATTCACTCCCCAAAAGTCAATACTTTGTAGAGCCACCTGAAGGGTTCTATTACTGAGCTATTTTATATGGGCTTTTTGAGTTACATCTATACATTTGTTTGCTTGGAGCTTGTGTGGAATGAACTTTGGACTGTAATGTAGCTGTAAATGCTTACGTGGCAGTCCAAGGTCTATATACATTAATATATCAGGAACATGGAGGTGAGAGAGTTCTCCAGGAACTGTTTTGCTGACATATAACTTTGACTCTACAGATAAGATAACAAATGTGTAGCTAAGACTCGTGTCTCTCTATCATTGGATAAACTTAAACATCATGTCATTGGACTACGACTATATATGTCACATGTACGTAATAAATGTTAGAGTGGCATTGTATACCAGAATCGTATCGTGTGTCAATGCTGCTCTCCTAGCGCTAGAAAAGAATCAAATCAAGCTGAATACCGAAGTCTAGTACCAGGGGTACCAACTACCAATAAGAGGGGAAGAAATGAATATTCCTAACAATCTGGGGGCTCTGTCCGGGATCGAGAAGGTCATCCTCAGGTCTGGTGAGAAGAGACACCAATTTTGTCCTCTGGCCTATCCGAGGGCACTGGCCACGTCTCGGAGTAAGTACAGAGTTTTTTTTTGTATCCGGGATACATAGATACAACTCAGGGAGTTGTACACAGTTCAGGGAACTGTCAGATAGGTACTCAGGGAGTACCCAGTATTGTGTCAGGGACACATACGATACAACTCAGGGAGTTGTACACAGTTCAGGGAACTGTCAGATAGGTACTCAGGGAGTACCCAGTATTGTGTCAGGGACACATACGATACAACTCAGGGAGTTGTACACAGTTCAGGGAACTGTTAGATTAGGTACTCAGGGAGTACCCAGTATTGTGTCAGGGACACATAAGATACAACTCAGGGAGTTGTACACAGTTCAGGGAACTGTCAAGTTAGGAACTTAGGGAAGTCCAGTAACAAGGAAAGTGTACTTCAGAGGGCTTGATTTCACAGAAGGTTTCACAGCTTGATTTGATTCTTAATAAGATAATTATAGAAGTTTTGAATGATAAGTTGTTTGATAATTGTAGAAGTTTTGCATGATAAGTTGTTTTGTCTAACATACTTATATAAGGGGAAGTGACAGGCTGGGTGGTAAGTGTACGGCTGTCATCCCAAGACTAACATTCTGTTTTGCTATTGCTGTTTTGAATTCTGTTTGTAAGAAAATAAGTTTTGATAATGAGTAGTCAAAAATCTAAGACAGAATGCCCTAAACTAGAACCAGGTGAAACATGTAAATAATATGTTGCCCGAGTCAGACCTACAAATTATTATCTTGTTAACCCATGGGTAGATAATTTGGCAGGATGGACAGAGGCAATGGAAGTGGTAGACCCCTTTCCCAGGGAAGGAGACAATAGCATATATCACATGGACATGGTCAAGGGTCTATGCTTAGGCGACACTGCCGCCTGGCTGTATTTTGAACCTGACCCTTCATGGGATATGGATTATATGCAGAAAGGAGGAGAACAATGGCTAGAGATAGCTCCTCACTGGTATGACCCCAACATGTGCAAGACAAAAGGTTTAAAAAGATCAAAAGACGATAGAAAACTACATGAGATACAGACTAAGAAGGAAAATGATAAAAAACATCAGCTGTATCCCCCACCTTCATATGTACATAAAATTAACTGTTTAGCGCTCAGGATTTAATAGCAGCCAGTCACATACTAGCAGAACACACACTTAGTAAACAACCCCCACCCCCAATTGTATCGAGATATAATTTAAGGAACAAGGGTTAAGAGGAAAAAGGATAGTGAGATAAGGGGATCTGAGACATCCATGCCTTTTTTGACGGTTGGAAATCAACTGATGAAAAAGGCTTTGGACATAGATGACCTTAATAAAATTATTAAACACTGCCCCAAGCCTACTGTGGCTCCGTCTGGCACAATGGCTTGTTTAAAGAAAGCCTGTAAAGGGAGAAATATGCGAAAGACAGCAGGAAACTTTCATAGATCAAATGATAGAAGCCAAGACTTCCAAACCATGAATAACTGCTGTTATAACTGTGGACAGGAGGGACATTGGGCTAGACAGTGCACAACACCCAGGAGAGACACACAGAATCAGGGAGCACACAGCCAACAACAGCCCATGACACAAAGGGGACAGAATACAGATAGACAGGGTACGCAGACTCAGCCCAGGTTCCCCATTGATTGGAATCATCAACAACCCTACTGACGGGGCCCGGAGGGAGTCACCCCAGCTTTCACACAGGTCACCACCCACTGGAAAGATACACCGATTATTTTGCTTAAGATACACCGATTATTTTGCTTAAGTTGCAGTAAGGAAGGTAGGATTCATGGTAGATAGCGGCGCCACCTCCAGTGTGTTTAACAAAGACATGTACAAGGGACCTGTTTGTAAAGTTGGACTTGGCAGTGACAGTAAAAAATGACGGACTAAGTATTCACTCAGCCGCCATGCCCATAGTCACCCCGGCTATATGTACTTTTGTTAGTTTACAGGACCACCCTTAGCTAGGAGACATAAACCCTTCACTATGGTCACAGGGCGACTATGACACGGGCTAGATTGATTGCACACCTTATCAAGCCAATCTTAAACCCGGTGCCACACCAGTGTATCAAAAGCAATACCCACTGTCCAAGGAAAAGATTGAGGGTCTACGGCCAATGATAGAAGAATTTCTGAGAAGAAATCCTCGAGGAGGTGATTTCACCTTACTCTACCCCTATCAATCCTGTGACAAAGGCAGATGGTACTACCCGCTTTGTCCAGGATTTGAGGGCAATCAACAATCTCATTGTGCCCATAGCCTCAGTGGTTCCTGATGTCACAACTCTCCTTTCCTCCATCCTCGCGGAAGCCGTGTGTTTAATAAGAGTACCATTTTGATTTTTCCTTTGAGGGACGTCAACTGACCTGGGGTAGAATGCCACAGGGGTATGCTGATTCACCAGTTGTGTACAGCATTGTCCTCCAAGCCACTTTGAAACCCTGGCACCCCCCAAGGTTCCCTCCTGATGCAGTATGTTGATAATCTACTGTTGTGCAGCATGTCAGTGGAGGCAAGTGTACATGATGGTATATCCTTGTTGAAATGATTGTTAGAATGTGGTCATAAAGTGTCGTTAAAGAAACTGCAGTGGTGCAAAAAGCAGGTTGAATACTTGGGCTTTGTCCTCACACAGGGGAAAGAAGAATCAGTCCCGGGAGAATCCAGTCTATTGTGGGTCTGGTCACCCCACACCAAAAAGGAAATGCTGTCCTTTCTTGGTATGATAAACTACTGTAGACAATGGATCCCCGACTGTTCTTAATATGACAATATTTTGAGGCAAGCCACTCTGGAAGAATCCCCAGAGCTAATAAGATGGTCAAAAGGAATGTTGAATGCTTTCGATACTCTGAAATGTTCATTGATGTGTAGCCCAGGATCGGGCCTCCCTGATTATAACCTACCATTCCACATGTCTGCACAACAAAACTGTAAAACCATGGCGGGGGTACGCACTCAAGAACACGGGGGAAAAGTTGCGTCCTTGTGCTTTTTTTCTCAAAGGTAATGCCTGTCCCTGCACAAGGGATGCCGGCATGTCTACGTGCTCTTGCGGCCTGTGCGATGATGGTGGAATTGGCTACACCTTTTACACTGGGACACCACACTGTCTTGCATACTATTCATGATGTAGTGGGACTACTCAGAGGTATTTATACGCAGAACATGTCAGCACAAAGATTGTCAGGATATGAAGTCCTTTTACTCAGTGATCCATCATTACAGATTAAATATGCCTCACATACGGCAGGACCAGCACCTATACTGAATGCATTACTAGGACTAAAAGGGACAGAAGACTTTTACCAGACAAACATGACTGTCTCAAGGTACTCGAATACGAAACCTCCCCCAGACTAGATTTGTCAGCCACCCCCATACCAAACGCACCAGAAGTGTCAGTAGACGGTTCATGTTCACGTCCACTTGACACCGTCTACTGTGCAGCATATGCAGTAGTGATGCTGCCAGATATTATCCTTGAGTCACGACCCGTTCATGTGCAATCAGCCCAAGCTGCAGAATTAATAGCACTTACAAGGGCATGTCAAATACACAAAAACAAACCTGTCACAATATACACAGACAGCAGATATGCACACGGGGTAGTGTGGGACCATGGGGTAATCTGGCAACGCAGGGGTTTCACCACAGCTGACGGTAAGAAAATATCTCATTCCCAGCTTATAGATGATCTGTTGGCCGCCCTCCAGCTTCCCTCACAAATAGCTGTTATACATTGCAAAGCACATACTCGAGGAAAAGACTGGGTTTATCCTGTTTTGCAGAAAAATCCACACACTGGATTGGTCTGCAAAGAGGGGAAACCATGTATACCCAGCACAGCGCTGCACTTTTCATAGCACATTTTTACGGAGTAGAGCACAACAGCATCAAAAATTTTCTTGTAGAATGCATGAATCGAACAGTTAAAGACAAACTTAGGAAAGCCACAGCAGGTACTTTTGAGAAATGGAAACAAACCCTACCTATTATATTGGCAGAAATAAGAATGACTCCTAATAAGAGGTTAGGACTGTCACCCGTTGAAATCCTCATAGGTAGGCCCTTTCCAACTCCTTGGGCAAATCACCCCTAGTGGTACAGGAAGGCGACATAGACCAGAATAGGGAAGAATATGTCACAAAACTGAAGAAAAAGTTGCTTGTAAGTTTCCCTCTCTTCCACAGGAACCGACGCACTTCGTTCCGAGCTGGAGACACGGTGGTGGTCAGGGTACTACGTAAAGGAAAAGATCCAAAGGAGCTGGCATTCGGACCCCTACCACGGTGGTAGCAGTCACTAGAACGGCGATTCTCACAGAAGAGGCTCCGATCTGGATTCATGCTAGCAGAGTGAAAAGGATCCCTGAGGTTTCTTCTCCGGTGTCCAACAAAGACAAAGAGCGGAGCTCAGAAGAAGCCTTGCCACAGGCTGAAGATGAAGACCCCACAATATTCTGGGAGATTTGTTTGTCTGCTGCTGATTATTAATCTTTGTGTTTTCTTGCCAATCGGACTCATTACCACTTGTATTTATCATCCAGAGGAGATGAGTTTATTATGTGGTGCACCAAATAATCACACAGTCTCTAAAGGAGCTCAGGAGCAAGATCCAGTTGTTCCTGGCCCCTCTTATTCTGAACAGAATAGTATAATCAGGATAGTGAAGGCCCTAAATGCCCTAGATTAAAGATTTACAGAGTCCACGAGACCTTACACAAACATGTGTTGTTACTGTATCCAATGTATACCCTCATTAGTTAATACATTTATGAGATGTAGGCGAGTCTCAGATACACCACAAGCTGCATACATTTAGGTACCTCAAGAAACCCTGGGTCTCCAGAGGATTACCAACAATATTTACAGAAATATTTTGAAAGGAACAAAATGAAAAAACCAAAAATGAAATATGTAGATGGTTTTTAAGAGGGGATTGAAGGGTTCTATTACTGAGCTATTTTATATGGGCTTTTTGAGTTACATCTATACATTTGTTTGCTTGGAGCTTGTGTGGAATGAACTTTGGACTGTAATGTAGCTGTAAATGCTTACGTGGCAGTCCAAGGTCTATATACATTAATATATCAGGAACATGGAGGTGAGAGAGTTCTCCAGGAACTGTTTTGCTGACATATAACTTTGACTCTACAGATAAGATAACAAATGTGTAGCTAAGACTCGTGTCTCTCTATCATTGGATAAACTTAAACATCATGTCATTGGACTACGACTATATATGTCACATGTACGTAATAAATGTTAGAGTGGCATTGTATACCAGAATCGTATCGTGTGTCAATGCTGCTCTCCTAGCGCTAGAAAAGAATCAAATCAAGCTGAATACCGAAGTCTAGTACCAGGGGTACCAACTACCAATAAGAGGGGAAGAAATGAATATTCCTAACACCACCTTTTGCGGCAATCACAGCTCCAAGTCACTTTGGATAAGTCTCTATGAGCTTGCCACATCTTATCACTGGGATTTTTGCCCATTCCTCCTTGCAAAACTGCTCCAGCTCCTTCAAGTTGCATGGTTTGCGCTTGTGAACAGCAATCTTTAAGTCTGACCACAGATTTTCTATTGGATTGAGATCTGGGCTTTGACTAGGCCATTCCAACACATTTACATGTTTCCCCTTAAACCACTCAAGTGTTGCTTTAGCAGTGTGTTTGGGGTCATTGTCCTGCTGGAAGGTAAACCTCCGTCCTAGCCTCAAATCACGCACAGAATGGTACAGGTTTTGCTCAAGAATATCCCTGTATTTAGCACCATCCATCTTTCCCTCAACTTTGACCAGTTTCTCAGTCCCGGCTGCTGAAAAACATACCCACAGCATGATGCTGCCACCACCATGTTTCACTGTGGGGATGGTGTTCTTTGGGTGATGTGTTTGCGCAAGACATAGCGTTTTCTTTGATGGCCGAAAAGTTCAATTTTAGTCTCATTAGACCAGAGTACCTTCCTCCATACATTTTGGGAGTCTCCCGTACCTTTTTGTTTTTAGATGAAAGTAATGGCTTTCTTCTGGCCAGTCTGCCATAAAGCCCAATTCTATGGAGCATACGGCTTATTGTCGTCCTATGTACAGATACTCCAGTCTCTGCTGTGGAATTCTGCGGCTCCTCCAGGGTTACCTTAGGTCTCTGTGCTGCCTCTCTGATTAATGCCCTCCTTGCCCAGTCCGTGAGTTTTGGTGGGCGACCGTCAGGTTTGCTGTTGTGCCATGTTCTTTCCATTTGGTTATGATAGATTTGATGGTGTTCCTGGGGATCATCCAAGATTTGGATATTTTTTTATAACCTAACCCTCACATATACTTCTCAACCAACAACATTGTCCCTTACTTGTTTGGAGAGTTCCTTGTTATTCATGACGGTGTTTGGTTAGTGATGCCTCTTGCTTAGGTGTTGCAGCCTCTGGGGCCTTTCAAAAAAGGTGTGTATATGTAATGACAGATCATGTGACACTTAGATTGCACACAGGTGGACATAATTTCACAAATTATCTGACTTCTGAAGGTAATTGTTTGCACCAGAGCTTTTTATGGGCTTCCTAACAAAGGGGGTGAATAGAGATGTCCCAAACTATTCGCCGGTGAACAGTTCCCGACGAACATCGCTTGTTCGCGTTCGCAGCAGCGAGCGAACATATGTGATGTTCGGTCCGCCCCCTATACATCATCATTGAGCAAACTTTGACCCTGTACCTCACAGTCAGCAGACACATTCCAGCCAATCAGCATACCCTCCGTCCCAGACCCTCCCACCTCCTATCAAAAAGCAAGGACAGCATCCATCTTAGATTCATTCTGAAGCTGCAGCGTTAGAGCAGGGAGAGTGCTGCTGCTGCTGCTGAATTAATATAGGGATTCTAGGGAAACAGTTTGCTACTAGTGTTCTGTGTCCACTTCAGTCCTCAAAGACTCATCTGCTGTAAGGACAGCGTCCTGACAGCACCCCAAAAAAGCCCTTTTTAGGGCTGGTACATCAGACTGCTTTTATTTATTTTTTCTATATATATATTGCAGTTGACTGCCGGTGTGTAAGAGGCCGCAGGCCCACAGACTGTACTGTGTGCACACCACTCATATAGGGTGGCACGGTATCTTGCAAATAAAAAAGTAATTAAATTTTTACCCTTTAATATAATTGCAGTTGCCTGCCAGTGTGTGTCAGGCCCAAAGACTGTACTGTGCCCACTGCCCACCACTCATATAGGGTGGCACAGTACATTGCGCGGTGCCCCAAATTGGAAGGAAGAGGACCGACCAACCATCTTTTTCCATCTCCCGGTTCCTAAAATCTATTCGATACACGTCCCCTGATGGGGGACATAACAGGGATTAAACTGGTAAGAACAGATTTTTTTAATTTAAAAAAAAGAGGACAGCCTCTGCGGATCTGGGTACTTTTTGGGCGTGTTACTGAACAGTCATGCACAATGGCTGTAGGCTCATGCGTCCTTTTGCGGAGGTGACAAACCTGGTCAGTCAAACCCAAGGCAACATCATCGACCTCATCCCATATGCGTTTTTTCTGGAGCATGCCCTGCGAAGAGTGCTGGATCAGGCCGTAGATGAGCATGAAAAGGAAGAGTTGTGGTCACCATCACCACCAGAAGCAGCCTTGTTGTCGTCCATTGCTGGACCTGTGGCAACGCAGAGAGAGGAGTCTGAAGAAGAGGAGTCAGAGAGGAAGGTGGCTTTGAGGAGGTGGAAGGCCAACCACAGCAGGCGACCTAGGGGGCTTGTTGTCACCTTTCGGGGACCCTTGGTGTTGTACGTGGCTGTGTGGAGAAAGAGACCTTCAATGACGTCAGTGAGGACAAGGAACGGGACATGGCTAGCTTGGTATCCAACCTTGTGCAAATGGGGAGTTTGGGGTTGTGCAAATGGACTGTTTGCGGTTGTTTGCGGTGCGTTAAACAGGGAGTTTGGTCTGTCACGGTTAGGTCTGTCACTCTGAAGCGGGCGTAACCCTTACACTACCTGATCGATACAACATCATACCTAATCGTATACACAAACTGGATGTTTTAAAGCATGTTATTCTAAACAATTTAGGAATGTTAGGTGATTTATGCCCTTTATGAATTAAAACCTGACTCTGCGTCAACTACATAATTTTCCATGGGAGTTTTGCCATGGATCCCCCTCCGGCATGCCACAGTCCAGGTGTTAGTCCCCTTGAACCAACTTTTCCATCACTATTGTGGCCAGAAAGAGTCCCTGTGGGTTTTAAATTTCGCCTGCCTATTGAAGTCTATGGTGGTTCGCCTGTTCGCGAACATTTGCAGAAATTCGCGTTCGCTGTTCGCGAACGGAAAATGTTATGTTCGCGGGATGAACATCTCTAGGGGTGAATACATACGCACATGCCAATTTTCTGTTTTCTATTTCTAAACAAAAGTTTTATTTATATATTTCTCTCATTTCACTTCACCAACTTAGACTATTGTGTTCTGATCCATCACATAAAATTTAGATTAACAAATCATTGAACTTAAGGCTGTAATGTAACAAAATACGAAAAAAGTCAAATGGGGGTGAATACTTTTGCAAGGCACTGTATACTGTACACATCTATTAACCCCTAAATAGCTTTTTATGCTTCTGAGTTTATATGGAGGCATAGTCTTTAAAGATGAATCTTTTAATAAGGCCTCATACACACAACTGTGTGCCGACCTTGCCCGTGCTGCGGACTGCAAATTGCGGTCCACAATGCATGGGCAAAGATCATGTGGCCGCCGACTGCGGACATGGACCAATTCACTTGAATGGGACCGCACCGCAAAAAAGTAGTGCATGCAATCATGTGAATGGGTTAGAATCCATAATACGGTGTGCAAACAGCCGATGCCGTATATATTGGACCCGCTGTTTGCGGGCCGCAGTACGGGCACGGCCAGGCAATGGCCGTGTGCATGAGGCCTAAGGTGAAAAATGTATATCTCAGTGACTCAGCACATCCTATAAAATAAAATAAATGTGCAGCTGCACATCATTGTGGCTGAAAATACAAAAGCAAAAAAACAATGAAACGGCACTCTGCAAACACTTAAAGGGGTTGTCTTGTTTCCTATATTGATGACCGATTGTCAGGAAACTGGAAAACCCCTTTGATACACAGATCATACATTTTAGTAATGCGCTATTCGCTATATGAATGAATATAGGTACTTAGCACATATTTGCTAACTATCTCATATTCATTTGTATCGGGAATAGAAGATTAGCAATATGTATAATCTATATATAGTGAATGTTTGCACAGTGTTGTTGTATTGTGTTGTTACACATCAGTGATTTGTATGTGTGTACTATCCATGTTCTACATGGACAGTGCATGGATTAATATGTATCTCCAGATGTCCATGATTTTCCATGAACCGTTGTTTCCACAGGAAAATCACGTCAGCCTGTACTACTTTCATCTGTTCTGTTCAATGGGTCAGTGAAAACCACAGACTGCACTCGAGATGCCATCCATCTGTGGCCTGTTTTTCACTGATCCACTGCATAGAAAATTGATACAAAGTTTGTAAAAAACGGCTGTGTCACTAACTCCATAATATTGAGGAGTAGTAGTAAGCACCATATGGCAGTGCCTATGAATCTGAGGTAGGGGTTTTGTGCTTCCATATAGCCTAATTACATGGATAATTAGTGGAGAATCTAATTTTTTATCTACAGATTTTCACTTATTAGTAGAGAAGTAGAGGAGCAAATGTTATCAAGACATTTGAGGGTTTATCCATATCATAAATCTCCGATATCAGATCAGCAGGATGGGGAACTCCCGACACCCCCACGGTCAGCAGTTCAGCAGTAGCTCTGGTGCCGGGACTAATTACCAGAACTACTAAGCTCCACTGTGCAGTAGATGAAGATGACTGAGCGGTCAGTTCTGGTCTATCCAGAGGAACCTAGAAGTGGACACTGACAGCAGACTAGGAAACAGCAGAATGGATGTTGGCAATCTGTAAGGTGAACCTTACTTATTTTATATCGCTCTGAACCTTTCTTAAAAAAATAATCTGCCAGCCTAGTACAGGTGAATATCAGAAACAGTGTAATATATCTTATCAGAGAAATGCCTTGTTGTACAGTTATCAACCCCGTCCCCCCCCCCCAGGAGAGGGGAGGGGGGATGAGAAGAGAGAGACAGAGAGAAAGACACAGCACAGGAATGATTCAGCAAATTCAGCAGCTAATAATGTTACTCCTATCCTAGATGCTTTATTCACATCTATACTGCTTAGTACATCTATATATTGTACAGTAAAGAGCCCCTGAGTGATTATGAGTAAGAGGCAGTTAGACAGCAGAATTTGCTGTCTCAATGTGTACTTTATGGATAGAGATGATGAGCAGCTACTCTGCAGAGACAACTAAGAATTATAGTTGTAGCGTGCAAACGTTAAAAATGCCAGATCATTTAAAGCACTACATTGGACCATTATCTCATATATACTCAAATGGAAGCTTATTCTAAGCAGTTGTCAGAAAGTTTAGGTATACATTACTTTAACGGGGTCTTCTCATCTCAAAATGTGGGGCATATCTATAGGATACACCACAAATGCCAGATAGGTGCCAGAATGGGGGCCCTCAAGTGCAGGAGATCACACTGTGCATGTGCAGCCACCCTCCATTTACTGCTATGTAACTTCTGAAAATAGCTGAGCACTCGTTTGTCTATTTCTGGCAGTCCCATAGCGTTGACCACACTTGGGTGGCTTGCTCCCCATTTACTGCTATGGGACTTTCGAAGATAGTTGAACAGTGAATGGAGAAGAAGCCATGTGTGTTTGGGGTGTTCTCATTCACTTTGGGGGCTTCTTTCTGGAGATAAGAGAAGGTCCCAAAGGTGGGACCCGCACCTATCTGACATTTGCAGCATATCCTAGTGATGAGAAAACCCTTTTAAAGGAAACCTGTCACCTTTACTATGCTGCCCTCATTGAGGTCAACATTAGTGTAGTGACAGACCCAATGATTTCAGCGGTCTGTTACTTCTGGGCTGGCAGTCAGTACTTTTAGAGTACCAACATGCTGAACCCCAGCACACACCTGCGCTGCGAGAGAGATGAGTCTGATGACACTGTGACTACACTATGCTACCCTCAGTTAGCAGCTGAGCAGCTTGATACATAGCTTTGTGGGAAAAGATTAAATGAAAGTGTAATTTATAGATCTAAACCTCTGCTCTTTCTGAAGTTAAGTCCGCCCCCATACACAATAAACAATCAGCAAGTGACAGTTATCTCTGTATATACACTTACACAGGGAGTGCTATCAGTCACTGATAAGACAGCCCCGTGTACAACTGAAGTCAGAAAAAGTTCATGTATGCAATGGTATTTGTCTGTTTGAAACTGCTCATGCTGGAAAGCGGCCAGATCCCCGCCGGATCCCATTGTAGTCTATGGGGTCCAGCAAAGGAACAACAGTATCCAGCAATGCTAGCTCTGGTGATCTACAGCAGGCTGTTCTCTGCCAAAAACGGGCTGCCGGATCAGGTTACCAGAGATGTACAGTATATATTAATCTTCTCAGCTTTTCCTCCTCAATACCATGCTGCCCACAGATTGCATTGCATTATGCTGACAGGTTCTCTTTAAAAAATACCTGTCAGCAGGATCAGACCTATTAAACCAAGCATACTGCCTGGTAGTGTTGATCCTGCAGATTAAGATGATACCTGTCTTGTGAAAATCTGTTGCGGTGTTCGCAAGACAAAAGACTTTTAATCTTTGTTCAAATCAGCGCACTGAGGGTCGTGGCTAGCACTGGAAAGCTGAGGTGCACTGAAGCTATCTACATAAAGAAAACACGTCTTTCTTCTTGAGAACACCAAAAACAAATTTTTACAAGACAGATATCACTATAACCGGCAGGATCAACCCCATAGATGTACATGTGATTTAATAGAGTTGATCCTGTTGACTGCTGCCTTATAACCCGTTGTAACCCCTGGATACGTCCTTTTTTTGAGCATCAGTTATGATCAGTTTGCTTCACTTCCGTCAGAGATCAGTTATTTTTATTGGGAGAAAAAGTCCTGCATGGAGGACTGGCAGGGCCGATGCAAGGATTTTTGCCGCCCTAGGCAAAGATCCATTTTGACGCCCCCCCCCCCCCGCCATGTCACTCACGCACTAACAGACACGCACACACTGACAGACAGACACGCACACACTGACAGACAGACACACACACACTGACAGACACGCACACACTGACAGACACGCACACACTGACAGACACGCACACACTGACAGACACGCACACACTGACAGACACGCACACACTGACAGACACGCACACACTGACAGACAGACAGACACGCACACACTGACGGACATACAATCACTCAGATACTCACTGACAGACAGGCATACACACTCACTGACATACACACACTCACTCAATGACAGACACACATAGACTCACTGACAGACAGAGATACACTCACACAGTCAAACACTTAAACACTCACCTCCCTGGGCTCCAGTGTGGTGCAGCCTCTCAGTCTTCCAGCACGCCATTTAGTATGCCGGAGCCGGAATGACGTCATATTCCGGCTTCCAGCATCACAGAGGGCACGCAAGGGAGGAGTGGGGAGCTGCTGGAACAGCCTCTCTTGCCGCCCGCCTCCTCTCCTCTAGTAATTTACTGGCAGAGCAAGCGCCTGCCATCAGGGTATGCAGGTGCCTGCTCTGCCATATTTAAGAAGGACCTCCACCTCCTGGCCCCCATGTAACGGCGCTGGGGGCGGGTCAAGAGCCGCTCGCACAGCGCTGCAGCCCCAGACAGGGGGAGCCCACCACGGCGTCCCCAGCAGCCCTGGGGACTGGGCTGTTTCACATGGGCAAGTCTATTGCTGGAATCACTCTCCGTATGTGAGAGTGATCCTCCGTTCTGCACTTGCAGGAGTACATGGCATTATCATGATTTATAATGCTATGTGCCACTGCTTGACCTTACTGATACAGGATCAAAGTGACATAAAGCTGTCAGTATAGTTCTGTGGAAGTAAAGTTATGCAGCGGCACATAGCATTATAAATGATGATAATGCCATGTACTCCCGCAAGTGCAGAACGAAGGATCACCCTCACACACGGAGAGTGATTCCCACAATAGACTTGCCCATGTGAAACAGCCCAGTCCTCCATGCAGGACTTTTTCTCACATCAAAAATAAATTATCTCTGATGGAAGTGACGCAAATTGATCATAACTGATATTCAAAAACAGACAGATCAGTTAGGCTACTTTCACACCTGCACAGGATTTAAAAAACGAGGCAAAATGCCTCCATTTTGTCTCCATTCATTGTCAATGGGGACAAAACAGAACAAATCAGATCAGAATACATCAGGATGCTTTCCTTACCGGTTTGTTCCGTTTTTTGACTGGATACAAAACCGCTGCAAGCTGCAAAACTGAACAAACTTGATCCGGCACTAAAAACATTGCCAATGGTGCCGGCATCCATTAACTTACGATGTTTTTAGTGCCCGATCTGGTTTGTTCAGTTTCAATTTAATACGACCGCATCCAAATGGAACAGATGCATCTGGATGTATTAAATTAAACTGAAGCGTTTTGCTCTAGTTCCGAGATCCTGTGCTGGATCTCGATACCAGAATGCAAAACACATATGTGAAAGTAGCCTTATTTTTAGTGCAAACTGATCATAACTGATGCTCAAAATAACAGATCTGTTTTGCTTTTTACTTTTTTTGTTCTTCGGATGTAAAAGGTGATGTAAACTCGCCCTAAGGCCACGTCTGCATCTTTTATAAAAATAAAAAAAACGGTTGACTTGACCAACTGCTCCTTATTTCTACAATAACCACATCACAACAGTAATAGGTACAGTATATTGCAAGGAAATGATGTCCCCATCACTGTTGCAGAGAATATCATCAATCCACAAAAAAATCAGCACAGTTTTGTACAAGAAACTAATAAACCACAAAAGACAATCCAGATCTAAAATGGTTCCATGTAAATCCAGCTTTGAATATTATTGCATTTTGGGTCCATATTTGCTTGCAGATTCCTATGTTTTTTAATAGCGCACCAAATCCACTCCATAGCCAGAAAGTTACAGAGAATCTACCATGGCGGCAATCTCCTTACTCAGAAAACCTTACAGATGCTCTGAATAAAGTCACACAGTAAGCATCTGGGGAGAGAGAATCTGCCTGATGTTAAACTGTTCACACCACAGTTCCGCTCATTAGTTTTATAGACTGTTTCCATTATAGACTGTTTAAGCAATCGGTTAAACTACGTGGAAGAAATCACAAGCCCATCGAGTCCACTTGCAGAAGCCTAAGTTGTCCCCAAACCTAGACATTATTACCCATTATATCTAAATATTTAGGGTCAAGATATATGATGGAAGAAGAGTCTGCTATCCACTACCTTTTACACATTTTTCTTTTTTTGTCATTCAGAATTCCCAATTGATTGCAGCTCTACACCACTGAGGTTTATTGGCCTGAACTGCAATACCGCAATCAACATGTGGAAAAGTGTGGCACTCTTTTTGGAATAGAGCAGTCATGTATTTCTAATCTTGTGCAATCCCTTTAAAAAGGTTGACAACCTATGTTGTGGTGAAAGCTTCAGTGGTGATCACCCGACAGAGGGATAACAAGCCAAGATATTTTTTGGAACAAGCTGTATCACGCACCAATGCTAAATGCAAGGATGCTTAAAGTGTACCTCCAACCTTCCATAAATCAATAGTACAAGGACACATAAGAAACTTAATAATAAACATTGTAACAGAAAAATGTTTTTTTCTACATTTATCAGACTCCTCCAACCTCATTCCCACCTCCTTCAATGATCGCTCACTTTGAATTTACTGATAGAATCTACAGAGGAGTCTGTACATTGAGTAGCAACTGTAACCTGATCTCTCATAGAAGTCTATGAAGAGAGGAGAAGACAGGAGGGAGAGGAAGGAGCAGGAGACAAGTTGTGATGATGTCTCCCATAAACAGCACACACAGAGAAGAGGAGATGGCACTGGAGTAAGATAAAGGTAAAACCTTCTAGAGCAAGCAGCAGCATCTCTGTACAGTATGTCTCGTCTTCCTCTCTCTACAACTACATTCTCCTCATTCTTCCCTCTCCATAGTCTTCTATGGAAAGCAACTGTAACTTAATAAAAAAGTGTTTATGATCAGCAGTACACTTTAACCCCCTTTTACGTTTTCATTCTTCCTACCTGCCTACCAAGAGCCATAACTTTTAAAATGTTCCATTCTCGTAGCCACATGAGGTCTTATTTTTTGTGGTACAACTTGTATTTTTTCATGGCACCATCAGATTTAACATGATCTTGCATTTCAAAATGTAGTGCAGATCAGTACGATTATGGAGATTCCAAAAACATTGTTTTACTACTTTAACTAAAACTTGAAAATATTTACATTTTCAGCATATTTGAAAGATTGTTTTTAGCAGGGTGAGCTGTAGTTTGAATTGGTACCGTTTTAGTGTGCATGCCACTTTTTCAAAACTTTATTTAATTTTTTTGAGGGATGAGGTGACAATAAAATAACAAATCAGCCATATTTATTCATATTGGTTCACTGCACAAAATAAATATATTTTTTATATTTGACTAATTCAGACATTGTAAGATGTGGTGATGCCAATTAGGATATTGTTCAGACTATTAGACACACTTTTTCCTCCCACAGTGACCAGAAAAAGTGTGTCAGGTCACAATGAAGCGCAGGTCCTGGAAGGAAGACTACATGGTCCGGAGCAGGAGAGGTAAGCTCATTTCTTTATTTTGTTTGTCTAGCTTGGGGGTCTGATCTGAGGTATGAGGAGGAATAGGGGTCTTACCACTTTTTATTATTTATTGACTAATTTTTATTACACCTTGAGTACCACTGCCAACTTTATCTTTTTATTATACTGTATCTATTACACTGAAAAAGAAGTAGTGTTCATCGTACCTGTGTATAGCTCTGTATCTGTGTATTCATCTACCTTCTTATGATGGAGAATGTAATCTGAAACTTTGGTTCCTATAGCAGCTTGGACATCCAGCCATTCAAGAGCAACCACAGTGCTAGAGGGCTCCATGTTCGGAGACAGACGAAACCTGCAAAAATGGAAGAAAAAAAAATGTAAAACCTCACAAATATGTAAAATGTAATAGGTAAGATACATGGACAAAAGTAAGTGGAAACCTTATTATTCCACTATTTCTAATGCATATTTAAGAAGAAAGAAATACATCATAGTGCTAACAACACAGTCATAAAAGACAGAGTAACAATAGCATTCAAAGCAATATATACAGTACCTCTCCTCAGATTTTTGTAAATATTTTATTATGGGACAACATTGAGTATATGACACTTTGATACAATGTACAGAAATACAGATTTTTAGTAAAATAATGTAAGCCATATATTGTACTAGTATCCTGTATGTATGTAAGGTTTTCAGCATCTTTCTGTTAATCAGCGCCTATACTTGACCTCTCAAAGCCAGTAAGAGCAGGTACTGTCTATCTTTTCACCGATTTTCACTGAGAAAGCGGGTTTTCAAGCTCAAACGGTGCTTTATTTAGTCACTTCGGCATAATATTAGCATGCCAGTTAGGGTACTTTCACAGTAGCGTTTTGGATTCCGTTTGTGAGATCCGTTTCAGGGCTCTCACAAATAGTCCAAAACGGATCAGTTAAGCCCCGATGCATTCTGAATGGATAAGGATCCGTTCAGAATGCATCAGTTCGGCTCCGTTCCGCTTCTATTCCGTTCTGGAAGCGGACACCAAAACGCAGCATGCAGCATTTTGGTGTCCATCTGAAGAGGCGGAGCCTAACAGATCCGTTTTTAATTACAATGTAAGTCAATGGGGACAGATCCGTTTTCAATGACACAATATGGTGCATTTGAAAACGGATCCGTTCCCTATTGACTTTCAATGTAATTCAAAACAGATCCGTTTTGGACTTTGTCATTTTTCTTTTAACTACTGCAAACGGATCCGTTTTGAACGGATACAAACGTTTGCATTATAGGTGCGGATCCGTCTGTGCAAATAAACAGACGGATCCGCACCAACGCAAGTGTGAAAGTACCCTAATAGCATCACTTGGTGAGGTGAAGTTACAGCACCAGCATAACATAATAAACACAAACCTGTGATGATTCCTCTCTCACCTACAGCATCCTGTTCACATCAGGTGAGATCAGGATCAACTCTCCAGGCATCTTTATTTCCCCCAGATTGACATTCTGAGATCTGCTTTATCTCCCAGTGATGATCCCTGAAGGCCTCACCTCTGATCACCTGAGGCTAGGGCAAAAACCTGTGATGGAGGGGTGGGGACTGAGAAATCCCTCTGCCGAACCTTTACAAACTTAACAAAAGAGTTCCAGCAAACTATGCTTTGCTGAAATAAGTGCAGCTTTCTGGATTTCATTTATCTTACCCAGCCGAGGTATCTGGGTGACATATCCACTCCCTCTAGCACTTTACCATATACATCACCACGCTGGACAAGGGTACATTAACGTATCAAAGGCAGCAAATAGTTGTCAGCTATCTAGAAAATGGGTGACAGTTGTCCGGTAGGTGGTATAGTGACTAGTGGGGCAGGAAAATGCTGGACAATCCCAACATTCTAGCTACTTCTATCAATCTTCAAGAGTTAACTGGAAATTACTAGAAAACCATAAGGAACAACCAATGAGATGTGCCAAAGTTATATTCTAGAAGAGACCCAAGGCAAGAGGAGAAGAGGAGGAAGAAGGGAGGAAGAGAGACAAGAAAGAAGGAAGAAGGAGCAGGCAGAACTGTAACTTTCATTGTGCACTAGACTCTCTGTTGGTAATATTTATTTCTTTGTTGTTCCTCTATATTCCTCCATATATACTCATCAATAATAATAACTGTAACATCAATATTCTCACATTCTACAATATATTCATTTTTTATAATCTCACTTGTGTCTCACTTATTACACTAAACTGAAAGAACCAGTCCCAGTAAGAGTGTAGATCATATATAATATATTTATATAATCATTTCTTACAATGTGCCACTGTACCGCTCCTAATACACAGAGGACGACTAGACATGGTCACAGACTGTCCTCAGTAAGAAAAGAATACTATTGATGCCGAGTTACTAAATCCCCTGTGATAAAACCAACATTCTTAACTGCCAAGAAAGTGTTCAAGAACTGAAGCTTCATAAATGTGAAATGAAGCTAGACAGAAGTCACACTTATGATGCCATGGACTCTAGAACACAATGAAAACCATCATGGCCATGTACTGAGTGGTAAGGCCTGTGCTGGCAGTATGACAGGGTGATAAATCTGTTAATAATTGCTTACACCGGTGGTGGAAGTGGACTGCAGTTTGGTAATCCATTCTCATCAAAAGCTGTAAGGTCACATCGACACCAATCTTCGATGACTTCACCCTTTCCAGAACACCAATATAAGCTCATGAAGGCATGCTTCAGTACCTGCAAAGGGAAGACACTAGATGAAATGCTTGTCTGCTTGACAAAACCCATTTTCAAATATTAGGACATTTTGAGTTAACAGTGGTCAGTCCTCATTTAGGACCTTAAAAACAGCGACTAGAAAGAGAGTGGGGGAGAGTTAATAATAATGTTGAATTTTGCGCCAGAATATTCTACCTCCGTCATTTTTATTTTGTGCCATATTTATGAATAGTGTTTTCCTTGTTAAATGTGTTGTTTAATGCCACTTTTTATACCAGCTTGGAGTTTGTATGCTTTTAGACAACCAGATGTGACTCAGCTTGGCTTAAAGTAGACCAAGACAAGGTGCAAATTATGTTTAAACAAAATAGTGTCACAAAAAGGTACCCAAAAAAGATATCTCTAGCCTGGTGCACTTTGGAACACTTTTAGGCACAGCACATAAATTTACGCCATGCAAGGGATGTGTGGCAGAAAAACTGCGGAAAGCCCATAGCTCCGACTCTAGGAGCAAGTGCAATCCTATATGTGCCCCTCTGCCCCAGCACATTATATGGTAGCCCTGTAGGGGAATGCAGCGATTGCTGCCGGGCTCTGGCACAGATTACAGCTGATCACTAGGAGTCTGAGCAGTAATATAATCTGTAGGCACTTTAATTAGGACGACCAAAAAAAATTGTCAAAAGCGGACAACCCCTTTAAAGAGGATCTCTTAGGATCTTTCTACATTCTGAACAATTAGAATGTTTTTATTCATCTTAAAAAAACTTTGTAATTTATTACAAAGTATCTAAAAACACAGAAGATGAGCATATTTGCATAGAAGAGAGTAATAATTCCACCTTTCAAGAGACGTGTCCACCATCTCTTGTCTCCTACAAAAACGTTCAGGCAAAACATTGGGAGAAGAGCATAAAGATAGGCGTATACAGGACAAAAAGCTGAGTATGCGCTATAGAAGCATCTCGGCCCCATCTTACATTAATATGTTGAAAATGCCAGAACCTATTGTATGTCTGTGATACTGAAAACTCCTCTGTGAACTGTTGACTGTCAAGCTTGGCTAGCCCACCATTTAGGGCAGGCATCCTCAAACCGCGGCCCTCCAGCTGTTGTAAAACTACAACTCCCACAATGCCCTGCTGTAGGCTGATACCTGTAGGCTGTTCGGGCATGCTGGGAGTTGTAGTTTTGCAACAGCTGGAGGGCCGCAGTTTGAGGATGTCTGATTTAGGGGCTCCATTGGTCATTGTCACAGGTGGGGGCCTTTAGAGAGGTCAATTATAAATAAAACTTTATGAGTTTTGTTTTTTAGATCTAAAAATTTTGACTATTTTTTAGGAAAGAATAAAAATTAAGTGGGAAAAAATTCAGCAGCCTATTTTTAACATTCAACATGCGGTTTTGAAAAATCACACACTTTACCACATGTTCATATACTTCTGCCGTATGGTATGATACCCTATATGTGCTTTTTAAGCTCACCGCATAACTTCAAAGGACTGGAGTGCTTTTTGGAGGCCTATTTTTCAATTGCTGGTTCTATGGCACCATATTACCAGAACAGTGGATGGCCTTGGCACATCACAGCTGGTACTCGCCATGTATTCCTCACTACTGTCAAGTAAACTCTGCTACCTTCTCTGGATTTTTTCTGGCATGTGGGTGTCACAATCAGAGTCCACAGAGCTTGCAGTTAATATGTTGCTGCTTTCAATGGGTTCATACTCAGAAACCTGACTCCTCCATGCTACTTTTCTCACTGGAGGAACAAAGAAAGCCTCTTCTGCGTGGCATTTTATTTTATACAAACAACCAAAACATTTTTAAAATAAATGTGTGTGCAAATACACATAAAAATAGGTGTGTGTGTGCTTATTTGTAGGTTTTTTTAATGAAAAAACACCTGTATGTGGAACACAAAAATGACAGCTATTCCAATAAGTAAAAGTAACAAATACTGTGTATACAGATATAGCATGCTCTCAAAAGACCTCTACGTTTACTTGTTTTTTAATGGAAAAAAAAAGAAGAAAAGATGTATGTGTATACACACACAAAAGACATGTAGACGTTTATATAGTGTACGCAAAAGACCGCTATATGCTAACGATACTAAACAACAGAGGAGTGGGAAGCAAGTGAGTATGGATTTATCCACAAGTACAGCTAGTTGACTGGCAAATTAAAAATAAAAAAGCTAGAAAACCCATTTAAGGAGAATAAGGAGAACCTCTTACTATGACCAACATATTAAAGGGGTTGTCACATGAAAACATTTTTTTAGATTGAAGCCCGCTCTTTGATCAGGTGGAGCCCAGTATATGTATTGTTAGGGACATATCGGCAGGAGAGCAGTATTACATGGTAGCGATTTAAATGAATGTACAGCACCACTCCTTATCAGTGACTCTCCACCAAGAGTCCCAAGTAGGTGACCTGTCTTTACGATGTCTATATGCCCTAACAGGGCAACAGGAAGTGGGTTGTATAGGATACCATACATTTCATTCATTCACCGTTCCGCATCTGCCTTATAAAAAATCCTACAAGACAACTAATGAAACTATAGGTGCATTAGAATGAACTATTTAAAAAGCACATCCACTTTAAATTAATATTCATGTCATTACCATTTAATTGTAGTAGATGAAATATTTTACCAGTGTGCTTTTAAATGCCATTTGTAATATTAATGTAGAGCACTGCAATCAGTTACTATGACATAAATCACTAAAAGGCAGCTGGGGAGAAGGGGGGTTCATTAGGATTAACACCAGATATCAATCAAGGTGTTCTGTTTAATGATCAGGCAAACTGAGTTCAGTTTAGACGCTGATTACACTGCTTATAGTCTGCTCCATCTACTCATCTAGAGATAGTGTCTCTAAAACTCAAAAACAAAACTCACAAAGCACCCAAAGGAATAGTAAGCCAATGATCAACGCAAAATGGAACAACCGCCCCTATATATCAATACCATGGATAACATAATAAAGCATCTAAAGGAATAGTAAGCCAATGATCAACACAAAATGGAACAACTGCCCCTATATATCAATACCATGGATAACATAATAAAGCACCCAAAGGAATAGTAAGCCAATGATCAACGCAAAATGGAACAACCGCCCCTATATATCAATACCATGGATAACATAATAAAGCATCTAAAGGAATAGTAAGCCAATGATCAACGCAAAATGGAACAACCGCCCCTATATATCAATACCAAGGATAACATAATAAAGCACCCAAAGGAATAGTAAGCCAATGATCAACACAAAATGGAACAACCGCCCCTATATATCAATACCATGGATAACATAATAAAGCATCTAAAGGAATAGTAAGCCAATGATCAACACAAAATGGAACAACCGCCCCTATATATCAATACCATGGATAACATAATAAAGCACCCAAAGGAATAGTAAGCCAATGATCAACAAAAAATGGAACAACCACCCATATATATCAATACCATGGATAACATAATAAAGCACCCAGAGGAATAGTAAGCCAATGATCAACACAAAATGGAACAACCACCCATATATATCAATACCATGGATAACATAATAAAGCATCTGAAGGAATAGTAAGCCAATGATCAACACAAAATGGAACAACCACCCATATATATCAATACAATGGATAACATAATAAAACATCTAAAGGAATAGTAAGCCAAGGATCAACACAAAATGGAACAACCGCCCCTATATATTAATACCATGGAGACACATAAGTCAAGCTCCTCCTCACAGCGGACATGCAGTGAAGAAGAACAGGGGACTTGATTGTCCGTTTTTGTTTGTTCCATTAGAGAAAATGTCTTCCACGCAGGACTTTTTCTCCCGTCTAAAATAACAGATCTGTGAGAGAACTGACAAAAACAGATGCAAAATGAGCACAATGGGTGCTCAAAATTAAGGATCCATTGTTTATTTTTAGGTTCTTGTGACGTATCAGAAGAATGGAAAGCTAAGCTACTTGCAGTTCCACACCAGTCTCAGGGTCAGGAGAGGCATTCCACCAGTACTCTGTGGCAGCAGACACTGTTATTCCACTGTGAATGGTGCTGACATGCGTGTGGTTTAGCCCCAGTGACTGATCAAAGCACAAAGCAACACTTACCGTGGTTTCCAGCAGCATCTGAATGGATACTGTGCCAAGAAAGTGGTGTACTTGGAGTACTTGGAGTTGGACTGCATCCATTTGTGGTAAAACGCTGAGTAACTTTCCACATCCCATGCTGCTACATGTGTGGGCACCCTAATGCCAATGGGCTGTTCTAGCTATGATTTACTCGTGTCATACTGAAGGAGTAGAACAGTTATGCTTAACATCAATTTACGTTCAATTGCCTATATTTACTAATGTTATCGTGCCCAGCCCTATTGTAAAATGCACCAAAATAGGGTGAGAAAGGGGCATGGCCTAAAATATAATATTCTGCACCCACCAATATTCCGCTACATAAAGGATCTGCCCCAATATCTATAACTTTGCACCCATTTTGATATTAACCGCTTCAGCCCCCCTAGCTTAAACACCCTTAATGACCAGGCCACTTTTTACAATTCCGCACTACACTACTTTCACCGTTTATTGCTCCGTCATACAACTTACCACCCAAATGAATTTTACCTCCTTTTCTTATCACTAATAGAGCTTTCATTTGGTGGTATTTCATTGCTGCTGACATTTTTACTTTTTTTGCTATTAATCAAAAATTACCGAAATTTTTGCAAAAAAATGAAATTTTTCACTTTCTGTTGTAAATTTTTTTTAAAAAAACTACATTTCTATATAAATTTTTCTCTAAATTTATTGTTCTACATGTCTTTGATAAAAAAAAGTCCAATAAGTGTATATTTATTGGTTTGGGTAAAAGTTATAGCGTTTACAAACTATGGTGCAAAAAAGTGAATTTCGGCATTTTGAAGCAGTTCTGACTTTCTGAGCGCCTGTCATGTTTCTTCAGGTGCTAGAATGCCAGGATAGTATAAATACCCCCCAAATCACACCATTTTAGAAAGAAGACACCCCAAAGTATTCGCGGACACCCCAAGGTATTCCATGAGGGGCATGGCGAGTTCATAGAAGATTTTTTTTTTGGCACAAGTTAGTGGAAATTGATTTTTTATTGTTTTTTCTCACAAAGTCTCCCTTTCCGCTAACTTTTGACAAAAAGTTTAATTTTTCATGGACTCATTATGCCCCTCAGCGAATACCTTGGGGTGTCTTCTTTCCAAAATGGGGTCACATGTGGGTATTTATACTGCCCTGGCATTTTAGAGCCCTAAAGCGTGAGAAGAAAATGCGTAAAAATGCCCTCCTAAAAGGTACTCATTGGAATTTGGGCCTTTGCGCATCTTGGCTGCAAAAGTGTCACACATGGGTATCGCCGTACTCAGGAGAAGTAGGGCAATGTGTTTTGGGTGTATTTTTACATATACCCATGCTGGGTGAGAGAAATATCTCTGTAAATTGGCAACTTTGAATAAAAAATTTAAAAAGTTGTCGTTTACAGCGATATTTCTACACTCCAGCATGGGTATATGTAAAAATACACCCCAAAACACATTGCCCTACTTCTCCTGAGTACGGCGATACTACATGAGTGACACTTTTTGCAGCCAAGATACGCAAAGGGCCCTAAAACCAATGAGTACCTTCAGGATTTCACAGGCCATTTTTACGCATTTGGATTCTCACGCTTTAGGACTCCTAAAATGCCAGGGCAGTATAAATACCCCACATGTGACCCCATTGTGGAAAGAAGACACCCTAAGGTATTCTGTGAGGGGCATGGCGAGTTCACAGAAAAAAATTTTTGGCACAAGTTAGCGGAAATTGATTTTTATTTTTTTTTACAGTCTCATATTCCACTAACTTGTGACAAAAATAAAATTTTGCATGAACTCACCATACCCCTCACGGAATACCTTGGGGTGTCTTCTTTCTAAAATGTGGTCACATGTGGGGTTTTGTACTGCCCTGGCATTTGAGGGTCTCCGCAATCATTACACGTATGGCCAGCATTAGGAGTTTCTGCGATTCTCCGTATATTGAGCATACGGGTAATGAGATTTTTTTCCGTTCAGCCTCTGCGCTGAAAAAAAAAAAAAATGAACGGCACAGATTTTTTCATTCGCATCGGTCAATGTGGATGAAAAAATCTCTGCCAAAATCAGTGACTGCGGTGCGGTGGGCTGGGCGCTAACTACCTAACAAGTAGCTAACTAACTGGTGGTGATAGGGGACCCTTATGCCCCATTCACACGTCCGCAATTCTGTTTGCGGAACGGAATTGCGGACCCATTCATTTCTATGGGGACAGACTTTGTCCCGCTCGGATCCGGAATTACGGATCCGCGCTTCCGGGTCTGCACTTCCGTTCTGCAAAAATATAGAACAAGAAAAAGCATTTTCTATATAGTTCTGGCAATGTGCGGATCTGCAAAATGCGGAAAGCACAATGGCCGGTGTCCGTGTTTTGAGGATCTGCGGATCGGATCCGCGGATCGGATCCGCGGATCAGATCCGCGGATCCGTGAATCCACGGATCCGCAAAACACATATGGACGTCTGAATGGAGCCTTACAAGGGGTGTGATCAATGACAGGGGGGTGATCAGGGGGTCTAGATGGGGTGATCAAGGGGTTAATAGGTGAGGGGGTGGGGGGTTAGTGTAGTGTTTGGTGCAACTTTACTGTGTTACCTGGTCCTCTGGTGGTCGATCCCAGCAAATGGGACCACCAGAGGACCAGGTAGCAGGTATACCAGACGCTGTTCACAAAACAGCGTCTGGTATACATGTTTGATGCGATTTATATCGCATCTACAGCCTGCCAGCGATTGATCATCGCTGGCAGGCTGTAGTTTAACTCTCCAGACGCGCGCTCCTGTGAATGCGCGCGCGCCTGCGCGCGCGTTCACAGTAACTGACGGGTCTCGCGAGAGGACGCGCCGATGCGTCCACTCAGAAGATCCCGGCCGCCCGCAGGACGCAATCCTGCGTACGGCGGTCCGGGAGTGGTTAAGGACTGTTTTTGTTGATTAGATATTTCAGATATTGTGGCTAAAACTTTCTTCTGGAACAGCTTATAACTTACTAACTTTTAACCATTTGCACTACTATCCATGCCAGCAGAAGATGGGTACGGTACTGGTAACACATAACTGGGAAGCATAACAAGGCTGAAAGTAGATGTTGGTAAAGGGGTACACCTATGTATACCTCATAATATATCGCACAGACTGAAAACATGAAGGGGCAGATTTATCAAACTGGTTTAAAGTAGAACTGGCTTAGATGCCCATAGCAACCAATCAGATTCCACCTTTTATTTTCCAAAGGAGCTGTGAAAAAGAAAGGTAGAATCTGATTGGTTGCTATGGGCATCTAAGGCTACTTTCACACTAGCGTTTTTGCTGGATCCAGCAAAAACTGATAATACAACCATCTGCATCCGTTAGGAACGGATCCGGTTGTATTATCTTTAACATTGCCAAGACGGATTCGTCATGAACTCCATTGAAAGTCAATGGGGGACGGATCTGTTTTCTATTGTGTCAGAGAAAACAGATCCATCCCCATTGACTTACATTGCAGGTCATGATCCCGCATCCCATGACGGAAAGAAAACTGCAGCATGCTGCGGTTTGCTCTTCGGTATGAGAACGCAAACGGAACGGAATGCATTTTGGAGCATTGACAATGAATGGGGACAAAACATACGAGTTTTTTTCCCGTATCGAGACCCTATGACAGATCTCAATACTGGAAAATAGAAACGCTAGTGTGAAAGTAGCCTAAGCCAGTTCTACTTTACACCAGTTTGATAAATCTCCCCCGAAAAGCTTAAATCTTGAAGGTATAGCTATTCACCTCTCGTGTAGCATTATCCTGAATGAGGTTGTACAGGGGAGTGATCCGGTTTATTTCCAGCAGCACTGGGATGGGGCTGACTTGTTCCTTGCCTGCTCTCCGGCACAAATGGCAGCTGGATGGACAACGTCCCTTCTCTTCACAGTGGATTTCCACTCCCATGATAAGCTGGTCATCAGACAACATCTGCGCTGTCAGCAAGCCTGAGAGGTAAGTGATGAACGGCATGGACTTCAGCTCCTTCTTGCTGCCCAACTCCGTGGTTTCTACAAAGAGTGAATGCAGAACCGATAAACATTAAGCACATAGGGCATACGTCGTATGTTATAATACCTGGGGGAGAGAAGGCTGTTCCAGCTAATCATAAATTGTTGGTATTGGGATCAGAGGGATTTAAAAACATAAGACATATGTCCACTGTTCCCCCCGCTGCTCTCTACTTCTGGCTCTTGTCTCAACACGCTTGGTAATATTTCAAAATGCCCTCTGGCAGGTCACTCTCGTGAGAGGGCATTTCCTGCACGTCGAGATGGGAGGCAGAAGTACAGAGCAGCAGCGGCAGGGGATTGGTGAAGGTATTCTTTTATGTTTTCAAGCCCACTGACTCCGCTGCCAACAATTTTTGTTTAGCTGGACGCCCCTTTAAAGGGCTTTTGTCAGCAGAAATAACACTATTATCCTGGTTGACATTAGTGATGTGCTAATGTCAGTTAAACCTAACTGGCCTAGTCCTGTTTTAATACATCCTCCCCATATACTCCCCTTGTTTGCTGGGGTTGCTGTATATATTGTTCACTCCCACCCTTTAATAATTTAAGATTAACAAGATTACTATGACATAAGGAAGAGGACAGAGAGACAACATGAAGGGACTTTTTCTTTAGACTCACACATTGTGCAAGTAACATGGGGAAATTAGGGCCAAAATTAACATAGGTCATTCCTAGAGTACGAGTAATGTGACAGATAAGACTAAGGTCAGGGGGTGAAAGCGAGAGCTTCATCCATGTGGTATTCTGCTGCCATCTACTGGTGGCACATGGGAAGTTACAGTCTACTGTACGACGTGCTTTATAACAAAATCTCTAAATGTAACTATGAGTATAGTAAACAAGGTTTCTCTCCTCCCTGCCCTCTTTTTTGGGACTCCCTTACCTCATATGACATTCTCCAACCCTGCCCACACTCATTCAAAACTCCTCTATCCAACAAGAATCTAACGAGAGCAGTTTCCTCCTTGTCCTGTATCCTACCAACCTCATCCCTAGTCCTTACTAAGTAGGTATGGGCAGATTCCTACCATACCTTGTAACTGTTTGGTCTGCGTTACACTGTCTATTGGAATTGTTGCCGTGTGCCACCGCCGCACCGTGCTATGTGATGGCACCGTATAATGATGGTGGAGGGATAAAACATTATATGCCATTGTCAGCACCAGTAGTCTTTTTTTGTTTTGTTTTTAATTTAAAGGGGTTAGCTTTCTGGCCGCTGTTGACCAATGTACATGTAAGGTGACTATATGGCACTTACTAATATAGAATGCAGATTTTCTGTGCCGTTTGTTAGATTTCATAAGCCATGTCAACATGATGGGCAAATCTTCCTTGCTGTCTACACAGAGGTCCTATCCATAGATGGCTGCTATCATAGTGTGGTGGCTGATCTGTTACTAGGTTCTTTTTTCCTTTTAGGCCCCAGCGCTTATCTAGAAAGGGACTGTCGACCAGTTGTGGGCCTTTGCCTAGAACGGATCGTGCAAGTAGGCAGGGAAAGTGGGACAGATAGTTCGGGGTTTATTGCTCTCTTCTGTGACAGCTATACTAAGTGCCATACAGTCATTAGGGATGAGTGAATCGAGCTTTGGATCCAAGAACCAAAGTCAGTTTTTGACCAATGTGACTTCGGATCTAGGAACTGAAGTTCACTTCGCCCACCACTAATAGTCATCTTACAAACATATTGATTAACAGTAGCTAGATAATGGCCAATCCCTTTAACTGAGCCATCTGTCTCCCTGCTGAGAACAGTATAAGGCTACCTTCACACCAGCGTTTTTTGCGGATCCGTCATGGATCTTCAAAAACGCTTCCGTTACAATAATACAACCGCATGCATCCGTCATGAACGGATCCATTTGTATTATATCTTATATAGCCATGACGGATCTGTCATGAACACCATTGAAAGTCAGGATCCGTTTTCTATTGACTTACATTGTGTGTCAGGACAGATCCGTCTTGCTCCACACCACATCGCGGACAGAAAAACGCTGCTTGCAGTGTTATTCTGCCTGGCGATGAGAACGCAACCAAACGTAACGGAATGCATTTTGAAGCATTCGGTTTCGTTCAGTTCAGTTTTGTCCCCATTGACAATGAATGGGGACAAAACTGAAGTGTTTTCTTCAGACGAAGCTATTCGGCGAAACGCGTTGGATAAGTGGCAGGACACTGGGATGGGTGTTAGGCTGGAAGCGCTCTGTCCATGTACTACATAGGCTGTATAGCATACTTTAGTGGTGATTTTTGAGACATCCAATATCTATTATTGATAGCCCCAAAATGCATTGTTCCACTTTAGGGCCTCAATATTGGATGTGTATATTTACATATCCATCTACTACTGGTATCATAATTTTATGTACACATACCCGAGTATGCTCATGGATTTGTCTGCTCCTTCTTTTATCCTAGAATCATGATTAGCTTCCCCCCCACGGTACCCCCCACCCTCCCCCTCTCCATTTATTGTGTCCTTTAATAATTTTCTACCTCTGTGAATGTGTCATCTAATAACCTTTATCTAAACTACTGAGAGGTCATAAACACTTATTTAAGCAAAAGAAGAATTCAGCTACAATGAGCATTCATAAGGTCAGAGAGCACAGATAAGGAGCTCGTCAGCTGAGCTGCCTGATGGAACACAGTAAAAATTTAGATCCTGCTACTAGATAAACTCAAGGCTGCAAAAAGACAGTGATTCAAAAAATTTTATAAAGACCAATTGAAAAATGATTTTTAGCTCATGCAATAATAAAAAACAAACTGCCCCAACGGTGTACATAACCTTTAACCTCTTTAGGACACAGGGTTTACACCTTGTGAAGTTCAGATCACCACAGCGCCGCAGGTGGTGATCAGAACGGGATGCCTGCTGAAATCATTCAGTAGGCATCTTGTGACAATGCCAAGGGGGGACCAAACCCCCCCCCCCCCCCCCCGTATCGGCGATCTCAGCAAACCGCAGGTCAATTCAGACCTGCGGCTTGCTGCATTTCCGGGTCATTCGGGTCTCCAGTGACCCGAAGACCCGGAACAGGATGGTGATCGGTGGTGTTATAATACACCACCAATAACCATCCTTACTTTTTAGGGCGTTGGTGGCATCTCCTCCCTGATTGGCTGGGCGAGGGGGTGGCAGCCCACTACTACCTTTGCCTGGAGTGAGGATCGCCAGCAGGACCCCAGGACCACCCCATCAGCACCCCAGTAGCAGCCCCAGCAGCAGTAAGCAGCTTTCTTTTTTTTTTTTTTTGGACCTGGGTGTCTGGGGTCCACAGTACTCAGTTGTGCGACCCTAGACCCCCCCCCCCAGGGGTGCAGCAGCGTGCCCCCCCCCATCCCATACATTTTTTTGGGGGGCAGGTTTTTTTTTTGCGTGTGCTGACTGTGGTCGGCACTTGTAGCATCCGGCCACTGTTAGCGCATCGCAACCCCATCAGTGTTGTACTGCTAGTCAGCAAGTTTTTTTTTTTTTTTAGTTTTCCGGCCCACCAGCTAAGTGCACCTGAGCCCCCTACAGGTGAACGAGTCTGGTGCACTCCAGGGGAATACGAGCCTGTGTTTCCTGAATTTGTTGGCAATCCAGGAATCCAGATTCCCACAGTGGAATTTACTGAAATTGACTTTTTTTTTTCTTTATAGTAACCCACTTGTGAATCTGATGGTGGAGCAAACGAACCTGTACACCCAACAGTTTGTTGCTCAACACCCGGGCTCCTTTTTGGCTAGGCCCGGTGGCTGGACCCCGGTCAGTGCAGCCGAGATGAGGACATTTTGGGGCTTCATGCTGCACATGGGCCTGGTCAAAAAACCCAGTGTCAGGCATTACTGGAGTGGGGACGTCCTCTACCAGACCCCACTGTACAGTACTGCCATGACACGCACCCGGTTTGAGGCCATCCGGAAATGCCTGCATTATTCAGATAATGCAGCATGTCCCCCAAGATGATCCTGCCTATATCCGGCTGAATAAAATACGGCTGGTCATCGATCACTTTGTGGCCACATTTGTGCAGGCCTATGTACCTGGAAGGGAAGTCGCGGTTGATGAGTCTCTCGTTGCTTTGAAGGGGAGACTCATTTTCCGCCAGTACATTCCCTCTAAGCAGGCGAGGTATGGCGTGAAGCTGTACAAAATTTGTGAGAGTGCCTCAGGGTACACTTACAAATTTCGTGTGTACGAGGGACGAGATTCCCGTATTGAACCCCCAGAATGTCCCCCCACTCTGGGTGTTAGCGGGAAACTTGTGTGGCACCTTATGCACCCACTGCTGGATAAGGGTTACCACCTGTACGTGGATAACTTTTATACCAGTATTCCCTTGTTTCAGGCCCAGATCCACGTTCGCTTGTGGGACCGTGCAGAAAAATCAACGCGGCCTCAATACCTCCCCTCTCCAGGTACCTATGCCCAGGGGTCAGACACGTGCCCTTACCAGTGACAACCTGTTGCAGGTCAGATATGAGGACAAGAGGGATGTCCTTGTACTGTCCACAATCCATGGTAACGGCATCACCCCTGTCTCAGTGCGAGGTACCACGGCAACGGTCCTCAAGCCCGATTGTATCGTCGACTACAATCGGTATATGGGAAGAGTTGATCTATCTGATCAAGTCCTCATGCCATATAATGCCATGCGCAAAACCCGGGCATGGTACAAAAAAGTTGCGGTCTACTTGGTACAGGTTGCCTTGTACAACGCTTTTGTACTATCCCAAAGCGCTGGCAGCACAGAGGCTTTCCTCCAGTTCTATGAGGCAGTCCTCAAGTACCTGATCTTTTCTGACCGGGAAAAAGCAGGTCGGAGTACCTCGGAAACTAAAGGCGCCCGGGACGTCCCTGGCCAACACTTTTCAGGTGTGGCCCCCATACTGGAAAGAAGGGACGATCCCAAAAAAAGTGCAGTGTGTCGCAAGAGGGGGATCCAGAAATACACCACCACTCAGTGTGACACGTGCCCCGATCATCCGGGCCTCTGCATTGACGGTTGCTTCAGGAAGTACCACACTTCAATGGAGTACTACATTTTTTAGAATCCCCAACTATCACCTAGAAAATACATAACATTATGGCTCTCAGACTTTGGAGACACGGAAACAACTTTTTTTTTTCCCAAAAATGATTTTATTGTATTTAAGTTTTGAAAAAATGTTGTTTTAGTGTCTACAAAGTCTGAGAGCCATACATATTGGGCATCGTCGCGTACGTAATAATCTGATCTATAAAAATAAAATATTACCTAACCCCTCGGATAAACGCCGTTAAAAAAAAATTAAAAACGGTGTAAAAAAAATTTTTTTTGTCACCTTAGATCCCAAAAATTGTAATAGCACGTCATCAAAAAATCAAATGCCCCCCAAAATAGTGCCAATCAAACTGCCATCTCATCCCGCAAAAAATGAGTCCCTAGATAAGACAATCGCCCAAAAAAAAAAAAAAAACTATGGCTTCCAGAATGTGGAGGCACAAAATAATTTTTTTTTTCAAAGTTGGTTTATGATGTCAAGCTGAAACCAACATATTAATAAAAGTAGTCATATTAGGTTTTGCCACGTCCGTAACAATGTGCTCTATAAAATAACATTTGACCTAACCCCTCAGATAAAGTTAAAAAAGCCATTTTTTGTCACCTTAGATCATAAAAAGTGTAATAGCGAACGATCAAAAAGTCATATGCCCCCCAAAATAGTGTCACTAAAACTGCCATCTCATCCCGCAAAAAATGAGCCCCTACCTAAGACAATCGCCCAAAAAATTAAGAAACTGTAGCTCTCAGGCTATGGAGATACTAAAATAGTTTATTTTTGTCTCTAAAATAATAATATAGTGCAAAATCTAAATAAATTAAAAAAACTAGACATATTAGGTAAACCGCATCCGTAAGAATCCGCCCTATGAAAATAACATTTGACCCAACCCCTCGGATGAACAGTGTTAAAAAAAAAAATTATAAAAAAAACTGTGCCAAAACACCAATTTTTTGGTAAATTTTCCATTTGAATCCATTTTTCGGGTAATAGAGCAAGGGTTAACAGCCAAACAAAACTCAATATTTAAGAAGCTCATCTAAGAAACTGCAACCCTCAAGGTATTCCAAACTGATTTTACAAACTTTGTTAACCCTTTAGATGTTCCACGAGTTATTGGCAAATCGAGATGAAATAAAAAAAAAAAATTTTGTTACTTTCCATAAAAAAACTTAATATAGAGCAACCAAAAATCATATTTAACCTAAAATAGTCCCAAAAAAACTGCCAACTTATCCCGTAGTTTCAAAGATTGGGGTCACTTTTATAGAGTTTCTACTCTAGGGGTGTATCAAGCGGGCTTGAAATGGGACATGGTGTAAAAAAAACAGTCCAGCAAAATCTGCCTTCCAAAAACCATAAGGTTTTGTCCTGCCATTTGGCCAAACAGTAGTTTACGACCACATATGGGGTGTTTCCGCAAAGTACAGAATCAGGGCAACCCATATTGAGTTTTGTTTGGCAGTTAACCCTTGCTTTGTCAATTTTGGGTGGTTTGTATTATGCAAGACTCCCAAAATGACTTCAGACCTGAACTGATCCTAAAAAGTGGGTTTTGGAAAATTTCAAAATTTGCTTCTCAACTTCTAAGGCTTGTAACATCCCCAAAAAATAAAATGGCATTCCCAAAATGCTCCAAACATGAAGTAGACATATGGGGAATGTAAAGTAATAACTATTTTTGGGGGTATTACTATGTATTTTAGAAGTAGAGAAATTGAAACTTTGAAATTTGTAAATTTTCCAAAATTTTTGGTAAATTTGGTAACTTTTTTGAATTTTTTAGCAGTGTCATGAAGTACAATATGTGACGAAAAAACTATTTTAGAATGGCCTGGGTAAGTAAAAGCGTTTTAAAGTTATTCACACTTAAAGTGATACGTCAGATTTGCAAAAAATGGCCTGGTCCTTAAGGTGAAATAGGGCCATGTCCTTAAGGGGTTAAAGGTCCTCCCTGAGGTGTGACGTAGGAGACACATGAGGACGACCTACTGCAGTGATTTAATGGGTAGCTCCTGTGGGCTCTATGTATCATGTGACGAGATGGTGTGATTGTATGGCATTCTGGCTCTCAAATACCTGTTACTGTGCCTTTAAAAAGTCCACCTCTACTCCACTCATTAATCTAACTTAGTAGCACCTGTCTGAGCTCTTTAAAGACACCTGTCCACCCCACAGTCAGTCAGATGCCAACTACAACCATGGGCAAGACCATAGAGCTGTCAAAAGACATCAGAGACAAAATTGTGGACCTCCACAAGGCTGGAAAGGACTACGGGACAATCGCCAAGCAGCTTGGTGAAAATAGATCAACTGTTGGAGCAATTGTTAGAAAATGGAAAAGGCTAAAGACGACTGTCAGTCTCCCTCGGACTGGGACTCCATACAAGATCTCACCTCGTGGGGTATCACTGATGATAAGAAAGGTGAGAAATCAGCCCAGAACTACAAGGGAGGAGCTGGTCAATGACATGAAGAGAGCTGGGACCACAGTTTCAAAGGTCACTGTCAGTAGAACACTACGCCGTCATGGTTTCAAATCATGCATTGCACGGAAGGTTCCCCTGCTCAAGTCATCACATATCTAGGCCTGTCTGAAGTTTGCCAATGACCATTTGGATGATCCAGAGGAGGCATGGGAGAAAGTCATGTGGTCAGATGAGACCAAAATAGAACTTTTGGGTCTAAACTTCCCTTGTTGTGTTTGGAGGAAAAATAAGGATGAGTAGCATCCCAAGAACACCATCTCTACTGTGAAGCATGGGGGTGGTAACATCATGCTTTGGGGGTGCTTTTTCTGCAAAGGGGACAGGATGGACGAATGGGGCCATTTATTGTGAGATTTTGAGCAACAACCTCCTTCCCTCTGTCAGAGCATTGAAAATAGGTCGTGGCTGGGTCTTCCAACATGACAAAAACCCGAAGCACACCGCCAGGATAACCAAGGAGTGGCTCCGTAAGAAGCATATCAAGGTTCTGGAGTGGCCTAGCCAGTCTCCAGACCTAAATCCAACAGAACATCCTTGGAGGGAGCTGAAATCCCTGTTGCAGTGTGTGCAAACCTGGTCAAGAACTACAGGAAACATTTGATCTCTGTAATTGAAAACAACGTCTTCTGTACCAAATATTTACACTGATTTTCTCAGCAGTGCAAGACAAATAAATTCTTTAAAAAAAAATTTCAATTCTGTCTCTCAGAGTAGGAATGCACTTACAATGTGAATTTCAGACCCCTCCATGATTTCTAAGTGGGAGAACTTACAAAATCGCAGGGTGTTCTGTTCCTTACTGTATGTGCTTTGGTGATGAGGAGTAGTATTCTCACTGAGAAGCAGGCTGGAGGCATCATTGATGATTACAAATTAGTATTATAGTAATTAGGGTAACATGCCCACCAGCACAAGACGATGGATTTATTCCTCCGTCTATTGTGTCTTGGATTTTTATTATTAAGAGGATGTTTATTGTAACAAATATTTAAATGTGTAATTTGATTTATAATATTCATGATAATCGTGAGTGACCCAATGAATATGGAGGATGATTGCTTCACGCTTGGAATTATGAAACAAATGTATATTTTTTGTATTTTGACTTGATAAATGCTAAGTGTGGCTGAAACGTTGCAATTTTAATGATGAGCTTAATAATAGTTTTTTATTTATTTATGGGAATTGTGTGTTTCATGGGTATTGTGTTGATAATTGTACAGTAATAGGGGACAGTTTTGAGTTTAAGCATGGAATATAGGAAGGAAGTGGTGCAGGGAAAAGTACCAACTATTGCTGATAAGTGGAGAAAGAGGCCCTTTTCTATAATATGATATATTACAAAGTTTCCTAAAGGGAATGTCTCATCAGAAAATTATCTATTGTTTAAATTATTATTTTTTGTAAACATTTTTTTGGTGACCATTTTGCATATCAATGTTTTTGGTGATGTTATTTAACCGCTTCAGCCCCCCTAGCTTAAACACCCTTAATGACCAGGCCACTTTTTACAATTCTGCACTACACTACTTTCACCGTTTATTGCTCCGTCATGCAACTTACCACCCAAATGAATTTTACCTCCTTTTCTTCTCACTAATAGAGCTTTCATTTGGTGGTATTTCATTGTTGCTGACATTTTTACTTTTTTTGCCATTAATACAAATTTAACGACATTTTTGCAAAAAACATGACATTTTTCACTTTCTGTTGTAAAATTTTTCAAAAAAAAACTACATTTCTATATAAATTTTTCTCTAAATTTATTGTTCTACATGTCTTTGATAAAAAAAAAGTCCAATAAGTGTATATTTATTGGTTTGGGTAAAAGTTATAGCGTTTACAAACTATGGTGCAAAAAAGTGAATTTCGGCATTTTGAAGCAGCTCTGACTTTCTGAGCACCTGTCATGTTTCTTCAGGTGCTAGAATGTCAGGATAGTATAAATACCCCCCAAATGACACCATTTTAGAAAGATGACACCCCAAAGTATTCGCGGAGGGGCATGGTGAGTTCATGTATCATTTAATTTTTTTTCACAAGTTAGCGGAAAATGACACTTTCTGAGAAAAGAAAAAAAAAAGAAAAGTTTCAATTTCTGCTAACTTCTGGCAAAAAAATTAGTTATTGTAGTGTTTGGTGCAACTTTACAGTGTTACCTGGTCCTCTGGTGGTCGATCCCAGCAAATGGGACCACCAGAGGACCAGGTAGCAGCTATATCAGACGCTGTTCACAAAACAGCGTCTGATATAGCTGTTTGATGCGATTTAAGTCACCTCTACAGCCTGCCAGCGATGGATCATCGCTGGTAGGCTGTAGCCGAACTGCCGAGACGCGCCTCTCTGTGAACGCGCGCGCGTTCACAGGAAGTCTCGGCTCTCACGAGATGACGCGCCGATGCGTCGTCTCAGAGCTACAGGACCACCCGCAGGACGCATCCCTGCGTTAGGCGGTCCTGTAGCGGTTAATTTTCCATATCAATATCTACTTTTTTTTTTTTAAATCCTGCAGTTTTCACACTGGCTACTAAGCCCAATGATCGGCACCCCTTCTTGATTTGTAGAGATCACTTTTCTGCAGTCATTTCCTAGTCTTTGCAGGCAGGATTAGAATGATAGAAATCACCTGTCTATACATAACACAGGGTCCACAATTCACAATAGGTGATATCACAGCTTATCTGACTTCAGTACAGGTCACAAAGCATGCCACAAGAGACCACGGAAGCCAGTAGTTGGCTGAAGAGGATCAGATGACCATTCCCATGCCAGGGAGGAAGAAAACAAACCCTGGATAGGAACATGGAGACGCGATTGCCAGTCCATAAAACCAGAGGAGCGGGGAGCAGGAAGGCATAATCCTTTCAGTACGGAAGGCAGGATGCCGGCAATTGTTAAAAATGATGTATTCCCGGACAACCCCTGTACGGTATTTTCTGAACGATACTTATTAGTATCATATAGGCATTGTGTCATTTTGACTTTGTTTGGCAAAGGTTACATTTTGCAGATTTCCAGTCTATAAAAGAATAGTACAAGTCAATGTAACTGGGGTTTTAACCAAAACAGCATTAACACACTGCAAAATAAATAACTTCCATCCATCGCATATGTCATCACCATCCTAACATCCTTATCGAGGGTGGAATCCAGGTTGCCATGGTGATAAATATTAAAAGCATCTCCCAGAAGCCTGACCACTTACGTCCACACCGGTGCACATTATGGAAGATTTCACATGTAATGTCTCTCAACATGCGGCCTGATAAAAAGCATCATCGACTCTGACAGACACAATGCCGTTTATAGGGTAGGGATCAGCCACCTCCGGCTGCTATGAAACTACAACTCCCAATCTGCAAACATGTGAGTTGTTCTCCTCACTCCCACACAAAAGTGAATAGAGTATTCTGGGAGTTGTAGTTTCTGAACAGTTGGAGTCGCTTATCCCACATGGTCTTTCTGATCAATCCCAATGTCCTAATGTCGGCACAGTGTATTCGGAGGTCAGTCTGTCATCTCATCACCAGTAAAGTAAGGCTGTGTTCACATCACATTTTTCCCCCATGTTTACCGTACACGCATAACATATATGTTAACCCGTAAAGGACTGAGAGTTCTTGCTTTTCACTCCCTACCTTCCCAGAGTCATACATTTTAGATTTTTCCATCCACATAGCCTTGTAAGGGCTTATTTTTTGCGGGACAAAATGGCCAAAATTTGTATTTTTTTATTGGTTAAATATTTTGATTTGGGGGAAAGTGGGGGGTGATCTGAACTTTTATATTTTTTAAATAACTGGCCATCATTACGTTGCCCATTGTGTTCTGTGATGGCTATATACCCATAATTTAACACTTCATTTTCAATATAACAGTACAGTGTTGCCACCTAGTGGCCCGTGTTGGTATATTCCACTAATGGCTGTCGACGCCTACTTGAGGCGTCAGGCTTTTAGAGCGGTTTAACAGGTTCCCCAATCTCAGTCGGGGAATGCTATCACAGAAGTGCGTGGCTCCCGCTTCCAGACCGTTCAGATGGCGTGATCACATTTGACCGCGGCATCCGAGGGGTGAAATGTATGCGATCAGCCTTATGGCCGATTGCATACATGTATTGCGGGTCTCTGCTGTTCAGAAGAGGTTAAACAGAGGCACAGAGACAGACGCGGCACCTGTCCATTGTAAAACAAAAGGGATCCGTTTGTGTATACTTTTTGCTGGACTCCACTACAATTTTGCATCCTTTTATCCCAATGTATATTTTGAAAGTCGGACAAAACCTAAAGTGAGCAGCTCATAAATGATGTTTTTTTTTCATCTTTTGGAAAGTTACACCTTAATATGATATTTCATATTGCCAGCACTGTGCGTGCCACCATGACCAAAGTGCCATCTAGTTGTCTGTGACTCAGGACGACTGTTCCATAAAAAAAAATAGCTGAAGTGCTCATATCTAGCATCAATTGTTTTATCTTTTTGACGGCTTTCTGAGCACTCTGCTAAAAATTCTGCTCCTCTGGACAACCCATTTAAATCCATTACTGAATAGAAACATCAATCTAATGATTGCAATTGTTAAGGTTTCTTTGGGGACCTAAAAAAACTAAAAGTATTTTGAAATATTAAAATAAAATAAAAAATATATGTATATAAATCACATACTACATAATAAAAAATAAACATTATAGGCATCTGGAAACACCCATACTATTAATATATGAAATTATTTATTCCATACTGCAAATGGCATAACAGGAACAAAAAAAAAAAAATGGCTGATTTGTTTTTTTTCACTGCTTCATCTCCCCCCGCCCCCAAAATTTTTTTTTTTTATAAAAAGTGATCACTAAATCATACACACCCCAATATGTTGTCAATAAAAACTACAGGAGAAATGAGCCCTCACACAGCCCCATGGCTGTAACCATACAAGAGTTATGGGGGTCAGAATATGGCAAAGAAAAGAAAAAAAAAAGTTTTTTCCAAAGGTTAAAACACAAGAAAAACGATATACCGTATGTTTCGCCCTATAAGACGCACCTGCCCATAAGACGCACCTGAGTTTTTGAGGAGGAAAATAAGAAAAAAATATATTTTTAACCAAAAGGTGTGCTTTTAAAGTAATGTGGTCTGTGCATGACAGTATTATTTGGGGGGGGGGGATCTGTGAGTGGCACTGTAATGGGGGCACCTGTGGATGGCACTGTAATGGGGGCACTTGTGAATGGCACTGTAATGGGGGCACTTGTGAATGGCACTGTAATGGGGGCACTTGTGAATGGCACTGTAATGGGGGCACTTGTGAATGGCACTGTAATGGGGGCACTTGTGAATGGCACTGTAATGGGGGCACCTGTGAATGGCACTGTAATGGGGGCACCTGTGGATGGCACTGTAATGGGGGCACCTGTGGATGGCACTGTAATGGGGGCACCTGTGGATGGCACTGTAATGGGGGCATCTATGAATGACACTGTTATGGATTGGATCTGTGGATGACACATATATAGCATCTTATGCTATATATGTGTCATCCACAGATCACCCCAATTACAGTGTCATCCACAGGTGCCCCCATTACAGTGTCATACACAGGTGCCCCCATTACAGTGCCATACACAGGTGCCCCCATTACAGTGTCATCCACAGATCACCCCAATTACAGTGTCATCCACAGGTGCCCCCATTACAGTGTCATACACAGGTGCCCCCATTACAGTGCCATACACAGGTGCCCCCATTACAGTGTCATACACAGGTGCCCCCATTACAGTGTCATACACAGGTGCCCCCATTACAGTGTCATACACAGGTGCCCCCATTACAGTGTCATACACAGGTGCCCCCATTACATTGCCATCCACAGGTGCCACCATTACTAAAACATCTGGCCCACATTCATATTTATCTTAATAGTGACTCCTTAATCCCTAAAAGCTAACTACAGTAGCGCTCTCCCAACCTGCTATCCAGATCCTTTAGTAGGCAGAGCGGTGCGTCACCTGCCTGCTCCTCCTGCTTAATTCATAAAGTGGAAGGAGCAGGCAGATGACGTCAGTGAGGACGCACCGCTCTGCCTACTAAAGGATCTGGATAGCAGGTTGGGAGAGCGCTACTGTAGTTAACTTTTTGGGATTAAGGAGTCACTATTAAGATAAATATTAATGTGAGCAAGGAGTCACAGTGAGCGGCGGGACGCCAGCCGCATGTTGCCCGACTCCGCCCCCTCCTCCCTCCATGCTGATACATCACAGGCTGTGCGATGTATCAGCTTTAGCGTTAGGAAAATGGCAGTATTCGCCCCATAAGACGCACTGCCATTTTCCCCGTCTTATGGGGCGAAAAATACAGTAAATGTGGTATTGCTGTAATTGCACTGACCCGGAGAATGAGGGGAACAGATCAGTTTTACCTCATAGGGAACGCCATGAACAAAAACCCATAAACCTGTGACGGAAATATTTTTTTTTCCAATTCCACCCTATTTGGAATTTATTTCCAGCTTTCCACTAGATCATATGAAATTGTAAATGGTGCCATTAGGAAGTACAACTTGCCCCGCAAAAAACAAGCCCTCATACGGAAAAATAAAAGAGTTATGCCAGTTAGTGAAAAATGAAAATGCAAAAACGTAACATCGCCATTAAGTCCAGGAGGCAGTCGTATCAGTGACTGACAGCGTCCCCTCTATGACTGTGTATACAGAGAGAGCTGTCAATCACTGATAGGACCGCCTCCTTTACATCAATCAGTGACTGACTGCATCCCCTCTATGACTGTGTATACAGAGATAGCTGTCAGTCACTGATAGGACCTTCCCTCTATGACTGTGTATACAGAGAGAGCTGTCAATCACTGATAGGACCGCCTCCTTTACATCAATCAGTGACTGACAGCGTCCCCTCTATGACTGTGTATACAGAGAGAGCTGTCAATCACTGATAGGACCGACACCTTTACATCAATCAGTGACTGACAGCGTCCCCTCTATGACTGTATATACAGAGATAGCTGTCAGTCACTGATAGGACCGCCTCCTTTACATCAATCAGTGACTGACAAACTTCCGTCTATGACTGTGTATACAGAGATAGCTGTCAATCACTGATAGGACCGCCTCCTTTACATCAATCAGTGACTGACAGCATCCCCTCTATGACTGTGTATACAGAGATAGCTGTCAATCACTCATAGGACGGCCTCCTTTACATCTATCAGTGACAGACAGCCTTCCCTCTAGGACTGTGTATACAGAGATAGCTGTCAATCACTGATAGTACCGACACCTTTACATCAATCAGTGACTGACAGCGTCCCCTCTATGACTGTATATACAGAGATAGCTGTCAGTCACTGATAGGACCGCCTCCTTTACATCAATCAGTGACTGACAAACTTCCCTCTATGACTGTGTATACAGAGAGAGCTGTCAGTCACTGATAGGACCGCCTCCTTTACATCAATTAGTGACTGACAGCGTCCCCTCTATGACTGTGTATACAGAGATAGCTGTCAATCACTGATAGGACCGCCTCCTTTACATCTATCAGTGACTGACAGCCTTCCCTCTAGGACTGTGTATACAGAGATAGCTATCAATCACTGATAGGACCGCCTCCTTTACATCAATCAGTGACTGACAGCGTCCCCTCTATGACTGTGTATACAGAGAGAGCTGTCAATCACTGATAGGACCGACACCTTTACATCAATCAGTGACTGACAGCGTCCCCTCTATGACTGTATATACAGAGATAGCTGTCAGTCACTGATAGGACCGCCTCCTTTACATCAATCAGTGACTGACAGCGTCCCCTCTATGACTGTGTATACAGAGATAGCTGTCAATCACTGATAGGACCGCCTCCTTTACATCAATTAGTGACTGACAGCGTCCCCTCTATGACTGTGTATACAGAGATAGCTGTCAATCACTGATAGGACCGCCTCCTTTACATCAATCAGTGACTGACAGCGTCCCCTCTATGACTGTGTATACAGAGAGAGCTGTCAATCACTGATAGGACCGACACCTTTACATCAATCAGTGACTGACAGCGTCCCCTCTATGACTGTGTATACAGAGATAGCTGTCAATCACTCATAGGACGGCCTCCTTTACATCTATCAGTGACAGACAGCCTTCCCTCTAGGACTGTGTATACAGAGATAGCTGTCAATCACTGATAGGACTGCCTCCTTTACATCAATCAGTGACTGACAGCGTCCCCTCTATGACTGTGTATACAGAGAGAGCTGTCAATCACTGATAGGACCTTCTAGTTTACATCAATCAGTGACTGACAGCGTCCCCTCTATGACTGTGTATACAGAGATAGCTGTCAATCACTGATAGGACCGCCTCCTTTACATCTATCAGTGACTGACAGCCTTCCCTCTAGGACTGTGTATACAGAGATAGCTGTCAATCACTGATAGGACCGCCTCCTTTACATCAATCAGTGACTGACAGCGTCCCCTCTATGACTGTGTATACAGAGAGAGCTGTCAATCACTGATAGGACCGACACCTTTACATCAATCAGTGACTAACAGCGTCCCCTCTATGACTGTGTATACAGATAGCTATCAATCACTGATAGGACCGTCTCCTTTACATCAACCAGTGACTGACAACCTTCCCTCTATGACTGTGTATACAGAGATGGCTGTCAATCACTGATAGAGCCGCCTCCCGGACATCAATCAGTGACTGACAGCCTTCCCTCTATGACTGTGTATACAGAGACAGCTGTCAATCACTGATAGGACCGCCTCCTTTACATCAATCAGTGACGGACAGTGTCCCCTCTATGACTGTGTATACAGAGATAGCTGTCAATCACTGATAGGACCGCCTCCTTTACATCAATCAGTGACTGACAGCCTTCCCACTATGACTGTGTATACAGAGATAGCTGTCAATCACTGATAGGACCGCCTCCTTTACATCAATCAGTGACTGACAGCCTTCCCTCTATGACTGTGTATACAGAGATAGCTGTCAATCACTGATAGGACCGCCTCCTTTACATCTATCAGTGACTGACAGCGTCCCCCTCTATGACTGTGTATACAGAGACAGCTTTCAATCACTGATAGGACGGCCTCCAGGACATCAATCAGTGACTGACAGCCTTCCCTCTATGACTGTGTATACAGAGACAGCTGTCAATCACTGATAGGACCGCCTCCTTTACATCAATCAGTGACTGACAGTGTCCCCTCTATGACTGTGTATACAGACAGCTGTCAATCACTGATAGGACGGCCTCCAGGACATCAATCAGTGACTGACAGCCTTCCCTCTATGACTGTGTATACAGAGACAGCTGTCAATCACTGATAGGACCGCCTCCTTTACATCAATCAGTGACTGACAGCGTCCACTCTATGACTGTGTATACAGAGATAGCTGTCAGTCACTGATAGGACCGCCTCCTTTACATCAATCAGTGACTGACAGCCTTCCCACTATGACTGTGTATACAGAGATAGCTGTCAATCACTGATAGGACCGCCTCCTTTACATCAATCAGTGACTGAAAGCCTTCCCACTATGATTGTGTATACAGAGATAGCTGTCAATCACTGATAGGACCGCCTCCTTTACATCAATCAGTGACTGAAAGCCTTCCCTCTATGACTGTGTATACAGAGATAGCTGTCAATCACTGATAGGACCGCCTCCTTTACATCAATCAGTGACTGACAGCCTTCCCTCTATGACTGTGTATACTGAGATAGCTGTCAATCACTGATAGGACCGACACCTTTACATCAATCAGTGACGGACAGTATCCCCTCTATGACTGTGTATACAGAGATAGCTGTCAATCACTGATAGAACCGCCTCCCGGACATCAATCAGTGACTGACAGCCTTCCCTCTATGACTGTGTATACAGAGACAGCTGTCAATCACTGATAGGACCGCCTCCTTTACATCAATCAGTGACGGACAGTGTCCCCTCTATGACTGTGTATACAGAGATAGCTGTCAGTCACTGATAGGACCGCCTCCTTTACATCTATCAGTGACTGACAGCGTCCCCTCTATGACTGTGTATACAGAGATAGCTATCAATCAATGATAGGACCGTGTCCTTTACATCAGTGACTGACAACCTTCCCTCTATGACTGTGTATACAGAGATAGCTGTCAATCACTGATAGGACTGCCTTCTTTACATCAATCAGTGACTGACAACCTTCCCTCTATGACTGTGTATACAGAGATAGCTGTCAATCACTGATAGGACTGTCTCCTTTACATCAATCAGTGGCTGACAGCCTTCCCTCTATGACTGTGTATACTGAGATAGCTGTCAATCACTGATAGGACCGACACCTTTACATCAATCAGTGACTGACAGCGTCCCCTCTATGACTGTGTATACAGAGATAGCTATCAATCAATGATAGGACCGTGTCCTTTACATCAGTGACTGACAACCTTCCCTCTATGACTGTGTATACAGAGATAGCTGTCAATCACTGATAGGACTGCCTTCTTTACATCAATCAGTGACTGACAACCTTCCCTCTATGACTGTGTATACAGAGATAGCTGTCAATCACTGATAGTACCGCCTCCTTTACATCAATCAGTGACTGACAGCCTTCCCTCTATGACTGTGTATACTGAGATAGCTGTCAATCACTGATAGGACCGACACCTTTACATCAATCAGTGACGGACAGTGTCCCCTCTATGACTGTGTATACAGAGATAGCTGTCAGTTACTGATAGAACCGCCTCCCGGACATCAATCAGTGACTGACAGCCTTCCCTCTATGACTGTGTATACAGAGATAGCTGTCAATCACTGATAGGACCGCCTCCTTTACATCAATCAGTGACTGAAAGCCTTCCCTCTATGACTGTGTATACAGAGATAGCTGTCAATCACTGATAGGACCGCCTCCTTTACATCAATCAGTGACTGACAGCCTTCCCTCTATGACTGTGTATACTGAGATAGCTGTCAATCACTGATAGGACCGACACCTTTACATCAATCAGTGACGGACAGTGTCCCCTCTATGACTGTGTATACAGAGATAGCTGTCAGTCACTGATAGAACCGCCTCCCGGACATCAATCAGTGACTGACAGCCTTCCCTCTATGACTGTGTATACAGAGACAGCTGTCAATCACTGATAGGACCGCCTCCTTTACATCAATCAGTGACGGACAGTGTCCCCTCTATGACTGTGTATACAGAGATAGCTGTCAATCACTGATAGGACCGCCTCCTTTACATCAATCAGTGATTGACAGCGTTCCCTCTATGACTGTGTATACAGAGATAGCTGTCAATCACTGATAAGACTGCCTCCTTTACATCAATCAGTGATTGACAGCGTTCCCTCTATGACTGTGTATACAGAGAGAGCTGTTAATCACTGATAGGACCGCCTCCCGTACTTCAAAGCCCAGAATAAGCAGGAATTTTAATGAAAAAATTAAAAAAGTGTTACCGAATCTTTTCCCACAAAACTATACATCAATCTGCTCAGCTCTTCTTGCTCTGTTAGGCTACTTTCACATTAGCGTTTTTTGCAGATCCATCATGTATCTGCAAAAACGCTTCCGTTACAATAATACAACCGCATGCATCCGTCATGAACACCATTAAAAGTCAATGGGGGACAGATCCACTTGCAGCGTTCTTCTGTCCGCGATGGAAGCGCAGCCAAACGACACGCATTTTGATGCATTCCGTTTAGGGTGACCACGTGTTTCGGATTGCCCTGGACAGTCCCGCATTTGGAGAGTCTGTCCCGGGTCCCGGTCACCCTCATTCCGGGACAATGCAGTGTCCTGGAATGACCTGAGCCGCCGTTGACCGCTGTTGTTGTGACAGTCAGGGCCGGCGCTTCCATAGAGGCACGGGGCCAGAGATGTGTAAGCGGTCATCTCCAGTCACCTGTATTGCCGTCCTCAGGACAGTGATACAGATGGCTGTGCACTTGTGCAGCAGGGCAGGGGAGGGAGAGGTATGCGCGATCATCGTGCTGCCTGACTCGAGCCCTGAGCCGTCGCGGGACACAGCCTGCATCACTCACATCGCGATTCGCTGCCAATACTGTACTGGTGGCTACTGGACCTGGCACATGATGATGGGGGGGGGGGGCTAATATGGCTACTTGGACATGATAGTGGGGGGCCCTATGGCTACTGGCACATTATAGTGGGGCTTATGGCTACTGGCACTTATAGGGGGGGGCCTATGGCACATGTTGATGGGGGGGCTCAGGCTACTGGCACATGATAGGGGGGGGGCCTATGGCTACTGGCACATAATGGGGGGGCCCAGGCTACTGGCACATGATAGGGGGGCCTATGGCTACTGGCACATAATAGGGGGGCCTATGGCTACTGGCACATAATGGGGGGGCTCAGGCTACTGGCACATTATTGGGGGACATCTATAGTGGCACTTATTACTGGCACATTGGGGGCACTTCTTACTGGCACATTATTGGTGGGCACTATAGGGGCATCTACTGAGGCCACAAAAAAAGGTTATTTTATATGTGGGCTCTGTATAGGGGCATTTTATACTGGGACACATTATGGTGGGTACTATGGGGAAGGTGGGAGAGGAGTACTTTGGGCTATCTACGGGCAACTAAGAAGGGGTATTTTATACTTACAAATTATGGGGGACACTGAGGGCACCTACTGGGGCACTATATATGGGGTATTTTATACTGGTACATTATGTGGGGCACTAGGAGGGAGGGGGGAGAGGAGCACTATGGGGGCATTTACTGGGGGCACTATATAGGGGTATTTTATGCTGGTACATCATTGGGGCACTATGGCATTAAGAAATACTGAAAAATGCACAGGCAGATGTTTGCCAGTCTCAAGTATAAGTTTGACGAAATGCACTTGTGAAAGTAAGTGTCCCTGAATGGCAGTTAGGAAATGTGGTCACCCTAATTCCATTTCGTTCAGTTCGGTTTTGTCCCTATTGACAATGAATGGAGAAAAAACTGAAGCGTTTTCTTCCGCTATTGAATTGAAAGCGCTAGTGTGAAAGTAGTCTAACGCTCTTCCTATACTTACACTGCATTTTCACGGTGACAGGTTCCCTTTAACCACCTCCCGACCGCCTAACGCAAGGATGTGTCCTGCGGGTGGCCGGGATGTTCCTCCTAGACACATCGGCGCGTCATCTTGCGAGGAACGAGATTTTCTGTGAACGCGCGCGCGCATTCACAGGATCACAACGGCAGGAACTTTAACTACAGCCTGTTCATGCGCTGGCAGGCTGTAGATGTTAAAAAAACACGGAGCAAAACACGGACACCGGCAATGTGCTTCCGCACATTGCCAGAACTATATAGAAAATGCATTTTCTTGTCCGCAATTGCGGACAATAAGAGGACATGTTCTATATTTTTGCGGACCTGGAAGTGCGGACCTGGAAGTGCGGATCCGCAATTGCGGATCCAAGCGGGATAACGTCTGTCCCCATAGAAATGAACAGGTCCGCAATTCTGTTCCACAAAATGCAGAACAGAATTGCGGACGTATGAATGGGGCCTAAGGGTCCCTTATCACTGCCAGTTAGTTAGCTACTTGTTAGGTAGTTAGCGCCCAGCCCACCGCACCGCAGTCACTGTTCAGTACGCCTCACCGCAGTGTCAGAATTTTTTTTTCTGATCACTGCAAATACACTGTAAAATCGCTGCGGTGCTATAAAGATCACTTTTGAGCTTTTTGGATCTTTATTAGCGATCGCAGCTTTACTTCGCAAGCACTCCTATGTCCTTTCTCCTTTTTTTTTTTTTTTGCACATTTTTTGTCAGAGATTTTTTCATCCACATCTATCGATGCGAATGAGGAAATCTGTGCCGTTCATTTTTTCTTTCAGCCCAGAGGCTGAACGGAAAAAAAAAAATTTCATTACCCGTATGCTCAATATAAGGAGAATCGCAGAAACTCCTAATGCTGGCCATACATGTAATGATTGCGGAGACCCTCAAATGCCAGAGCAGTACAAAAACCTCATATATGACCCCATTTTAGAAAGAAGACACCCCAAGGTATTCAACGAGGGGCATATTGAGTCCATGAAAGATTGAACTTTTTGTCACAAGTTAGCGGAAAGGGAGACTTTGTGAGAAAAAAAAAAAAAAAAAAACAATTTCCGCTAACTTGTGCCAAAAAAAAAAATCTTCTATGAACTCGCCATGCCCCTCACTGAATACCTTGGGGTTTCCAAAATGGGGTCACTTGTGGGGTATTTATACTGCCTTGGCATTTTAGGGGCCCTAAAGCGAGAAGTCTGGAATCCAAATGCGTAAAAATGCCCTGTGGAATCCTAAAAGGTACTCGTTGGAATTTGGGCCCCTTTACGCACTGTGGGGAGTCGCTCTGGTAGATAGCGGTGCGGGTGCAGTACTGAGGCAAAACAAGGAGTCCAGAATGTGCAATAAACAGTGTTTTATTCACACTTGCACAACATAAACGAAAAACAGTCTCTTGGTGGTAATTCACACATAACAGAAATCATGTGGCCAAACAAAACAGGCCAACACAGGGTTCAGTCACCTGGGAGGTTTAGGTGGGGGTTCACACCTAGCAGTCGGCCCAGCCGCAGGAGATTCCACCTTCAAGTTGCAGGGAAAAACACCACCTTGCTGAGCTCTTTCCTCCAGGTCATAGAACTCCACAGGACTGTTTGCAGCTCCAGGACAATCACAGCCCTCAGCTGCTGGTGCTGGCTGAGTTTATAAACCCAGCCCAAAACCCGGACTGGGTCGTGGGGAGCAGCCACCCACCCTACACTTTAGCTGCTCCCGGTAAGAGCCGGCCCGGATCGGCTTTGCAGCCATGCTATTTAAAACTATGTCAGTAGCACTAGCTGCTGCTGACATCAACAAAACGGCTCTTACCTCACCGAGGCTATGAACCTCGGTGACACATACCTGCCATCCACGACGGCACCCTGCACCTTACCACACCCCCCTTTGTTCAACCCTGAGGGGTGGACACATGTGAGGCAGTGGACGCGGAAAGGGCATCTGCATTCCCCTGCAAGCGGCCTGCCCTATGTTCCACGGAGAACTTGAAGTTCTGCAGGGATAGGAACCACCTGGTGACCCGAGCATTCCTCTCCTTGGCCTGGCTCATCCACTTGAGAGGGAATGGTCGGTCACCAGACGGAACCTCCTCCCTAACAGGTAGTAGCGGAGAGATTCGAGTGCCCACTTGATAGCCAGGCACTCCCTCTCCACTATGCTATACCTGGTCTCGGCGGGACTGAGCTTACGGCTCAGGAAGACAACGGGATGTTCTTCCCCGTTGACCTCCTGAGACAGCACAGCACCGAGGCCTACCTCCGAGGCGTCGGTCTGTACGACAAACTCCCGGTTGAAGTCGGGTGTCACCAAAACCGGGGACCCACAGAGGGCCGACTTCAACGCGGAGAAAGCCTCCTCCGCCTTCTCACTCCAGCTAACCTTCCCAGACTTTCGCCCCTTCAATAGGTCTGTCAACGGCGCTGCTATTGTGGCAAAGTGGGGCACAAACCGCATGTAGTACCCTATCATTCCCAGGAAGGACTTTACCTGCCTGGCAGTGACCGGTCGGGGCCAGTTACGTATGGCTTCCACTTTAGTTACCTGCGGCTTGATGACTCCCGCCCAATTACATATCCCAGGTATTTGGTCTCTTCCAACCCAATCGCACACTTCTTTGGATTGGCGGTTAGACCAGCTTTCCTCAGGGCATCCACTACCGCCTGCACTTTGGGCAAATGGCTTTCCCAGTCGGTGCTGTGGATGATTACATCGTCTAAGTAGGCCGAGGCGTACCGGCGATGAGGTCGCAGCACAATATCCATTAACCTTTGGAAGGTGGCGGGGCGCCATGCAGGCCAAAGGGTAACACCTTATAATGATACAGGCCCTGCGAGGTAACAAAAGCAGTTTTTCCTTGGCCGACTCCGTTAAGGGTACTTGCCAGTATCCTTTAGTGAGGTCTAGCACAGAAAAATAACGGGCTTGCCCTAAATTCTCAACAAGCTCGTCTACCCGGGGCATGGGATACGCATCGAACTTGGACACTTCATTTAATTTGCGAAAATCGTTGCAGAACCGCAACGTCCCATCCGGCTTAGGTATCAGGACTATGGGACTGGCCCACTCACTTTTCGACTCCTCAATGACATCGAGCTTCAACATTAATTGCACTTCCTCCGCGATGGCCCGTCGCCGAGCCTCGGGTACCCGGTATGGTTTTAACCGGATCTTGGCCTGAGGCTCAGTGGCGATGTCATGTTGGATGAGAGACGTGCGGCCAGGGAGGTCCGAGAACACATCCGTGTTCCGACTGATGAACTCCTGACTTCCTGAACTTGTTTGGAAGACAGGCTGTCTGCAATTTTACCGTGGTTACTGCTTCACAGGCCTCGAACTGTGGGGCTGGACCCTTCTCACCTAGAAGCCCTGGCCGGGGGCTGTTGTCGTCGGCCATGTTCCTATCTTTCCACGGCTTTAGTAAATTCACGTGGTACACCTGCTCCGGCTTGCGCCGCCTGGCTGGTGTACCTTGTAATTTACTTCCCCTACCTTCTCGATCACCTCATAGGGGCCCTGCCACCTAGCTAGGAACTTGCTGTCAAGGGTGGGTACCAGAACCAAAACCCGATCTCCCGGATTGAAGTCCCGTACCCGAGCCTGACGATTATACACCCTACTTTGGGCTTGTTGCGCTGCCTCCATATGCTCCCGGACCAGCGGCAACACCCTTTCCATCCGTTCCTGCATCTGGGTGACATATTCAATGACACTTTTGTGGGGGACAGGTTGCTGTTCCCACGCTTCCTTGGCAATATCCAACAGGCCTCGAGGGTGTCTGCCATAAAGCAGTTCGAAGGGCGAGAACCCAGTAGAGGCCTGGGGCACCTCTCGCACTGCGAACATGAGATAGGGCAGAAGCAGGTCCCAGTCCTTCCCATCTCTAGACACCACCCTTTTTAACATATTTTTTAAAGTTTGGTTAAACCTCTCGACAAGACCGTCTGTTTGCGGATGGTAAACGGACGTCCGTAACTGCTTTATACGCAACAATTTACACAGTTCCCTCATAACTTTGGACATAAAAGGGGTCCCTTGGTCTGTCAGAACCTCTTTTGGCAGGCCCACACGGGAAAACATTTCCATTAACTCTTTGGCGATGAGCTTAGCTGAGGTATGTCGCAGAGGCACCGCCTCCGGATACCGAGTTGCATAGTCGAGAACTACCAGAATGTGTTGGTGGCCCCTGGCAGACTTTGGTACAGGCCCAATTAGATCCATAGCGATTCGCTCAAGCGGGACCTCAATAATTGGAAGAGGTACCAGAGGACTACGGAAATGTGGCTGGGGGCTATTTATCTGACAGGTCGGACAGGACTTACAATAATTTTCTACCTCCTTGAACACACCGGGCCAATAAAACCGCTGCAGTATGCGGTCCTGGGTTTTCTGCCACCCCAAGTGTCCCCCAAGAACATGTTGGTGGGCAAGCTCCATAACCAGCTTGCGATATGCGGTGGGCACCACCAACTGTTCAACGGGCTCACCTCGGATTTGGTTCACCCGATACAACATATCCTGAAGAACAATAAATCGTGGGAACATTAATTCAGCCCCAGGTTTCTGGGGTTTACCATCAATTATTACGACACTTTCCCAGGCCCTGGTTAGGGTTTGGTCCCGGTGTTGTGCGGTCCCAAAATTTTCCCCGGAGACATTGAGGTCTGCCAACTCAGGTCCCGGTGGCAAGTCCTCCGTGTCTCCCACCATTACACTCAGTGGGGTTGTCTCCCCCTCTACCGCAGCAGTGGTGGTCACCCCTACCGCAGGCCCTTCGGACTCGGGCTCCCAGGGCTCTGGCCTCCCACTGGAACCAGGCCACTCTGCTAGGGTTACCCCTGTCTCAGGGCTATTAGTCACTTTCACCTCAGGCCATAGTGACGGAAAACCAGGGAAGTCTCTCCCAATTATTAGTTCATAAGGTAGCTTTGTGGAGATCGCCACTTCATAAGTCCATGTGCCGGCCGCCGTGGACAGAGACATTACAGCAGTGGGATAGTCCTTTAAGTCTCCGTGTATGCACACCACACCAACTTTCCGGCCCGTATACTGGGTGGGCTGTACCAGGGCAGCACTTACCAAGGTTACTAGGCTCCTGAGTCCAACAGCGCCACTGCCAGGTTATCACCAACTTGCACCTGGCACAGATGACGATTGTCTATTATCTCGGGGTTGCCGGTCGCACACAGTCTCCGGGCATACATGGAAGCCCGGTACCCATAATTAGTCTCCATGGGCTCTCCCGGCGTGGACAGTCGGCCCTTATGTGTCCAGGCTCCCGACACTGCCAGCAGACCACTGGGGATGGGTCTGCAAGGGGTACATCCCAGGCGGGTTTGGCCGGCCGCCGGGTCTGGGGTGGAGATTTCCTGGGTTTGACTGGTCCTCTCCCAAAAGAACCCCCTGCAGGTTTCTGGTGGCCTCATATCGCTCCACCAGGTCGACCATCTCTAAGGCATTCCCAGGTGACACCTGGCCGATCCAGTGCTGGAGAGGGTATGGCAAAGCCCTCCAGAATACATCGGCTAACAGACGGTCGAGCATAGCAGTGGGAGTCAGTATGTCTGGCTGCAGCCATTTTTGCAACCGTTGTAGCAAGTCATAATATTGTGGTCTGGCGGGTTCAGCCGGGTTGAACTCCCACTGATGCACCCGCTGGGCCCGGACCAAAACATTCACCCCCAGTCTTGCCAGGATCTCACCTTTCACGGTCGGGTAGTCAGCTGCTTGGTCATCTGGGAGGTCAAAAATACTTGCTGGGGTCCAGACGCCAGGAACGGAGCGGCGACTTCAGCCCACTGGTCACGGGGTAGCTTCTCCCTCACGGCTACTTTCTCAAAGACCGCCAGATACGTCTCAACGTCGTCCGAGGGGGTCATTTTTGGGATCGCCGCACGGACCGCTTCCGGGCATCATGGACATGGTGGGACGCTCCTGCAGCTTGTAAAGCCATCACCTGCTGAAGTAGTAGCTGGTTGGTCTCCTGCTGCTGCTTGTTGGCCTCCCGCTGCTGCAAGTTAGCCTCCACAAGGGCTTTTACAACCGCCTCCATTTTGTCAGGGATCACAGGCTGCAACTTTGCCGGACTAATATAGGACATCCAGTCGTGCCCAGCAAAAACAAACTTCGGCGTTCACGCCAGCCTCACTGCGCATGCCCGCATCCGACACCAAATGTGGGGAGTCGCTCTGGTAAATAGCGGTGCGGGTGCAGTACTGAGGCAAAACAAGGAGTCCAGAAGGTGCAATAAACAGTGTTTTATTCACACTTGCACAACATAAACGAAAAACAGTCTCTTGGTGGTAATTCACACATAACAGAAATCATGTGGCCAAACAAAACAGGCCAACACAGGGTTCAGTCACCTGGGAGGTCTAGGTGAGGGTTATCACCTAGCAGTCGGCCCAGCCGCAGGAGATTCCACCTTCAAGTTGCAGGGAAAAACACCACCTTGCTGAGCTCTTTCCTCCAGGTCATAGAACTCCACAGGACTGTTTGCAGCTCCAGGACAATCACAGCCCTCAGCTGCTGGTGCTGGCTGAGTTTATAAACCCAGCCCAAAACCCGGACTGGGTCGTGGGGAGCAGCCACCCACCCTACACTTTAGCTGCTCCCGGTAAGAGCCGGCCCGGATCGGCTTTGCAGCTATTTAAAACTATGTCAGTAGCACTAGCTGCTGCTGACATCAACAAAAACAGCTCTTACCTCACCGAGGCTATGAACCTCGGTGACACATACCTAACATCCACGACGGCACCCTGCACCTTACCACAGCACCTAGGCTGCAAAAAAGTGTCACACATGTGGTATCGCCGTACTCAGGAGAAGTAGGGCAATGTGTTTTGGGGTGTATTTTTATATATACCCATGCTGGGTGTGAAAAAATATATCTGTAAATGACAACTTTGTATACAATTTTTTAAAAAGTTGTCATTTACAGAGATATTTCTCTCACCCAGCAGGGGTATATGTAAAAATACACCCCAAAACACATTGCCCTACTTCTCCTGAGGGGCATGGTGAGTTCATAGAAATTTTTTTTTTTGGGGTGTCTTCTTTCTAAAATGGGGTCACACGTGGGGTATTTATACTGTCCTGGCATTTTAGGGGCCCTAATGCGTGAGAAGAAGTCTGGAATCCAAATGCGTAAAAATGCCCTGTGAAATCCTAAAGGTACTCATTGGTTTTAGGGCCCCTTTGCGCATCTTGGCTGCAAAAAAGTGTCACTCATGTGGTATCGCTGTACTTAGGAGAAGTAGGGCAATGTGTTTTGGGGTGTATTTTTACATATACCCATGCTGGGTGTGAGAAATATCTTTGTAAATGACAACTTTTTAAAAAATTTTATACAAAGTTGTCAGTTTACAGAGATATTTCTCTCACCCAACATGGGTATATGTAAAATCACACCCCAAAACACATTGCCCTACTTCTTCTGAGTACGGTGATACCACATGTGTGAAACTTTTTTGCAGCCTAGGTGCGTAAAGGGGCGTAAAGTCCAACGAGTACCTTTAGGCTTTACAGGGTTGCTCACAATTTAGCCCCGCCAAAAATGCCAGAACAGTAACCACACCCCACAAATGACCCCATTTTGGAAAGTAGACACCCCAAGGTATTCACTGAGGGGCATAGTGAGTCCGTGGGAGATTTTTTTTTTTTTTGCCAGAAGTTATCAGAAATGGAAACTTTATTATTATTTTTTTTTCCTCAGAAAGTGTCATTTTCCGCTAACTTGTGAAAAAAAATGAAACCATACATGAACTCACCATGCCCCTCTGCGAATACTTTGGGGTGTCTTCTTTCTAAAATGGTGTCATTTGGGGGCATTCTAGCACCTGAAGAAACATGACAGGTGCTCAGAAAGTCAGAGCTGCTTCAAAATGCCGAAATTCACTTTTTTGCACCATAGTTTGTAAACACTATGGGCCAGATTTATCATTATTACACCAAAAAAAAAAAAACCAGAGACCTAACTGGGACACACTATACAATACAACCTACAAAAATGTGTGCTAAATCCCTTGCAATAATCGACAAAAATAAATGGTTCATAAGCAATTTTATTAAATCTTACTCCATAAAATCCATAGATGACATATAATAGACATAAAAAAACACATCCAATGAGGGAACATATACAATATGGAGAGATGTACTGGAGAAAAACCCCAGTGGAGGAGGGACACAACCCAGTGTGCATACAGTGCTATCAAATCAGCTAGTACTAATCCGGTACCGGGAAGTATAAATAAAATCCCGGTCCAGATATGCACGTGCTGAAGGATCTGTTTCAGACTATGACAGTATTTCCTCACAAAAAAAAAAAATTTTTTCAGGTCTATATGTATACACAGATATAGTATCACATCAGTAGAAGCAAAAGTACCTAAGCAGACCCCTAGTAATGGAAGATCCTAAAGCAAGAGCATGTAAATAGGTTAGAAAGTGTTGTAGCCCTCCGTCTCCAGACCCATCTCACCTACCCAGCGCGTTTCGCCGCACTTAGCTTCGTCAGGGGCCCTGACGAAGCTAAGTGCGGCGAAACGCGTTGGGTAGGTGAGATGGGTCTGGAGACGGAGGGCTACAACACTTTCTAACCTATTTACATGCTCTGCTTTAGGATCTTCCATTACTAGGGTCTGCTTAGGTACTTTTGCTTCTACTGATGTGATACTATATCTGTGTATACATAGACCTGAAAATTTTTTTTTTTGTGAGGAAATACTGTCATAGTTTGAAACAGATCCTCAGCACGTGCATATCTGGACCGGGATTTTATTTATACTTCCCGACCGGATTAGTACTAGCTGATTTGATAGCACTGTATGCACACTGGGCTGTGTCCTCCTCACTGGGGTTTTCTCCAGTACATCTCTCCATATTGTATATGTTCCCTCATTGGATGTGTTTTTTTATGTCTATTATATGTCATCTATGGATTTTATGGAGTAAGATTTAATAAAATTGCTTATGAACCATTTATTTTTGTCGATTATTGCAAGGGATTTAGCACACATTTTTGTAGGTTGTATCAGATTTATCATTAGCCTAAGTCACTTTTCTGGAGTTGAAAAGTCGCAAAAAATTGCGCAAAAAGCCAAATTGCGCAATTTTTTGCGACTTTTTGGAGACTTACGCCACTCACTCCAAAACCAAGTTTATGGGCGTTTTGTCGTATGTAAATCACTTGCAAGACAGATTTATTATTGCGACTTTTTAAATAGTCGCAAAAAAGTCGCAAAAAATTGCGCAAACTCACTCCACTCATGACCATGCTTATGTTTGACAAAATCACTTTTTTAAAATTGCGACTTTTCCAAAGACAAAGCCAAAATACAACTAGGAACCAGAAATACACCAGATTTATCAACCTCTGAAAGAGCCCATGATAAATTTGACTTGACTCAAATACACATACGCCTTCTTTGAAAGTGGAGTGAACTGCAAGAGTAATGATAAATCTGGCCCTATAACTTTTACCCAAACCAATATACACTTATTGGATTTTTTTTTCAAACACATGTAGAACAATAAATTTAGAGAAAAATTTATATAGAAATGTATTTAAAAAAAAAAAATTTACAACAGAAAGCGAAAAATGTCATTTTGTTTGCAAAAATTTCGCTAAAGTAAAAATGTCAGCAGCAATGAAATAGCACCAAATGAAAGCTCTATTAGTGAGAAGAAAAGGAGGTAAAATTCATTTGGGTGGTAAGTTGTATGACCGAGCAATAAACGGTGAAAGTAGTGTAGTGCAGAATTGTAAAAAGTGGCCTGGTCATTAAGGGGGTTTAAGCTAGGGGGGCTGAGGGGGTTAAAGAGCATCTATTGGCGGGTTTGTCCCTACGGCACTGTTGCTCTAGAGCAGGGGTGCACAACGTTTTCGGGTGGGGGGCCACATTGTCATACTGAACCAACGTCAAGGGCCGAAAATAAAATTTAAAGGGGTATTAACAACTGAAATACTGTATTTATGGCATATTGAACACACAGAATATGCCATATATACTGTGAAGTTACACTTTCAGGACTCCCATCTAATGCGAGAATACATGAAAAATACATGTGAGCAGCCACAAGACATAGACATACATGTTTGTTACCAGAGGGTTGGGGGCCGCACAGAATGGCATCAAGGGCCGCAGGTGCCCTTTAAAGGGGTTCTCCAGGTATGATGAAAAATATAAGCATTCCTCAGACTTGTTGAAGAAAAACGCTTTTCTAAGGCTACATGCACACGACAGTTGTTTTTTGCTGTCCACAAATCGCAGATCCGTCTACCTTTTTTTTTTCACATCCACATCCGTTACGTGTGTCCGCAAATTTTGTAGGTTTCCGTGTGTCTTCCGTTTCAGATCCGCAAAAAAAAAAACGGAAGGCTTGAACCAGTTTCTTAAAGTACCTGTACAAGTGCCCTGGTTTCCAAGCAACCATCCGCAAAAGCAAAAAGGATGCGGATGACAAACGGATGGCTTCCGTTGGTCATCCGCATTTTTTGCGGACCCATTGACTTCTTGCGGACAAGAATAGGACATGCCATATTTTTTTTTTGCGGACATCAAATGCAGACAGCGAACGTGGACAGGCAACGGAAGAGGCATCAGCATTTTTAACGGATCCATAGAAATGAATGGGAAGCCATCGGATCCGCAAAAAAAATGGAACGGAGGCCGCAAAAAACCACGGATCCCGCCAGGCTGAGAGCTCTACCGCTAAGGACACAACTGGATGCCTGCGCTTCCTTTCCTGTTCACCAGGATTTATTATTGGGCAGCTGAACAGGAACAGACGCGTACACAGCTGGGACCTAAGAAGGAGAATCCACAGCCGGTATGAGCGCAGCTGGGACAGGTAAGTAGTCACAAAAACAGGTTGTATCATTTCATGAGGCTCGGAGGACTCCTTTAAGGCTAGAGGCCCTGTTTACACTGGTGCATTATTCTCATGCAGGAGGACTGGCAGGTCCACACATTACAGGGACTGTGCAATGCTTCGTTTCTCCTGTGGAGGCGCTGCAGGGGACATAACAACACATTACAGCTTATTGCAGACAAACCACTGTCACTGGCACACTGCCAATATGGTCCTCATCCTGCTCATACCATCTCCACACACAAATCATTAGCACTCTAAATGAGCCGCTGTGAACATAGACAAATAACTCCTATGCACGCCGACAGATAATGGAGCAGGGGCTCCACGTGCCGCTGCGCCGGCGAACTACAGTTTCCAGACACAATTTCCCGCCTTCACTCAGGCGCCACTCAAAAACTACATCTCCCGTGCTGCTTTGGGATGAACCGGAAGTGACGTCACACGCGCGCGGTGCCCTGTCTGGGGAGTGGCGCAGTCGGTGCAGGTAAGCGGTATCTCTGTGTAATATGTCAGGGGATGTGTGTCATGTGACCTGTGCCGTGCAGCGGCCGAACTCATCAGGTATGGGGTCGTGTGGCCGGGGAGCGGTGCCGCCGGTATTCTCCTCCGTGCTGTTTACCCCATAGGAGCAGAGCGCAGTGTAATATATAAGTGAGGGGAACCGCACAGAATCCGTGACCCTGCTATAGCCCAGTCTTATAATAGAGGGGTGTGGTTAGACGGTGTGGCAGGTATCAGTGGGATGACATCACACAGCGGAGGCATGACGTCATGCACACACTGTACCCCCAACTGCTGAGGACCCCACAGAGGGTCAACACCAGCGCAGTGTCGAAGCTTCTAATCTGCCCCAATTCCTAGCTGTAGACCCCTGATACCTTTGTGCCCACACATAGTGATAATACCGCATTCGTAGCCCCCTCCTTAGTGCCCCAACACCGTACAAACGTCTCCTTAGTGCCGATGCACCCTCAGTGCCCCTGACAGTGTGATGTTCCCTCAGTACCCGCACACAATACAGAGCCCCCCCCCCAGTATGATGCCCACATAGGTGCCCTCCATACAGTGTGATGTTCCCTCAGTACCCGCACACAATACAGAGCCCCCCCCCCAGTATGATGCCCACATAGGTGCCCTCCATACAGTGTGATGTTCCCTCAGTACCCGCACACAATACAGAGCCGCCCACATAGGTGCCCTCCATACAGTGTGATGTTCCCTCAGTATGATGCCCACATAGGTGCCCTCCATACAGTGTGATGTTCCCTCAGTACCCGCACACAATACAGTGCCCCCCAGTATGATGCCCACATAGGTGCCCTCCATACAATGTGATGTTCCCTCAGTACCCGCACACAATACAGAGCCCCCCCTCAGTATGATGCCCACATAGGTGCCCTCCATACAGTGTGATGTTCCCTCAGTACCCGCACACAATACAGAGCCCCCCAGTATGATGCCCACATAGGAGCCCTCCATACAGTATGATGTTCCCTCAGTACCCTCACACAATACAGAGCCGCCCCCATATGATGCCCACATAGGTGCCCTCCATACAGTGTGATGTTCCCTCAGTACCCGCACACAATACAGAGCCGCCCACATAGGTGCCCTCCATACAGTGTGATGTTCCCTCAGTATGATGCCCACATAGGTGCCCTCCATACAGTGTGATGTTCCCTCAGTACCCGCACACAATACAGTGCCCCCCCAGTATGATGCCCACATAGGTGTCCTCCATACAGTATGATATTCCCTCAGTACCCGCACACAATACAGTGCCCCCCCCCAGTATGATGCCCACATAGGTGCCCTCCATACAGTATGATGTTCCCTCAGTACCCGCACACAATAGTGCCCCTCCCCCCAGTATGATGCCCACATAGGTGCCCTCCATACAGTATGATGTTCCCTCAGTACCCGCACACAATAGTGCCACCCCCAGTATGATGCCCACATAGGTGCCCTCCCTACAGTATGATGTTCTCTCAGTACCCGCACACAATACAGTGCCCCCCCAGTATGATGCCCACATAGGTGCCCTCAATACAGTATGATGTTCCCTCAGTACCCGCACACAATAGTGCCACCCCTAGTATGATGCCCACATAGGTGTCCTCCATACAGTATGATGTTCCCTTAGTACCCGCACACAGTAGTGCCCCCCCCAGTATGATGCCAACATAGGTGTCCTCCATACAGTATGATGTTCCCTCAGTGCCCCCCAGTATGATGCCCACATAGGTGTCCTCCATACAGTATGATGTTCTCTTAGTACCCGCACACAATAGTGCCCCCCCCAGTATGATGCCCACATAGGTGTCCTCCATACAGTATGATGTTCCGTCAGTACCCGCACACAATACAGAGCCCCCCCCACAGTATGATGCCCACATAGGTGCCCTCCATACAGTATGATGTTCCATCAGTACCCGCACACAATACAGAGCCCCCCCCACAGTATGATGCCCACATAGGTGCCCTCCATACAGTATGATGTTCCCTCAGTACCCGCACACAATAGTGCCACCCCCAGTATGATGCCCACATAGGTGCCCTCCCTACAGTATGATGTTCCCTCAGTACCCGCACACAATACAGTGCCCACCCAGTATGATGCCCACATAGGTGCCCTCCATACAGTATGATGTTCCCTCAGTACCCGCACACCATAGTGCCACCCCCAGTATGATGCCCACATAGGTGCCCTCCATACAGTATGATGTTCCCTCAGTACCCGCACACAATACAGTGCCCCCCCCGTATGATGCCCAAATAGGTGCCCTCAATACAGTATGATGTTCCCTCAGTACCCGCACACAATACAGAGCCCCCCCCAGTATGATGCCCACATAGCCGCCCTTAATACAGTATGATGTTCCCTCAGTACCCGCACACAATAGTGCCACCCCCAGTATAATGCCCACATAGGTGCCCTCCATACAGTATGATGTTTCCTCAGTACCCGCACACAATAGTGCCACCCCCAGTATAATGCCCACATAGGTGCCCTCCATACAGTATGATGTTTCCTCAGTACCCGCACACAATACAGTGCCCCCCCAGTATGATGCCAACATAGGTGTCCTCCATACAGTATGATGTTCCCTCAGTGCCCCCCCAGTATGATGCCCACATAGGTGTCCTCCATACAGTATGATGTTCTCTTAGTACCCGCACACAATAGTGCCCCCCCCCAGTATGATGCCCACATAGGTGTCCTCCATACAGTATGATGTTCCGTCAGTACCCGCACACAATACAGAGCCCCCCCCAGTATGATGCCCACGTAGGTGTCCTCCATACAGTATGATGTTCCCTCAGTACCCGCACACAATAGTGCCCCCCCAGTATGATGCCAACATAGGTGCCCTCCATACAGTATGATGTTCCCTCAGTGCCCCCCCAGTATGATGCCCACATAGGTGCCCTCCATACAGTGTGATGTTCCCTCAGTACCCGCACACAATACAGAGCCCCCCCAGTATGATGCCCACATAGGTGCCCTCCATACAGTGTGATGTTCCCTCAGTACCCGCACACAATACAGAGCCGCCCACATAGGTGCCCTCCATACAGTGTGATGTTCCCTCAGTATGATGCCCACATAGGTGCCCTCCATACAGTGTGATGTTCCCTCAGTACCCGCTTACAATACAGTGCCCCCAGTATGATGCCCACATAGGTGCCCTCCATACAATGTGATGTTCCCTCAGTACCCGCACACATATGAGCCCCCTCAGTATGATGCCCACATAGGTGCCCTCCATACAGTATGATGTTCCCTCAGTACCCGCTTACAATACAGAGGCCCCCCCCAGTATGATGCCACATAGGAGCCCTCCATACAGTATGATGTTCCCTCAGTACCCTCACACAATACAGAGCCGCCCCCCCCATATGATGCCCACATAGGTGCCCTCCATACAGTGTGATGTTCCCTCAGTACCCGCACACAATAGTGCCACCCCCAGTATGATGCCCACATAGGTGCCCTCCCTACAGTATGATGTTCCCTCAGTACCCGCACACAATACAGTGCCCACCCAGTATGATGCCCACATAGGTGCCCTCCATACAGTATGATGTTCCCTCAGTACCCGCACACAATAGTGCCACCCCCAGTATGATGCCCACATAGGTGCCCTCCCTACAGTATGATGTTCCCTCAGTACCCGCACACAAAACAGTGCCCCCCCAGTATGATGCCCACATAGGTGCCCTCAATACAGTATGATGTTCCCTCAGTACCACTTTTACAATACAGACCCCCAGTATGATGCCCACATAGCCGCCCTCCATACAGTATGATGTTCCCTCAGTACCCGCACACAATAGTGCCACCCCCAGTATAATGCCCACATAGGTGCCCTCCATACAGTATGATGTTTCCTCAGTACCGCACACAATACAGGTACCCCCAGTATGATGCCAACATAGGTGTCCTCCATACAGTATGATGTTCCCTCAGTGCCCCCCACAGTATGATGCCCACATAGGTGTCCTCCATACAGTATGATGTTCTCTTAGTACCCGCACACAATAGTGCCCCCCCCAGTATGATGCCAACATAGGTGTCCTCCATACAGTATGATGTTCCCTCAGTGCCCCCCCAGTATGATGCCCACATAGGTGTCCTCCATACAGTATGATGTTCTCTTAGTACCCGCACACAATACAGAGCCCCCCAGTATGATGCCCACATAGGTGCCCTCCATACAATGTGATGTTCCCTTAGTACCCGCACACAATACAGAGCCCCCCCTCAGTATGATGCCCACATAGGTGCCCTCCATACAGTATGATGTTCCCTCAGTACCCGCACACAATACAGAGGCCCCCCCCCAGTATGATGCCCACATAGGAGCCCTCCATACAGTATGATGTTCCCTCAGTACCCTCACACAATACAGAGCCGCCCCCATATGATGCCCACATAGGTGCCCTCCATACAGTGTGATGTTCCTCAGTACCCGCACACAATACAGAGCCGCCCACATAGGTGCCCTCCATACAGTGTGATGTTCCCTCAGTATGATGCCCACATAGGTGCCCTCCATACAGTGTGATGTTCCCTCAGTACCCGCACACAATACAGTGCCCCCCAGTATGATGCCCACATAGGTGTCCTCCATACAGTATGATATTCCCTCAGTACCCGCACACAATGCAGTGCCCCCAGTATGATGCCCACATAGGTGCCCTCCATACAGTATGATGTTCCCTCAGTACCCGCACACAATAGTGCCCCCCCAGTATGATGTCCCACATAGAGTGCCCTCCATACAGTATGATGTTCCCTCAGTACCCGCACACAATAGTGCCACCCCAGTATGATGCCCACATAGGTGCCCTCCATACAGTATGATGTTCCCTCAGTACCCGCACACAATACAGAGCCCCCCAGTATGATGCCCACATAGGTGCCCTCAATACAGTATGATGTTCCCTCAGTACCCGCACACAATAGTGCCACCCCTAGTATGATGCCCACATAGGTGTCCTCCATACAGTATGATGTTCCTTAGTGCCCGTTTCACAGTAGTGCCCCCCAGTATGATGCCAACATAGGTGTCCTCCATACAGTATGATGTTCCCTCAGTTGCCCCCAGTATGATGCCCACATAGGTGTCCTCCATACAGTATGATGTTCTCTTAGTACCCGCACACAATAGTGCCCCCAGTATGATGCCCACATAGGTGTCCTCCATACAGTATGATGTTCCGTCAGTACCCGCACACAATACAGAGCCCCCCACAGTATGATGCCCACATAGGTGCCCTCCATACAGTATGATGTTCCATCAGTACCCGCACAATACAGAGCCCCCACAGTATGATGCCCACATAGGTGCCCTCCATACAGTATGATGTTCCCTCAGTACCCGCACACAATAGTGCCACCCCCAGTATGATGCCCACATAGGTGCCCTCCCTACAGTATGATGTTCCCTCAGTACCCGCATTACAATACAGTGCCCACCCAGTATGATGCCCACATAGGTGCCCTCCATACAGTATGATGTTCCCTCAGTACCCGCACACCATAGTGCCACCCCAGTATGATGCCCACATAGGTGCCCTCCATACAGTATGATGTTCCCTCAGTACCCGCACACAATACAGTGCCCCCAGTATGATGCCCAAATAGGTGCCCTCAATACAGTATGATGTTCCCTCAGTACCCGCACACAATACAGAGCCCCCAGTATGATGCCCACATAGCCGCCCTTAATACAGTATGATGTTCTCTCAGTACTCCGCACACAATAGTGCCACCCCAGTATAATGCCCACATAGGTGCCCTCCATACAGTATGATGTTTCCTCAGTACCCGCACACAATAGTGCCACCCCAGTATAATGCCCACAGGTGCCCTCCATACAGTATGATGTTTCCTCAGTACCCGCACACAATACAGTGCCCCCCCAGTATGATGCCAACATAGGTGTCCTCCATACAGTATGATGTTCCCTCAGTGCCCCCCAGTATGATGCCCACATAGGTGTCCTCCATACAGTATGATGTTCTCTTAGTACCCGCACACAATAGTGCCCCCCCCCAGTATGATGCCCACATAGGTGTCCTCCATACAGTATGATGTTCCGTCAGTACCCGCACACAATACAGAGCCCCCCCCAGTATGATGCCCACGTAGGTGTCCTCCATACAGTATGATGTTCCTCAGTACCCGCACACAATAGTGCCCCCCAGTATGATGCCAACATAGGTGCCCTCCATACAGTATGATGTTCCCTCAGTGCCCCCCAGTATGATGCCCACATAGGTGCCCTCCATACAGTGTGATGTTCCCTCAGTACCCGCACACAATACAGAGCCCCCAGTATGATGCCCACATAGGTGCCCTCCATACAGTGTGATGTTCCTCAGTACCCGCATACAATACAGAGCCGCCACATAGGTGCCCTCCATACAGTGTGATGTTCCTCAGTATGATGCCCACATAGGTGCCCTCCATACAGTGTGATGTTCCTCAGTACCCGCACACAATACAGTGCCCCCAGTATGATGCCCACATAGGTGCCCTCCATACAATGTGATGTTCCCTCAGTACCCGCACACAATACAGAGCCCCTCAGTATGATGCCCACATAGGTGCCCTCCATACAGTATGATGTTCCCTCAGTACCCGCATCACAATACAGAGGCCCCCAGTATGATGCCACATAGGAGCCCTCCATACAGTATGATGTTCCTCAGTACCCTCACAATACAGAGCGCTCCCCATATGATGCCCACATAGGTGCCCTCATACAGTGTGATGTTCCCTCAGTACCCTTTTTAATAGTGCTGCCACCCCAGTATGATGCCCACAACAGTGTGATGTTCCTCAGTACCCGCACACAATAGTGCCACCCCCAGTATGATGCCCACATAGGTGCCCTCCCTACAGTATGATGTTCCTCAGTACCCGCACACAATACAGTGCCCACCCAGTATGATGCCCACATAGGTGCCCTCCATACAGTATGATGTTCCTCAGTACCCGCACACCATAGTGCCACCCCCAGTATGATGCCCACATAGGTGCCCTCCCTACAGTATGATGTTCCCTCAGTACCCGCACACAAAACAGTGCCCCCCCAGTATGATGCCCACATAGGTGCCCTCAATACAGTATGATGTTCCTCAGTACCCGCACACAATACAGACCCCCCAGTATGATGCCCACATAGCCGCCCTCCATACAGTATGATGTTCCCTCAGTACCCGCACACAATAGTGCCACCCCAGTATAATGCCCACATAGGTGCCCTCCATACAGTATGATGTTTCCTCAGTACCCGCACACAATACAGTGCCCCCCCAGTATGATGCCAACATAGGTGTCCTCCATACAGTATGATGTTCCCTCAGTGCTCCCCAGTATGATGCCCACATAGGTGTCCTCCATACAGTATGATGTTCTCTTAGTACCCGCACACAATAGTGCCCCCCCCAGTATGATGCCAACATAGGTGTCCTCCATACAGTATGATGTTCCCTCAGTGCCCCCCCAGTATGATGCCCACATAGGTGTCCTCCATACAGTATGATGTTCTCTTAGTACCCGCACACAATACAGAGCCCCCCCCCAGTATGATGCCCACATAGGTGCCCTCCATACAATGTGATGTTCCCTTAGTACCCGCACACAATACAGAGCCCCCCCTCAGTATGATGCCCACATAGGTGCCCTCCATACAGTATGATGTTCCCTCAGTACCCGCACACAATACAGAGGCCCCCCAGTATGATGCCCACATAGGAGCCCTCCATACAGTATGATGTTCCCTCAGTACCCTCACACAATACAGAGCCGCCCCCCCCATATGATGCCCACATAGGTGCCCTCCATACAGTGTGATGTTCCCTCAGTACCCGCACACAATACAGAGCCGCCCACATAGGTGCCCTCCAAGTCCATACAGTGTGATGTTCCCTTCAGTATGATGCCCACATAGGTGCCCTCCATACAGTGTGATGTTCCCTCAGTACCCGCACACAATACAGTGCCCCCCAGTATGATGCCCACATAGGTGTCCTCCATACAGTATAATGTTCCCTCAGTGCCCCCCAGTATGATGCCCATATAGGTGTCCTCCATACAGTATGATGTTTCCTCAGTACCCGCACACAATAGTGCCCCCCCAGTATGATGCCCACATAGGTGCCCTCCATACAATATGATGTCCCCTCAGTACCCGCACACAATAGTGCCCCCCCCCCAGTATGATGTTCCCTCAGTACCTGCACACAATAGTGCCCTCCATACAGTATGATGTTCCCTCAGTACCCGCACACAATACAGAGCCCCCCCCCCCCAGTATGATTCCCACATGGGTGCCCTCCATACAGTGTGATGTTCCCTCAGTACCCGCACACAATACAGAGCCCCCCCCCCCCCCAGTATGATGCCCACATAGGTGCCCTCCATACAGTATGATGTAGGGGTCGACCGATATTGATTTTTTAGAGCCGATACCGATATTCTGTGAACTTTCAGGCCGATAGCCGATATTTTATACCGATATTTTGCGACTTTTTGGGCACGGCGATATGTTTTTTTATTTATTGTTTATATATTTTATATGTAAAATTGGAAAAGGGTTAATTTATAATAATTAATTAAATATTTTGGTGTTTTTTTACTACTTTAAATTTTTTAACTTTTTATTTTATTACCATTTCCCCCCTTAGGTGTAGAACCTGGGCTCTTTACATCCCTTGTCCTATTCACCCTAATAGAGATCTATCAGGGTGAATAGGACCTCACACTGTCCCTGCTGCCCTGTGCTATGGGCACACAGCAGCAGGAACCATGGCAGCCTGGACTTCAGTAGCGTCTTGGCTGCCATGGTAACCGATCGGAGCCCCAGCATTACACTGCTGCGGCTCCGATCAGAAGAGAGGAGGTGGGGGACCCTGTGGCCACTGCCACCAATGATATCCGTACTGAAGGGATGGGGGATGGGGGAGGACGCACTGGCCACCAATGTTTTTTATACTGTGGAAAGGGGGGGCTGAGGGCTCACTGGCCTCCAATGATAATAAGGTTTAGGATATTACAAACGCATGAATTAGAAGCACATTGCCCAGACCCTGCCTCTGATAGAGCGGTGCGGCACCTGAGGGGTTAATTGCCGCAGATCGCAGTGCTCTATCAGAGGCAGGGTCTGGGCAATGTGCTTCTAATGCCTGCGTTTGTAATATTTTAAACCTTATTATCATTGGTGGCCAGTGCGCCCTCAGCCCCTCCTCTTCTCTCCACTGACAGCGCGGCACAGGGGGAGGGAGAGACACTGCCTCCTTCTCCCCTGTGCTGCTGAGGGAACATGGCCGCGCTGAGACCGGCGCGCTCATGTTCTGTGATAGCACAGTTATCGGTATATCGGCCTGGTTAGGGGCCGATACCGATAACTGTGCAAATCATGAATATCGGCCGATAATATCGGCCAAACTGATAATCGGTCGACCCCTAGTATGATGTTCCCTCAGTACCCGCACACAATAGTGCCACCCCCAGTATGATGCCCACATAGGTGCCCTCCATACAGTATGATGTTCCCTCAGTACCCGCACACAATACAGAGCCCCCCCCCCCCCCAGTATGATGCCCACATAGGTGCCCTACATACAGTATGTTGTTCCCTCAATACCTGCACACAATACAGTGCCCCCCAGTATGATGCCCACATTGGAGCCCTCCATACAGTATGATGTTCCCTCAGTACCCGCACACAATACAGAGCCCCCCCCCCCCAATATGATGCCCACATAGGTGCCCTCCGTTTTGCGGACAAGGATAGGCATTGTTACAATGGATCCCTCCAAAAAACGGATGCAATACGGATGTATTCGTTCGCCTTCGTTAAAGAGTAACTGTACTCCGTTATTTTGAGCATCAGTTGTGCTCAGTTAGCATCAGTTTGCACTAAAAAGAACTAGGGATGTCCCGATACCATTTTTTTAAGACCGAGTACGAGTACCGATACTTTTATTTAAGTACTCGCCGATACCAATTACCGATACCTCGTATAAACAGCCCCGCAGTTACTGATAGCAATGAAAAAAATTAAAGCTGGAATTTGGTTGCTATGAATAACGGCTTTTCTTTTCCTTTGTACAAGTGTTAATAAATTAATAAATGGTAATATAATAGCGTTTTCAAACCAATGTGCCTCCAGGGGGATCTGTTTTTGGGGGATCTGTGGAGGACACACTGTTGTGGAGGATCTGTGGAGGACACACTGTTGTGGAGGATCTGTGGATGTCACCGTTATGGGGGGGATCTGTGGATGACGCACTGTTATGGGGGATCTGTGGATAACACAGTGTTATGGGGGGGGATCTGTGGATGACGCACTGTTATGGGGGATCTGTGGATGATACACTGTTATGGAGGATCTGTGGATGACGCACTGTTATGGGGGATCTGTGGGTGACACTGTTATGGGGGATCTGTGGACTGCACCGTTATGGGGGGGACCTGTGGACGGCACCGTTATGGGGGGGACCTGTGGACGGCACCGTTATGGGGGGACCTGTGGACGTCACCGTTATGGGGGGACCTGTGGACGTCACCGTTATGGGGGGACCTGTGGACGTCACCGTTATGGGGGACCTGTGGACGTCACCGTTATGGGGGGACCTGTGGACGTCACCGTTATGGGGGACCTGTGGGCGTCACCGTTATGGGGGGACCTGTGGGCGTCACCGTTATGGGGGGACCTGTGGGCGTCACCGTTATGGGGGACCTGTGGACGTCACCGTTATGGGGGGACCTGTGGGCGTCACCGTTATGGGGGGACCTGTGGACGTCACCGTTATGGGGGGACCTGTGGGCGTCACCGTTATGGGGGGACCTGTGGGCGTCACCGTTATGGGGGACCTGTGGACGTCACCGTTATGGGGGACCTGTGGACGTCACCGTTATGGGGGACCTGTGGACGTCACCGTTATGGGGGGACCTGTGGGCGTCACCGTTATGGGGGACCTGTGGACGTCACCGTTATGGGGGACCTGTGGACGTCACCGTTATGGGGGACCTGTGGACGTCACCGTTATGGGGGGACCTGTGGACGTCACCGTTATGGGGGACCTGTGGACGTCACCGTTATGGGGGGACCTGTGGACGTCACCGTTATGGGGGGACCTGTGGACGTCACCGTTATGGGGGACCTGTGGACGTCACCGTTATGGGGGGACCTGTGGACGTCACCGTTATGGGGGACCTGTGGACGTCACCGTTATGGGGGGACCTGTGGACGTCACCGTTATGGGGGACCTGTGGACGTCACCGTTATGGGGGACCTGTGGACGTCACCGTTATGGGGGGACCTGTGGACGTCACTGTTATGGGGGGACCTGTGGACGTCACTGTTATGGGGGGGACCTGTGGACGTCACTGTTATGGGGGGACCTGTGGACATCACTGTTATGGGGGGCCTGTGGACATCACTGTTATGGGGGATCTGTGGATGAGGCTGTAATGGGGGGATCTATGGATGAGGCTGTAATGGGGGGATCTGTGGATGACACTGTTAGGGGCTATGTGGATGACACATATATAGCATCTTATGCTATATACATGTCATCCACAGATCCCCCATTAGTGTCGGGGCTGGTGCAGCTTGACTCATACACCGGCCTCGCAGCTGCTATATTGTGTTTCATTAACCCTAACTTACTGTGCCCGTGATTACTAACTATTATGCGCAGTCCCTCCATGCTCCTGCCCTGCGCCTTCTGTAATCATAAAGTGGGCGGAGCGGGCAGGCGGGACATGAGGCGCATGGAGGAACTGAGAGCTCAAGCTGCCCGATTCCTCCATGCGCCTCATGTCCCGCCTGCCTGCTCCGCCCACTTTATGATTACAGAAGGCGCGCGGGGCAGGAGCATGGAGGGACTGCGCATTAATAGTTCGTAATCACGGGCACAGTAAGTTAGGGTTAATGAAACACAATATAGCCGCTGCCGAACCGGAACTTCCGGTATCGGCAGTGGTATCGGCGACATTTTTACGAGTACAAGTACTCGTGAAAATGCCGGTATCGGTCCCGATACCGATACTAGTATCGGTATCGGGACATCCCTAAAAAGAACTGATCCGTCTTTTTTGAGCATCCGTTTGCATCAGTTTTTGTCAGCTCCATCAAAGATCCGTTATTTTAGATGTAAGAAATAGTCCTGCAACAAGACTTTTTCTCCCATCTAAAATAACGTATCTCTAAGATGCCTAAAATACAGGATGCGTTTTTTTTTTCTAACCAGAAGAACTGAAAACAAAACGGTGATGTGAATGCACCCTAAGGAGATTCAGCACCCTGCCTAAGCCACGTCCAAGGCATCACACTGAGCCAGCTGGAGTCCTACGCTGTACGGATGAGGGACAAGCACCACAAAACAGCTGTCTATGGATGGATATGACATCCGGAAAGTCGAATTTTGACTTATAGGACATGCCTCCTTGGCTAGACCAGGATCTAAAAAGAAGCACATGACTTAAAAAGGTTTTCCGAGATTTTAATACTGATTACCTATCCTCAGTATAGGTCATCAGTATCTGATCAGTGAGGGCCTGGGACCCCTGCTGATCATCTGTTTGAAAAGACACCGGCAGTCCTGTGAGCACCGCTACCTTTTCACAGCTTACCAAGCGCCGTACATTGTATAGCGGCTGTGCTTGGTATCGTGCTTAAGCCTCTTTCACACTTGCGTTGTGAAGATCCGGCGTGCACTTCCGTCGCCGGAATGCACGCCGGATCCGGCACAACGCAAGTGAACTGAAAGCATTTGAAGACTGATCAGTCTTCAAAATGCTTTCAGTGTTACTATGGCAGCCAGGACGCTACTAGCGTCCTGGTTGCCATAGTAGCAGTGGGGAGCAGGGGAGCGGCATACTTACATTCCGTGCGGCTCCCGGGGCGCTCCTGAATGACGTCAGAGCGCCCCACGCGCATGGATCACGTGGTCCATGCGATCACGTGATCTATGCACTGGGGCGCCCTGACGTCATCCTGGAGCGTCCCGGGAGCTGCACGGAATGTAAGTATGCCGCTCCCCCGCTCTCCCTACTCTTTACTATGGCAACCAGGACTTAGCGTCCTGGCTGCCATAGTATCCATTGACAAAAGGCTAAACGTCGGATCCGGCGATGCGCGGAAACGACGTTTAGCTAAAGGCCGGATCCGGACTGTTAAGACACCTCCTGTGTCTTTAAACCAAACCGCCGTTTAGTAGACCTTCCCCGGCTGCTGTACACATAACCTCCGTTCGCATAAACTGGATGGCACGAACCAAATGCAGGGGAAGCGGCAATCTCACGAACGGCTCCAAACACACGAACGGTAATCCACGAACTGCTGCAAGCCGCCGAACGATCACACTCACCAAGCGGCTTCCATTTCCATTCAGCAGTCTCTAAACGCCAATAATAAATCCCCCCAATAACGAGACAGAAGCTCCGCATTGAGGGTCAAATAAGAACTCATTTAATGACCACACAAGCATTTCCTTTTATACACATTTTACAACAAGGTTACCACCCACGTGGTATAAACATAGCAGCCAATCATTTACAGTGTCACATTTTAAACAGAACCCCTTCGTCAATGTACATTTAATAACCACACTGACATCGTCCGTGATCCAATCAACAACACAATGACATTGTCCGTGATACAATCAACAACACAATGACATTGTCTGTGATACAATCAACAACACAATGACATTGTCTGTGATCCAATCAACAACACAATGACATTGTCTGTGATACAATCAACAACATAAAAGTTAGGAATCCAGGCAATAACAGGTGTTCGGCAGAAAAAGTGTCCGTTTTTAGTTCCATGAAAATAGAGCCGAACACCGCTGGGCTTTCGGATAGTTTAAAATGGCCGCTGCCTCGTGGTCGACATACGAACGGAATGCAAACAGACGAATACAGCAGGGAAACAAGCATTAAAAAAGAATAATCAGACAGATGGTTCTGTCACACGGACTAATTCCCTTCAATGGGCATTAATTCCGGATCCGGCGTTACGGCATGTCTTCCGGATTTTTGGACGGAGACAAATCCGCAGCATGCTGCGCTTTTGTCAACGTCCAAAAAACGTTGACATACTGAACGGAAGACATCCTGATGCATCCTGAACAGATTTCTCTCCATTCAGGATGCATGGGGATAATCCTGATCAGTAGCTTTCCGTCCTAGAGCCCCGAGGACAGATCTCTAGGACGGAAAGCTAAAACGCTAGTGTGAAAGAGGCCTTAGCTCCATTCACTTCTATAGGGCTAAGCTACTCCTAGGCCACGTGACCAATGAAAGTGTCATCACTGGCCTAGGGTAAGCTGTGAGAAGGACATGGTTCTACTGCGAGTGCCACAACCTTCCCGAACAGTAAGGATCCAGGGTGTCGGGCCACTGCCGATCAGGTCATCAATATTAAAATCTCAGAAAACCCCTTTAATTGGTTGCTCTGAGCAACACTGCACAGTTTTCGTAAATGAGGCCTACAGACCAATGGTTCATCATCAGCCTGAATTATGGCCTCCACTGTTTGTTCTCGGAGTGCCTCACGTAACATGTATATTGGCAGGTAGATGCTTTTGTGTCCTTCTGCTGGAGCCTTCCCGGGGGAATGGTTCCTGCTTATGTAAGACTGACATAAACTCTATGTGAGGTGCTTCTTTTCAGCAGCACCAGCAGTTTACCGACTGAAAAGGTGTCATTAATTTATGTGAAGCGACAGAATTCTTCGGGAGGACGGTGTTTGCTTCTGCACACGCTGCTAATTCCAGGCTCCAGGTGCTGCACGGTAACAAGCAGACATAACAGGTCACGCATTAGTTATGCACGGCTAGTATGTAATTCCGCAGCTGGAGAGCGCCCGCAATATTAACACGTTTCCTCGCGCCACGTCCAAAGCATGACCTGAGGTGAACAATTTATCTGTTAGGAATATTGTAGCTGCCAATAGATTGCTCTTGTTTTCAGCTTTAAATGATGTCTCTAAATTGCTGTTATCGCGTGGAGCTGCTGGCGGGGCAGAGCTGCAAGTGTTCAACTGTGAGATTAGCTAAGACGCAGCTACGCATTGCTTCTCTCTATTAGTTTTGCCTCCATGTTTCTTAAATTGTCACTGCATACACCAGTTTCCCTGAATTCTCAAATAGGGTTTCTAGATTAGCCATAGGTACTCGTGCTGAATCCTCAATGTGACCCATTCCACCCCGTCTTCCTGACGAAGTGACTGTGCCTTTTCCTATGTGAGTGTTACTATTACATTAGTAAATGGGAATATTTGATTTTGCAGTATTGTTGTGGAGAATAGTGTGGTTGTCGATGTATGACTCCAACCTAAAGGATGTAATTGTAAGTACAACATTTGAGGGACTTGTCGGGGGAATTTTTGAAGTCAGTTTTGCTTTGACACAATTTGCGGCAAATTTGTCACACATTTGATAAAATTAGTGCTTAATTAAAAATAACACTCAGATCTGCCATGATAAATCTGGCATACATCTCCTCACCTAGCTAACAGACCCAATTTGCCACCCACATGTGGGGAGAGTGATGTTTTTCTGCAGAGTTTCAGCTCTGTAGCCAGAAGAAGTTCTGATAATTCCAGGTCTAGGGACCGGTGGCCATCTTCATCTCTGGGTCAAACCTCAGTAGATGTGATCAGCCCCGAAGAGGGTAACCAGTTTAGATCCCCCCACACATCCAGCCTGCTTTCATTGGTGCATGAAAGAGCAGAAAAAAGCAGAGGGGCCAGGTAGTTGGTGGTTCTCCTACTGTCTCCTAACCTTTTGCTTCGGTGTGTATTGCCCAGCCATAACATAAAGTAGGCTTGGCAATACATGCATGGCATTTTTTATTGCAGACTTTGAAGCATACAGATTTCATTCTATGCATTGCATTGGATGAAATCTTCAATGATCTGTTGCATTTCCACAGCAGATTTGAAAATCCAAAGCATGTTTAGACTCCTCTGTTCAAACCCCATTTACTTCCATTGTACTAGTGCGGATTTCAACACCATAATATGTGCATTCCCTCTTATTTGACTTCCATTGTCTCAAGACCAGTGGAGACCACAGACGGCAGAGAACCCCAGTGCAAGAAGAGTGCATGGGCCCCTTGAACCCAAAAAGCTTGTGCGATAGGTGCAGGTCTGGGACCCGCTGCTGTCTCCAGAATGGGACCCCCTTAGTGAACATGCGTGGCCACCCTCCATTAATTTCTATGGGAGTTCCAAAAAATTTCTGGCAGTTCCATATTGGTGAATTAAGTTGTAGGCGCACTTGTGCGGTGTTACAATCGCTTTTCAGAAAGCAACAATAGTTTGGAAATGTAAATATGTTAAAATATAACTTGATATATAAAAACATAAAAATATATTTATTTCTCTCCCCTCAGGAAACAATGGCTTCTGCCCCATCTGTGAATGTGGAAAGCCTTCGAGAAGTGCTTGAGTGCCCCATATGTATGGAGACATACACTGAAGAACAGTTGAGGCCAAAACTCCTACAGTGTGGTCATACCACATGTAAGCAATGCCTTGATAAGCTTTTAGCCAGCGCTATTAATGGAGTGCGCTGCCCTTTCTGTAGTCGGGTAACGCGTGTCACAGGTTCATCCCAGTTGACTGATAACTTGACAGTTTTGAAAATCATGAACACTGCAGAACTGGGCCAAGCTGTCTCAGGATTAATGTGCAGGACATGCAACCAAAGGTTGCCACGGAGGTACTGCAGAAGTTGTGCTTTAGTGATCTGTGAAATATGCGGAGAAGCAGAGCATCATCCTCCAGAACACACTGTACTTTCAATGGCAGACGCCGCAAATGAGCGTCGACAGAACATTCAAGAGAAGCTTACAAGTTTTAAACAGTCTATTCAGGACCTGCGCAACAGAAAAGCCTCACTAGACAGCCTTTCCTCACATGTAAAGTGCAAGTACAAATTAGTTATGCAAGATTACAGTAAAGAAGAAATCAACGTACAGGAGGAGTTGTCGCGTTCACGCAAGCATTTTACATCTTCCTTGTATGAGGTTGAAAAATTAAACAATCAGGTGATGGACGAGCAAGCTTACCTTCTCAACATAGCTGAAGTACAGATTATATCAAGGTGTGACTACCTTTTGCTAAAGATGAAACAGTCAGATTTAGCTCTTTTGGAAGAGTCTGTGGAGGAAGATGAACCCAACATGGTAGCTAATTTACCACAAAACCTTACACTACAAGATGTAGAGTTTCTCAAGGTGGGACATGTTGGTCCTGTACAGGTAGGACAAGTGATCAAGAAGCCTTACAATGTGAATTTAGATAACCCTAACCAAGATGAGTTTCCCATGGCTTTGAGCAATGATGTTGGGGCATTGGCAGAAGATCTGAGCCATGTTCAGCCATGTACATCAACTCCCATTATCCAACTTGCAGATACTGCATGTAACTTACAGCAATGTCAGTTTCTGAGGAAGATGGGATCTAAGGGTAATATGCCAGGAATGTTTAACCTACCTGTCAGTATCCATGTTACAGCACCAGGGGAGGTACTTGTTGCTGACAGAGGTAACTGCAGGATTCAGGTTTTCAACAGAAAAGGCTTTTTGAGAGAAATAAGACGAAGTCCTACTGGAATTGACACTTTTGTGCTAAGCTTCCTTGGTGCAGATCTTCCTAACTTGATTCCATTGTCAGTAACTATGAACTGCCATGGACTAATAGGTGTGACAGATAATTATGATAACTCTGTAAAGGTATATACAATGGAAGGACACTGTATTGCCTGCCATAGAAGTCAACTAAGCAAACCATGGGGAATTGCTGCCATGCCTTCTGGTCAGTTTGTGGTAACTGATGTGGAAGGAGGAAAGCTGTGGTGTCTGACTGTAGACCGGAGCCTTGGAGTTGTCAAATACAGTCGACTTTGTAGTGCTGTGCGGCCAAAGTTTGTAACGTGTGACCAGCAAGGGACTGTATACTTCACGCAAGGACTCGGCCTGAACTTGGAAAACCGTCAGTATGAGCATAATCTTGAAGGAGGTTTTTCCATTGGCTCAGTGGGAGCTGATGGGCAACTGGGTCGTCAAATCAGCCACTTCTTCTCCGAGAACGAGGACTTCCGTTGTATTGCAGGAATGTGTGTTGGGGCACGGGGAGATTTAATTGTGGCAGATAGTGGACGGAAGGAAATTCTTCATTTTCCTAAAAGCGGAGGGTACAGTGTCTTAATCAAAGAGGGCTTGACCTGTCCTGTTGGAGTTTCTATAACTCCTAAGGGGCAGCTTTTAGTGTTAGATTGTTGGGATCATTGTATTAAAATCTACAGTTACCACACACGCAGGTATTCCTCACCTTGAAACAAACTGACTTAGATCCCTGAGTCTTTGCTTTGGCAATATGCTTTCATGCACTTTAAAAAGAAAAATGCAATCTATGCACCACTCAGCATTTTCCATTCCACCTAAGAATCCTACTCAAAAGGAACAGAAAGTGTAACCATATAACCACCGATGGATGCAGAATGCTGAAAATAAAGCTTGTAACATACAGCAGAGGCTTTAAGGTGTCAATAGCTAAAATAAATCAATGTTCTTGTCTTTATTGTAAGGAGTATTGCACCAACCTAATATCCTAGTTTCCAGTATCAGTCCTTATCATGTCAGCTATTCTTTCTGTATCCACTGGTAAAACAACTGTTGCTAACACAGAGGAAAAGGAGCATCTCTAAAACCGTCAACGGCCTGGCTTGGCCATTGTTCCAGGCATAAAGGAAGCGCCTGCAAGTATTATGGACAGAATTTTACAGCGACTCAAATCCAATTAGATATACGTGGAGAGTTAGCATTCTGCGTACTTTGTAGAGAAAGATGTCTATGACTGGGTTCACACTGCACGGTTGCCACTCTTTCCAAAGCCAAAAACTGGATTATATTCTAAAGAGATGAGTATATAATTTTAACATGTGGCTTCCAAGCAATATTTACCTGGCCTTGTGGTAGAACAAGCAGCAGTGCTCTAATCTGTTATTGCTATTCTGTATGTGAAAAATTAACAAAGCAGCTGCTGTGCGAGTAGTGAAACCTTCTACGTGCTTCGTTTTTTATGCAGATTGAATAAGTTGGTTAGTAAATATTTTCGACGTTTCAGGCTGAGTTGCTTAATATATCTAAACATGACAAGAGAGGCGCATTTGACATGTGACAATAAAGAAACACTAAATGTAGAAAATTCACTAAAGATTTGCAAGCAATTCCTTCCTAAAACATTTTCCTTTTGATCCTATTTTATTTCATTTTTCAACTAAGAAATATAGGGAAACCTTCACTATGGCCCTGATTTGTCAAGGCTAGCATGTTCCACGGCGGTTTTATAGGGGCCTGTGCTGTTGAAGGGGCATATAATTTAAGAGCAGATTTCATCATAAATGACTTGCCTTCTCCAGCTCTCTGTGCACCAGACTGAAATCTCCAGCAGCTCGGAGCTGCCTTTTAGATTTCAGTCATTAGTTAACCAGCCGGGGTCGATGGCCCTGCCCTTGCTACACCCCCACATCGTGAGTGCATTCAAAAGTTGCAGTGCCAAAAAGAAGTGTAAGGGGAATGATAAATTCCCCCATATGTGGCCAAGAAAATCAGCCAGATCACCTCTGCTGCTCCTCTGTAATACTGGATCCCTCCAATTTCATACAGAGAAACTTGCTTCTAGGAGTGAATACCTCTGTATGCATCCATACAGGCTTTGTGCAGATAGCTTTGGTGTGAATGACACTCCATTTAAGGACCCTACAGTTGCCTTTGGGCCAATGTACAGAAATATAAAAGTGTACTTAAAGGGGTTCTCCAGGAATCGAGAAAATGAAAATACTTAAATATTAATTAATTATAACTATATTCCCAAATACCTTTCATTATTTATAATGGCTTGTTTTGTCTAGGGAGCAATCTTTTGGAGAAATAAAATGGCAACTGTTCTATTGGTGTTCACAAAACCTGCCCTAATCACACAGCAGGACAAGTTACCTCACAACACTGTGCTAAAGAGCTGCCTCATCCTCCTCTCTGCTCTGACTGTCAGGGATTATGATCCTGAATACAGCTGATAAAATCTTCAGCTGAATCTCTAGGAATGGAAGTCATGAGGAGACATGAAGTACAGAGAGGAGGTGGGAATGTGGCTGATGAGCAGCAGCACTTTTATGCAGTCTCCATTACCACATCACCACAATCTGTCCTGCTCGTCCTCTCTGTATTTCATGTACTTCATAATCCCTGATAAGTAAAGCAGAAAGGAGGCTGAGGTAGCTCTTTATCTCAGTGTTGTGAAGTAACTTGTCCTCCTGTGTGATTGACAGGTTTTGTGTATACTAATATAACGGCGGCCATTTTATTTCCCCTGATGATTGCTCTCTAGCCAAAAAAACAAGTGTATGTATGTATGTGTGTGTGTGTGTGTGTGTATATATAATGTAAAACACAAAAGAGAAAACAGCAGCACAGCAATAGAATTGGGTGCAAATACCATACGACCGCTGGCTAGGCAGTCACAAGTCCATAGATCCAAAAATAAGGCAGCACTCCGGTTTCTTGTGAATAGTGAACCCTCTTTATTTTCCCATCCGTGACGTTTCAACCGCTCATTGCTGTCTTTATTAAGTACACTATTCACAAGAAACCAGAGTGCTGTCTTATTTTTGGATCTATATATATATATATATATATATATATATATATATATATATATAGATCCCAGAAGAGCAGCACTCCTGAGTTGAATGGTGATGACCCAATTTATTCAAGGCAGCGTTTCAGCCTACTCCATGAGGCCTTTGTCAAGCTTGACAAAGGCCTCATGGAGTAGGCTGAAACGTTGCCTTGGAACAAATTGGGTCATCACCATTCAACTCAGGAGTGCTGCCTCTTCTCTGGGATCTATATATGTGTGGAGGATTGTCCGTTCTCCTGAGGATTTTGCACCCGCCAAGCCCTTTGGACGTGCTGCTGCCTATCTCCAGATTTATATATATATATTAAGGTATTTAAAAATATATTTATACTAAAATAATATTTAAGTATTATTTTTCTTTTAGAGTGTTAATCTCATCACAAAGTGACAGCATATTGCTATGATATGCAGTAACTCTCTTTTTCCTATACATAGGCCCTCTCGTCCACGGACCCATTCATATAAATGATTAAATGACTTTGCAGTATGCCTTCACTTTCTAAGACATGAATAACTCTTCAGAGCTTACTGGCCCACATTTATCAATGTGAGAGCACGTAGATTCTGGCATAAGTTGCGTTAAAATGTTGCTCAATTTGACACATCTAGATTTAGAGATGTCTTCTATGCCTAGCCCAATAAGGGGTTGTGGTTTTACAAAAAAGGGGTGGGGCATAAGACAAGCTTTGGTTGTCTTAAGGTTTTACGCCCAAATTGCACCACAATTGTTTATTTTACTTACTTGTATAGCACTGGTATTTTCCGCAGAGCTTTATAGACATCAGCATCACACTGTCCCCAATGGAGCTCACATGTTAAGTTCCCTATTAGTATGTTTTTGGAATGTGGGAGAACACTGAAGTACCTGGAGGAACCCACGCACGTGAAAAACATGTGGATTGGAACCTAGGACCCCAGCGCTACAAGGCACCAGTGCTAACCACTGTGCTGCCCCACCCACAATTCTGCCATAAATTCTGTCTCAAACTAATCCAACAATTCACAGAAGGGAAAAAGAGACCCTCCCTAAAATATAATACTTTTAAACGATGAACACCATAGTGAAATATCCAAATTGCTGAATGATAAAATGGGTCCCTCAAAGCATAAGCCACAGGTGCAGACAGGGAGAGTATGCCGAGGATATCACGATACTTACCTGGCCAGAGAACCTCAAACCCTGAGTCACCATTCCTAAAGCAGAGTTGCCGCCACTGCCTTCAAATAGGGCTAACAGTGGGGTAAAGAGGATGCCCTAAACTAGTTTATATAGATAATATAGTGGCAAGTTATATATCACTATGAGCACTATGCTCAGTATATGTACCACCAGTAGGGTAACCAAACAACCACTAGGATATGATAATCTCAAAAGGTTGAACCCAAACTAGATGAAAACCTATATGTAGAGGTGTTGTGGTCCACCAGCATGGTAACAAAACAAATACATAGCAATAGTATCACATATACTGGCGCGTTCATCTCCCCCGTTAATATACGGGGTTCATCAGGGGAAAGTAAAGTAACAAGGCTGTGTAGATAGAAAAAATATATAGTTGATTAACACAGATGTTTAGACTTTCATCTACCCCCACATGGTCTGTAAGTCCACACTAGTCTAGACATATGGGGCAGAATATACTGCGTTACCCACGGTGATAACCGTGATACATTGTGTAACAATATAAATAGTGGGATAAATACGCTTATATTGCCAATGAATGCTCTGTAAAATTATATTCATGAGAAAGATAGTCATTCCCAATTAGACCAGACACAGAGTGTAAGTGCATGAGGGGCCCGGGCATTCTGGGTGACATAATAGGGAATGGATAACCCTTTTAAGTAGGTCCGGTGCTGGTTCATCGCTCCATTGCGGCAGTGAGCCACTGCCAATAGGTAATATAAAGCTAGACAAAAATGTCTAGAAATGCACCAAATTTATTATCCAGCCTGAACTACTAATACATTTGTTGCATGTTTAGACAGCCTGTCTAAGCCTGTCTAAGTTTACCTCATCTGTAAGTGGTCATGCAGAGTAACCAGCAGTTCATCCATCAGCTATTCCGCCTTCGGCATACATGTTTGGTTTGGCCAAGCATGTATGTGTTTTCGATGGGAAAAGCAGAGAGAGCTGCTGCCAGACACTTAGCTCTTTGGAGAACAAAAGAATTAGCTGCAAAAATTCAGTTTGCCAGACCCTTCTCTCCCGTGACATCATCTGTTGGGGAGAGTCGGGAGCGCCCCATAAACTTCAGATTGTTGGCTAACAATACACTAATGTTTATGGGGGCTTAAAGGATTAATAAAACCTGTCCTATTGTTCCTGTAAGGAAGTGGATAATTTTATAAAGCTTTGCATAAAAGGGACAATACACATCAAAATTATTTTATATACCTAAAATAAAATGTGTTAAAATATATTGTTCGTAGGTGTTTATATCAGCCATATGTACAGACCATAATACACTCTTTGACATTGAAATTGCAACACAAAGAAGAAAAAGTCATGGAATTATAGAAATCATCTGCACGCAACCAAACAGCTCCATCAAGCCATTGCCACTAGAGATGAGCGAATCGAAGCTGACGAAGTGGAATTCGATCCGAATTTCAGGAAAAATTTGATTTGCACCGAATGCGAATTTTCTCAGGCTTCGTGGTAACGAATTGCATTTTTTCCTAAAATGGCTGCTACACGTGTGAGGACATGGGGCAAGGAACTCTGGGAAGGTGGGATCACCCATAATGCCATACATGCAGCCAGCCAGCCCTGTGATGTCACAGCCCTATAACGCTAGGGACAGTTATTGGAAAGACTTGATTGTGGTGAAACAAAAACGATTTACAAGTGCAGAGAACGGATATGGAGGAATCATTCCACCAGCATTTGTGTTGAACAGGGTTCAGTCGGGGAGAAGACAGCCTGGGTAATTGGAACAATCCTATTACACCTTGGTGCACTGACTGGGGGGATAATTTTGCCATTATACAGCTCTGTAATTCCAGCAAACCTGTCTAGGGTGCAAGTGCTGTCGGATACAGGTATTAACAGGGTTTATCAGAAGTAAATATTTCTACGTTTTATTTGCCCTTGTGCCGTGCAGTTATATGTTCTAAAGCATTTTTTGGCTTGCATTAGTGGGAAAAATGGCTTATTAGCCGTTGTGTAGTGAAGGGCAAAAATTACAGCCCTTTTTTCTGTTTATTAGTGGAAAAAGAAAAAAATATATTTTCCGCTCTACGGTGCAGTTATCTTTTTTAAAGCCCTTTTTTACGTGTATTAGTGGGAAAAAGAAAAATATATTTGCTGCTCTGCGGTGCAGTGTTATATTCGGAAGCCCTGTATGCCGTGCATTAGTGGCGAAATAAATATATATTCGCCGTCCAGTGTTGAAAATCCTGTTGTGTAAAAGTAGAACAAAATTTGAGCCTAATTGACGTTCTGCGCTGCAGTTATATATTCTGAGGCCCTGTTTGCTGTGTATTAATGGCGAAATAAACATATATTCGCCATCCAGCATTGCATATATCTGTTGAAAAGCCTGTTGTGTAAAAGGAGAGGAAAATTTGGGCCTAATTGATGTTCTGCGCTGCAATGATATATTCTGAGGCCCTGTTTGCTGTGTATTAAGGGCGAAATAAAAATTATTTAATCTAACATTACGTCATACAGAGAAGTACCATGCTCTGCATAGGGGAGTGGCAGAGGCGTAAATGTTTCTGGCGCAGGCAGAGGTCGCAGGAGAGTAAGGGGGCGTGGCAGCAGGGGTCACAGCGAGAGGCCTGAGCTCCCGCTGTCATCTAGCGGTCGTGTTTTGACCAGCAACTCATCGGTTCTTGAATGGTCATCCACTTTGTCCCAAGTGACATCAGACACCCCAGCCAAAAGTCAGTGGGCTCCTCTGACACAATGCTTAGTTGGCATGGCCCAGGAGCAGGCCCTGTCTCTTCACCTGTCCTCAACCTGCCTCTGTCCTTTTCTGTTCCCTCAGCCAGAGAAGTATTCTATACTGTGGGCTCGGCTCTACTTTTCATCGAGGACCAGCTAATAGAGGACAGTCAGCAGCTACTGCCCAGCCAAGATCTGGAGGAACTATCCACCGCTTCCGCTACTAGGTGGGCAAGTACTAATGAGAGTGGCGTGGGAGCTGGTGTTGCAAGCGGTCAGGCTCCTTACCCAGAGACTGTGGAGTAGGACATCAGTGACGTGCAGACAGTACTCGATGATCATGTAGCTGATCACACTTGGGAGCCGGGCGACGAAGGGGCTTCATCATCATTGGGAGAAGAGGGTAGCAGCTTTGCCCATAGGCCAGCAAGTCGCTAGCGTAGCAGGGTGGCAGCAGTGGGAGGTCGGGAGCCAAATGTGTCTGGGATAGACCACCTGCTTTACAAAAGCCTACCTGCCTGGGAAGTAGCGGTGCACGGGTTCACATAGGCAGCGGCGGTAGCAGTCAGTGCGGAGTGTTGGGGGTAAAATCACCTACTCGGCGGTGTGGCAGTTTTTTGTTAAGCAGCCGGAGGAGGTAAACATGGCCATATGTAGAATATGTGGGCAGAAGGTGAAGCGTGGCCAGGGTGCCAATGTTGGCACCACGGCCCTGTATCAACATATGCAGCGTCACTGGGAGAACCGTGGCTTTGATGTGCTGGTCCAGCCTGTCGCATCAACCGCAGCATCACCCAGTGGCGCGCACCCATTTTCAGGCAGTCAAGGCTCCTCAACGAAGGGAGCTGTCTGTCCTTCCCATCATCTGTTGGTCATGATGCTCTTACTCCTCGTCAGTCATTCCATCAGCAATCGATCACCGAAGCGATTGCCAAGAGACAACAGTATGTGTGCATGCATCCAACGGGGCAGAAGCTGAATGTGCTCCTGTCCAAGTTGCTGGTGCGGCAGTTCCTTTCCAAGTGGTGGACTCTGCACCTTTTGAGAGAACTGATGGCTTGTGCCAAGCCAAGGTGGTGTCCCAAGCCGTCATTTCTTTGCAAAAAAGGCAGTACCAGCCCTGCACAAACATGTAGAACAAAAGGTGAGCCAGTCGGTGTCTGCCAAAGTGTGTGGCAGTGCCGACGTGTGGAGCTTTAACTATGGTCAGGGACAATACATGTCCTTTACGGCCCACCAGGTGAATGTGGTTCCTGCACAGCCACACCAGCAATTTGGCCAGGTGACACCGCTTCCTGAGACAATGTCCGCCTCTGCCTACTCATCCTCCACCATGTCCTCAGCCTCCACTGCAGGGACAATTCACAGGGGCCCTCCAGCATATCACATGTGCAGGGCACGGCAGTGTCATGCTGTTCTGCATCTAATTTCCCTGGGCTAATGAAGTCACACAGGGGTGGAACTAATCCATGTCTTTCGTCAAGAAATCGAATCCTGGCTTTCTCCGCGACAACTCAAAATCGGAGCCATAGTTCAAGGAGGGCTGAGCCATGCGCCCTGAATGGCACACGTGTTCAATCTGGTTGTCAAGCGGTTCCTGAAGTCTTTCACCCATCTGCAAGACATCCTAAAAATGGCCAGGAAACTGCATGCACTTCAGTCACTCGTACACTGCAAAGCACACCCTCCTTGAGCTGCAGCAGCAGAACGGTCTCCCCCAACATAGGTTGATATGTGAAGTTTCCACCTTCCATATGTTGGACTGACTATATGAACAGAGAAAGGCCATAAACAATTTCTTGATGATCCAAGTGGACAGGAGTACTCCCCTGTGTAATTTCAGTGGCAGCTCATGCGTAACACCTGCCATTTGCTCAGGCCCTTTCAGAATGCCACGTTATTTGTCAGTCGCCAGGACTACGAGATAAACGATGTCCTTCCACTGCTTCCTGTCCTGGAATAGATGCTGGTAAATCTGGCTGGTCAGGGGACTGGAGACGTGGTGCCTAGATCTCATGAGCCCTGTGGGGGAGTGGATGAGCAGCCAGAGGAGCTACAGGGCAATGAGGTAGATGACCCAGACACACGGCAGCTTGCAGTGGGGATGGAGGCAGGGAGTCCCTCCAAGTCACTTGCACAAATGGCCCAATGCATGCTCACTTGCTTGCATAGTGACAGCTGAATTGTCACCATTCGGCAGAGGGATGACTTCTGGCTCTTCACCTTGTTGGACCCTCGCTACCAGTCCAAAATGGGGGCCTTTTTTTACACCCGCTGAGAGGTAGGACAAACTGAACTACTATAAAGACATCCTATGTAGTCAGTTGGCTGCTGCCTATCTGCGCCATCGTCCATCCTCTCGCAGGTTCGACCGAGGGGCCCTCTGCGCTCACGTGGCAGGAGCAGTACCAGCTCTATCAGCAGCAGCCTGAGTCTAGAGTCGCTGATGAGCAGCTTTCATCACCCACCTAGTAAAGAAAGTACTCACCAGCAGCTAGACCTGAATGGACTTGGTGTCAGGGATCGAGTACAGTTAGTAGGAACTGATAAATAACGACAGACTGGCTAGATCCCAAACTAAGGAAAATATAGGAGGGCCCTATAAATCCCTAAGAACTCTCCCAAACTACTGTGCACATGTACAAGTCCCGGTGGTAGACAAATACATGCCCTCGTACCTATAACTTAGTGACACCTGAATTCCCTATAGTAGTGAGGGGAACGGCCACCGGCTCCCTGCACAGAATATGGAGGTAGTCAGGGTCACCTAGAATCAAGCCAGCAAACAAAACACAAAGTAAGCCGAATGCACTTCTCTAAGAGCAAAACAACTGCAGCCTCCAGCAGCACACACTTCATCCAGGAAGTAATATAAACCGCACGGAGAAGCAGTAAGGGAGGGAATATAAAGCAAACCAATTAGTCAAGATAAGAGGCAGCTGAGGGAGGGAAAGGAACTGAGCAAAGTGAAACCAAAACAAAGAACGTCATACACAAGACAGGGAGGAACCTTTTGACCGACCGTCTCCCAGAAGCCGGCGGTGACACTTGGACAGCACCCTGCCACCCCACATTAAAGATCCGCTGGACTACTGGGCAGCCAAACTGGATTTGTGGCCGCAACTAGCAGAGTTTGCACTGCCCGGCCAGTAGTGTGGCATCAGAGCAGGTGTTTAGTGTGGCGGGGGCCATAGTTACCCCAAGAAGAATTCGTCTGTCCACCAAAAATGTGGAGAGACTGACCTTTGTCAAGATGGATCAGCCAGGATTTCCACCCACCAATGCCTGATGCATCAGATTAGATCATCCATGCTGCCTCACCCAAACCTTGTCAAAAGAGATCGGTTTCTTCTAGCTAACTGCTTCAGCTACTATTCTGATGCTGGCACCCGCCTGATGCCACACAGCTGATGGCATATGCTCTTTCTTACACCCTCCATTGTCAACGGGTACTGTTATTGCCACCCACCTCCACACTCTGACATTGTGCCACTCTCTGTTCTCCTAATGTTGCTGCTGCCACCTCCACACTCTCGCCGTGCCACTCTGTGGCCTCCCCATGCTGCTGCCACCTCCACACTCCGTCATCGTGCCACTCAGTGGCCTCCTGATGCTCCTTCCACCTCACCACTATGTCATAGGGCCACTCTGTGAACTTCTCACTATTTTGCCTTTTTGGCTTGGCTGACATCATCTTTTATTTGACCCTTTTTCTGATTTGTCAGAAGGAAGGAAAAATGAGACGCTCAACGGATCCTCTCTGTGTAGCAGCTATAAGGCCTGTATGGTCCCATCAGAATTGGATTGTGATTTGGTAGCCAAAAGCTGGAGTGGGTACAAAACACAGAAGACATGCAAATATTCTGTTCATGTCTCATCTCTGTTTTGGATCTACTCCTGTTTTTTTTTTTTTTTTTTTTTTTTGGCATTAGCAATACTGATGGCCTACTGACCAAATGCTGCTGCGCATTATTTATTTTTGTGGCTCCTGTCTTTGAGTCCTACTATTTTATCTTCTGCCGACTTAATATTTATTTTGGGCAAAGGTGACTTGGACAGCAGGATAGTCCTATTCAACATTGATTGATTGATTGGTCACTGATATATTTGTGTGTGATACCATTTGTCACCGCAATTATGCCAGTCTATAAAATACCATGCTGCATTTCATCGAATACTGCTTGGTATATTGGATATAATTCACTATTATAGGTCTATTGGTCTGGTCTTTTGTTTCGGTGCATTGCATTATTGTTTGGTTTATTTTACCTCATTGTGTGTTGTATAATCTCCTATACTCTCTGTACTATAGGTCCCCTAATAAACCCAACAGGGAGAAATGCGGTAGGATAGTGTAGAGTGTGTGAGGGCTAGGCTTAAGCAAATTGAGCTTCGGATCATAGATCCAAAGTTGATTCGTTCAAAAAGTTTGATGTTAATGCTGTTTCTGTACAGCATTAAAATGTATTGGCTCTGTGGAGCCAAACTTCTTCTTTTCCGAAGTTGCGCAAGACTTCGGTGAATTACTACTGTATTTACATCTGCATATTTAAAAACAATTTAAAATAGGAATCCAAAGTGGGCTTTACAACTGAGGTACCAGCCACTAACCAACTCCACTTCGGATTCCTATTTTAAATTGTTTTTAAATAAGCAGATCTGAATACAGTAGTAATTCACCGAAGTCTTACGCGACTTCTGGCAAGAAATACATACATTTTAATGCTGTACGGAAACAGCATTAACAATGAAGTTTTCGAACAAATCCATTTCGGATCTATGATCCAAAACTACATTCGTTCAAGCCTAGTGAGGGCAATTGAGAGGTAAGTTCCTATGCAAGTTTAACCCACCATCAGGGTGATTCCCTACGGTTAGTGGTAGCTAGGTTACTATAGGGAAAGTATCCTCTTCTCTATGCACCTTCTAGCCTATTTCTCTTTTGCCATTTTTTCTTTTTTGTCTTAGGTTTTGTCATACATTTTTGTGGGCCCCATATTCGAATTTGCGATATTTCGCGAATATTTGGTAGAATATTTGTCATATATTCAAGAATTTGTGAATATTTTCTTGATTGCGAAAATCGGCAATGTAATATGCGCATTTTGCACGTGCAATACAGGCCTGGGTCACTTTTGCTACTTTTTTCAAGCTGCTAGAAGTTTTCTGAGACTGGAGAAAATGGTTGGCACTGCAGAACATTACAATAGCTTTATACGCAGATAGAGTGTTCCAATATATTCACAATTGCGCAAATCAGCACTAATAATGGGAATATTTTGGCACAATACGAGGAACTTCACATTTTAGCAGGTCTGACTACATATTACTGATTGGTGCACTAAGTATTGTTGTGAAATCACAGCACTATGTATGTAGCATGTATGTATGGACAGCAGAACACTATATCACGATGTAATCTACACTGACTATCTCCCACTAACTATCTGTAATAGATAATATATATATATATATATATATATATATATATATATATATTAACTAACTAACTAATCTAAGGGCACAGGAAAGCAGAGAGCACAGCAATAACACTGCTGTCTCTCTCAGAACTGCAAAAAACTGCACAAAATGGCTGCTGGGGAGGTTCTTATATAGTAAGGGGGTAGGCAACTTTCCTATTAGTTGCTAGGGATGCTGCTAAGCTCAGACAAAGACATTGCAGCCTTCTCATTGGCACACAAGCAAGAAGCAGGGAGGGATCATGGGTTCAGAGGAAAAAAAAAATCTAGAATATTCGAAAATACGAATATATAGCACTATATTCTAAATATTTGCAAATTCTCGAAGTGGCCATATTTGCTATTAAAATTCGAATATTCACGCCCAACACAATTTTTTTTATCTCTATAATTAATAAAAGTTATGTTTTAAGTCTATGCCGTCTGTGAAAACATACTTTGCTAGTATGTTTTGGCACTTCAGTGATATGAATTATGGAGATCACAGGATCAATAGACTTTTTAATGATATGCAAATAATACAAAAAATTAAAACTAAATATTCCAAACATTTATTCAGTATTGAGTATGAGCGGCACACAGAGATGCACATATTTACACGCTATCAATGAAGTTATTAATGGTTGTCTGAGGAATGTTGTGCACACAAATCATCAAGATCCACTGCTAGCAGCTGCATTTGCAGTTGCCGACTAATGACATCCCAGATGTGCTCGTTGTAAAGTCTAAAGACACAGCAGGCAATGGTAGCACATTTAAGCTATGCAGGCTCTTCTCAGTAGCACAAGCAACTTGCGGCCTGGCCAGCTGTTTAAAAATGGCTCCCATGACACTTTGGAGAAATGACGGTATCACTGGTTCCATGACCAAATAAATGAAAGACCGAGCTGTTAGTGTACCTGAAATGAAGACTACTATAGATTATACCACCCCAAACCATAATCCCTTGAGTAGTACCAGCGTGACTTTCCTTTGTGAAAGCTCCTTTTTGCCGATGTGGTCTAAAAACCAATCTCTGGCATTCATTGCATCCGAGACAAAAGTGGGACTCCTCACTGAAGAGGACAGACCTCCATTCCAGCCTCCATTGCTGTCTTGCTGTGCACCATGATAGCCTTTGAGAACAGTGGTGTCAGGTCCATGGAACACCTGTAGATAGATGTCTGGCTCATAGCCCATTGTCATGCAAATGTATTCTAATAGTGAGTGTAGACCCTGTTTGCTGCACTAGGCTTGGAATGTGATGTCCAATTTCACTTGTAGTACAGAATGGTACTGTCATTCTAGTTCATCGTTGTTCTTCCAACCAAACGGACAAGCAGCATTGAACAGTACTGACATCTTGACCTAGGCGCATGGCTATCTGCCTGAGTGATAAACCAAGGTTTCTCAGTTTGAGAAAAGTGATAACTGGCAGGGCGATAAACAGGAGACAAATTTATGAATAAGAAAAGTTAGGTGCACTCACTACATATGGACCAGACCTGAGGTTAAAATAACAGTTTATTCTATCAATTTGCTAAACTATACAGGATAAAAAACACATTATAAATGGACAAATGGGAGTATATGACAAATAGCAATGGGATAACAATAAAATCGCACCAATTAGAACAACCGCAAATGTCCACTTAGGAGAATATTAACTGTGAGTAATAAACTCACAGAGGATATAGGCAATGAATGGCATAGCATAGGTAGATAAATCGCAATGGAATCGCATGGAAGACGCACCAATTAGGAGAATAACAGATGTCCACTTTAAAGAAGAATGTATATCTTCCTTAGTATCGCCACTAAATGGTTAGTGGTTTTTGCGATATTCCAGGTCTATTCAATATCGAGTCACAAAAGAGCGGCGTCCCACTCTGTTGTATTTTCAGCGGCGTCCCGCTGATGTGGAATAATGCGATCGCTAAAAGAGATGATGGATGAATGATCGGAACAAGCTTACCAGAGGCCCGTCGTGTCTGATACCGCTCCCTACTGTATGTGATGGTTGCGAGGATTGTGGTATAATTTGTCTTATCGCTTTCCTTCCAGTCTCGGGAGAGTCCGTGTATATGTGGCGTTCAACCACGTTAGCAGATGGATGTACACGTGGATCTACCGGCGGGAAGGAGTCAGATCCGTTGTGTCAGGGCTGCTTTCTCACGCGGTTATTTTCTCATGACAATTTGTGGGTCTTCTGGATTATCACAATAAGTGTCCGATTCTTACATTTAGGGGAACATCCGACCAGACGCGTTTCGGGGTTTTAGACAGTTATTACCCCTTCCTCAGTGGTGGAGACAAATTTAGTTTCATGTGGTTAAAAATATTTTCTTTCAGTCTGCTTCTAGGCCTCTCCCACAAGTTTTAGATTGGAACTAGTTGCTTAAAAAGATCTGTGATGCTTGCTACTTCCTTGATTTTCATAACCTTACAGCTTGTCCTTGGTATTGCAATTTCATTGTTGAGGAGTGTAGCTAAAGCTGGATAACACCTTTACCATGTAGAACAGAGATGTGTACAGTATATAAGTTACTAACAAAGCACACAGTTTCATATAACCTGTCAGATGTCTTCTCCCTGGTCCTGCAGAATGGAGTGGGCAGGAAGGTGCAGATGAAACAGACCGACAATTTAAAGGGGCCTGTCACATCCTTTAGGCTGCCCTTACAGCGGCAGCATGAACTACTGACAGACATACTGATTTCTGTGGTCCAAATGCTAATTCACAGAGGTGTCTAATAATTTACAGTATAACGGGCAACATCCGTGAAATCGCCATAGACAGACCCAGACCCATTCAACTTGAATGGATCCGTGATCTGTCTGCACCGCAAAAAAATAGAACACGTTCTATTTCCTTGCAGTGCGGAGGCACGGAGAGAAACCCCACGGGGGTTCAGTGCCTCCGTTCTGCACTGTACCATCTGTGATGCGGTGTGCACACGGCTGGTGCCAGTATATTGCGGGCCGCAATATGGGCACAGCCGGGCAAAGGCCGTGTGCATGAAGCCTAATGCTGGCTGTGCATGTCCGAGAAGAGACAGTTATTGATGAGTTCCACCCTCCCCGAGCAGGGAAAGGGGGAACTCAACAGCGTGACTGTTTGCTGGCAGCTGGTGACTTCCCAGGAGCACACAGCCAGTATTGCACTGTAAATTTTTGGCAGCTACTCTAAATTAGCATTTGAGTGACAGACTGCTGAAATCATCATGTTAATCACTACTTTTTGGTGCCCTCTTTAAGGGAAGCATAAAAGATATGACAGTTTCCCTTTAAAGCATCGGCACGATTGCTGGAGGCAAGTTTCTGACTTCCTCTTTCCATGATGAGTATCGGTGGTCTGAAGTTATCATGACATCCATCACAAGACTACTGATATAATTGCCGTAGCAGCTTCTTGTGCAATTACAAATAGCATGTAATTGGAGAGTCTGAATGGTCTTTGACTTCAACACCAAGCTGTTTATTATAAGGCGCCACAATATTGGCCTTGTATCTAAAACTGCCAATTGGCTGCTATTGGTTCCACTGATGCCTGTTGTTACAGTGTTTGTGCTTTTTTTTTAAGCTCATCTCAAAGAGGTAGTAAAAATCGATATAATAGGCTTTTACCTTTTATTTGGACAGCAATAACAGTAGCAGCTTAATTGTCACAAGATTGATTGTGTTGCCATGGTAATCGGAGGCACAACTTCATGTTACTAACCCCCCGTCAGTGTGCAGAGGTGGAGGCATCAGATTGAGATCTTCCTTAATGGCACATAATACTAGGTATCAGCAGAGGCTGATGCACAGAAGTGACTGGAGTCGGTATGCAGACGCTTATGACATCATCTACTGGATTGTTTCTGTTTACTTGCAGGAGGACAGGAGGCAGATATCCACAAAAAGTACTACCAGTAAACTCCGTTCTGTGTATCTGAAGTATACATGGATCTGTTGGATCTGATTTACGATTCTGAGCTGTGAACCAATCCCCACCAATTACAAGAACAGGAACCCCGAACATAAAACTCAGCCATTTACAACAGTCTCATTATGAATGAATGGAGCAGCACAGCGCATGCTCAACCAGCCACTCCAGTTTCAGAGTATAAGGTCCTTGTTCTTGTGATTGGTGGTGGTCCCAATTATCCCCCCCTTCTGTGGATAGGAATACTCTGTAGCAAATTATTGGCAAGTCTACATACACATTGTTTGCTTTTTGCTACCTTTTTTGTGGTGTTTTTTCCTTAGGTTTGTCCATTGTTGGCATCAGCACCCGACCATGTCCGGCAAATGCCTGGGCTTAATGCTGTTTTTTGCATTTTTGTGTAGTTTCTCTTACACAGGACACTGCTATATTCATACTTCTCATACAGATTCTCAGGACCTTAGATGCCCTCCCACCACTATGTAGTGTTTAGTAGATAACCTCTTTAAATACAATAAGTTATCTAGTTTCCGCAGAGTAGCCTAAATGAAGAATTGAGCAGTATTTAAAGGGTAACTGTCTTCTTGTTTTCATCAAAAAAATCAATTTTAGCATATGTTACTGCTGCAGCAGCATTATGCATACAGCAGTCTTTAGTTTCTTCACATACCACTATTTTCCTTGAGTTTTTCCCATAGTTACGGCTGTTTAAACATTTACAATATGAGGACATTCTCAAGATGGCTCCTCTGCCAGTTCTCTGAGGCCAAAACTGCTTTCCCTCACTTCCCATACACACTTGCTGTAGCCAGCAGCTCTCTGCCAGCCAATCAGATTGGATTACTGAGAGACACTCCTCCTCCTCCTCACTCTGAAGACTAATGAAGGCATACAGTGTGAAGGACCGCCCCTCCATCTTCCTGTCTTCTTAGCCAGAGACAGACAAGCCATAGCAGCTGTCTTATAAGGGAGCAGTGGAAAGGGACAGAGGACATTAATGAAAGCTGTTATTATAAGGTATTTACACATCTTTTGACAATCATTGACAGACTAACAGGTATACATGCCTAACTCTAATAAACTAGCAAATAAAAAATAAAAATATGACAGTTACCCTTTAACTAGCAGAGCCAATTCTCCCAACATTGGTTTTAATACCTTGCGGCAGCAGTGACATCACATCAACAACATGTGACCACAGCAGCCAATTACTAGCTTCTTGGGTTGAGGCCAGTGATTGGCTGCAGTGGTCACTTGTTCTTGATCAAGTGAATGTTCTAAAGCCCTTTTTGGCGTGTATTAGTGGCAAAAAATAAATAAAAATCAGTTGCCGTTCAGCGGTGCAGTTATACGTTCTAAAGCCCTTTTTTGCATGTATTCTTGACAAAACAATATATATCATCTGCCATTCAGTTGTGCAGTTATATGTTATAAAGCCTTCTTTGGCGTGTATTAGTGGAAAAAAAGGGCTTATTAGCCGTTGTGTGGTGAAGTGAGAAAAGTACTGACTTTTTGGGGGTGTTTTAATTTCCTTTTTATTTATTTATTTATTTGATCTAACAGTATGTCAGACAGAGAAGTGCCAGGCCCTGCACATAGGAGGTGTAGAGGCCTAAATGTTTCTGGCACAGGTCGCAGCAGAGTAAGGGGGTGTGGCAGCAGGAGTCGCTCTAGCGGTCGTGTCTTGACCAGCAACCCAGCGGTTCTTAAATGGTTGACTCGGTCATCCACTTTGTCCCGAGTGACATCAGACACCCGCAGCCAAGAGTCGGTGGGTTCGTCCGATACAACCCTTAGTTGGCATGGCCCGAGAGCAGGCCCTGTGCCCTCACCTGTCCTCAACCTGCCTCTGTCTTTTTCTGTTCCCTCAGCCAGACAAGTATTATATGCTGTGGGCTCAGCTCCACTATACAGCGAGGACAAACTACTAGAGGACGGTCAGCAGCTACTGGCCAGCCAAGATGTGGAGGAGAAATCTGCCGCTTCCTCCGGTAGGTGGGCAAGTAGTGATGACGAGAGTGGCGTGGGAGCTGGTCTTGCGAGCAGTCAGGCTCTTGACCCAAAGACTGTTGAGGAGGACATCAGTGACGTGCAGACAGTACTCGATGATGATGATGTAGCTGATCACACTTGGGAGCCGGGTGAATTAGGGGCTTCATCATCATCGGGAGAAGAGGGTGGCAGCTTGCCCATGAGGCAGCGGCGAAGCCAGAAAGCGTGGCCGGGAGTCAGCAGAGTGGCAGCAGTGGAAGGTCGGGAGCCAAACATGTCCCTGGGTAGACCGCCCGCTTCGCAGGAGCCTACCTGCCCGGAAAGTAGTGGTGCAGGGGTTCACGGAAGCAGCGGCGGTAGCAGTCAGTCAGTGCGGACTGTTGGGGGTGAAATCACCTACTCGACGGTGTGGCAGTTTTTGTTAAGCCACCGGAGGAGGTGAACATGGCCATTTGTAGAATCTGTGAGCAGAAGGTGAAGCGTGGGCAGGGTGCCAATGTTAGCACCACGGCCCTGTGTCAACATATGCAGCGTTACCATAAAGTGGCCTGGGAGAACCGTGGCTCCGATGTGGTGGTCCAGCCTGCAGCAGCAACCCCTGCATCACCCAGTGGCATACACCCGATTTCAGGCAGTCAAGGCTCCACCTTTTCAGTCAAAGGTAGCTGTCTGTCCTTCCCATTATCGCTTCGATCACCGAAGCGATTGCCAAGAGACAACAGTATGTGGGCACTCCTCCAACGGCGCAGAAGCTGAATGTGCTCGTGGCCAGGTTGTTGATGCTGCAGTCCCTCCCTTTCCAAGTGGTGGACTCTGCACCTTTACAGAAATAATGGCTTGTGCCGAGCCAATGTGGAGAGTCCCAAGCCGTCTTTTCTTTGCCAAAAAGGCAGTACCAGCCCTGCACACATATGTAGAACAAAAGGTGAGCCAGTTCTTGAGCCTGTCGGTGTCTGCCAAAGTGCACGTCAGCGCCGATTGTATAGAGCTGTAGCTACGGTCAGGGACAATACATGTCCTTTACGGCCCACTGGGTTAATGTGGTTTTTGCACAACCACAGCAACAACTTGGCCAGGTGACGCCACTTCCGCCTCCACGTTGCCATGCCGCTGGTCCTGCGACAATGTCCGCCTCTGCCTCCTCATCCTCCACCGTGTCCTCAGCCTCTACTGCAGGGACAATTCACATAGGCTCTACAGACGATTCCACTGCTTCATGTGCTGGAACAGATGCTGGTAAATCTGGCTGGTCAGGGGACTGGAGATGTGGCGCTTAGATCTCACGGCCACATGAGCCCTGTGGGGGCTGAACTGGTGGAGGAGGAGGACATTGTAGCACAAGCAATGTGTAGCGAAATGGGTGGTTTTTATAAACAGGTGACAGGAGAGGAGGAGCAGGAGCAGCTAAAGGAGCTACAGGGCGATGAGAAAGACGAGGCAGAGGACTCAGAGCAATTCCATCTCCATCAGCAGCAACTTGATTGTAGAGCCTCTGATGAGCAGCTTTCTTCACCCGCCTAGTGAAGAAACTACTCACCAGCAGCAGCTAGACCTGGAGCAGGACCTGAACCAGCAGGTGGAGATAAAAGAAAAAAGGAAGTTAATCCAATCTTGATTGGGACCAAACAAGATAGGAAATGCAGGGCGCCACAGGTGGGAGAGGATGAAAAGGATGGTTAACAGAAGGCGGCTCACCTATAGTATTCCAAAAACTGGAGTACTATTATAAATATTTGTAATGGAAAAAAAGGAACAGGAAGGGGAAGAAACGGATATTCATGGGAGTGCCAAATGACACATCCAGTTTTCTAGGTACAGACTCTAAAATCAGAGTTAGGCATATGGATAACACTTACTCCACTAGGGGGGTTTGTCAACAGGTTGAAGATAGAAATTCCAGTGACTCACACCCCCTATGCCAGGATTGTCTGTAGGTTTCCTCGTAGGTCATTTAAACCCCGGGGTCCATACCAGTGGAACGATTTAAGTAGTACAACTAATGAAGAGGATGAAGTACTTACTTCACTGGGGTTTTTTAGTCAACTGGATGAGTGACAGACGGCACACATTGGTCCAGTGACTGTCACCCCCTTGCCAAGGTCGCTTGTAGAGTCACAGTGAAGGATGACGGCAAAATTCAATTGCTTCAATTCATTCACCTTTAATATGGATAGCTCGACGCGTTTCAGGGGTTCAGACCCCCTTCTTCAGGAGTAGACAATATTAAAAGTACATACACCACATAGTCATATATATATATACATTCGAAAATGGCATTTTCCCGCCTGCAAAACCAAAACCGGAAGTATCTAACGTCAATTCCGGTATCTGGAACGCATGTTTGCGTTCCACCTTCCGATAAGTCTAAGTATATTCACTTAAAATGATTCGCTTAAAAATTGTATAGTACTCAATTCATAAATAAATGTATTCAATTCAATCAAACCGTAAAAACAAGTGGCCCTAGCGTGCAGTGATAGACCCCCGGGAGAGACTCTGGTACTTCCGGTTGGCGGATCGCAGACACATAATGATATTAGTACAGGGGTAACACCCGCCCATGTAAGCGATCCATGGGCGGGAACATCCGCTCTGTGGAGCGCATACATGGAGCGCAGAGTTCCTGGTGTGGAGGGTAAATGCCGGTCATGTGACCGGAACACAGGATCGCACCGGAAATCCGCCCCATGGTACGCATGCGGAGCGTACAGAGTTCTAGTGAAGTCATGACAGTGTCGGTCATGTGGCACGGCTGGTCACGTGATCGCACTGCAATCTAGTGTACAGTTTTGAATACAAATACAAATGCAATTAAAGTGGAGAGAGGGAGGTGCTGATAATTTGGGTAATAAAAGAAGAAATGTGAAGTTATCATTATTATTAGCGTAATAAAGGGAACAGAGGTATATCCGAGAAAAAAACATAAAATACATAAAAAAACATACAAAAGGAAAATGAGGTATATTATGGCCTTAATTTTTAGTATATATTAATATATTGATATATTATATTAAAACAATAGGAGGATGTATTAAAATGAAATTAAATTAAATTTCTATTATTAAAATAAAAACATGTTATTGAAATAAATGGATTAAAAATTATTATTATGCAAAATCATGGTATAAATAATAAAAGGATTTTAATATAATTAATTTCATATAAATATGAGTATGAAAATCAATAATTGGTATACTCTAAGGATTCATTTAAACCTGCTGGAGTGAGAGTGTTCAATTTAAAAATCCAAAACATCTCCTTCCGACGTAGAGTCTGGAAGGAGTGGGGGACCCATTCTAAAGGAAAGGTAATACCGATGGATCCCCTCCATGGCATATTGAAAAGTGTCTCGAGACACTGTGTGTCATAACCTTTCGTGAAATGTTGGAACGATGATTAGTCATTCTCTCCCTCAGGGGTTGTTTCGTGCGGCCAACGTAATAGATGTTGCAAGGGCAGAGCAAGAGGTAAACTACGAAGGAGGTGTTACATGTGATCTCCTGTTGTAAACTGACGGGTTCTGTGAGGTTTATTAGGGACAAAGTTTGAGTGTTATGTAATATCATGGGGCAACACTTACATCTCCTAATACCGCACTTATAGGCCCCAATTCTTGATTTCTTATCCCCTTTGGTACCAGTCCCTTTCAAGGTTTGATTTCCGGGGGATAATTTTGGGCAGGACGGTGCGATCACTTCTTTCAGTGTTTTAGCTCTGCGGAACGTGACAATAGGTCTTTGAGGTATGGATTGGCCTATAACTGGGTCCTTAAGGAGTATAGTCCAATGTTTTTGTATTATGTTCCTAATGTAGCAAGAGAAGTAAGAAACGTTCTCCTAACCCGTGATGCTGAAAAGTTAAGAACTGTTCCTGCAGGCACCTGGGCAGAAACAAAGATACCCATGAACTATAACGAGAACGGCGACATGACGGTAAAGACGGAACTTAATGTCCTGAAAAATATTAAAGACTTTATTTGGAATGAGGTGGACGGCTTCTTTATGTCGATCTACCTCACCTTGAATATTATACCAAGGGGTCTTAGGCAATCCTTGAAACCATCTTTCCCGAATGATGCCTCATTTACGAAAGACTGGTTAGCATTTAGCGATGACCACTCTATGAAATTGATGAAATTAATTATGGGTAAACGTAAACAGTTGTGCCGAGATCTATCTATTTCACTTAAAAAATATATATGTCACGACTGTGACTGATCCAGATAGGTCTGGGAAGAGAAGGTCGCAGCGACTTGCTACTCGCGATAGCTTGTGAGTTTGCTTCATGGTTCAGGGTATGTCATCCAGGTTTTGCCTTGTGAACCTTTTTGTCCTGACTGGGAGTTTGTAGGCATTCTTCTCAGGTGAGTGCTGTCTGCCACTCCCAGCTACTATATTAGTTTCAGTTTCACTTGCAGTCATTGCCAGATATAGTCCTTACTTCCAGTGCTATTCTGACCTTTGAAGGAGATCGTTTGACGGTATTGCTGTGGAGCTTGTGTCTGGCGTGGACTGTCGTTGTTGGGATCATCTTCTCTGCTCGTGACTGGATAAGTCTATCTCTGCTGGAGATTGTTTGTTTGTTTGTTACTGTCTTCCCCTGTTGTTCTCCTAGACATGAGTGATGGTGACTAGTGCTCCCATCTGCCTTTCCCCAGTCTAGTCTTCTTAGGGTCACTCAGGGTTTAGGCATCCTGCTCGCCGCACGGGTTCACACCCCGTCTAGGGTATCAGAGCAGACAGATGCCAGCGTAGGGTTTGTCAGGGGTGGCCGTTCTATTTCCCATCCGTAGATAAGGGTCCCCCTTCCCCTCCGTCTGGTGCGACACGACTGCTGCTGGGATAGCGGTCGTGACAGTATATATGGCCTTTTAAAAAAAAAAAAAAAGAAAGTGACATTTCCTTTTTTTTTTTTTTTTTTTGCCTGCTGTTTTGCTTTGTATTCTTCTGTTTCACTATGGATCCGGTTACGGTTTTGGCGAAACAATTACAGGGGTTATCCCTTGAAGTGGCAGGATTAAAAGCAACAGTACTGCAGCAGCAGCAGCAATCCTTGGGTTCCACCGTTGCTACGGGAGACCAAGGTACTCCTGAGCCAAAAGTGGCTTTTCTCCCTCCTGTTCTCAGGAGGGAGAGACCAATTTGTAACCTTCAGAGAAGCTTGTAAATTGTTCTTCAGGTTACGCCCTAGATCCTCCGGCGGTGAGGAACAACGGGTGGGCATTGTAATTTCTCTCCTGCAAGGAGATCCGCAGGCTTGGGCTTTCTCTTTACCATCTGACTCTCCGGCCTTACGATCAGTGGAGGAGTTTTTTGAAGCCTTGGGTCTCGTGTATGATGACCCGGACAGGGTCTCACTGGCTGAGTCTAAGCTACGTAGACTTCGGCAGGAGAACCGGTCAGCTGAACTATATTGTTCTGAATTCCGTAGGTGGGCTACGGATACATTATGGAACGACTCGGCCCTTAGGAGTCAGTTCTGCCAGGGGTTGTCTGAAAAATTAAAAGACGCGCTGGCTGTATACGAGGTCCCTGGGTCTCTTGAGGCTGCTATGTCTCTGTCCATAAGAATCGACAGACGACTCAGGGAGAGACTATTAAATTCTACAGAGGCCTCTATAGGGCAGGGATCGGTTTGTTGTGATCCAGTCGAACCAATGCAAATAGGGGGCGCCACTAGACGGGTGAATCTTCCTAAGGTCCGCCATAGGTCAGAGGTTTGTTTTCGTTGTGGGGGGAGGGGTCATTTTGTAAAGGTATGTCCCTCAGAACCCAAGAGATCACAAACTAAGGAGCCGCTGGAAAACTAGAGTCCCCAGACTGTGCGGAGGATAACAGTCTGGGCGTATTCGTTTCCTCCATACGCATGTCTCAGTTTTTGTTGTCCGCTACCGTTGTGGCGGGCAATAAGACTGAGATCTGTTCCGTCTTTTTGGACAGTGGGGCGGGGGTCAACTTGGTGGATTCACGGTTTGCTCAGGCTCTGGGTTTTACTCCGGAACCGGTACGCAGAACTATTCCTGTTTTTGCCATCGACTCCTCCCCTCTTACTCAGAGAGAGTTAACTCAGATCGTCCATAATATCCATCTGCAGGTAGGGGACCTCCATAAAGAGCATATCTCTTGTTATGTCCTGGACGGTCTTCCGGCTCCTATGGTTTTGGGGCTTCCCTGGCTGGTGACTCACAATCCCGTGGTGGATTGGCAGGCCGGGAGATTGTGGAGTGGAGTGAACATTGTAAGGACAACTGCTTGAGTAGTAGGTGCTCAACACTCTCTGTAACATCTCTACCTTCCTTTCTGTCAGATTTTATGGATGTGTTCTCTGAGAAGGGTTGTCAGGGGTTACCACCTCATCGTCCATATGATTGCCCAATTAATCTGTTACCTGGGGCAAAACTACCTAAAACCCGGTTATACAATCTTTCTGGCCCGGAGAGGAAGGCTATGAAAGATTATATTTCGGAGAGTTTGGCTAAGGGACACATCAGACTCTCTTCTTCACCTGTGGCTGCAGGGTTCTTTTTCGTTAAAAAGAAAGATGGGGGCCTGCGTCCTTGCCTGGATTTCCGGGAATTAAACCGGATAACTATCCGAGATCCCTATCCTCTTCCTCTCATTCCCGACCTCTTTAATCAGGTTGCTGGTGCTAAATGGTTCTCCAAAATGGATCTCAGAGGAGCCTATAACCTGGTTCGCATCAAAGAGGGGGATGAGTGGAAGACGGCTTTTAATACTCCGGAAGGGCATTATGAAAATCTGGTCATGCCATTTGGTCTTACTAATTCGCCTGCGGTGTTCCAACATTTTGTCAACAATATTTTTAGTCACCTTATCGGGAGATTTGTTGTGATATATCTTGATGACATCCTGGTCTATTCTCCGGATCTGGATACACATAAGATCCATGTGAGACAAGTGCTGCAGATATTAAGGGCCAACAAATTGTTTGCTAAATTAGAGAAATGTGTGTTCGCCGTAAAAGAACTGCCATTTCTGGGGTATGTGTTGTCAGATTCAGGTTTCCGCATGGATCCAGAGAAAGTCCGGGCAATTATGGACTGGGATCTGCCTGAGAACCTGAAGGCATTGCAACGCTTCCTGGGGTTTGCCAATTTTTATAGGAAGTTTATAAAGAACTATTCCTTGGTGGTCAAACCACTGACGGACATGACCCGAAAGGGATCCGATTTTTCCAAATGGTCACATGCAGCCAAAACTGCCTTTACATCTCTGAAGGAAAGATTCACCTCGGCTCCTATTCTCGTACAGCCAGATGTCTCGCTTCCTTTTATTGTGGAGGTTGACGCATCAGAGGTGGGGGTGGGAGCGGTACTATCTCAGGGCCCGTCCCCTGGTGAATGGCGTCCGTGTGCTTTCTTTTCGAAGAAATTGTCTTCTGTAGAAAGGAACTATGACATTGGCAACAGGGAACTTTTGGCTATTAAGTTGGCCTTAGAGGAGTGGCGTCATTTTTTGGAGGGGGCGGTTCATCCCGTCACAGTAATTACCGATCACAAAAACTTAGTATATCTGGAGTCTGCTAAACGTCTCACCCCTAGACAGGCTCGGTGGTCGTTGTTTTTTACTAGGTTTAATTTTGTAATAACCTATTGCCCGGGGGCAAAAAATACTAAGGCGGATGCATTGTCTCGAAGTTTTCCTGGAGGGGGTGATGATGATGTTCCAGAGCCTATTTTGCAAAAGGGGGTGGTGGTCTCTGCATTACACTCAGGTTTAGAGGGGAGGGTGTTGGAAGCTCAGGGGGACGCCCCGGCCTCCTGCCCCTCGGATAAACTGTTTGTGCCAGAAAATTTACGCCTGGAGATACTAAAGGAACACCATAACTCCGCACTGGCAGGACACCCAGGTAGTAAGGCAACCTCTGAATTAGTGTCTCGTCGGTTCTGGTGGCCTAAGTGGCGCCAGGAGGTGTTGAATTTTTGTCTGCATGTCCTACCTGTGCTCGTTCTAAGGTGGATCATACTCGTCCGGCAGGGCGTCTTTTACCTCTGGCCATCCCCAACAGGCCTTGGACGCACCTATCAATGGATTTCATTACTGATCTACCAGTATCAGCGGGGAAGACTGTTATTCTTGTTGTTGTTGACAGATTCAGTAAAATGGTGCACTTTATTGCTCTGACCGCTTTGCCTAATGCTAACACACTGGCTCAGGTTTTTATTGACCACATCGTGAAGCTTCACAGGGTCCCTTCCGATATTGTTTCGGATCGTGGTACCCAATTTGTTTCTAAATTTTGGAAAGCTTTTTGTTCTCGTTTAGGAGTTCATCTGTCGTTTTCTTCATCTTTCTATCCACAGTCCAACGGTCAGACTGAACGTACCAATCAAAACCTAGAGACATATTTGAGATGCTTTGTTTCCGAAAATCAGGAGGAATGGTCATCTTATTTACCGTTAGCCGAGTTTGCCATTAATAATCGTCGTCAAAAATCCACCGATAAGTCACCATTTTTTGGTGCGTATGGTTTCCATCCTCAGTTTTGTACGTTTAGTGAGGGGGGCCGTCTGGGATTCCCGAGGAGGAACGATTTGCGTCTTCACTTTCATCAGTGTGGCAGAGTGTGCAAGAAAGTTTGAAGAGAATTGGTGGCAGATACAAACGTGTGGCTGATAAGAAGCGCTCTGAAGGTCCGGACCTTGGGGTGAATGACTTGGTGTGGTTGTCTACCAGAAATATCAAGTTGAAGGTTCCCTCATGGAAATTAGGTCTGAGATTTATTGGTCCTTATAGGGTTATTAAGATCATTAACCCGGTGGCTTTTCGTCTGGAGCTACCTCAGACTCTAAGGATCCATAATGTCTTCCACAGATCTCTGCTTAAGAGATATGTAGAACCTCCTGAACCATTGCCACTACCGCCTCCACCGGTGGTTGTTGATGGCAGTCTTGAGTTTCAGGTAGAAAAGATTGTTGATTCACGATATGTTCGCCGCTCTCTTCAGTACCTGGTGCACTGGAAAGGTTATGGTTCCGAAGAGAGAATGTGGGTGCCAGCATCAGAGATAAAGGCGGACAGACTCATTCGGGGTTTTCATAGGTCCCACCCGGAGAGGCCTGGTCTTGAGGGTCCGGTGGCCCCTCGTAGAAAGGGGGGTACTGTCACGACTGTGACTGATCCAGATAGGTTTGGGAAGAGAAGGTCGCAGCGACTTGCTACTCGCGATAGCTTGTGAGTTTGCTTCATGGTTCAGGGTATGTCATCCAGGTTTTGCCTTGTGAACCTTTTTGTCCTGACTGGGAGTTTGTAGGCATTCTTCTCAGGTGAGTGCTGTCTGCCACTCCCAGCTACTATATTAGTTTCAGTTTCACTTGCAGTCATTGCCAGATATAGTCCTTACTTCCAGTGCTATTCTGACCTTTGAAGGAGATCGTTTGACGGTATTGCTGTGGAGCTTGTGTCTGGCGTGGACTGTCGTTGTTGGGATCATCTTCTCTGCTCGTGACTGGATAAGTCTATCTCTGCTGGAGATTGTTTGTTTGTTTGTTTGTTTGTTACTGTCCTCCCCTGTTGTTCTCCTAGACATGAGTGATGGTGACTAGTGCTCCCATCTGCCTTTCCCCAGTCTAGTCTTCTTAGGGTCACTCAGGGTTTAGGCATCCTGCTCGCCGCACGGGTTCACACCCCGTCTAGGGTATCAGGGCAGACAGATGCCAGCGTAGGGTTTGTCAGGGGTGGCCGTTCTATTTCCCATCCGTAGATAAGGGTCCCCCTTCCCCTCCGTCTGGTGCGACACGACTGCTGCTGGGATAGCGGTCGTGACAATATACAAACGAGTGTAAGAAAGGAAAACAATAACAATAAACACCCGCTCGGTAAAAAGAGAGAATACCTAAGACAGTATGAATATCAAATAGTCACTGATAAATGCAAGAAACTGCTACGAGACCTTGGGGATTATTCTAAAAATGAGATCAGACGTTGGGAACGGACAAGACCCAGGATCCACAACAACAATAATAGACTGTACTCACAGGTGGTTAAAATACCAAACAATGGCCTCGTCTTTTACAACAGCACTAATAATAAGAAAACTGCAAGACAAACAACTCAATATAACCAAGGGACATATAGGGGGGAGGGAACTAAGAGGAACTACAATATGGAAAATGTAAAGGCGAATCGACATATAAATACAGATGGAATTAGACAGGGCAAGTCCACTATACACATTTCCAATAGAAGCACAGTGACCACAGGCCACATCGAATCACCCACGCTAGCAACACCTTCCAAAATAAGAGACCATAAATTGTCCCCTGCCAGAAATCTGGTCCTAGATACCACACCCACGCGGACACCCTGTGTGGAAAAGAGAGAGCACGAGGGACTCAGTGTCAAAAATCCAGTCTTAGATACCCCATTGATACAGCAATCTTTCGTGGCCTCCAATGAAAGAGACTTGTTCAATACCCCACCCGAGAATCCTAGGGAGACGCTTAGAAAATCCCCATTTGCTTCGCAACTCACTGAACTTGAGGACACATCCCTTGATCAGGACCTCCTCAACCTTTCTTCCAACTCCATCACTTCCCTGGAACCCGATTAGTTTCTAGCCCTTCCATCTAATCTAACCGAGGAATCTTTTTTAGACAGGGTATCCCCAACCGTCAGGACCCCCAACCCTACCCCCCCACCCAGACAGATTCTAACGAGTATCCTATCCCTCAACCCTCTCCTCAAACCAACGGAACCAAGCATACAAACAACACCCACCACACCGCAGATGCTCAAGATCACTCATTTTTATACACCGGTATCCAGTCTACGAAAACGACCAAACCCAGATACAGAGGATGTAGAGGGGGGGAGACGTCGAGGCCCCAAAAGTAAAGAAACCAAAGGCAAAGAGGTAAAGGTCGACACTGAAACAATTATCGATCAACAGGCATTAGAGAAAAAAATGGGGATTTTTAATTTATCCAGACATCTCCTTAATAGAAAGGAAATTGAAGTCCTAAGTAAAGGCCTATCCTTTTGCCCTAGCAAAGGCCCAGACCTTTTTGAATTATTCATTGACATTAACCAATTTGTAAGAAAATTGACACTAAAAAGACATTTCACGATTAAAGAGTCCAATACTCCTTCGGGGAATACCCTTAAAAATATCATTGCTCCGGCTAACACTGACCAATCATCTAATAGTGACCAGCCTACACCATTAGTACCAGTACCATCTAATATCAAACTGAAATCCAATTTTTATCCACTAACCAGTAGAGGGCCACATATTGAAACCTTTTACAACATGGTGATGACCGATTTTAAAAAATTTTAGGGGTCCCCACGAAAGGAGCAATAAACAACCTCAGCCATGAAGAATCTATTGCTATTAGATCCTTATCTGACAACAGAGACATTGTTATAAAAAGTGCGGATAAAGGGGGGGGCACGGTAATTATTAGTGTTGAGCGCGAATATTCGAATAGCGAATTTTTTTAGCGAATATCGGCACTTCGCCAATTCGCGAACATTTCAAATATAGCGCTATAAATTCGCTATTTCGAATATTCGTTTTTTTTTTTTTTTTTTTTTTTTTAGTTATATTTTTTTCTTTCCCTCTTCCCAACAGTAGTTCTTACCTGTCCTGAGGATTCCTGGCTTCCTAGCTGCTCTAGTCAGTGCCCATTGCCGCTTCTGCCGACTTCCGTGCTCATGGAGCGTCCCCATCCATGGGAACGTCTCCATATACTAAAATGTACTGTCGGATTTGAGGAATTACGTTGAAATCGCAATGCGATTAATTCAAGTTATATTAATCGCATTGCGATTTCAACTTAGAGCTGGGTTTATAATGGGTCAGCTTGCTAGAATGAACAAAGTTAACGAATATGTAATATAGCAGCACTGCTAAGTTGAATTCGCAATGCGATTAATTTAACTTAAAGTAATCGCATTGCGATTTCAACTTAGCACTGCTAGTGCCACTGCTATATTCCGTATTCGTTAATTCTAGCCTATGTAAGATAGCAGTGCTAAGTTGAAATCGCAATGCGATTACTTCAAGTTAAATTAATCGCATTGCGAATTCAACTTAGCAGTGCTGCTATATTCCATATTCGTTAACTTCGCTCATTGAATCGTTAACTTCGTTCATTCTAGCAAGCTGACCCATTATAAACCCAGCTCTAAGTTGAAATCGCAATGCGATTAATATAACTTGAATTAATCGCATTGCGATTTCAACGTAATTCCTCAAATCCGACAGTACATTTTAGTATATGGAGATGTTCCCATGGTGATGGGGACGCTCCATGAGCAAGGAACTTTATGGTTGGCTTGGTAGAATTAGCGAATAGCGAATATGACGAATGTATTCGTCATATTCCTCAAAACGAAGATAACGAAGTATTCTACATCTTCGTTTTAGCAACCTATTCGTCAACCTCGCTAATTCTAGCAATCAAATAGGAAGGTTGACTATAGAGACAGCTGTGTTAAATTCGCTATGCGATTTTTTTTTTTTTTTTTTTTTAATAGAATAATTATATTACTTGATATAATTATTATAATTATTCTATTTATTAAAAAAAATATATATAAATAATCGCATAGCGAATTAAACACAGTTGTCTCTATAGTCAACCTTCCTATTTGATTGCTAGAATTAGCGAAGTTGACGAATAGGTTGCTAAAACGAAGATGTAGAATACTTCGTTATCTTCGTTTTGAGGAATATGACGAATACATTCGTCATATCCGTCATCTTCGCTATAATTCTAGATATGAAACCAATAGGAAAGTAGCCTTAAGTTAAAATCGCAATACGCGATTATTTAAATCGCATATTAATCGCGGTAACTAGAATAATGACGAATATTCGATTTCGACGAATATGAAACGAATATTCATTCGAATATTCGCGAATTTCGTCGAAATCGAATATGGCACCTGCCGCTCATCACTAGTAATTATGGATAAAGATTACTATATTGAAGAGTCCCTCCGCATTCTATCCGATAAGGATTATTACCTACCCCTAACAAACGATCCAACGGCTAACTATAAAAAAGAACTTTATAATTTGGTCGACGAGGGCTTCACGGGGGGAATGATCGACAAGAAAACAAAAATGTACTTGAAGGTTCCACATCCCGTAACTGCTAAATTCTATTTTTTACCTAAAATTCATAAATCCCTTAATAACCCCCCGGGGAGACCCATCATTTCGGGTATCAATTCCCTTACTACTAGCTTATCAGAATATGTGGATGGTATTTTACAGAACTATGTAGTACAATTACCGTCTTACCTTAAAGATACGACGCATCTACTACAAACTCTGGATCACTTCATATGGCAGGAACATTTTACATGGGTAACATTGGATGTAACCTCTTTATATAGTAACATCCCACACGCTCTGGGCCTTCAGGCTTTGGACGACACACTCAAAAATGACCCCAACATGCCCCCTTTACAACGCGAATTCATAATTAAATCGGTTCAGTTCATCCTGGAACATAATTACTTCTCTTTTCAAGACAGACTGTATCTCCAGAATAAGGGGACGGCGATGGGGACGAAATTTGCCCCATCGTACGCAAACCTTTTTATGGGTAAATTTGAGGACTCTATGGGTCTTTTACAGCATTATAATATTCGCCTATATAAGCGTTATATAGACGATATTATTTTTGTGTGGGATGGTGACCACGATAGTTTACGTAACTTTGTACAGAAACTCAACGACAATCATTGGGGTCTAAAATTTACTATGGACCATAATATGAAAGAGGCCATCTTTTTGGATCTACACATCATTATTGACAATAATCATGTTACCACAAAAACCCATTTTAAAAAAGTCGACACCAATAGCTACCTAGACTATAAAAGCCATCACCACTACCGCTGGAAAAACAATATTCCCTATGGCCAAATGAGAAGGATTCAAAGAAATTGTTCAGACACTCCTACACTACGAAATCAAGTAGATCTGATGGGAAAAAGATTTTGCGAAAAAGGATACCCCAAAAAACTAGTGGAAGATTCGAAAAAGAAAGTCCTATCGTCCGTACGCAATATTCACTATAGCGCTAAAGAAAAGGGAGGTACCAAGACGATCAAGGAACCCCCCCTTAATATGGTAACAAGATTTAACAACCAACATATAACCATTAGGAACATAATACAAAAACATTGGACTATACTCCTTAAGGACCCAGTTATAGGCCAATCCATACCTCAAAGACCTATTGTCACGTTCCGCAGAGCTAAAACACTGAAAGAAGTGATCGCACCGTCCTGCCCAAAATTATCCTCCGGAAATCAAACCTTGAAAGGGACTGGTACCAAAGGGGATAAGAAATCAAGAATTGGGGCCTATAAGTGCGGTATTAGGAGATGTAAGTGTTGCCCCATGATATTACATAACACTCAAACTTTGTCCCTAATAAACCTCACAGAACCCGTCAGTTTACGACAGGAGATCACATGTAACACCTCCTTCGTAGTTTACCTCTTGCTCTGCCCTTGCAACATCTATTACGTTGGCCGCTCGACACAACCCCTGAGGGAGAGAATGACTAATCATCGTTCCAACATTTCAGGAAAGGTTATGACACACAGTGTCTCGAGACACTTTTCGATATGCCATGGAGGGGATCCATCGGTATTACGTGTATTTCCTTTAGAATGGGTCCCCCACTCCTTCCAGACTCTATGTCGGAAGGAGATGTTTTGGATTTTTAAATTGAACACCCTCACTCCAGCAGGTTTAAATGAATCCTTAGAGTATACCATATTTATATGAAATTAATTATATTAAAATCCTTTTATTATTTATACCATGATTTTGCATAATAATAATTTTTAATCCATTTATTTCAATAACATGTTTTTATTTTAATAATAAAAATTTAATTTCATTTTAATACATCCTCCTATTGTTTTAATATAATATATCAATATATTAATATATACTAAAAATTCAGGCCATAATATACCTCATTTTCCTTTTGTATGTTTTTTTATGTATTTTATGTTTTTTTCTCGGATATACCTCTGTTCCCTTTATTACGCTAATAATAATGATAACTTCACATTTCTTCTTTTATTACCCAAATTATCAGCACCTCCCTCTCTCCACTTTAATTGCATTTGTATTTGTATTCAAAACTGTACACTAGATTGCAGTGCGATCACGTGACCAGCCGTGCCACGTGACCGACACTGTCATGACTTCACTAGAACTCTGTACGCTCCGCATGCGTACCATGGGGCGGATTTCCGGTGCGATCCTGTGTTCCGGTCACATGACCGGCATTTACCCTCCACACCAGGAACTCTGCGCTCCATGTATGCGCTCCACAGAGCGGATGTTCCCGCCCATGGATCGCTTACATGGGCGGGTGTTACCCCTGTACTAATATCATTATGTGTCTGCGATCCGCCAAACGGAAGTACCAGAGTCTCTCCCGGGGGTCTATCACTGCACGCTAGGGCCACTTGTTTTTACGGTTTGATTGAATTGAATACATTTATTTATGAATTGAGTACTATACAATTTTTAAGCGAATCATTTTAAGTGAATATACTTAGACTTATCGGAAGGTGGAACGCAAACATGCGTTCCAGATACCGGAAGTGACGTTAGATACTTCCGGTTTTGGTTTTGCAGGCGGGAAAATGCCATTTTCGAATGTATATATATATGACTATGTGGTGTATGTACTTTTAATATTGTCTACTCCTGAAGAAGGGGGTCTGAACCCCTGAAACGCGTCGAGCTATCCATATTAAAGGTGAATGAATTGAAGCAATTGAATTTTGCCGTCATCCTTCACTGTGACTCTACAAGCGACCTTGGCGAGGGGGTGACAGTCACTGGACCAATGTGTGCCGTCTGACACTCATCCAGTTGACTAAAAACCCCCAGTGAAGTAAGTACTTCATCTTCTTCATTAGTTGTACTACTTGAATCGTTCCACTGGTATGGACCCCGGGGTTTAAATGACCTACGAGGAAACCTACAGGCAATCCTGGCATAGGGGGTGTGAATCACTGGAATTTCTATCTTCAACCTGAACCAGCAGGTGGTGGACTAATGGGCAGCCAAACTGGATTTTTGAGCACAGCTGGCAGAGTTTGCCCTGGAACAGCTGTCCTGCCCGGCCAGTAGTGTGGCATCAGAGCGGGTGTTCAGTGCAGCGCGGGCTATAGTTAACCCAAGAAGAACTCGCCTGTCCACCCAAAATGTGGAGAGACTGACCTTTGTCAACATGAATCAGGCGTGGATCAGGATTTCCTCCCACCAATCCCTGATGCATCAGACTAGATCATCCATGGTGCCGCACTAACACTTTGACAAAAGAGGCTGGTTTCTTCTGGCTACCTGCCTCAGCTACTATTCTGATACTGCCACCTGCCTGATGCCACACATCTGATGTCACGTGCTCCTTCTTTCACCCACCATCTTCAGCTGGTACTGGTATTGCTACCCACCTCCCCACACTATCATCGAGTTACTCTGTGGTCTCCTGATGCTGCTGGCACCACCACACTGTCATTGGGCCACTCTGTGGTCTCCTCATACTGCTTCCATCTCACCACTTTGTCATAGGGCTACTCTGTGTACTTCCCATGGCTGTTCCCACCCTCCCCACTTCATGACTGGGCCCCTATTTTGGCTTTCAGCCTGGCTGACATCATCATTTATTTTACCCTTCTTCTGATCTGTCCGAAACCCGGAAGTTCGCCGCAGCTCCGCAAATGTTGATGCAGAGAGCACATAGTGTGCTCTCCGCATCAACGCCGGCCTGATTCACACTGAATGGGTCCGCATCTATTCCGCAGAATTGCGGAATTGATGCGGACATTTTTGCGGACGTGTGAATGGGGCCTTACTTCACAAGCACTCCTATGTCCTTTCCCCTCTTTTTTTTTTTTTTTTTTGCACATTTTTTGGCCGAGATTTTTTCATCCACATTGATTGATGCGAATGAAGAAATCTGTGCCGTTCTTTTTGTTTTTCAGCCCAGAGGCTGAACGGAAAAAATAAAATCTCATTACCCGTATGCTCAATATAAGGAGAATAGCAGAAACTCCTAATGCTGGCCATACATGTAATGATTGCGGAGACCCTCAAATGCCAGGGCAGTACAAACACCTCACATGTGACCCCATTTTAGAAAGAAGACACCCCAATGTATTCCGTGAGCGGTATGGTAAGTTCATGTAAAATTCTATTTTTTGTCACAAGTTAGTGGAATATGAGACTTTGTAATAAAAAAAATGTCAATTTCCGCTAACTTGTGCCAAAAAAAAAACTTCTATGAACTCGCCATGCCCCTCACGGAATACCTTGGGGTGTCTTCTTTCCAAAATGGGGTCACATGTGGGGTATTTATGCTGCCCTGGATTTTAGGGGCCCTAAAGCGTTTTGGAAAGAACACACCCCAAGGTATTCCGTGAGGGGCATGGCGAGTTCATAGAAGTTGTTTTTTTTAGCACAAGTTAGCGGAAATTGACTTTTTTTTTTTTTCTTACAAAGTCTCATATTCCACTAACTTGTGACAAAAAATAAAATTTTACATGAACTCACCATACCCCTCACGGAATACCTCTGTAAATGTCAACTTTTTTAATTTTTTTATACAAAGTTGACAATTTACAGAGATATTTCTCTCACCCAGCATGGGTATATGTAAAAATAGACCCCAAAACACATTGCCCTACTTTTTCTGAGTATGGCGATACCACATGTGTGCCACTTTTTTGCAGCCTAGGTGCGCAAATGGGCGTAAAGTCCAACGAGTACCTTTAGGCTTTACAGTGTTGCTCACAATTTAGCCCCGCCCAAAATGGCAGAACAGTAAACACACCCCACAAATGACCCCATTTCGAAAAGTAGACACCCCAAGGTATTCACTGAGGGGCATAGTGAGTCCGTCTGAGATTTTTATTTTTTTTTGCCATAAGTTAGCAGAAATGGAAACTTTATTATTATTTTTTTTCCTCAGAAAGTGTCATTTTCCGCTAACTTGTGAAAAAAATGAAATGATACATGAACTCACCATGCCCCTCTGTGAATACTTTGGGGTGTCTTCTTTCTAAAATGGTGTCATTTGGGGGGTATTTATACTATCCTGGCATTCTAGCACCTAAAGAAACATGACAGGTGCTCAGAAAGTCAGAGCTGCTTCAAAATGCGGAAATTCACTTTTTTGCACCATAGTTTTTAAACGCTATAACTTTTACCCAAACCAATAAATATACACTTATTGGATTTTTTTTTATCAAAGACATGTAGAACAATACATTTATAGAAAAATTTATATAGAAATGTAGTTTAAAAAAAAAAATTACAACAGAAAGCAAAAAATGCTAAAATTTCGGTCATTTTTTATTAATATCAAAAAAAGTTAAAAAGTCAGCAACAATGAAATACCACCAAATGAAAGCTCTATTAGTGAGAAGAAAAGGAGGTAAAAATAATTTGTGTGGTAAGTTGTATGACCGAGCAATAAACCGTGAATGTAATGTAGTGCAGAATTGTAAAAAATGGTCTGGTCATTAAGAGTGTTGAAGCTAGGGGGGCTGAGGTGGTTAAAAAAAACACTTATGTGAACATATCAGTAGCATGGATCAGATTTCTCAAGAAAGGAAACATTTGCTTTAGAAAATGTTTTCTGCATTCTCTATTTCCCACTATGCATTTTTCCCCTTTTCATGTACCCGTATCTGTGAGTAACCGATGTGCTGTGAGCTGGGTCTTAATTGGTGTAATGTCTGTGGTGTACGTGGCAAGTGCAGGAATCTGGGAAGTAGTGATAAGGACTAGCGGCTTCTCAAACTGAGATGACACCAGGGACTGAAGACAAATTAAACCTATTAATAACCAGTTAGGAAACACACAGATAGGTAGAATTAACAGTACCATGAGACCTCAAATGTTAACTTATTTTTCATACCTCTACTCATTTCAGCACATGTTTCTTCAATCCTTGAGGTATTCTGCTTAACAGAATCTAAGACAAAGTGTGCTAAATTCCCCAAACCTAATTACTGCTGTAATGGCTTATATATTATCATGTTAACCTTGCAGCAGCATAACAAGTATTATGCTAAAACCCTTTACCCTTAAAGGGGCTTTCCAGGGATAAAAAAATAATAATAATAATCCCCAAAGATTCCTCTCCATTGCCAAGTGCCACTGTGCCTGTTTCCTGACACATTTCTGGTAGTGGAAGAAATATGAGTCTAGAGGTGAATTGTCAGTTGTCGTGCTCTTTCTACCACATATGCTTATTTTCCCCTGAATATTGCACTTCTAGGATTAATTTTTGTTCCTCCTTTCCAGATAACTTTATATACCACATGTGCTGATTTGTACTGTTTTTGTATAACTCTGTATAGCCTGTTTACTGATCTCCACTTGCCCTATGCCCTTACCCACCTGTGATTGCTGACTATCCCGATATGTGCCTGACTACCACAGGGGGTTATTTTTTGCTGCTTTCTCCACTTGCTTGTCTCAGTATATTCACATCTAATGATTCTTCACTACATTTCTAATCATCTGATGCTATGACAGTTGTTCAAGGAGCTTCAAGAATAGGGCTCCATACTTCCTTGCTGAGGGTTAAGATTAAGGAAAGGACTCTGTACTATAGTATAGCCCTCAGCTAGATCCAGTAGTGACCAAGTGGGTACAAACTCTACTACATGACAACTGGTGAACTATCATTATATTCATGTCAGATAAACAATTACTAGCTAGAAGTCAATACCATCTATTTCTACTGGCATAATCACTGAACAGACTACAATGCTTCACTCAGGACTAAGGGCTGAAAATCATAAAAGAAAGTATAATGAATGTTATATTCTCAAAGAAAATACAATATACCAGACTTTGGCTGTGCAGCCTCTGACTGATTCCCTATCTGTTAGCATATAACCATAGTACTGATCCACTGTAGTACCGATTTATGTGAAAGCACCTAAAATATATTCTAGGGTGAAGATTTAATAATCTTTATAGCAGGTTTTTATCAGCAACATTCTTGTAGGCCCTTCCTAAGTTGGGGACAGTTTGTGAGTTAATAACACCCTTCTTAAAGAATCACTGTACATTCACAAAATTTAATTTAATAGAGAATGGTGTAATTACCTGCCCCTACCTAAAAAAAAAAAAAAAAAAAAAAAAATAAAATGTAAAATCATGGTCACTAGAGGTCTCACTTCAACCTAATTTGCAGTCCACTGTCTGTTGTGATGCAAGATCCAAACCTGGTAACAGAGACTCAGAAGACAGTAAGTCTTTTGCAGTAAGGGAAGTGAGGTTACTGCATACAGTACTGACTGATTCAACAGAAGTGAGACACTTATTTTTTCTGAGTGAAATGCATCTAGCTGTGCAGCAGAAACAGGGAATAATATCACTGAAAGATACTTTAGGGAAGCCCAAAAACACCAGTTCACAAAAAAGCATAGCCAGTATACAAACTTTTTTTTGCAACTTTTTGTGCACTTTAAGATATCTCAAAATTAGACCTCTAATTCACAAAACATCAGCCATATTCTCCCTTCCTCTTCTTCTCGATATTGTGTCGTGCTGTAAAACAACTGTCTGTAACAGCCTTCGCCATATCTAAAGTATTTGAGATATATATAAAGTATATTTGCATGCAAATATTAAGCCTCAACACTTAGTTAAACCCTGTCTATTCAGCCACTCAACAGGCACAAATCAGCAGATGAACCCTTGTGTTTTTTGCAGGATTTCTACAGGAACATGCAGCAAAAGGATTTATTTTCCTTTAACATACAAGTTTGCTACCAAACACACAGGGGAGAAAACACCTTTTCGCTGCCAGAACATATTGTGGTGATGTATATAGTAAAAGTCCTGGAAGGGGTATATATCTCACCCAGGTTCCTAAACTAGGTGAGATAAGGAACATCCAGGAAGATAGTGCTGGTTTCAGCAAACATAGTTTCTGGAGCTATATTTGTTTATTAGTACAAGGGCTGGATTTTATTTGGATTGAGAAGGAACCAGGAACCAAGAGCAGCAGGTTCTCAGGATGCAGGAAGACCACCACAGAGATGTCCCGGCAGCACCAACACCTTCCTGAAGTGCCAGACCCGTGACTTCTGTGGGTAAGAGAGTTCCAGCTGTTGGGGGTGTGTGGAGTGCACAAGGCAGCACAACTCTAAAGGCTGGGCATGGGTGAAAGACTGGTTGTGTGTCCCAGGGGCAATCTGGTCCCAGAAAAGTCTCCCCACTGAGGAGATCAGGGATGCTCCAGTGCTGGAGGTGCCATGACTGCGGACACATGGCGGCCCATTGCACTCTTACTGCAGAGCTCAGGGAGTGTGATGCTACACTGCAACAGTCGCTCTTTGCAGATATTGTTTGTGCGGCTTTAGTGGGACTAGAGATTGAGCCACAGTTATGTCCTCTGGTGGTAAATGACTGCGCCGTCAAGGCTCTTGTGGACGCTGGTAGTCTGGGAACCGTGGTACATGCTGGCTTGGTAGCTGGGCACAATGTGTTGGACAAAAAGCTAAGTGTGCTGGACATGGGGATAGCAAAGACTGTCCTGTGGCTCTCATTGAGACTCCAGTAGGAAATGGGACTTATGAACTTGGAGTTGCAATATGCTCATGCATGATGTAATGTTGGGACGTGATTTCCCCTTGTTCTGGGAGTTCTCGGGAAATGGAGACACTTCTGCAGCAAGTGACAAAACTTCTCCAGAACTTGTGTCTATCCCTTTAAATGAAGGTGTGAAGGAGATGCACATTGAACACAATGGTTTAAGTGAAATAACCATTGAAAACAATGGTGCAGATAAGGTGCAAAGTGAACATGTTAAGTTAACTGAAATGCATAATGAAAATGTGGGGTCATGTGATGATGATGACACCCCTTTCCTTTGCAGGTTGTGGTCAGGGAAGAAGCTCCCGCTGCTGGTAAAGATATATGTAATTTCGAAATGCTGATTGATGTTGAGAGCACACAGCTGAGGGAATCCACTGGGATAAATGTGCAGGAAAGTGTGGCAGTGCTGGAGGGTGTACCACACATATCAGGTGCGGCTAAGCAGTCTCCACAGTGTTCTATGGTTAGTGAGCGCGGGTGCAGGGTTGAAGTAGTTAACCTGGAAGCTATGAAGGCACAATTTGAGAGAGATCAGCAAGAATGTGAAGAGCAGTGTGAGAACAAAAAGAAACAACTTGTCAGACAAGTAAAAGCAATGTAAGCAGAACTTGAAGATAAAAGGAAGCAACGTTCATTGGCTGAAGCAGCCAGAAAGAAGCTCGACATGGATCTAAAAGACTTAAGGGACAAATTGACTCTGCAAACAAAAATAGAGAAGAAGCCATCAAACAACTGCGTAAATTTCAGGCACAAATGAAGGATTACCCGAGAGAATTGGAAGACCATAGAGGATCCAGGGATGATATTTTAAGTAAGTCTAAAGAAAATAAAAATAAACTTAAAAGTCTGGAGGTGGAGATGATCCATATGCAGAAGGAGCTTGCTATGGCATAGCGGGCCAAAAGGCAAGTCCAACAGGGTTATACTGAACTGGCCCACGACAGACTGAGAAATGACTGCTGATCTGAAGGCAGAACCTAGTAATAGTCAGAAGAATGAGAATGGCCGCCAGCAATTGGAGCAACAAAACAAGGAGTTAAAAACAAAATTGCAAGAATTGAAAGACTCTATTGAAACCAAATTCAAAGCATCCATCACGGCCTTGGAAGCAAAGATCGCACAACTGGAGGAACAGTTTGATATTGAAACAAAAGAAAGACAGGCTGCAAGTAAACAAGTCAGTCGCTCAGAGAAAAAGCTGAAGGACATGCTAATGCAACTGGAAGATGAAAGGCATAATGCTGAACAGTATAAAGACCAGGTAGAGAAAAATAATGTTTGTATGAAACAGTTGAAGCGGGAGAAAAAGAAGCACAGAAAACTGCAGAGCCAGAGAAGATAGAAGTTTCTGCTGAACAAGTTGAAAGGGCTGATGTGGATGCTGAGGCCAGGAGACTCATGGCAGTAAACCGGACCTGCTCATAAAAGACATCCCCTCCGCCATCAATGCCTTCCAGGAAGTCAGCAGCCTTCTGGGGATGAAATACAGTGAGATGGACGACCAATATGCAGATGCTGTTTACTACTATGGGGTGGCTCTTCTGGGGCTTACATGAATGGAGAACAATGTCCTGGGTGACCCTCTGGAGGGAATACCAGAAGAGGAAGATGAAGAGTCTGATAAGAACCCCAATATCCCCAGTGCCTCCAACCTCAGTGAGAAAGAAAAGGAGGAATTAATAGTACAGGTATATGATCCCATGTCCGAGGAGGATGAGAAGGCTATCAAAGAGAATGGAGACTCCAAAGAGACAAAGGCTGAAGAAGCTAAGGCCGATGAGTTGGAGTGGGAGAAATCCTCAGATGCTGCAGAGCCCAAAGAAGAGGCTGAAGGAGAGTAGGCACTGAAGAGGCAGAGGACTCTGACATTGCTGCTAAACCTGAGAAAACCACTGCTGAAGATAAGGAAGAGCATGGAAATGGAACTTCTGTTAGTTCGAGAACTAGCAAATCTGAAAGAAGAGATGCTGAAAGATCTGTCGTTATGGATAAACTAAAGGTAGAGCCTGTCGTTGGTTACCGAAGCCAAGATCGAAATGTGGAGAGTAAAGAAAAAAGGAAGATGCAATCTTTTGATGAAATAGAGAGACAAAGAGAGCGAGACCAAAGAGTGCGAGAGTGCATCCTCGTTGCTCGTGAAGGAGTAGAGAGTATCTGGCCATTAGATGGGCACCGGAGTCCCTTAGGTATTATCTACTAGGTAGAAAGTTGGTGTTTGTGACAAACCGAGCTCTGCTGGCCTGGGTGTGGCAGAATAAAAAGAAAAATGTGCCACTGGCCACAAAACTTACAGAGGGTATGGTATGATGTGGTATGTTGTTATGTGTACAGTAAAAGTCCTGGAAGGGTTGTATATCTCACCCAGGTTCCTCAACTGGGTGAGATAAGTAACATCCAGAAAGATGGCGCTGGTCTCAGCATATTTTCTGGAGCTATTTTTGTTTATTAGTACAAGGGCTGGATTTTATTTGGACTGGGAAGGTAGGTTTGGTAGTGGGACCTTTCCAGTCCACCCCCATTCCAGGGTATGTTTTTCCCTTACCTGAGGTGATTGCAGGGTGGTCTTCTGTAATCAAGGAGGGATAAAACTAACCCTCTGTGTGTCAGTCGGAGAAGAGAGGACTTGGAAACAGAGACCTGCAGAGGCTCTGGGTGGTCTCAGTCAGGAGGACTGAGGGAATACGAGGCTGCGTGAAGCCTGATCTCTTCTTTGTATGGACTTGTGTTTGGTGAGCAGACCTTCTAAGGGTTGGAGCCTGAGACCCTGTGTATAAGCTGTGCTTAGTCAGGGAAAGTACTTTGTGTTAGTTAGAGCCCAGACGGGCAGCAGTTTATTTTATTATGTTTATGTTTGTGCTGGTGCCAAAATAAAGCATCATTTGGACTGTAAATCCGTTGTCTGACGAGATGTCTGTGGTTGCTTGATATATCAGACATGTGACATTATGTACTTATCATAGATAAATAGATTGTTACAGATAATTATCAATTTTCACTGCATCTTTTGGAGTGCTAAATTCCTACTAGACAGATACCTAGTAGATAGATACATGACCGGGTCTGCTTTTCACTTGTTCATCCAATGAATGGCTGTCCATGTAAAGCATAGGTGGGCCAAACTGAACTTCCAGCACTGCCGGGGTCACATAGCATTATATTGACTTATGATGCTTTGTAACCCTTACAGTTCTGGAATATAAATGGGTCTACAACACAATGAAAGCCAGATATCCCTCAAAGGAAGGAAAACCAAGCAAAGGGGTGTCTCCATTACAGAGATCACCAAATCCACCATATTAAGTGGCCCCTATGTCAATATCCCGCTTTTTTTTACAAGCTTTAAGGATGTGACGGGGAAAACCTAAGCCAGCTATCCATCCACAGCCAGCTGTTTCGGGGTGTTGCCCCTCATCAGTGCGGAGCAGGATTCTGGCTAACCGGGAGCAATGCCTCGGAGACCACCCAAACACAACAATAGCTGATCTCAGGGAGACCAGCTACAAAAAACACCGCGGAGCCTCACTTAAGAGTCTCAACACAGCAATCCGAAGTGCAAAGTTCCCTGGGAAAAGGGAATATGCAAAATAAATGTGTAGCCCCAGTTATGGGTCTACAACACAATGAAAGCCAGATATCCCTCAAAGGAAGGAAAACCAAGCAAAGGGGTGTCTCCATTACAGAGATCACCAAATCCACCATATTAAGTGGCCCCTATGTCAATATCCCGCTTTTTTTTACAAGCTTTAACCCTTTCATGACCAAGGTTCATTGATGCCCCAGTGTCCAGGTCAAAATTTACAAATCTGACATGTGTCACTTTATGTGGTAATAACTTTGGAACGCTTTTACTTATCCAAGCCGTTCTGAGATTGTTTTCTCGTGACACATTGTACTTCATTATAGTCATAAATTTTAGCCAATATATTTCACCTTTAGTTATGAAAAAATCCCATATTTACCAAAAATTTAGAAAAATTAGCAATTTTCAAAATTTCAATTTCTCTGCTTTTAAAACAGAAAGTGATAACTCATAAAATATTTATTACGTAACATTCCCCATATGTCTACTTTATATTGGCATCATTTTGTAAATGTCATTTTATTGTTTTAGGACGTTAGAAGGCTTAGAAGTTTAGAAGCAATTCTTAGAATTTTTAAGACAATTTCTAAAACCCACTTTTTAAGGACCAGTTCAGGTCTGAAGTCACTTTGTGGTGCCTACATAGTGGAAACCCCCCATAAATGACCCCATTGTAGAAACTACACGCCTCAAGTTACTCAAAACTGATTTTACAAAATGTGTTAACCCTTTAGGTGTTTCACAAAAAATAAAGGAAAATGGAGATGAAATTTCTAAATTTAACTTTTTGGCAGATTTTCCATTTTAATCCATTTTTTTCTTAAACACATTGAGGGTTAACAGCCAAACAAAACTCAATATTTATTGCCCTAATTCTGCAGTTTACAGGAACACCCCACATGTGGTCGTAAACTGATAAAAGGGCGGACGGCAAGGCACAGAAAGAAAGGAGCGCCATATGGTTTTTGGAAGGCAGATTTTTGCTGGACTGATTTTTAGATGCCATGTCCCATTTGAAGCCCCCCCTTACAGTAGAAACTCCCAAAAATTAACCACATTTTGTAAACTAGGGGAAAAGGTGCCAGTTTTATTGGTACTGTTTTGGGGTACATATGATTTTTAATTTCGCTATATTACGGTTTTTGTGAGGCAAGGCAACCAAAAAAGGGCTGTTTTGGCACTGTTTTTATTTTTTATTTTTTACAAGATTCATCTGACAGGGTAGATCATGTGATATTTTTATAGAGCAGGTCCTTACAGACGCGGCGATACATAATATGTATACCTTTATTATTTATTTAGGTTTTACACAATAATATCATTTTTGAAACAAGAAATTATGTTTTAGTGTCTCCATAGTCTGAGAGCCATAGTTTTTTCAGTTTTTAGGAGATTGACTCAGGTTGGGTATCATTTTTGTGGGACAAGGTGACGGTTAGATTGGCACTATTTTGGGGGTCATATGACTTTTTGATCGCTTGCTATTACACTTTTTGTGATGTAAGGTGACAAAAAATGGCATTTTTAACATGGTTTTTATTTTTTATTTTTGATGGTGTTTACCTAAGGGGTTGGGTCATGTGATATTTTAATAGAGCTGTTTTTTACGGACGTGGCGATACAAATTATGTTTAGTTTTTATTTTATTTTTATTTTTACTTTTTATGACATGGATTTGGGAAAATATTATTTTTATTTTATTTTAATTTAAATTTTTTATTTTTTTTACTTTTTTCACTTTTTTTAATTTTATTTACACTTTTTTTGACTTATCAAGACCCATCTGGATCCTGAAGATCCAGTGGGCTTGATCACTGTACAGTGCATTTGCAATAGTCATCTATTGCAATGCAATGTATACTCATTCACACTAAGGCTGATGAGACCTCAGGGTCTCATCAACATTAGGTAACTTGGCAACCAGAACGACTTTGTAAGGTGTCTGGTTGCCATGACAACAATCGCACCGCTGCTATCGCACCAGCAGCGGTGCGATCGCACTGAGAGGGAGCTCTCTCCCTCTTAACCCCATGGATGCCGCGCGCGGCTGCTGACCGCGGCATCTATGGGGTTAAATGCCCCAGATCGGTGCCAGCACTGAACTGGGGCATAGCAGCAGAGTGTTAGCTGTGTGTTACAGCTAACACTCGCTGCAGATTACACACGGCAGCAAAGGAGGATAGGAGCAGAAGGGGGAGAGAGGGGAGCCACATGGTGGAGGAGGAGGAGGGAGGAACGGGGGCAACAGGACATATGGCCGCACGGGGGGGACTACATATATATATGTATTAAATTTTAATGGCACTAAGAGGGGGCACTTTACTAGGTTTCAGGCTGCGATCTCCAGAGTGGAGATCGCAGTCTGAAACCGGCATTTTCACAGTACAGCGCTCCGATTGGTTAGTCTGCACAGACTAACCAATCGGAGCGATGCTCTGCAAGGGACCCCTCTGATGGGTCCCTTGCAGACATGCCCCTGCTCTGAGCTGTCCGTGACAGCTGCAGAGCAGGGAGAAAAGCTTTAATCCAAGCGCTTTGCAGCGCTTGGATTAAAGCACCACCATGACGTTTATACACGTCCTAGCTGCACGGGGTATGTGCAGCTAGAACGTATATAGCCATATGGTGGTCGTGAAAGGGTTAAGGATGTGACGGGGAAAACTCAGTGCAGAGAAGGATTCTAGCTAACTGGGAGCAATGCCTCGGAGACCACCCAAACACAACAATAGCTGATCTCAGGGAGACCAGCTACAAAAAACACCGCAGAGCCTCACTTAAGAGTCTCAACACAGCAATCCGAAGTGCAAAGTTCCCTGGGAAAAGGGAATATGCAAAATAAATGTGGAGCCCCAGTTATGGGTCTACAACACAATGAAAGCCAGATATCCCTCAAGGAAGGAAAACCAAGCAAAGGGGTGTCTCCATTACAGAGATCACCAAATCCACCATATTAAGTGGCCCCTATGTCATATGGTGGATTTGGTGATCTCTGTTATGGAGACACCCCTTTGCTTGGTTTTCCTTCCTTTGAGGGATATCTGGCTTTCATTGTGTTGTAGACCCATAACTGGGGCTCCACATTTATTTTGCATATTCCCTTTTCCCAGGGAACTTTGCACTTCGGATTGCTTTTTGAGACTCTTAAGTGAGGCTCCGCGGTGTTTTTTGTAGCTGGTCTCCCTGAGATCAGCTTTTGTTGTGTTTGAGTTCTGGAATATGTAAGGGTTACATAGCAGTAGTGTTGATCACGAATTCTCGAATTGCGAATTTTAATCGCGAATATCAGCACTTTGAGAATTCACGAATATTTAGAATATCGTAAAATATATTCAATATTATATACAATTGCGAATATTCGCTTTATGCAAATTTTTTATATGCAAATTTTCGCATGCAAGAAAATAATGTCATTATTTTCTTGTTTGTGAAAATTTGCATAAAAAAATTGCATAAATTAGCGTACAAAGTCGCATAAATTAGCATTAAAATTTGCATAAGCTGGTAAAAGGTATCTTTTAGATGCTAGTTTATGCTAATTGTTATGCTAATTTATGCTAATTTTGTATGCGAATTTTCGCAAACAAGAAAATAATGTCTGGAGATTATGAATTTGCAAATTTTCGAATATATGGCGAATATTCGCGAAATATCGCGAATTCGAATATTGCCCCTGCCGCTCATCACTACATAGCAGCGAGACACTCGCTCGTCTCAAGGGAGGCCTTAAACTGAGCATAAGGAGAAATAAGGAAAAGAACAAACAACGGGTTGTACTATACAGATACATTTTATTGCATAGCTCAGTGGCTATACTGGATTTCAAATTACATGCAATTCCATAAGTATTCAGATCCAGGTACTGATTTAAAAGAGTTAGAATATTTTTCATGGCACAACCCCTTTAAGCCCAGATTAAGCAGATGTTTAAATGAATGACATAAAAAATATAAACTTTACATGAAAAAACTTCAATCACAACTCCTGCTCTACAACATGCTGCCTGCAGATTGCACTGCATTTTCAATGTGACAGGTTCCCTTTAAACCCTAATATGAACAACCCTTTTAAATTATCATTTTAATAGTTTTTACTTTTCTTTTACAGTGGCTGATTAGTACATTTAATGGCTGATTCTATGTTATGTCGGTGGTCCATGCCCACCACCACTCTCCTCTCTCTGGAGGGCACAGCCGTTACATCTCCTATCCACTCTGTTGTTCCCAGTGGTGTAGATTTGCTAGCTTCTCTCCTCCTTCCAGCGGCATGCACCCTAATCTGCACCAGCCAATGGCTGGTCACCTTGGGGTACTTAACCTCTTAAGGACACAGGATGTACCCATACGTCCTGTGTCCTGTCCCTAAAGATGGTGCCCGCTCCTGCTTCATGCAGGAGCCTTAGCCGCAGGTGTCCGTGTGGTTCTTGTAGCAGACACCCGCAGCTAATGTCCGCGACCGGCAGCAATGCCGATCGCGGACATTTAACCCCTAAGATGCCATGGTCAATCCTGACCACGGCATCTGAGTGCACAGAAACCAAAAGTTTTACTTTCGGTTTGCACTTCGGCTCCCCGTGTGGCGATTGGAGGAGCCAGAGCACGCCTGTAGTAGCCTGGGTTTCTATGAATGAAACTCAGGCTGCTCTGTAGTATTTCCTATGGAGCATTGCCTGTAATAGGCTCCATAGAAAATATGCGATTTATTTTATTTTTTTTTTATACATTCTAATGCTATTGCATAGGAATGTATGATAATCACAATCAGATGATTGTATGTTATAGTTCCCTATAGGAACTATATAAAAGTGTAAAAAAAAAAAAAAAGTTTAAAAAATAAATAAATAAAAAACACCCCTCTATTGCCAAAATAAAACTAAAAAAAGAAAAAAATACACATCATGGATGTGCAATGCGCGAATACGCCAATACTATAAAAATATTAAAAAAATATTCCCCATACGTCAAACAGCAAAACTGAAAAAAGCGACCAAATAGCGAATGAAAGGTGATCAAAAAGTCATACACACCCCAGAATGGTATCACTTAAAAGATAAGATTGTGACGCAAAAAATGAACCCCCTTACAGCTCTATACATATAATTACAAAAAAGTTATAGGAGTCAAAACATGGCGACAAAAAAGTAAAACTGATTTTTTCCCACATTTGAATATTTTTTTCACTATCAAAACGCAAGAAAACCTATAAATATAGGGTATCGCCGGATTCGTACTGAACTGTAGAATAAAAGTAACTGGTCAGTTTTATCGCACATCGAACATCAAATTTTTTTCCCGCTTCCCACTACATCATATGCAATATTAAATGAAGGCGTTGGAAAGTACAACTTGTCCCGTAAAAAACAAGCCCTCAAATGGCTATGTGAACTGAAAAATAAAAAAGTTATGGCTCTGGGAAGGCAGAAGGAGTGGCACCAGGCAGTAGGTCAATCAGACAATCATAAGGACAATGAGGAGGCAGGGTCTCGGCCTCTTTCTTACTGAAGACATCTGCAAAACTGGCATACTACTGCAGAAGTTCGGGCAGGTCTACAGGTACAGTAGGCGAGGATGTAGGTTGGACCTCTGATAAGCAGGTGGACTGGCAGGATGATTCCCAATGCAGAATCTGATTGAAGTGCCAGTCCAGAACTGGAGTGTGCTGACGCAGCCAGGGAAGACCAAGGATGACAAGATTCACAGACACTGGCAGCACATAGAATGAGATAATCTCTGAATGCAGAACCCCTATTTGCAACTTATGGGGCATTGTAACAGAAAGCACAGGTTTGGGAAGTGGCAGTCCATTTACGGAAGCCACTAACAGAGGCCTTTCTAGACGGATGGTTAAAAGCTGGCACTGATGGACTAGAGCTTGTTGAATGCAGTTACCGGCTGACACAGTCCAAGAATGCATGCACAGATAGTGTGACTCCCTTGTGAGAGAGAATCGATCCTGATCCTAGACATTGGCTTTTCCTGGCTTTTGTGGAATATTACGCACAAAGTGGGCCTTGCCTCCACAATACAGACACAGGTTGTCACAACGAGGGGTAGAGGGTAGTGACTGGCTCCACCCACACCACTGTCCCTTTCTACTTGCATCACTCGTCCTAGGCAATGAGGTACAACTGGGCAACGTTCCCTAGCCTGGGTAAGCTTGGAGGGACATACAAGACAAACAACAGATATGTCAGCAAGCCGAGTCAGAACCAGGATGTCACTAAAGTACAAAAGGATAATCAAAGAGAAGTCAAGTCCACGCCAAAGGTCAAACCAGGAGAAGCCAATATACGCAGGGAGAAAGCGGAGACAGAGTCTGAAACAGAGCTGTGAATCTAGCCACAAGTCACACTGAACAAGTTCAGGATAGAGACTGAATTCACAGGCAACCTGTGGCCGGCAGGCTGCCTGTTAAATAGTGGAGAAGAGGAGTCATGTGACGTGGCCAGCGTCACATGACTCATTCTCCTGAACCCAGCAGAGCACCGCTCAGGCTTACCGCAGTTGCCATGGACGCGAAGGACGCTGACCGCGCCAAGGGAATGCGTGCGGCCAGATCCTCCCCGCCCCTCGTTGCTGTGGAGATGGGGGCGTAGGGCACGTCCTTGCTCTGTATGAACAGCAGAGTGCTGATGGCGGTGAATAGGGAGAACCTGCCATCGGGGGCCCCGTGACAGTACCCCCCTTCTACGTGGGGCCACCAGACCCAAAGCTGCCGGAGCAGATTTGTCAGGATGATCACGATGAAACTTTTGAATCTGCCTATTAGCGTGAATCTTATTCATTGGTACCCATGATCTTTCCTAAGGTCCATAACCTTTCCAATGAACTAAATATTGCAAAGAATTTCGAGCCTTCCTAACGTCAATGATCTTAGAAATTACATAGTCATCTTGCTCATTCACCAGCACTGGAACCAAGGGAGAAACATACTTTTTAAGCAAAGATTTATGAAACGCATTGTGAATGCGAAACGAATCTGGCAATTTCAACCTGAAAGATACGGGATTAATAATTTCGAGGATTTCATACGGACCAACAAAACGTGGTTCAAACTTCCTGGAGGACACTCTGAGACAAATTCTTAGTGGACAATCAAACTTTTTCTCAGACCATAAAGTCCCCTCCTTTGGAACGTCTTGAGCTTTCTCTAGGTTCTGCTTAACCGTAGCCCAAACTGTGCACAGTTCTGAAGTTTCACTATCAGCCTCAGGATTAGGTGATGGAACATTTGAAACAGAACTAAATTTCGGGTGAAAAACAAAATTGCTGAGAAACCCCTGTGGAGGAGTTCACCCTGTTGTTGATGGCAAACTCTGCCAAGGGGAGATATTTCACCCATAGTTGCTGGTTATCAGAGATATAAGATCTTAAAAACTGCTCAACGGCTTGATTAAGGCGTTCGGTTTGTCCATTCGACTCGGGATGAAAGGCTGAAGAGAATGTCAAAGATATATCTCACATCTCTGACAAAAAGCTCTCCAGAACTTGGAGACAAGCTGAACACCTCTGTCAGACACAATATTTTCAGGAATACCATGTAATCGTACCACCTGTTCAATAAACACAGAAGCCAGAATCTTGGCATTAGGGAGTTTGGCTAACAGAACAAAGTGTACCATCTTACTTAATCTGTCGACCACTACCCAAACCACCGACTTCCCTTCCGAGGGAGGTAAGTCAGTGATCAAATCCATCGAAATATGTGACCAGGGTTTACTCGGAATGGTTAGTGGTCATAATTCACCAGCAGGACGTGATCTGGGCGTTTTGGACCTGGCACATACCTCACATGCAGAAACATAAGATTTGACATCCCTGGATAGTGTGGGCCACCAATAAGATCTGTACACGAGTTCCTTGGTGCCCTCAATACCAGGATGTCCGCATAAGACTGAGTCGTGATACTCACTCAGAAAACGGAGACGAAACTGCTCAGAAACAAAAAACCTTTCAGTAGGTGTTTGTGACAGTGCTAGATGTTGTTACGCTTCAATGAGAGGAGCCAGTTCCTCAGACAAAGCTTCCACAATTATGTTAGGTGGTAGGATGGATTCAGGAGGAATGTAAGGGGGTTGAGATGCACAGAAACTTCCTGACAAGGCATCAGACTTTACGTTCTCACTTCCTGGCCTAAAAGTAATCGAGAAGTTAAAACACATAAAAAACAAAGCCCATCTGGCTTGATGTGGATTCAGGAGTTTAGCAGATTCGAGGAACAATACATTTTTATGGTCAGTGAGCACAGTGATACAATGTTTAGCCCCCTCCAAAAAATGTCTCCATTCCTCAAACGCCCATTTGATGGCTAACAATTCTTGATTACCAATGTCATAATTCCTCTCAGTGGGAGAGAATTTCTATGAAAAAAAAAGCATAGGGTCTTAAATTGGTAAGATTAGAGGGTCCCTGTGAAAGCAGCACCCGCACCCCATCCTCAGAAGCATCAACCTCTACAATGAAAGGTCTCTTTTGATCAGGCTGAATTTAAATTGGGGTGTTCCTAAAAGACCTTTTAAGGGTCTCGAAGGCCTCAATAGCCTCTATAGACCAGTTCTCCGGATCCGTCCCCTTCTTAGTGAGATCGGTTAAAGGTTTGGCAACTAACAATTTTTTTTAAATAAATTTACAGTAATAGTTGGAAAACCCTAAAAAGCATTGTAAGGCTTTCAGGAATGATGGTCTTACCCAATCTAAAATAGCCTGTACCTTACTAGGGTCCATTTTAAAGGCATGAGGAGTGAGAACATAACCCATATACAAGATCTTCTGAACCCCAAAGACACATTTCTCCAATTTAACAGACCATTGATTCTTTCTAAGAATCTCCAGAACTTGTCTGGTATGCAAAACATGATATTCCCAACTCGAAGAAAAAAATCAAAACGTCATTAAGATATGCAATCATAAATTTGCCAATAAATTCTCTTAAGATGTCATGAAATTTTGAAAAACTGCAGGAGCATTACTAAGCCCAAAAGGCATGACCAAGTATTCAAAATGCCCCTCCGGAGTATTAAAAGCAGTTTTCCATTGATCCCCTTCTTTAATTCGAACTAAGTTGTAAGCTCCCCTCAGGTCAAGTTTGGAGAACCATGAAGTCCCTAGAACTTGATTGAACAGATCGAGAATCAATGGACGAGTGTATTGACTTTTAACAGAAATTTTGTTCAATTCTCGATAGTCAATTCAAGGCCTAAGTCCTCTGTCCTTTTTCTTGACAAAAAAGAACACTGCCCCCATAGGAGATAGAGAGGGCCTAATATATCCTTTACCAAACTTTCCTTGACATATTCTTTCATGAAATCATGTTCTGGACCAGATAGATTATATATACGCCCCTTGGGAAACCTTGAACCCTCCACTAATTTAATAGCGCAGTCATAAGGACTATGGGGTGGCAACCCCTTGGGGTCAGATGAGGAGAATACATCCAAATAATCCTCTATGAATGGAGGTAATATTTTGGATTCTGCTGAGACTCCCGCATGGACAATAGACAAACATAAATAACATTTAAGGCCCCATTTGACTAGTTCACCCCTGGTCCAATGAATCACAGGGTTGTGTAATTAGAGCCATGGCATACCTAGCACCACATCAACAAGCAAATTCTCCAAAATTAATAGGGCACAACTTTCAGAATGAGACACCCCTACCGTTAGCGTAATCCAGGGAGTAGAAAACTTCACAGTACCTCCTAATAATGGGGTAGAATCAATAGCAACAATGTATAAAGGATCAGGAAGGGTCAGGATAGGAATTCCCACCTGGTGGGCAAATTTGAGATCTATAGAGCTAGCAGCTGATCCAGAATCAATAAAAGCTTTACCTTATTGAGCCCTGCAGAAACAGTAACAGGCACCAAGAATTTACCTTTAACAATATCCGGGAGTACCTGGTCATTAGATGACCCAGGTTTGAGTAATCTACTGGGAGTAGACTTCTTGGGACATGTCCCCTGATGGCGTCGTTGTTCCCTTCTGGACATACCAATCTGCATTGTTCTTCAACACCAGGTTCAGATTGGATACCCACAAGACTGACCTTCGATTTAAACGTCACCTGGGAAGAAAGCAAAACCTCCTGCTGTCTCTCCCTAATGCATCTGTCCAGTCTTACAGCAAGTGTCATGGTCTGCTCCAAAGTCTCAGGAAGGGGGTAACCTATCAGCATATCTTTAAGTTTATCGGACAAGCCTGACCTGAACTGACACTTGAGGACTTGTAACCTCTGCCTTGATTCCTGAACTATCTGGGCCAAGTTCTGGACATGATCCATCGGATGTTGTAGCGGATCCATAGTGGTTTGTATGGGCCTGTGAATCTGTCACAAAGAGGGGTAGTGACAACTGGCTCCACCCACACCACTGTCCCTGCCTACTTGCACCACTCGTCCTAGGCAACGAGGTACAACTGGGCGACGTTCCCTAGCCTGGGTAAGTGCGGAGGGACATAGAAGACAAACAGATATGTCAGCAAACCGAGTCAGAACCAGGATGTTACTAAAGTACAAAAGGATAATCAAAGAGAAGTCAAGTCCATGCCAAAGGTCAAACCAGGAGAAGCCAATATACGCAGGGAGCAAGCAGAGACGGATTCGGGAACAGAGCCGGGAATCTAGCCGTAAGTCACGCTGAACAAGTTTAGGATAGAGACTGAATTCACAGGCAACCTGTTGCCAGCAGGCTGCATGTTAAATAGTGGAGAAGAGTCATGTGACGTGGCCAGCGTCACATGACTCATTCTCCTTAACCCAGCCGAGCACCGAGTGATCAGCTCGGTGCTCAGGCTTACCGCAGCTGCCATTGACGCTCCAAGGGACTGCGCGTGGCCAGATCCTCCCTGCCCTTCGTTGCTGTGGAGACGAGGGTGTAGGGCACGTCCTCGCTCCGTGTGAACAGCAGAGCGCTGACGGCGGTGAATAGGGGGAACCTGCCATCGGGGCCCCGTGACGCAGGTTCTCTGGTTTGCCATGTAAACGTTCCTGGTCAGACAATCAAAGGTGCTCTATTTGCATGGGCTTTTCAGATGGGATGGACACAAGAGGAAGAACTGGCCTCTGGAAGGATGGAGCCAAACAAGATGGTCTTCTGGTGTTCGACCTCCTTAGAACGTTCCCTGAAATGCATATCTATCCTTGTAGTCAAGGTGATCAGGTCATTCAGAGTAGACGGACAGTCGCGACCAGCTAATTCATCCTTAATCCGGTCAGAAAGGCCCTCCTAGAACACCGCCAGTTGAGCCTCATTGTTCCATGTAAGTTCGGCAGCCAGGGTACGAAACTGGATTGCATACTGACCCACAGGTGAGGAACCCTGTAGTAGAAGCAGCAGGGCTGATGCAGTGGAGGACGTGTGGCTAGGCTCTTCAAAGACCAGCTGGAAGGTAACCAGGAAAGACTGCAGATTAGTGGTCTTTGGACCTCCATGTTCCCAAACAGGATTTGCCCAAGTAAGGGCCTCATCTGACAGCAGGGACACAATGAAGGCACCCTTGGACCGCTCAGTGAGAAACTTCTGCCCATGCAACTCAAAGTGGATCAGTCACTGATTCAGGAATCCACTACAGGTTTTTGGATCCCCACCATAGCGGGATGGCAGAGGGAGTTGCACACCAGCGGCACACAAATCCAGATTCACCGGAGTGGGTATTGCAGGGGTAGCAGCGGCTGGTGACCCTGCAGTAGCTGGAGAAGAGATGGCATCCAGACGAGCAGCAACAGGTATAGGTCAGGCAATCCAGGTCCACAACAGGAGAGTCAAGTCAAACAGGCAGGGATCTAACAGGTAGCAGAGTCCAGGAATACAAATACGAGTCAGGAACACAAGTGGGAATCAGGAACCTTAGCAGGACACAAGAACCTTGACACTGAGGCATCTGGGAAGGGGGCTGAGCCACTTATATTTTACACAAGAGGGCTAGGATTGGTGAGCGAGGTCACATGACCTAACCCATAAAACCCAGGATGTGATGCGCTCCAGCCCTTCAGGAAGTGCTGCAGAAAACAAACAGCAAGCATGCTGTGGCCAGGGCTGAAAGGAAACTGTATAGCAGATCCCAGAAGAACAGCACCCACACAGAGCCCAGGACTGCAGCGGTGAATGGAAAGCAGAGGCCGCAGATCACGGTCCCCGGGACTGCGGTGGTAATCAGGAGAACACTGGAGCACCGCGGCCGCTGTTACAACTGCATAACGGAAACAGGACGGATCCGTTATGCAGGCTATAGACTTCTATGCCTCTAAAGGCATTTTGTTATGCATTTCATCATAAATTGCGTTATGGTCCGTGGTAACGGAATTCATAACGCAATTCTGATTTTACCATCAAACAAAGCGTAAACGAATTTAATAACATGAAATTTGCTCATCCCTATTGATGGGTTCTCATTCAGTATTGTACGAATTTGAAAAACCAGTTATCACAGTGCAGTATCTTGCAGAATTTATCAGAAAATTGTTAGAAATAAAACCATTCTACCCAAAACTCAGGACTTGTAAGATAATGCCCTGAAAGTAACCGAAAAACTTTTTATCTGTCAGCCAAGATAATTATTGAAAGGGAATACGTTGCACTACAGTCTTCTGATAGTGAAGACAATTTTAATTAATCAAACTTCTGAGATGGCTGACATGTCTTTATCAAGACATGCCACAACGGGTACTGCGTCTTGATAAAGACATGTTAGCTGACTAATTAAAATGGTTCTCAGCACTGAAAAGACCAGAGAGCAGTGTAAATTCTGACAAGCCTAAAGGAAAAAAGATGTAGAGAACCATTAAATATAATAGAGCGCTCCTTCACCCTAATCTTATATACTTATTCTAATTATGACCATAGGGCCTAAGTGGTGATGCTCATGCTCTGGATATGCTGTGATTGTCCTTGGCCTCAGTGTCTACAGACTGTGATGTGGCTGGTATTCTGCTTCTGCATTGAGGGTTGTGTAACTTAACTTGTAGCAACTATAAGAATTAAACACAGAATTTAAAAAAAAATCTTCCAGCTTTTAGACCACTACACTAAGCACATGGGGTGGGCCACGACAAACAGACCCCTGTTTTCCTTGTGTGGTTGGTGCAGGATAATGCTAATTGGGACCAACTCATCAAAACTGTCTTACTGTAAACCATCTTCGTTGCCCATAGCATCCAATCAGGGCGTAGCTTTCCCCTTACCAAAGTAGTTTAAGAAATTAATGAGGGCTATTGACAGGTACCAAAATCTTGTCATCTGAAGTTACAATGAGTATCAGTTAACACTTCCTGTTTTTGCGTTTTCAATTTTTACTCCCTGCCTTCCCAGTGCGATTACTTTTTAATTTTTCCATTCACATAACCGTATAAGGGCGTGTTTTTTTTTTTGCAGGAAAAGTTGTACTTTCTAATGGCGCCATTTAATAATGCATATATAAAAAAAAACGTGAAGGACAAAATAAAAAAAAGGATACTCCCCCATACCCATATATTTTCTGAAAGTAGACACCCACCTTCATGCGATTTTGCATCAAAATGTAGGTTTTCATAAACATTGCATAATAGTTGATATTAGTGGTTAAAAGTGTCACCCAAGCAGAAAGTTATATGGACCAGAGCACCTAAAAACTAGGTACATACTACTTAGGCGTAAATTTACATGTACCTATTTTCATAAAATCACCAGAACTGGTAAAAATTAAATAAAATAATAATCTAGTTTTAAGTTGAGAATTTTTAAGTAGTGACCTATAAAATACAGGGATTACAGAACATGAAAAGTGAACCCCCAAAACCTACATATTTTCTGAAATCAGACAGCCTGATGAATACAGTTGACAACCATGCCCCCCTTCATGTAACTTTGTGAGAAACAGGAATTGTTTTTTTTTGTTTTTTTTTAAAGGCATCAAAACTAATATTTTCACATAAAACTTATTTCCAAGAAGAGGTATAAAGATAAAAGCATGTAAATGTAAAAATAATATACTGAGGTGTGCAAAGATCATATATACAATACTGTATATCAACAAGAGCTTGTGCTCTAAAAAAACAACCCATTGAAACAGAGACCATGCAATATCTGGAAGTGATCCACAAACGCTTACATGGCAGCCATGTTACCAAAAATCTATACTTTGTGAGAGACCACAGATTACTGTGTATAAAATTATAACCTAAAAATTAATATACACAACTACCTTTATGCAGCAAATTGTGGTTATATCATAAATTGGACAATTAAAATGTGATAAATATAGAGTTCATAAATACCACACATATCTGCAGTCAATGCTGCATGAATTATAGAAATGCAAAAAGTGCAGAAATGTACCAACCAACTTTTTCATGCATTGGGAATTATGTAGTATATAATTTGTCATCTTCCTATGCAAACTGTAATCCGAATGAAAAAAAAAAAGTATACATTTCTAAAGGCAGCTTTCAGACCGGTATTACATACTCCCATATTATGAACACAACACTTGAACCGCAAACCTGCAAACCTCAGAAAATGTATTAATGGGTATAGCTAGAAAAGTGGTTTGTATATTTTACTCTATAGCTCGGGACAGGAAAATTAAAGTTTAAAATGTTGTTTATGTGTTTGTTGGATCATGAGGTCACTAAATGGCTTAATTATGTACGCTCATCTTTTCACACATTTCTGGGGGGAAAAAGACCCCACATGTGACAGAGAGCAAGTGTGCTCTCATGTAGGAAGGGAGAATGATAACATGCACAGAAGTCCATGTTACTCTCCCCCTGGGGACATGTACCGTTACACAGGGAGAGACAATGTGAGCATGACACCCACTGCCCCCTTCTTTAAGGCTGGCTGAGATCACAACCAGCTGAAGTGGGAGGGCTGCTTTATCCGACCATATCTTGGGCTGTGTAGCAGCTACAGATTTGAGTATATGTGATGTGGTCTTTAAAATAAGCTTTAATACAAGACTAAGATCACAGTGCTAGCTGCACAACACTGGGAGATATAGCCTTTAGAAATTGGGTCGGAAGACTCGATTTTAAGCAGTATAATTCCTGATGTATTGTGGTGAGAAATGTGATTTTGGTCTTGCTCTAGATGCAGCCAGAGATGCAGCCAAAAAGTAGCAAGGATGTATGAGATAAGTACTTTGCTACTATTTCTGGAGAACTGGGCCGACTTCTCTGTCAGCTACAGGCTCTATCGTAAGACCTTCAGGAAGATTTAGCAGATTCTGTAGGTGTGGTATATTGTTCTACTATTCAGCGACACTTGCACAAATATGGCCTTCATGGAAGAGTCATCAGCGTCAGAAGTTTGTAAAAGGACATCTAAACAAGCCTGATGCATTTTGGAAACAAGTCCTGTGGACCGATGATGTTAAAAAAAGGCCACAATAAGCAAAGGTATGTTTGGAGGAAAAAAGGCACAGAATTTCATGAAAAGAACACTTCACCAACCATTAAACATGGGGGTGGATCAATCATGCTTTGGGGTTGTGTTACAGCCAATGGTACTAGGAGCATTTCACAGGTAGAGGGAAGAATGTATTCAATGAAATCCCAGCAAATTCTGAAAGCAAACACAACACCAACGGTAAAAAAGCTGAAGTTGAAAAGACCATAGCTTCTACAAATGGATAATGATCCTAAACATTCCTCAAAATCTACAATAGAATACATCAAAAGGAGCAAGCTAAAGGTTTTACCATGGCCTTCACAGTCCCCTGATCTGAACATCATTGAAAATCTGTGGATAGAGCAGTGCAGGCAAGACGGCCCATGAATCTAACACAACTTAAAGACTTTTGCAAGGAAACATGGATGAAAATCCGTCAAACAAGAATTGAAAGACTCTTGGCAAGCTAAAAAAAAGTGTTAGCAACAAGTAAAAAGAATAAAAAAAAAAAAATCTTTCTCTCTCTCCTTCTCCTAGGGATAAGGGGGTGACGAACAGCAAAGCACCCGGGAAGATTGAGAGACTTTTGAAGTCTCCTACAGTCCAAAAATTGGTTTCAGGATCACAATATGCTGTCCTGGGAGCAAAAGAGAGTGGGGAGGCTGAGGTGGGGGCGGAGGAGTTGTTAGAAGAAAATGAGGAGGGAAATGTGCTGGATGAAATACGCATAACTGTCAAGAGAAAAAATGAAGCAGTAAAGGTGCTCTCCACTCAAATGGGAACTATTCAGTCTGATACATCAGTAATTAGAAATTAGCTGAATAAGTTTAGTTTAAGGCTTAAAGGGAGTCTTTCACCACAGATGTCCATTATATAACATTAACAACATTTTGTCCATAACAGTCCCCATATTAAAATGCTTCTTACCATATTTCAGTCTGTTGCAAAGTTGGGCTAAAAAACACTTTCACCTCTTTGACCCGCCCTTTGTTTGGAGGATCACCTCCTTCCTCCATTCTGAAATCCCACGCCTGCGCGTAGCCCAAGTCTGCAACGGACCGAAATATGGTAAGAAGCATTTTAATATGGGGACTGTTATGGACAAAATGGTGTTAATGTTATATAATGGACATTTGTGGTGAAAGACTCCCTTTAAGGAGATGAAAGTTTTAGTTGACCATATGCAAAAGGAAATGAAATATATAAAGAAAGATCTTACTGCTATGCAATCTGCAAATCTGGATTTGAACTCTAAGGCTCCATTCACACGTCTGTGGTGTGTTGCGGATCTGCAACACACCTGGCTGGCACCCTCCATAGAAATGCTTATTCTTGTCCGCAGCTGCCGAAGCCCGGAAATTCGGCGCCGCGCTCCGCAAATGCAGAAGCGGAGAGCACATAGTGTACTCTCCGCTTCACGTCCAGCCCCATAAAGAATGAATGGGTCCACACCCGTTCCGCAGAATTGTGGAACGGATGCAGACCCATTTGCGGAAGTGTAAATGGGGCCTTAATGTCGTGGGGATGGAAGATCGATCTAGAAAATGTATCATCCAGATATTGGGTATACCAAAGGGAGCTGAGGGAGGGGACACAGTTACTTAATTGCAATCTTATATTTTTGAAAAATTTGGGGGGAGAATTTTTTCTCTTTTGTGATTTAGCGGGCACATCGTATTCTTGGGGAGGAAGCACCCACCAGGGTCCCTACCAAGGGTCTTGTTGGCCAAAATACCATATTCAAAGGATAGGAACACTATAATTATTAAAGTGGGTTGGTCGCGCATATCATCTTTTTTGTTCTAGTTTCTCAAGAGAGGTCACTGTGTTGATTCACAAGTATATTGATTATAAACCAGGTTCTGTATTAGTGGATAAAGAGGGGAGGTATATTTTTTGTATGGGGAAGCACAAGGGTATAATGTGTATTTTGGCATTTTTTGTTTATATCTCTGCCCCTTTCTCTTCCTACATATTGGGTCAGTTGTTACTATTTATGGAACAAATGAAAGAATGTATGATGGCTATAATTGGACACTTTAATTGTGTTATAGTTCACCAAAAGGGATAGTATGCGGGTGGGTTGGTTGGGTGGGAGGGACGGGGGTTCCTCCACGATTGATGGGAACTCTCCTTTATCTAAATTCTGTATTAAAACAGGCTTTATTGATGTTTGGAGGGAAATAGTCCCAGACAGGAATATGTACTCCTCTGTAGCGGGTTCAGGCACCTCCATGTCAAGAATTGACATGGATTTGGTGAATGGGCAATATAAAAAGGTCCATTATGAGGTTAGATCTTTGTCAGATCATTCCCCGCTGCTGCTTGACATGGCTTGAGATGGTAGTGACTGTGGAGGGACATCCCCCATGAGACTTAATCCATTTGGTTGAACATTATTAATAATTATGACCAGGTTAAGAAAGAGGTCCTCCTTTTTTTGGCAGGAGAATTATAGATCTACTGGTGCTCTCTGGGTATAGGATGCCTTAAAGGGCTGTTTGTTAATAACATAGCATACCTACGTAAGTCCTTTGGTCTAATAAAAAAAGCTCTATAGTCGGATGCTCATTGAAAAGAACAGTGGTTTAGGGAGAAACCTAAAGAATAAAGTTGGCCTGGAAGACTATTAGCCATTATTACTAAGAATCAGGAAGATACATGTAGCATTTATTGGCATGATTCTGTTCACTGGGAGGAGGACAGTTAGTGGGCAGGAAGAGATTGGCCGAGAATTTTTAACTTTCCTTTTCTGATTAATATAAAGTGGGAGGTAAGGTGTCTGTCAAGGAAATCGGTCAATATTTGAGCTACATATCTTTTCCTAAATTATTGAAAGAGCAAAGAAAGACGTTAGATTTGTCTATAACTTTGGGAGACTCAAGGATGGCCTTGGCTTTGATAAAGGGAAATACATCTCCAGCTTTGGACGGAATTCTTTTCCAAATGTGTTAGAGACATGGAGAGGCGATCCTACTGCAGTTATTGATGAATCTAATAAGGAGGGTAGACTCCCTAATTCTATGCCCGAAGCCATTATTACTCTCTTGTTTTTTTAAAGGAAGGCTAATATCTCTATTAAATACATATGCGAAACTGATTTTAGCTGTTTGATTGGGAAAGGTAATAACTTCCTTCCTTAAATACATCCTGATCGGTCAGGATTAATTGCAGGGAAGCATGCCTGTCAAAACCTACATCGTCTCTTTGCTAATATTCAGATGTTCAGGGGGAGGTCCCGCTCTGTCCTGTCTATAGACGCCAGCAAGGCTTTTGACACGATTGAGTAGGACTTCCTCTGGACAGTGATAGAAAGATTTGGTATTGGAAAAAATATTAAAAGGTGGATTTGGTTACCTTATAATCTCCCCACTGCCAGGATAAATGTTAATGGTGTCCTTACTCCCTTTTTTGCCTAGTCAAGAGGTCTTTGCCAAGGATGTGCCCTCTCTCCACTGCTCTTCAAGTTATTCATAGAACCACTGGCTATTTCCATTAGACAGAATAGTAGGATAAAGGGGTTTGGGGTTAAGATAAGATATCCCTATATGCTGATGATATTTTATGTTATATGAGTGATACAGAAACCTCACTGCCAAGAATTATCCATATTGTGGAGAAATTTGGTTATATGTTGGGTCTAGTGATCAATTGGACTAAGACCATTCTCCTTCCATTGGCTAGGGTACATCTACCAGTAGAGATGGAGATAAAAGTTTTGAGTAAATCTGAATAATTCAGGTACAGTATCTGGGTATTGAAGTATCTGTGAATATACACGATCATACTTGCCTTAATTTGATGCTTTTAATCTAAATTGAGAGGGAAAATCTCTATAAAGCTAAAGTTACCATTATCGCAAGTGGTTCTGCCGCAAATTTTGATATGTTTTAAAAGCCAGTCCTCTGTTGGTTGAGGTTTGTTTATTTACACTTATTGAGAAGCTCCTGAATGAACTGATATGGGGCAAAAAAGGGTGAAGATTAAGTTGATATACTTATATAAGCCAAGATATTGTCTCTTCCATTCTTCAATAAATTCTTCTTAATTTATGCCTTACTGTCTTTTAATGATTATGGAGTGGAGGAGCAATCCTGTACTGGTACATATGGTGAATGTCTCCTTTTTGATTATTTACTCTTTTGCAATCAGGGCTATTGAGATGTGGAAACCACAAGGACAGACCAATTAATATTTTTCTGAGTAAATGCTGGGATATACATTTTTTTTTTACTGCTCTTTGGGATTAATCAATGCTTCAAGGAGTTTATCAAAGTAAAGGACACTTCTTTTTGGGGTAGGTGTAAGTGTTTATGTAGTACAAGTTGTCAAAAATGGAAACATTTTGGCATATGAGAAACTTAACACTCTTAAAGAGTTAGGGTTTAGTCGATAGGATATTTTAGATATTTACAATTACAGTTCTAATAACAAAGCACTTTTTGATATTTAGTCAAGTGAATGTGTATATTTTTTGGTAAATGATGAGGGTAATAGAGAGGTAGTGGCAGACGGATATATAAATAGTTACTAATGGGATATTTGGAGTCAATTAGTTTGTCCTAGTCAAAAGGTCCTAGCCCAGAAGCCTGAGGGGGCCCAAAGACCCTTGTGCCACATAAGAAGACACACAAAGTACTGAGGGAAGGGGGCCCAAGCTGAACTCTTGCACCAGGGCCCATAAGTCGTTAGCTACACTCCTGTTTGAATGCATGAGGTCTCTGGTAAGGATAAGGAAAACTGGGAAAGGATCTATCTATGTCGGCACTAGGTGTAGGTGCATAATGGCGGATTTTGTCCCTACTCTTTGGTCCTGCCCAAAAGTGAGCCAATTTTGGCAATTAATGTATAAAAAGATAGAAGATAATGTCAAGATGCAAGTCCCCTTAACTATTCAGTGTGCCATCCTTAAATTTTAAGCTTGAAAATCTTAAAGGCTAAAAAGGAGCTCCTCAGAAAACTGTTCTCAGTGAGATTGGTTATTGGCAGAAGTTGGATGTCGACTGAACTGCCATTTATATTAAAGTGGCAAAATTTTATGTATAAAGTGAAAGGATTTGATAAATTTTTATACGCCAATAAGAAAAATCACAATAAATGGAGCAATGTCTGGTCTGATTGGGATCCTAACTAACGATTCTATTATTGTTATTATTATTTTTTATTTTTTTCATCTCGCTCTCTCTCTAGCGGGCAGTCCTTGGGTAAGTGAGGTGGGAGGGTATTGAAAGGGAATAATGGAAAATAAACATATTGCCTTATAATTGTAATGTTTTATGCATTTATAAATAAATAAAGAGAAGAAAAAATTAAAAAAATGGATGAAAATCCCTCAAACAAGAATTGGCAAGATAAAAAAAGCATTTAGAAGCTGTGTGTGATACTTGCCAAAGGGGGTCCCACTAGGTACTGACCATGAAGGGTGCCCCTTTTCCTTTACTGTTATATTGAAAATGTAAAAGTAACAACAATTTTAACCTGGAGTGCCCACACTTTTACAGGCCACTATATTCTGCAATTTTTTGAGGCCGAGATTCTTGAGTGCAGGTCTTGATAAATTCCCCCAATGTACTTAAACTGAATGGTGCAAATATGTACATATGTGTTATTAGTTTAGTTTAGTTGTGTTTGTCTATAACTACAATGCAGATAACAATCAGACAACAGGTTATCAGTGCGGAGATCCAGGTTCCAAAGGGTTCACATAATCTTTTTTTGCAACTATAGTTTTTTCTCCTTCTCATCTTTACTCTGGGACATGTGCAGAGATTCAAGCTTATGGAGCCTGTGTATGTGCATGTGGTGAATGTTGTATCCTTATAGCTACCTATTTTATATCATTTTTGCTTTATTAACTACAATTCTAAAAAGTAAATCAGATCTATCATATCATAAAGATCATCAAAGGTTTGGGCTGCAAATTTGAGACCTTTTTAATCAGAAATTCTCTTCTGAAGGGAAAATAAAATCCTCTACAAAGACAAAACCTTCCTTTTTCATAAATACACGCTGTATGATTATTAGTATGGATGAGACTAAATGTAACATAATGCAAGTAATTAACATATTCAAGAGAGCTATCACCACTCAATTATGAGGACACTTGAAGTTGAATAATGTACCGCACTGCTGAAAACATTACAATACGAAACTTTATTGAACATTTAAACTCATAAAGGGAAACGTAGAAGAATAAAATTACCCACTCACATCCTTAAAAGCAAAACATCAAAGAACCTGCATTAGGACATGATCGTATATTATAGTGGATAACGGGTAATTAAGTTTCGAGTGGTTGTGCAAAGGATGAGATTTGTATATAAATATCAATAGTCTTACCCAGGTCATTGATATAGTGAATATAAAATGTGAAACAAATATGAGAAAAACAGTAAATGCGGTTTATCTTTGCTATTAAATTGATGACATTGAAGCAAGCAAACAGCCAATAAGTTACAGAGTTCCACCTATTAGTATTCACATATATTAGGCACAGTAAGAATGAAGGATATAAAAGTAGACAAGAGAAATAAGAAGAAAGCAATGTTTAATTCCTTAAGTGCCCTCCAAGTGATTTCAGAGAGAAGACAAGCAGTACGCTGAAAGACAGGAACATTCAATGGAGGTTGGAGGCATGCCGCAGCGACTGTTCCCATAATCATGCAGCAGTCATTTCATTTGGTATATACACTATATATATTTTCATTAGGAGCTTGAAGGTCTTGGAATGTCAATACTGGATGAGCTCTGGCCTGAATGTTAAATGAGAACTCCAAAGTAGAATGCAAATGATTGTTTTTTGGATGACTGAACCTCACAGCTGTGTAATGCAACTTGGATTTACGGCTTTAGCTTTAGCCATGTGTATGGTATGGTTGGCCAAGTGGCAACTAATGGGCCATTTATATGTTTTGACATATAGATAAGGACGATTATAATGGACATGCAGCTGTGGTCTCCAAAATGATGTCCAAGTCATTACCCGTAGATAAAGTTTACTTGCAATTGACTGTATTTTTTACAGTGGTAGCTGCTTGGCTGCTTTTTACTCCAGTACAGGTCATATTATACAGGCCAATAACATGTTTAAAGGGCCTCTCACATAGCTCAATGTAAAGAGAAAGGGGGTCAAATGATCACTGACATATTGTCGGCAGTAGATACCTATTTACACAGGGCAATATGTTGGCAATAAGTGATCATTTTAGGTGCTGCATAAAAAAGGGATCACCTTGCAAATGAGCATTTGCCTATCCGTTGGGTGATTGCTGGCACCTTTACAAGGCCAATTATTGAGAACAAGCATTTGCACATTTATTCCCAATAATTTGCCCGATCTTCAGCACATGTAAAAAAAACAAAGGCCTTCATACCTGGGCAGAGTCTAAGGTAGTCTGAAATCAACCTCTTGTCAAACAAACTCATAAAGCTGTTATATCATGCCCCACATGCTGTATTCTGTACCCAGGAAGTTAGTGCCTGGTAAAGCAGATTACTATTACATTAAGGGACAGCATTATTATAATCTATGAATATATCATCCATGAAAAAAGAATAAAAACATACAGTTTATATTTTGTAGAAGCTGAGCCTCAGTAAGGGTTTCTGGAGATTCTCCTTACTGTGGTTGTCTTACATAGACATCCCCTGTTGATGGGCTCTGTTAGTATAAATGGATGTTATGGGGAGGGTTTTCTGCTCAGGACCCACCTCTATGAGCCAGAGTGGAAGTCACTACCAAAGATGCTCTTGCTGTAGCAGATTCATCCATTAATTTTGCTGTTTTTATGCTTTTCCTGGAGTGTTAGAAATTGGACCTTCAGCGGCATCAATCAGTAAAAAGTGTTGCCCTAATGGAACATCAGTTTAAAACCTTAAAGGGGTTTTCCATAATTATGGTAAATCTTACCTTGCTTCCGAAGCATATGGTACCTGTTGAACAACTCATACTCACCTACTCCCCACCACTCTCTTCCAGGGCCCTGGCCCTGTTTGGCAATCTTCTGGTCCCTGGTCTGTTTTCTTATGGCATGGGTACAGATGCAGAATGGTGCGAGAGTGGTGGGGAACAGATGAGTATCAGTTTTTAAACAGGTACCACTCACATACTAGATGCTGTGGTACTAGATATAAATGACCATAATCTTGGAAAACCCCTTTAAAGTAAATCTACAAATCAGTCCAGCTGGAAGACCACATAACATACATAGGACCACATACATACATACATACATACATACATACATAGGACCACATAACATACCCAGAGTGTCTTGTGCATAAAAACTGCTCTAACAAAAGTGTCAATAATGCGACCAGGAACCAATCAAATTCCAGGGTTCATCTTTTCAAAGCATGTTATCTGATTGGTTGCTGTGATCATCACTGACTCTTCTCCAGAGATAAAGCTAATAAAAAATAGGCAGAGCACAACATAGACTGATACCCATGTGACAGTGGCGTAAACCAAGATAAAAGGAGGAGGCTCACTAGGTGCTGTCTAGCTATCGCTACAATATAGACGTTAAATGGTACATGAAGAAGATAGTTAGACTTGCTGCTGGACTCTGTAGACCTACAGTACATCCAGGCTGAAAACCATGGATGCCCGGGAGTACAAGTGGGACATGCAAGGTAAAAAGGGAGGTAGTTTCCAAAACAGATGTATATACTGAGCAGAATTAAAAGTCCATATAACATGTTTCGGTGACCTGCCCCTTCTTCAGATTAAGGACAAAGTAGGTCCTTAATCTGAAGAATGTGACCTATTTTGTCCTTAATCTGAAGAAGGGGCAGGTCTCAGAAACACATTATATGGACTGGTAATTCAGCTTTACAAAGCAGAATTAAATCTGTTTTGAAAAGTGCTGGCACCAGGATCCCTTTTCTCCTGACATGGGACATCATAAAGGATAATGATGCGAAACTGAGAATCAAAGGAACAAAATTAAATGGGCTGTCTCAAGAAACAGCTGATTTTTCCCAAAGTAAGTTTCTATTGACTATGTGGTGTTTTATGATGCATTTTCAAATAAATTAACCACTCCTTGTACCCGGCAGGAATTGTGAGCAACACCCCCATAATCTGCATACTGAGTGGCCTTTTGGCTGTTTCTCTTGTACTGTCGATAGGATCCTGTAAATTCTTCAAATAAATAACTATCCCTTTAATATATTGGTGGCTTAAATTCTTTAAAAGTGGTAGTTGCTGTTTGCTTCTAGTCTGCAGGAAAACAATTGGATATGGAAATATCAAGCCCTTTTTTTTTTAAACTACATATACATGCAATAACATGTACATTTTACAATATCTTGCGAATGATCGCAAAACACCGCACTTCCTCCAGCATTTCTAATACAGAGGAGATAAGTAGCAGTATCTGTCACGGACATTCCAGCGTCAGGTGGAGGTGGATCGGTGAGACTGGCAACACATGGTTTGATCTGACAGATTTCCCTGTGGATCAATAGGCGTTTGTGTTGTTTATGGTAATTGCCACACCCCTTGTCTCAGGTGTTGCTAATGTGGTCATTTAACCTTCCTTATTTATAGTTGCTTCTCCCACTATGCTGTGCGGTTTATAGCTTCAGTTTCAGTTGTGGATTGCTGTTGTGTGGATCTCGGTGGAGTTCCTGGTGCTTCCATTGCTCCTTTGAAGTTAAGTCTTTCCTCTCCCTCTTTGTATTCTGTTTGAGTTCTGTGTGTTGCATTTCCCTGTCATTTCTATTAAGGCCGGTGGGAGACTCCTGTTTGTCCTTCCTTTTGGAGAAACAGGTTGTCTCAGTCCTGACATTAGTACCAGGGTCCTATACGGTGATTTAGGACATTAGGTATTCCTGTGTATGAACTCGCCCACAGATGTAGCAGGGGTAATACACAAACTCTTAACTCAAATTTCTTAACTCATTGCGTTATCTTGAAACAAAAGCCATTGAAAAGCAACTCATTTAGTTGCATTTAGTTTAGATAACACGTCTCATAAAGCATGGGTGTTAACCCTGCTACATCCGTACCTCTGGGGTCTGTTCATACTGGTTAGTAAGGACTTTAATTAGGGTTTTACTAGGAGGTGTCCATCTCCTTTCCCTAGTTTCCAGGCCTTATTCCCTCACCCCTTTCCCTCCTATGTTCGGTGTGGTGTTTCCCTCCCACACATGAACGTGACAGTATCATTCTAAGAAAATGCTGTATGTGAATGCAATATAAGGCTAGGTTCACTCAGCGTCCCAGGGTCAGACCTACTGCTTTAAGTACATTGGACAATATGATAGAAGAGGTTGGATAGCTGTATGACTATCTCCAAATAGACAATCAGGAAATCAAAATTGGTGGGTCTCCTCTAGAGCTGATGGATATACACTCCTCAACATTAAAATTGCAAGACCAACAAGGACAAGCCATAAGGTTATGCAAATTGAGGAAATAGCAGGTGTTGCTAAGATCTGCAGATGATCACATTTTTAAGCACCTAGCTCCAATCTGTGGCATATGGGAGAAGCATAAAAGCCAGATTGAAAGCAAAAAATTGGTTCAAGTCATGTGGGATGATTGTGCGATGCCTCCTGTTCATCAATGTGGCAGTTATCGTCACTTGTCGCAAACTAAGAGGGACAGAATTCTTGAACTGAGAGACCCTGGTTTATCACTCCAGCAGGTCGCCATGTGCCTAGGCTGAGATGTCAGCACTGTTCAACAATGTGTGTCCCGGTGATTGGAAGAGGAATGATAAACTTGAATGATAGTAAGAGGCACAGAGGCGACCTCTGCATGGATGGATTCTCTGTGTATAGCAATCAATTCTGTACTGCAAGTGAAATTGAACATCATATCTCAAGCTGTCTACACAACCGGCATTTGCACATCATTGGGTTACAAGCCAAATGTTCAGCTACAGGTGTTCCACTGACTTTGCGCCACATCTCTCAAAGGCTAAAATGGTGCACAGCAATATGGCAATGGAGGCTGGAAAGCTCTTTAGCGATAAATCTTGCTTTTGACTCAGACACAATGATAGCTAGAGATGTTGCCACTGCCATTAAGAAGCGTACACAAGGAAACATCACACTGGTCCTACTCCTGACATTATGGTATGGGGTGGCATAATGTATGGTAGCCAGACTCCTCTGAATGACCTAAACGTGCTACCATGGCCTGCAGTGTCTTCTGTTCAGCACATCTGGGACATCATTGGTTGGCAATTGCAAAGGGAGATGCCAGTGAGCTGATCTTGATGACTTGGGTGCCCAAGTGCATTCCTCATGGCAAAATATTTCTCAGACAACTATTAATAACTTCATTGATAGCATACTAGCATACTAAGGCATGTAAGTAAATGTATTTCTGTGTGTTGTGCTAGTTCTCAATACTGAATAATTCAAAATGTTTTAAATATTTTTTTTATCATTTTCATATCATGAACATGTTTATTGATCCTCTGATTTCCAAAATTCCATTAAGTTTTCTTCTAGATGTTGCAGTTTCAATGTTGAGCATCGTTCCCTCTAAGCCTTGGCAGCTGCTGAGCAGTGTTGGCTTAGAGCTGGGCAATGCTCTATCAAAGGTGGGTGATATGAAACCTAACATAAGATAATTGTCACATTGGTCAAAGAGCATACAGTATAACTCTTATATCATGCCATACAATACACAGTATAATCCCTACACCATACTGTACAGTATACAGTATAACCTCTACCCCATGCTGTGCAATATACAGTATAACCCCTATACCATGCTTTACAGTATACAGTAAAAACCATACACAATGCCATACAATACAGTATATGATTACCGTTGCAGCTTGGTAATCATAAGGTAACTCGTGTAGGTGTCATATATAGACTACCTAGCCAAGTCAAAGAATTAAATGTTCTACTAGTTGAGGAAATGGCTAAAATGTCATTGAAAGGGGAAGTTGTCATTATGGGAGACTTTAATCTTCCTGATATAAACTGGAAAACCAAAATAGCTAGTTCTGCCAGGAGTACAGACATTCTAAATTCCCTACTGGGATTATCTCTACAGCAAGTAGTTGAGGAGCCAACCCGGAAAGAGGCCATTTTAGATTTGGTATTCACAAATGACAATTTGGTATCTGATATTACTGTAGGGGAAAGCTTAGGATCTAGTGATCACCAGTCAGTATGGTTTACTATAAGTACAGTGACTGAGTCACTCCACACAAAAACAAAAGTTTTAGATTTTCGGAAAACAGACTTCTGTTTTCTAAAATGAGATCAGTGGTATACGAGTTCCTATCAGACTGGAACAATTTCAATGGAGTCCAAGAGAAATGGGACTACTTAAAAGTGGCACTATTGAAGGCAACAGAGAAGTGCATTAGGCTTGTCAGTAAAAGCAAAAAAAGTAAGAGACCACTGTGGTACTCAGCAGAAGTGGCCAAAATCATTAAAAACAAAAAGATGGCATTTAGTAAGTATAAAAACACCCAAAACGAGGATGACAGGGAAATCTATAAGATGAGGCAGAGAGAGGCCAAGCAAGTTATAAGAGCTTCTAAAGCTCGGGCAGAAGAGAAATTAGCTCAGTCAGTGAAAAAAGGTGATAAGACATTCTTCCGATACATAAATGAAAAAAGGAAATTAAAACAAGGAATTACCAAATTAAAAACAAAAGAAGGAAGGTATATGGAAGAGAATAAAGAACTAGCTGGCTGCCTCAATGAATACTTCTGTTCAGTTTTTACAAAGGAAAATGAAGCAGAAGGACCTCAGTTAGGGAGGAAGACTAATGAATCCTTTGATGCATGTGTCTTTACAGAGGAAGAGGTTCTAAGTCAGCTGTCTAAAATTAATACAAATAAATCACAGGGGCCTGATGGGATACACCCAAAACTATTAAAAGAGCTTAGAGGTGTACTAGCAAAACCATTAACAGATTTATTTAACCAATCACTGGTAACAGGTGTCGTCCCAGAAGATTGGAAATTTGAAAACGTTGTGCCCATTCACAAGAAAGGTAGTAGAGCGGAATCGGGCAACTATAGGCCAGTAAGCCTGACATCAATAGTGGGGTAATTAATGGAAACCATACTCAAGGAGAGGATTGTGGAACATCTAAAAACCCATGGGTTGATTGATAAAAAACAGCATGGGTTTACTTCAGGGAGATCATGTCAAACTAATCTTATTTACTTTTTTGATTGGGTGACTAAAATAATAGATAGTGGAGGTGCAGTAGACCGCTTATCTGGACTAAGGCTTTTGATACTGTCCCACATAGAAGGTTTATCAATAAACTGCAGTCTTTGAGCTAGGGCTCACATATTGTTGAATGGATTAGGCAGTGGCTGATGGACAGAAAACAGAGGGTTGTAGTCAATGGAGTATATTCAGACAATGGTATTGTTACCAGTGGGGTACCTCAGGGATCTGTTCTGGGACCCATATTGTTTAATATCTTTATCAGCGAAATTGCAGAAGGCCTCAAAGGTAAGGTGTGTCTTTTTGCTGATGACACAAAGATTTGTAACAGGGTTGATGTTCCCGGAGGGATACACCAAATGGAAAAGGATCTAGGAAAACTAGAGGAATGGTCAAAAATCTGGCAACTTAATTTTAATGTCGATAAGTGCAAGATAATGTACCCGGGGCGTAAAAACCCAAGAGCAGAATATAAAATCAGTGATACAGTAATAACCTCAGTATCTGAGGAAAGGGATTTAGGGGTCATTATATCAGACGACCTAAAGGTGGGCAGACAATGTCATAGAGCTGCAGGTAATGCCAGCAGAATGGGTGTATAGGGAGAGGCATTAACAGTAGAAAGAGGGAGGTGCTCGTGCCGCTCTACAGAGCACTAGTGAGACCTCATTTGGAGTATTGTGTACAGTACTGGAGACCATATCTGCAGAAGGATATTGAAACTTTGGAGAGAGTTCAGAGAGGAGATACTAAACTAGTACATGGATTGCAGGACAAAACTTACCAGGAAAGGTTAAAGGACCTTAACATGTATAGCTTGGAAGTAAGAAGAGACAGAGGGGATATGATAGAAACTTTTAAATACATAAAGGGAATCAACACGGTAAAAGAGGAGAGAATATTTAAAAGAAGAAAAACTGCTACAAGAGGACATAGTTTTAAATTAGAGGGGCAAAGGTTTAAAAGTAATATCAGGAAGTATTACTTTACTGAGAGAGTAGTGGATGCATGGAATAGCCTTCCTGCAGAAGTGGTAGCTGCAAATACAGTGAAGGAGTTTAAGCATGCATGGGATAGGCATAAGGCCATCCTTCATATAAGATAGGGCCAGAGGCTATTCATAGTATTCAGTATATTGGGCAGACTAGATGGGCCAAATGGTTCTTATCTGCCGACACATTCTATGTTTCTATATGCCCTACACCATGCCATACAATATACAGTATAACCCCTACACCATGCTGTACAGTATCCAGTAGAAACCATACACCATGCCATACAATACAATATAAGCCCTACACCATGCCATACAATATACAGTATAACCCCTACACCATGCCGTACAATATACAGTATAACCCCTACACCATGCTGTACAGTATACAGTAGAAGCCAGTGATGGCTAACCTCTGGCACTGCTATCTTGGAGTATCTCAATGAAAATAAGCAAATAACGCCATATCAGCATGGCTTCATGAGGGATCGGTCATGCCAAACTAATTTAATCAGTTTCTATGAGGAGGTTCTAGACTTGACTGCGGTGAATCAATGTTGTATATCTGGACTTCTCCAAAGCATTTGACACTGTACCACATAAAAGGTTAGTATATAAAATGAGAATGCTCGGACTGGGAGAAAATGTCTGTATGTGGGTAAGTAACTGGCTGAATAATAGAAAACAAAGGGTGGTTATTAACGGTAGATACTCAGATTGGGTCACTGTAACTAGTGGGGTACCTCAGGGGTCAGTATTGGGCCCTATTCTCTTCAATTTATTTATTAATGATCTTGTAGAAGGCTTGCACAGTAAAATATCAATTTATGCAGATGACACTAAAAGGTGTAAAGTAATTAACACTGAAGAGGACAGTTTTCTGCTACAGAGGGATCTGGATAGATTGGAGGCTTGGGCAGAGAAGTGGCAGATGAGGGTTGCATCAAAAGGGGCATAGATGCCGTGATGAGAACATAGTCCTACCACTTTACAAATCACTAGTCAGACCACACACGGAGTACTGTGTACCGTTCTGGGCTCCTGTAAACAAGGCAGACATAGCAGAGCTGGAGAGGCTTCAGAGGAGGACAACTAAAGTAATAACTGGAATGGGGAAACTACAGTACCCTGAAAGGTTATCAAAATTAGGGATATTCACTTTGGAAAAAAGACGACTGAGGGGAGATCTAATAACTATGTATAAATAAATCAGGGGTCAGTACAGAGATCTATCCCATCATCCATTTATCCCCAGGACTGTGACAAGGGGACATCCTCTGCGTCTGGAGGAAAGAAGGTTTGTACATAAACATAGAAGAGGATTCTTTACGTTAAGAGCAGTGAGACTATGGAACTCTCTGCCTGAGGAGGTGGTGATGGTGAGTACAATAAAGGAATTCAAGAGGGGCCTGGATATATTTCTGGAGTGTAATAATATTACAAGCTATAGCTACTAGAGAGGGTTCGTTGATCCGGGGAGTTATTCTGATTGCCTGATTGGAGTCAGGAAGGAATTTTTTCCCCCTTAAGTGGGGAAAATTGGCTTCTGCCTCACAGTTTTTTTTTTGCCTTCCTCTGTATCAACTTGTAGAAAACAGGCCGAACTGGATGGACAAATGTCTTTTTTCGGTCTTCTATACTATGTTACTATGTTACTCCAGCTGTGGTGAAATTACGACTCCTAGCATGCTTCATTCATTTCTATGGCGTTCTGAGTACATGCAAGCAAGTGTGAATCTTGCAAGTTGTAGTTTTACCACAGCTGGAGTGCTGGAGGTTAGCCATCACAGGTATACGCCATATACCATATACTGTATAATCTCTACCCCCTGCTGAATCTAAATCTGCTTTGTCGACTAACTAAATTTCCTGATGAATATGACCTCCATACAGGTATCAATACTTCTGGAGGGGCAGGAGGAGTTGGAAGGGTTTGGGACGGTCACATTTGTCTCTAAGCTGGCAGCACTGCCTCTCCTTCTTGGTTAGAAGCAAGAATGGAGTGGGTAAAAGGAGCCATGACATCACTGGTCACATATCACCAATAGTCACGTGGCGTCTTTTAGCCTGAATGCTGCTGGGTATTGGGTTTAGCCTAAATTACTGACTCCAGAGGGTTAGTGGAATAGGGTATATGTGTTAGGATTAGTGGGTTGAAATTTAGGGTTCGGCCTTGATTCCTGACTCCAGAGGGAGGACTGCCATCTCCATTGTGGCCTGCTCAATAGAGAACAGACACGATTACTGACTTCAGAGGGAGGACCTCCTTTTACCCACCCCATTCTAGTCTCACTCTCAACCGTCCTTCTTGCAATGCAGCAACTGTGTCCTCTTCTTCTTGTAGCAGCAGCACATCAAGAAGAAGGAAGCAGTGCCAGCTTTGAGCCCCGCACAGGAACGTCCTGACGCTAGCTAAGACATAGATTAAAGTAATCAATCACATCAAGTAACAGCTTTTTCCACCTTCATTACTGATTTTTGAATCCCATACACCAAAAATAATGACCGTAACATTTGTCTAAGACAAAGGCAAATGTAAAAGATCATAGTGCTAAGAAGAACAGATATGCTGTAATTAAAGTATCCACGAAAAAAATGTAAACGTCGTAGGAAAGCTATGTGATATATATCATGTATTATGTACATTCCTGTATTCTTTACAATATTCACCTTTTTTCCAGAATGTAAAGCTACAGATGAGTAAAGAAATGCATAAAGATCCTGAGCCGGTGGAGGTGTACAAACACATGTGAAGGGAAAGTTGAAGTATTCCCCATAGAAATTAGGCTGCTTCATTCATTTTACAACCTGCATTTAAAGTGTGGCTCTAGTTAGGAGTCACTTTAAATATCATCATCAGCAATTCTCTCACTTGTTATTATGGGAATAACTCCTTTTTACAAGCAGGAACAATTGCAGTACCTATAAAAAGTCTTTAACCCCCTGGACTCTTTCGGTTTTTAATTGTAAAAGATTGAATCACAATGGTTTTAATTAGGCTTTTTTCTACACTCATTGACCGAGTTTAAGGATGTCTTCTGGACCAGGATGCTGATGATCTATTTTCAGGATACACTATCAGATTGTTGGAGATCAAATTTCTGCCTCCACCATTTAGCCGTTTGAATGGGCCACTGTGCCCGTGCATGCGTTGTGGCCTCTTCATTGTTTATATTAACCCATCTAACTGCAGGCCAGCTTCTTAGGAGCGACAGTGCAGAGTATCGCGGCTTCATCAGCTGCAATACCCTGCACCACAGCTAAGTAGACAGTGTTAAAAGGATGGGAATCCGACACCTGTGACCCCTGCTGATCAGCTGTTTGAGAATGCACCAGCGCACCTGTGTAGCGGCTATGTTTGTTATCGCGCTTAGCCCTATTCACTTGATGCTCCTAGGCCACATGACCGATAAACGTGTTGTTACTAGCCTAGGAAAAGCTTAGAGAACGCTGTGGTGCTACTGCAAATGCCGCTGCCTTCTCAGCAGGGCCCCCGGGTGTTGGCCTCCCACTGATTAGATACTAATGACCTATCTAGAGGATAGGTCATCATATTAACATCTCGTAAAACACCTTTAAGGTAGAAGCCACCACAGCGCTCACGTTAGTGTCATGGCCCCTTCAAAAAGCTAATGGGTGGTTGTCAAGAATATGACATTGGGCTATCTTTTGGAAATGTATGGCCAGCCCCATTTTCCCCCTTCAATGACAGTTGAACGCAGCCATTGGTTACAAAGGGGCTGTCTTTATACAACGCCACCTTTAAAATGTTTATTGTTGGTGAAGAAACACCTTATTAGAGGGAGTTCAGCATAAAACTACGATAAATATGATAAATAAAAAAGAAACCCCAACTTACCTGTATATACCCTGCCTGTTTAACAGGTAATGCTTCTCTTATTAATTTGTCATACTTTCTCTTGCTGACCAGTTTTTCTGCATAACAATGTAGTTACTCCATTACTTAAGGAGACCAAAACCTTTACAGAGACCATGAATTTTCAGCACTGCTTCTTAGAGTGCTGTGCACCGTCAGCTTTTATCTGATCTGCCCAGCTTCTCCAGTGGAGTACGGACTCATACAACGTATATGAGATCTGTACTCCGCATGCTGGAAAGGACGAGTATATCCAATGAAGGCAAAGATTTAGGTCCCCTTTACAATCAAATATATTCTTATATCTTAGGATATATTTTTTTATCTTACCTTTTTGATACTGAAGCCACAGTTGCTGTTGAACTTTCTTACTGGGGAAGCGGATGGTACAGGTAAGCTCTGAACCATAAAGTGTCTCGGAAATATAATGAGAGCCGTACATCTGTAGTATACTTTGTAACTCTTCGCGACTGCTGTGGGGGCTTATCATTTTTAGCACATTGGCAAACCCTGTAATGGAGGTGCAATTATTTTCTGCATTGTAGCACAATGTAATAATTCATAATTAATTGTCTTAAACCAGTCAAAGCACAAAACAAATAATTTATCACACTAAAATAGTTGAAGGAAATGGACTAGGTTCAACAGACTTCTTCTACACAGTTTTATAAAAGGAACACCAGCTAAAACCGAGGCGCTGTGTTTTACCTAGGACAGGGCCTGGAGAGGTGGTGCATGACTCAGGTAGTCAAATAACATCAAATTGGTAAGTTGTGCGCTGCCCCCTTAGGCTTTGCATTAGTTATGGTGTATCAGTTTTGCCTGTCATGCTCTTCTAACAACCCTTACATGCCATCTCCTTCTCTACAGATATGATTAAAGGGGTTATCCAGGAAAAAATAATTTATGACTTATGCTCAGGATAGGTCATCAGTATCAGATCTGCTGGGGTGTGACACCTGGGACTCCTGGTGATCAGCTGTTAGAAGAGGCCTTTAATGCTGCAGCCCCTTCCTAGGCCTAGTTGCAGCTCAGCCTCATTCAAGTCAATGAGCCTGAGCTGCAATACCAAGCACTATACTATACTATGTATGGCGCTGTCTTTGGAAAGCTGCCGGGAGCCTGCATCGCTCACCAGAGCCCCAGTGAGTGCAGCAGCTCCGTTTAACAGCTAATCGACGGGGGTGCAGATGTGAAACTGAGGTAAAAAAATAGAAAAAATGTACAGCATTTTTAAAGGGGTTATCAACCCTAAAACACATTTTAATGAGGCCCTAGGAGAGTGTTTAATCAAAATAAAATAAGGCACTCACTGAACACTGCACTGTTACAGCAGTAAGGCTCATATCTCCACGCTTTCTGGTTCCCAGCTGACACGAAGTGTGATGTTCCATCCATGGTCACACGTACCACTGCAGTTAATCACTGGCCTCAGCAGAGACGTGTCTCCAAGAAGCATGTGATTGCATGCGTAATGGGGGGGGGTTATGCTATGAAAAGTATCTATAAACTATCCACAAGATAGGTGACAGTTATCGGATATCAGTGGGTCTGACCAATGAGACCCCCAGTGATCCCGGGAGTGCGCATGAGAGGCCACTACTCTATTAACTTCTATTGGACTGATGGTGTTCTGTCTACATCGGGATAATTTGCTAATGATTTCTGAGAGTTCTTGGGATCACTGATGGTCCTTGTGGTCACTCCTCTCCTCCCCCAAGTGCCAATACCTGTCACCTAGGTCACAGAGACTTTCATGGGATAAGCCTGTCAAGGGGTTAAGACTTCTCATAACGTCCTAAAATCTTCTTTTTTTTTTTTCAAGGTTCTTTTCAGTAAAACTTTGAGAGAAATAATCATCAAAAGAACTGACCTGTGGACAATGAAATTGAGTTGAGCTTCACTTTATACAGGTTGCTGCGTACTCTCCATTGCTGCACAACAGGGTATCCCATTGCTTCATTATATCTCACTTCACCTAATAGTAAGCAGGAGAGATGGCAGAAGATTAGAATCATACAGCACATTTTCCTATGTATTATTTCTTGGCTACGGATACCTGACGGACGCAGTTTTCTGCACTGCGGCTTCTGATGTATGTGCAACGGTTAGAAGAAATCACACAACGCTAATATTCTCCCTCACAGTCAAGGATGTAGCTTAGCGGGATCAATGCTTTGCACAATCCGGCCACACATTAAAATTAGAGATAAGCGAATCGAAGCTGACGAAGTTGAATTCAATCCCAATTTCAGGAATCCGAACTTCCTCGCGATTCGTAGTAACGAATCACATTTTTTCCTAAAATGGCAGCTGCACGTGTGAGAACATGGAGAAGGATACTCTGGGAAGGCGGGATCACCCATAATGCCATGCATGCAGCCAATCAGTAGCCAGCAAGCCCTGTGATGTCACAGCCCTATAAATAGCGCAGCCATCTTGGATTCTGCCATTTACCAGTGTACTTAGTGCAGGGAGAGATGTCAGCAGGCACTAGGGACAGTGTTAAAAAAAAAAAAAAGACATTTGTGCTAAAATACGATTTACAAGTGCAGGGAAAGATTATTTAAGGTGTAGGGAAAGGATAGGGAGGAATCATTCCACAGCTTTTATGTTGAACAGGGTTCAGTAGCGGAGGTTACAGCCTGGGTAATAGGAACAATCCTATTACACCTTGCAGCACTGACTGGGGATCCATATTGCCATTATACAGCTCTGTAATTCCAGCAAATCGTTCTTGTTATTGGAGTGCAAGTGCTGATTGCTACAGCCATTAACAGGGTTTATTACAAGGCAATATTTCTACATCTTAATTGCCCTTGTGCGGTGCAGTTACTGTTGTGAAGCCTTTTGTGGGGTGTTTTAGCAGAAAAAGAAAAAATATATTTGCCGCTCAGCGGTGCAGTTACTGTTGTGAAGCCTTTTGTGGGGTGTTTTAGCGGAAAAAGAAAAAATATATTTGACGCACGGCGGTACAGTTACTGTTGTAAAGCCTTTTCTGGGGTGTATTAGCAGAAAAAGAAAAAATATATTTGCCGCTCAGCGGTGCAGTTATCTGTTGTAAAGCCTTTTGTGGCGTGTATTAGCAGAAAAAGAAAAAATATATTTGCCGCTCAGCGGTGCAGTTATCTGTTGTGAAGCCCAACATAGGCTGATATGCAACGTTTCCACCCTCCATATGTTGGACTGACTATATGAACAGAGAAAGGCCTGTGGTAAAGTGCAAGGTGTCATTTGCGATGGCAGGTACGTGTCACCGAGGTTGCTGGCCTCGGTGAGGTGAGAGCCGGGTTTTTGTCTGCAGCAGCTAGTGCTGTTTGACTCTTTTAAATAGCATGGCTGCAAAGCCGATCCGGGCCGGCTCTTACTGGGAGCAGCTAAAGAGTAGGGTGGGTGGCTGCTCCCCACGGTCCAGTCCGAGCTTTGGGCTGGGTATAAAACACAGCCATCAGCTGTGTCTGGGTGTGATTATCCTGGAGCCTGCTAACAGGACTGAGGAGTTCTCTGTGCTGGAGGACGGAGCTCAGCAAGGTGGTGTTTCCCTGCAAACTGAAGGAGGAATCGCCTGCGGCTGAACCGACTGCTAGGTGTGAACCGCACTTAAACCACCCAAGGTGACTGGACCCTGTGTTGGCCTGTTTTTGGTTTTGCCACATGATTTCTGTTGTGTGTGAACTGTCACCAAGAGACTGTTTTCATTTCTGGTGTGCAAGTGTGAATAAAACACTGTTTGATGCACAATCTGGACTCCTTGTTTTGCCTCTAAACTGCACCCGCACCGCTGTCTACCAGAGCGACTCCCCACATTTGGTGTCGGATGCGGGCATGCGCAGTGAGGCTGGCGTGAACGCCGAACTTTGTTTTTGCTGAGCAGAAGTGAATGTCCTATATTAAGCCGGCAAAGTTGCAGCCTGTGATCCCCGACAAAATGGAGGCGGCTGTGAAAGCCCTCATAGAGGCTAACGTGCAGCAGCGGGAGACCAACCAGCTACTGCTACAGCACGTGATGGCGTTGCAAGCGGCAGGAGCGTCCCACCGCGTCCACGATGCCCGGAAAGCTGTCCGTGCCGCGATCCCTAAGATGACCCCCTCGGATGATGTGGAGACCTATCTGGCGGTGTTCGAGAAGGTGGCCGTGAGGAGAAATTACCCGAGAACAGTGGGCAGAGGTCGTCGCTCCGTTCCTGGCGTCTGGACCCCAGCAAGTATTTTTGACCTCCCAGATGACCAAGCCGCTGACTACCCGACCGTGAAAGGTGAGATCCTGGCAAGACTGGGGGTGAACGTGTTAGTCCGGGCTCAGCGGGTCCACCAGTGGAACTTTAATACGGCTGAACCCGCCAGGCCGCAGTATTATGAGTTGCTGCACAGGTTGCAAAAGTGGCTGCAGCCTGAGGTTCTAAGTCCGGCTGCTATGCTGGACCGTCTGCTGGCTGACATCTTCTGGAGGGCCTTGCCGTACCCCCTGCAGCACTGGATCGGCCAGGTGTCACCCACTAATGCCTTGGACATGGTCGACCTGGTCGAGCGCTATGAGGCCACAAAAACCTTGAAAGGAGGTGTTGTTGGGAGGGCCGGTCAAACCCGGAGGTCTCCCATCCAGTCCCGACGACTGGTACCCGAGAAACCTGCTCGGGTGTACCCCTGTAGACCCGGCCCGATAGTCTGCTGGCGGTGTCACGAGCCTGGCCATGTGAGGGCCGACTGTCCACAGTGGGGAGAACCCATGGAGACCAATTATGGGTACCGGGCTTCCATGTATGCCCGGAGACTGTGTGCGACCGGCACCCCGAGACCCTAGACAATCGTCATCTGTGCCAGGTGCAAGTCGGTGATAATCTTGCAGTGGCGCTGCTGGACTCAGGGAGCCTAGTAACCCTGGTAAGTGCTGCCCTGGTACAGCCCTCCCAGTATACGGGCCGGAAAGTTGGGGTGGTGTGCATACACGGAGACTTAAAAGACTATCCCACGGCTGTAATGTCTCTGTCCACGGCGGCCGGCACATGGACTTGTGAAGTGGCGATCTCCGCCAAGCTACCGTATGAACTAATAATTGGAAGAGACTTCCCTGGTTTTCCGTCACTATGGCCTGAGGTGAAAGTGACTAATAGCCCTGAGACAGGGGTAACCCTAGCAGAGTGGCCTGGTTCCTGTGGGAGGCCAGAGCCCTGGGAGCCCGAGTCCGAAGGGCCTGCGGTAGGGGTGACCACCACTTCTGTGATAGAGGGGAGACAACCCCACTGAGTGTAATGGTGGGAGACACGGAGGACTTGCCACCGGGACCTGAGTTGGCAGACCTCAATGTCTCTGGGGAAAATTTTGGGACCGCACAACACCGGGACCAAACCCTAACCAGAGCCTGGGAAAGTGTCATAATAATTGATGGTAAACCCCAGAAACCTGGGGCTGAATTAATGTTTCCGCGATTCATTGTCCTTCAGGATATGTTGTATCGGGTGAACCAAATCCGAGGTGAGCCTGTTGAACAGTTGGTGGTGCCCACAGCGTATCGCAGGCTTGTCATGGAGCTTGCCCACCAACATGTTCTTGGGGACACCTGGGGTGGCAGAAAACCCAGGACCGCATACTGCAGCGGTTTTATTGGCCCAGTGTGTTCAAGGAGGTAGAGAATTATTGTAAGTCCTGTCCCACCTGTCAGATAACTAGCCCCCAGCCACATTTCCGTAGTCCTCTGGTACCGCTTCCAGTTATTGAGGTCCCGTTTGAGCGAATCGCTATGGATCTAATTGGGCCTGTACCAAAATCTGCCAGGGGCCACCAACACATTCTGGTAGTTCTCGACTATGCCACTCGGTATCCGGAGGCGGTGCCTCTGCGACATACCTCAGCTAAACTCATTGCCAAAGAGTTAATGGAAATGTTTTCCCGTGTGGGCCTGCCAAAAGAGGTTCTGACAGACCAAGGGACCCCTTTTATGTCCAAAGTAATGAGGGAACTGTGTAAGTTATTGCGTATAAAGCAGTTACGGACGTCCGTTTACCATCCACAAACGGACGGTCTTGTCGAGAGGATTTAACCAAACTTTAAAAAATATGTTAAAGAGGGTGGTGTCTAGAGATGGGAAGGACTGGGACCTGCTTCTGCCCTATCTCATGTTCGCAGTGCGAGAGGTGCCCCAGGCCTCTACTGGGTTCTCGCCCTTCGAACTGCTTTATGGCAGAACACCCTCGGGGCCTGTTGGATATCGCCAAGGAAGCGTGGGAACAACAGCCTGTCCCCCACAAAAGTGTCATTGAGTATGTCACCCAGATGCAGGAACGGATGGAAAAGGTGTTGCCGCTGGTCCGGGAGCATATGGAGGCAGCGCAACAAGCCCAGAGTAGGGTGTACAATCGTCAGGCTCGGGTGCGGGGCTTCAAGCCGGGAGATCGGGTGTTGGTTCTGGTACCCACCCTTGACAGCAAGTTCCTAGCTAGGTGGCAGGGCCCCTATGAGGTGATCGAGAAAGTAGGGAAGTAAATTACAAAGTACACCAGCCAGGGCGGCGCAAGCCGAGCAGGTGTACCACGTGAATTTACTAAAGCCGTGGAAAGATAGGGACACGGCCGATGACCACAGCCCCCGGCCAGGGCTTCTAGAGTGAAAAGGGTCCAGCCCCACAGTTCGAGGCCTGTGAAGCAGTAACCACGGTAAAAATTGCAGACAGCCTGTCTTCCAAACAAGTTCAGGAAGTCAGGGAGTTCATCAGTCGGAACACGGATGTGTTCTCGGACCTCCTGGCCGCACGTCTCTCATCCAACATGACATCGTCACTGAGCCTCAGGCCAAGATCCGGTTAAAACCATACCGGGTACCCGAGGCTCGGCGGCGGACCATCGCGGAGGAAGTACAGTTAATGTTGAAGCTTCGAGGTCATTGAGGAGTCGAAAAGTGAGTGGGCCAGTCCCATAGTCCTAATACCCAAGCCGGATGGGACGTTGCGGTTCTGCAACGACTTTCGTAAGTTAAATGAAGTATCCAAGTTTGTCGCGTATCCCATGCCCCGAGTAGACGAGCTGGTTGAAAGTTTAGGACAAGCCCGTTATTTTTCTGTGCTGGACCTCACTAAAGGGTACTGGCAGGTACCCTTAACGAGTCGGCTAAGGAAAAACCGCATTTGTTACCCGCAGGGCCTGTATCACTACAAGGTGTTACCCTTTGGCCTGCATGGCGCCCCGCCACTTTCCAAAGGTTAATGGACATAGTGCTGCGACCACATCGTCGGTACGCCTCGGCCTACTTAGATGATGTAGTCATCCACAGCACCGACTGGGAAAGCCATTTACCCAAGGTGCAGGCGGTAGTGGATGCCCTGAGGAAAGCCGGACTGACCGCTAACCCAAAGAAGTGCTCCATAGGGTTAGAGGAGACAAAATATCTGGGATATGTAATTGGGCGGGAGTCATCAAACCTCAGGTAACTAAGGTAGAGGCCATTCGTAACTGGCCCCGACCGGTCACCACCAGGCAGGTAAAGTCGTTCCTGGGGATTGTAGGTTACTACATGAGGTTTGTGCCCCACTTTGCCACAATAGCAGCGCCATTGACAGACCTGTTGAAGGGCGAAAGTCTGGGAGGGTTAGCTGGAGTGAGAAGGCGGAGGAGGCTTTCTCCGCGTTGAAGTCGGCCCTGTGTGGGTCCCGGTTTTGGTGACACCCGACTTCAACAAGGAGTTTGTCGTACAAACCGACGCCTCGGAGGTAGGCCTCGGTGCGGTACTGTCGCAGGAGGTCAACGGGGAAGAACATCCCGTTGTCTTCCTGAGCCGTAAGCTCAGTCCCGCCGAGTCCAGATATAGTATAGTGGAGAGGAGTGCCTGGCTATCAAGTGGGCACTCGAATCTCTCCGCTACTACCTGTTAGGGAGGAGGTTCCGTCTGGTGACCGACCATTCCCCCTCAAATGGATGAGTCAGGCCAAGGAGAGGAATGCTCGGGTCACCAGGTGGTTCCTATCTCTTCAAAATTTCAAGTTTTCCGTGGAACACAGGGCAGGCCGCTTGCAGGGCAACGCCAGATGCCCTGTCCCGCGTCCACTGCCTCACGTGTGTTCACCCCTCAGGGTTGAACAAAGGGAGGTATGTGGTAAAGTGCAAGGTGTCATTTGCGATGGCAGGTACGTGTCACCGAGGTTGCTGGCCTCGGTGAGGTGAGAGCCGGGTTTTTGTCTGCAGCAGCTAGTGCTGTTTGACTCTTTTAAATAGCATGGCTGCAAAGCCGATCCGGGCCGGCTCTTACTGGGAGCAGCTAAAGAGTAGGGTGGGTGGCTGCTCCCCACGGTCCAGTCCGAGCTTTGGGCTGGGTATAAAACACAGCCATCAGCTGTGTCTGGGTGTGATTATCCTGGAGCCTGCTAACAGGACTGAGGAGTTCTCTGTGCTGGAGGACGGAGCTCAGCAAGGTGGTGTTTCCCTGCAAACTGAAGGAGGAATCTCCTGCGGCTGAACCGACTGCTAGGTGTGAACCGCACTTAAACCACCCAAGGTGACTGGACCCTGTGTTGGCCTGTTTTTGGTTTTGCCACATGATTTCTGTTGTGTGTGAACTGTCACCAAGAGACTGTTTTCATTTCTGGTGTGCAAGTGTGAATAAAACACTGTTTGATGCACAATCTGGACTCCCTGTTTTGCCTCTAAACTGCACCCGCACCACTGTCTACCAGAGCGACTCCCCACAGGCCATAAACGATTTCTTGATTATCCAAGCGGACAGGAGTACTCCACTGTGTAATTTTGATGTCAGCCAGTGGCAGCTCATGCGTGACACCTGCTATTTTCTCAGGCCCTTTGAGGAGGCCACATTATTTGTCAGTCGCCAGGACTACTGTATGAATGACGTCATTCCACTGCTTCATGTCCTGGAACAGATCCTGGTAAATCTGGCTGGTCAGGGGACCGGAGACGTGGTGCCTAGATCTCACGGTCACATGAGCCCTGTGGGGGCTGAACTGGAGGAGGAGGAAATTGGAACACAATCAATGTGTAGCAAAATGGGTGGTTTTGACACACAGGTGACAGGAGAGGAGGAGCAGGAGCAGACAGAGGAGCAAGAGGGAGATGAGGAAGACGAGGCAGATGACCCAGGCACACTATAGCACTTGCGCAAATGGCCCAATGCTCACTCACTTGCTTGTGTAGTGACAGTCGAATTGTCACCATTCGGCAGAGAAATGACTACTGGCTCTCCACCATGTTAGACCCTTACTACCGGTCCAAAATGGGGGCCTTTTTTTTCACCCGCTGAGAGGAAGGACAAACTGAACTACTATGGAGACATCCTATGTAGTCATTTGGCCACTGCCTATCCACGCCATTGTCCATCCTCTCGCACGTCTGACCTGGGAGGGGGGCCCTCTGCGCTCACATTCCACTGCCATGGCTGCTGGGGAGGGGTGGGGTGGCAGGAGCAGTACCATCTCCATCAGCAGCAGCTTGAGTCTACAGTCGCCGATCAGCAGCTTTTTTCACCTGCCTAGTGAAGAAACTTCTCACCAGCTGCAAGATTTAGAGCAGAACCTGAACCAGGAGGTGGTGGCATATTTGCAGTGCACCCTGCCACCCCAGGTTGAAGATCCACTGGACTACTGAACAGCCAAACTGGATTTGTGGCCTCAACTGGCCGAGTTTGCCCTGGAAAAGCTGTCCTGCCCAGCTAGTAATGTGGCATCAGAGTGGGTGTTTAGTGCTGCGGGGGCCATAGTTACCCCAAGAAGAACTCACCTGTCCACCCTAGATGTGGAGAGACTGACTTTTGTCAAGATGAATCAGGCGTGCACAAGGATTTCCACCCACTAATGCCTGATGCATCAGACTAGATCATCCATGGTGCCACACCAACACTTTGACAAAAGAGACCGGCTTCTTCTGGCTACCTGCCTAAGCTACTATTCTGATGCTTCTACTCGCCTGATGCCACGTATCTGATGCCAAGTGCTCCTTTCTTCGCCCACCTTTTTCAGCTGGTACTGGTATTGCCACCCATCTACACACTATGTTACCTTGCCACTCTGTTGCCTCCTGATGCTGCTGCCAACTCCACACTCTGTCATTGTGCCACTCTGTGACCTCCTGATGTTACCGCCAACTCCAAGCTCTATCATTGTGCCACTTTGTGGTCTCCTGATGCTGCTGCCACCTCCAGATTCCGTCATTGTGCCACTCTGTGACCTCCTGATGCTGCCGCGACCTCCAGAATCTGTCATTGTGCCATTGTGACACATACTTGAGTTATTTGGTCAGTTTTGGCCCTTAATCTGCATGTCATACGGACTCACAGTATTATTTAACTACCAAAGCAGACTCCCTATGCGTGTTACTGCAAGGCACAGTGTTCTACACCACTATAAAGGCTCTCTGCAGCCATGAAATAGCCTTTTTTTAATGATATTCGCTGTGAATAAATTCGGACCGAACTGAATTTTTCCCAAAAAAATTGGCGAATCGAATATTTTGAAAAATTAGCTAATCTCTAATTAAAATATAAATCATACAAACCCTCCAGTAAAACACAATAAACCTGTGTCAGGAATCTTCAGTTAGCATTCACTTTTATATTTACTGAGGATAGACAGTCACGCAACTGCAAATTTTGGTCTCAACAGCCTATGAGATATGACTGTGATAATTTCAGAAACAAGAAGCAAAAAGGAAGACTTAAGAAACTATCTAAGAGAAACGTCTTTTGTTGCTCATATTAGCCGATCACAGAACAGCTTTCATTGTTTACTCCGCTATGGACAACTAATACCGTTTTTATTTGTTTTGAAAGAGAGGCCGCACTGACGTTCATGCCGCCATAGTTTATTGCCATCCTTTCTTGGCACTGTCACAGACTCCAATTGGAAACAATGGGAGGCATTTTAGTTGGCGTATTTTGCTCTAGAATTTGCGCCAAATTGAGCTGTCAAAAACATTGTGTGAATGGACCTTTAATTTTCATAAATCTACCCCAAATTGTCCTGCCAGAGTTGCTGTTCAGTACACGTTGAAAAGCTACATCATGGAGAGGTGATGCTGCTCGATTGAGAATATATGTGAACTGATTTCTAAGGTGGTTGCAAGAAATCAGACTTATGGTTCCTGGTCATGTACATAATTATTAGTCTTTCCTATCGATGGTTGTTCCAGACTGCAAAGATCATCTAGTAATGAGTAACGTCTTGTGTGGGTGTCTTCATTGTCGCATTAGAACAAAGTACGTATTAGTAAGTTCCATTTTCACTTTGTGATAACTGAGAAATGTGGAATGGATGCCAATATTGCCAATCGTGGTTACGATTGGAATAACTACAGTACGCATTGGCTGGGTTACGTTGCGTGCATAGCACCCATTCACTGGTATGGGTGTTACAGAAACAGTGGAATACGGTCAACTCGACTATTTCGGTAACTTTACATAATGAAAGGACAAGATGGGAATAACCCTTTAACTAATATACAGGGTTGTTTTATTCGTGTATTGGTCCTTATTTATATTTTATGTTCTCATGACTTGCTAATGTCCAAGACACAACTTTTAGTATAGACATGTACTGACCAACTGGATGACACAAAGCTCAGTAGAACATTAGACTCACGTCAAGAGAACTTCCCATCTTCTACACCAAACATAGAGACAAAACACAGTGTGAACACATACATAGTGGAGTCTTTGTCTGCCCTGTATTCATCAATATATTGAGCTCTGTCATTAGAACATATAGGCCACTGACATAAGTGCTTATTAGACAATGTAGCTGCTCTCGGCACTGACCTGTAAGCAGCAGTATGTCCGGCCGTGGTTCAGATAGAACACCTCTACACTGTTCTTCCACCGGAAGTGGGATTACAAGAAGTCCATCTGCCAGTTGTGGGAAATCTTTGATGAAATTATTCTCTCTATAAAAAGCCATTGGATCTTCATTAAACGTTAATATTTAAAGACAGGTATATGCAGATATTAAATACAACACATGACATAAATGTTATCAGCATCACATTTTTACAATCAGTCTGTGCAGTTTAGCAGGGGCACTAGCAGTGTCCTGGACTGCCAATCCCCACTTTGACTGTCTACAAGCCAGAGGGGCACCTTCCATTCCCCAAAGGATGTCCTAGATGAAATAAGCACAGGACTTAATTTCACATTGCAATTTTGAGCTTCACTCTATAATGGCACATGAGTGCAATGCAGGCTGTGTTTCATTGTGGCAGTCCGGGCCGAAATATCACCTGTAGTGCGCCTTTTTTTTTTTTTTTTACCAAGGATGGAATAAAGTTGAAAATTGCCTCTTGGAGTCCTGATCCATGGCCGAAAAAAGCAAAATGATGTATCCTTCTTTGCCTGGGTGAACTGAAGAACTTATCTGACTGGAATATTCTTTTCAGCAAAGCACAGGGACATGAGGTATTTAAATGGAGGCTGTCAGACCTGACAATCCCTATTAACTACATTAGTACATTCGTAGCACTGCCGCCTCTGACGCAAGGTCTGTCATTTATATGTTCATTCTCAACCCCTTTGCCCTGCTGTGCCCCCACAAACCATGCCTGGGAATGCAATTAGAGGTCCCAGTGGGGTACCACAGGGGTCAGTATCGGTCCCCATTCTCTTCAATATATTTAATAATGATCTTGTAGAGATTTTTGCTGATGGTAGTGACTTGTATTAACTTTATCTACATGATAAATGCCATTTGCTGAAGTGAGACAACCCCTTTAACACTACAGAAGACACTATTCTGATACTGGAAATTATAGGCCGGTAAGTTTAACATCTGTTGTGGGTAAACTGTTTGAAGGTTTTGTAAGAGATGCTATCTTGGAGTATCTCAATGAAAATAAGCAAATTACACCATATCAGCATGGCTTCATGAGGGATCGGTCATGTCAAACTAATTTAATTAGTTTCTATGAGGAGGTAAGTTCTAGACTTGACCGGGGTGAATCAGTGGATGTCATATATCTGGACTTCTCCAAAGCATTTGACACTGTACCACACAAAAGGTTAGTATACAAAATGAGAACACTTGGACTAGGAGAAAATATCTGTATGTGGGTAAGTAACTGGCTCAGTAATAGAAAACAGAGAGTGGTTATTAACGGTACACACTCAGATTGGGTCACTGTCACTAGTGGGGTACCTCAGGGGTCAGTATTGGGCCCTATTCTCTTCAATATATTTATTAATGATCTTGTAGAAGGCTTGCACAGTAAAATATCTCTTTTTGCAGATGACACTAAACTGTGTAAAGTAATTAACACTGAAGAGGACAGTTTTCTGCAACAGAGGGATCTGGATAGATTGGGGGCTTGGGCAGAGAAATGGCAGATGAGGTTTAACACTGACAAATGTAAAGTTATGCACATGGGAAGGAATAATGCAAGTCACCCGTACATACTAAATGGTAAAACACTCAGTAACACTGACATGGAAAAGGATCTAGGAATTTTAATAAATAACAAACTAGGCTGTAAGAACCAGTGTCAGGCAGCTGCTGCTAAGGCCAATAAGATAATGGGTTGCATCAAAAGGGGCATAGATGCCCGTGATGAAAATATAGTCTTACCACTTTACAAATCACTAGTCAGACCACACATGGAGTACTGTGTACAGTTCTGGGCTCCTGTGAACAAGGCAGACATAGCAGAGCTGGAGAGGGTTCAGAGGAGGGCAACTAAAGTAATAACTGGAATGGGGCAACTACAGTACCCTGAAAGGGTATCAAAATTAGGGTCATTCACTTTAGAAAAAAGACGACTGAGGGGAGGATCTAATAACTATGTATAAATATATCCGGGGTCAGTACAGATATCTCTCCCATCATCTATTTATACCCAGGACTGTGACTGTGACGAGGGGACATCCTCTGCGTCTAGAGGAAAGAAGGTTTGTACACAAACATAGAAAAGGGTTCTTCACGGTAAGAGCTGTGAGACTATGGAACTCTCTGCCTGAGGAGGTGGTGATGGTGAGTACAATAAAGGAATTCAAGAGGGGCCTGGATGTATTTCTGGAGCGTAATAATATTTCAGGCTATAGCTACTAGAGAGGGGTCGTTGATCCAGGGAGTTGTTCTGACTGCATGATTGGAGTCGGGAAGGAATTTTTTCCCCTTAAGTGGGGAAAATTGGCTCTACCTCACAGGGGTTTTTTGCCTACTTCTGGATCAACTAGCAGGAAACAGGTCGAACTGGATGGACAAATGTCTTTTTTTCGGCCTTATATACTATGTTACTATGTTACTAGATGGATCTGGATAGATTGGAGGCTTAGGCAGAGAAGTGGCAGATGAGGTTTAACATTGATAAATGTAAGGTTATGCACATGGGAAGGAATAATGCAAGTCACCCGTACATACTAAATGGTAAAACACTAACACTAACATGGAAAAAGACCTAGGAATTTTAGTGAACAGCAAACTAAGCTGTAGAAACCAGTGTCAGGCAGCTACTGCCAAGGCCAATAAAATTGTGGGTTGCAACAAAAGGGGCTACAGTAGATGCCCGTAATGAGAACATAGTCCTGCCACTTTATAAATCACTAGTCAGACCACTCATGGAGTACTGAATACAATTTTGGACTTCTTTGCACAAGAAAGAAATAACAGAGCTAGAGAGGGTTTACAGTAACTAAAGTAATAACTGTAAAGGGTGGACTCTCCCATCATCTATTTATCCCCAGGATTATGACTGTGACGAGGGGTAGTGTTGGGTGCGTGGGACATCCTCTGCGTCTGGAGGAAAGAAGGTTTGTACACAAACATAGAAGAGGATTCTTTACGGTAAGAGCAGTGAGACTATGGAACTCTCTGCCTGAGGAGGTGGTGATGGTGAGTTCACTAAAAGAGTTCAAGAGGGGCCTGGATGTATTTCTGGAGTGTAATAATATTACAAGATATAGCTACTAGAGAGGGGTTTTTGATCCAGGGAGTTATCGAGATTGCCTGATTGGAGTTGGGAAGGAATTTTTTTCCCCTAAAATGAGGGAAATTGGTTTCTACCTCACAGGGTTTTTTGCCTTCTGCTGGATCAACTTTGCAGGATAACAGGCTGAACTGGACAGATGCTTTTTTTCAGCCTTACCAACTATGTAAATATGACTCCCCCGGAGCACTCTCCATTATGTGCTCGGCAGGGCTCTCGGTTCAGTCCTGGGCCAGTTTGCGGGTGCACAACAGGAGAGGGGAGGGTTCTGGTGTTAGCACTGGCAGTACTGAGCATGCATTAATGTAGCTGCAGCAGTGACCCGCATAAGCCAAGGGTTATCTGAGCGAGCAGTCCAAGCTGTTTCTAGCATGTCAAGCCCGAAACTAGGAAGTGGATAGGAGTGGAGACTGGAGCAGCAGCTGAATAGCAGGGGATCAATGAGGTGAGTAAAGATGCTTTGTTTTTAAGTCTCACCCTGTTTTTTCACAGAAAAAAGATGCACCACATGGATAAGCAACTGACAACACTGGCTAATCCCTCACTCTGGTGTTAAAAGCTGAGAGATTCGCCAATATTTCCAATCAGGAACATATCGGAGCCCCTTTAGGCACCACTACACGGTATCTCAGCATGACATGGGGTCCTACCACTAGACTACCTATGGTGTGTGAACAAGGTCTGAACAGGTATTAAGCAGCCTACAGCCCCATCCCACTCACCTGCACTGCAGGACCAACAATGCAATGGGGAACAAATGAGGCCGCAAGCTACACCTACAACAGATCATGTGACACCGGCTTCCAGGTGCAACAGAATGTTTACCAGCCATATGCAATGGCACATTCAATACATATAAAACAAGAATCACAAAAATAAACGTGGCCTAAATGGGTGGGACTGCTCCAGACCCCAAACACTGTGGCGTGTTTCTAACTGGGGGGGGGGGGGAGTTCCTCCGCATGTGGTTCGCAGCGAACGGCTATCCCCAGCAAAAATTGCATACAATGGAGGATGCCGGCGCGAACCACAAGCACCACACAAACATCCTACACAAAATAAAACATGTGCGGATGAAAATATATAAACACATTACTCACAGAAAAAAGATGCACCACATGGATAAGCAACTGACAACACTGGCTAATCCCTCACTCTGGTGTTAAAAGCTGAGAGATTCGCCAATATTTCCAATCAGGAACATATCGGAGCCCCTTTAGGCACCACTACACGGTATCTCAGCATGACATGGGGTCCTACCACTAGACTACCTATGGTGTGTGAACAAGGTCTGAACAGGTATTAAGCAGCCTACAGCCCCATCCCACTCACCTGCACTGCAGGACCAACAATGCAATGGGGAACAAATGAGGCCGCAAGCTACACCCACAACAGACCATGTGACACAGGCTTCCAGGTGCAACAGAATGTTTACCAGCCATATGCAATGGCACATTCAATACATATAAAACAAGAATCACAAAAATAAACGTGGCCTAAATGGGTGGGACTGCTCCAGACCCCAAACACTGTGGCGTGTTTCTAACTGGGGGCAGTTCCTCCGCATGTGGTTCGCAGCGAACGGCTATCCCCAGCAAAAATTGCATACAATGGAGGATGCCGGCGCGAACCACAAGCACCACACAAACATCCTACACAAAATAAAACATGTGCGGATGAAAATATATAAACACATTACTCACAGAAAAAGATGCACCACATGGATAAGCAACTGACAACACTGGCTAATCCCTCACTCTGGTGTTAAAAGCTGAGAGATTCGCCAATATTTCCAATCAGGAACATATCGGAGCCCCTTTAGGCACCACTACACGGTATCTCAGCATGACATGGGGTCCTACCACTAGACTACCTATGGTGTGTGAACAAGGTCTGAACAGGTATTGAGCAGCCTACAGCCCCATCCCACTCACCTGCACTGCAGGACCAACAATGCAATGGGGAACAAATGAGGCCGCAAGCTACACCCACAACAGACCATGTGACACAGGCTTCCAGGTGCAACAGAATGTTTACCAGCCATATGCAATGGCACATTCAATACATATAAAACAAGAATCAAAAAATAAACGTGGCCTAAATGGGTGGGACTGCTCCAGACCCCAAACACTGTGGCGTGTTTCTAACTGGGGGCAGTTCCTCCGCATGTGGTTCGCAGCGAACGGCTATCCCCAGCAAAATTGCATACAATGGAGGATGCCGGCGCGAACCACAAGCACCACACAAACATCCTACACAAAATAAAACATGTGCGGATGAAAATATATAAACACATAACTCACAGAAAAAAGATGCACCACATGGATAAGCACCTGACAACACTGACTAATCCCTCACTCTGGTGTTAAAAGCTGAGAGATTCGCCAATATTTCCAATCAGGAACATATCGGAGCCCCTTTAGGCACCACTACACGGTATCTCAGCATGACATGGGGTCCTACCACTAGACTACCTATGGTGTGTGAACAAGGTCTGAACAGGTATTAAGCAGCCTACAGCCCCATCCCACTCACCTGCACTGCAGGACCAACAATGCAATGGGGAACAAATGAGGCCGCAAGCTACACCCACAACAGACCATGTGACACAGGCTTCCAGGTGCAACAGAATGTTTACCAGCCATATGCAATGGCACATTCAATACATATAAAACAAGAATCACAAAAATAAACGTGGCCTAAATGGGTGGGACTGCTCCAGACCCCAAACACTGTGGCGTGTTTCTAACTGGGGGGGCAGTTCCTCCTCACCCTGTTTTTACATAAGATATTTTCTCCAGAAAACCCATTCAAAGGGGTTGTCCCATTAAAGAAAATGTATGCCCTATCCACAGGTTCCCGAGAATGGGGGCCTTGTGTTCACCCATTTGAATGGAGCAGGCATCTTATATGTGCACAGCCGTTCCTTTCAATCTTTGGGACTCCTGGAGATAGCAGAGTACAAACGCACATGCGTGACCACCTCTCTGTTCAACTGGGAGATCACAGGGCCCCATTCTTGCAATCAGTGGGGCCTTCAATAGTCAGTAAGGCTTATTGTGAGTGTGCACTACCATTGTACAACCTGGGCTCACAGGTGGATCTTCTGACTAGTGTTGAGTGCGAATATTCAAATAGCAAATTTTAATCTTGAATATTTAGAATATAGTGCTATATATTCCTAATTTCGAATATTCGTCAATTTTTTTTTCATCTGAACCGATTACCCGCCTGCTTTTTGCTTGTGGGCCAATGTGAGATGGTTGTAGTCTGTAGTGAATTAGACTCTTCTTTATTATTTCATTTATTTAATCTGCAATCAAATCAGCAATGTAATTTGTGCGTTATTCACATAAGGGCGGGTTATAGGCAACTTTCCTATTGGGTTGGCTTGCTAGAATTCGCTACTATGTAGAATATAGTGTAATATAGATTTGTAAAAACGAATATTCGTTTTTGTTTTTTTCATCTGAACCCATTAGAGTAGTAAATGTAATGGGTTCAGATGAAAAAAAAAAGACGAATATTCGTTTTTATGAATATATATCACTATATTAGCCAAAAATTAGCCTAAGTGACCCACGTCTGTATTTCGCGCTACAAATTCGCATTATGCGATTTTTACATTGCCGAATTTTCGCAATCAAGAAAATAATCTCGAATACGAATATTCGCGAATATATGACGAATATTCTACTGAATGTTCGCGAAATATCGTTAATTCGAATATTGCCCCTGCAGCTCATCACTACTTCTGACATCTGTGACAGAAAATTGCTCTTGTTGTGTATATTTTACAGTGGGTGGGATAGACTGATACAATGCAACAACACTACAGCAGAGAGCAGTACTAGATCAGGAAGAATAGTCCGGGGGAGCAGGGTAAGTAGAACCTATATGATGGGCTCAGGCCTTGGGGTAGGCACGTTTTATAGTTTGGAATGGATAACTCCTTTAACCAATGGTGCACTTCTGATCCCGAAATGCATTGATTGTCACCAATAAAGCTCCTTCATCTTGGCACTCAAGCTCTTCTCTCTGCAGTGCCGCCAGCAAATTCACAGTTTTCTTTCCCTCTCCAGCCATTTTTCATTCACTGGCAGTAAGCAGGGCTCTTGAAGTTCACAAGGTACAGTATTATAACACAGGGTATACTAAAAAATTCCATGACTTTGTGGACGGCATATATTTTATGTTTAGAGACCACCTTCTACTGATTATCTCCTGTGCTACCAGCTCTTTAATCAAGTAATCAATAAATTATGTATGATGAAGAACGACAAACATGAATATTACATTGTAACAAATTAAAGAAGTCTAAACTGAAATCTGAATGCCTAATGCTACGGATGTTAAGGACGCACAACTTGTAATTGATATTTTCCTCTGTAATTATTATTTTTTCTCTTTTGCCTTATGGATGAACGGCAGCATCTGCGCTTCTTGGTGACATTGCCCTGATGATTATGGTAAGATTAATATACATAGATATGCACGAACACGTCCACAGCTACATACCTGACTTAAAATAGAACAGAAAGGGATGTAGCAGATGTAATCAGCAGAGCTGAACTGCTATTGCTGCATCACTTTGTGGGGGTGCACTGTGATAACCGTAGTACACGTGATCTCAACTCTGGTTCTCCAGCCCAGGTCTCTCAGTCACACCCATGTCTAACAGGTGCATAGAATCATGCACACAGACAAGCAGTCTCTATAGCCAATTACTGGTATTAGTATGGGTCATCAAAAACCTCAGTGACTGAAAAGGGCATCTGTCAGCAGATTTGTACCTATGACACTGGCTGACCTGTTACATGTGCACTTGGCAGCTGAAGACATCATTGTTGGTCCCAAGTTCATATGTGCCTGCATTTCTGAGAAACATGAAGTTTTAAAGGGGTTCTCCTTAGCATAGGTCATCAATATCAGATCTGCTGGGGTTTGACACCTGGCACCCCCGCTGATCAGCTGAATGAAGGGAAGGTGCGCAGCAGTGTACACGTCTCACCATAGACATAGCAGCAGTGAGCAGGAAGAGAGAAGGGGGACGGCATGCACGCACTGCTGCGAGCCTTCCCTTCATATAGCTGATCGACAGGGGTGCCAGATGTGAGATCCCCGCTAATCTGATGTTGATTACCTATCCTGAGGATAGTTCATCAATATTAAAAGCCCGGGGACCCCTTTAATATATGCTAATGAGTCTCTAGGAGCAACAAGGGCATTGCCATTACACCTCGAGGCTCTGTTCTCTGCATTGAGCAGCAGTTGCAGAGAGAACAGAACCTCTAGGTGTAACGGCAATGTCCCTGTTGCTCCTAAAGGCTCTTTTGCATATATTAAAGCATAATTTTTCTCAGCAATGCCGGCACATATGGACATGGGACCAACACAGATGTCTTCAGCTACCAAGTGCACATGTAACAGGTCAGTCAGTGTCATAGGTGCAAATCTGCTGACAGATGCCCTTTAAAAGTGACAGAGTGTAGGATGCTATGTTTGCCACAAGTCATTAAAATGTGTAATCTGCTACATCTGCCATGATGACCTGCCATGAAGTGCTATTATTGTGAAGTGGAAGCATCTAGAAGAAACAACAGCTCAGTCATAAAGCAAATCTCACGGAAACGGGCTACTAAGTGCTAAAGCAAATGGTGTGTGAAAGTCGCCTATCCGACATTGCCTCACTCAGAAACTGCAAGTGACATCCACTGTAGTACTATAAGTCGGAGGCCTCATTAAACAGGTTTCCTAGGTCAAGCAGCTGCACATACGCCTAAGATCAGTATATGGCAACCAAGCGTTGGTGGTGTATAGCAAGCATGCCATTGGCAACCTAAGAGGGAGATAGCAACATTTAAAAGGGCTAGCTGCTTATTTAATAGTAACTGTCATTAACTAGTTATACATTTTTTAGCAACTGATGTTTAATTGAACTAAAAGTGATGACCTGTGGTTTTTTATTCAAGCTACATGTATTTAATTATGTACTCTAACATTTAGTGGAGAAGGGATAATAGTATGGTATAATCTTCAGGCTTTGAGCTATTTCCAGTGAATGGTAATGTTAATGCTACGATATACAAAAATATTGTAGACAGTTCTATACTCCAAATTCTGCGGTGATAGTTTTGGAAAGCACATTAGTCTCCTGGCATGCAGAATCGATCAAGACCATCCTTTACCTGGGACAGTGGTTTAGTTTGCTGCCCTAGCCCTTTACACACGTGAACAAAATTGTTGGTACCTTTCCATTAGGCTCCATTCACACGTCCGCAAGTGCTTTACAGATCCACGGATTCGTGGATCCGCAAAACACGGACATCGGCGATGTGCGTTCCGCAATTTGCGGACCGCACATCACCGGCACTATACACTGTATAGAAAATGCCTTTTCTTGTCCACGATTGCGGACAAGAATAGGACATGTTCTATTTTTTTTGGGAATGCGATTGCGGACCCGGAAGTGCGGATCCGCAATTGCGGACCCGGGCGGGACATTGTCGGTCCCCATTGAAATTAATGGGTCCGCAATTCCGTTCTGCAAAATGGGGAACAGAATTGCGAACGTGTGAATGGAGCCTAAAGGAAAGAAAACCCTGCAATGGTCACCGAAATAACTTAAAACTGACAAAAGTAGTGATAAAAAAAATTACTAAAAATCAGACATTGCTTTTGAATTGTGGTTTAACAAAGTAATAAAAAAAAAAATAAACTAATGAAACTGGTCTGGACAAAAATGATAGTACTCCTACAGAAGCTTGAAAATATTTTTATTATTAAATCTTTATTAATCCCTCTTTTTCACCTTAAGGATCAGGCCATTTTTTGCATATCTGACATGTGTCACTTTATGTGGTGAACTTTAAAACACTTTTACTTATCGAGGCAATTCTGGGATTGTTTTCTCATCACATATTGTGCTTCATGACAGTGGTAAAATTGAGTCAAAATATTTCATTTTTATTTATAAAAAAAGACAAAATTTACAAAAAATTTGGAAAAATTTGCAATTTTCTAAATTTCTATTTATCTGCTTTTAGAACAGATAGTGATACCTCCTAAAATAGTTATTACTTTACATTTCCCATATGTCTACTTCATGTTTGGATCGTTTTGTAAATTACATTTTCTTTTTTTGGGGCGTTAGAAGGCTTAGAAGTTTAGAAGCAAATCTTAACATTTTTAAGAAAATTTCCAAAACCCAATTTTTAAGGACTAGTTCAGGTCTGAAGTCACTTTGTGGGGCTTACATAATAGAAACCACACATGAATGGCACTATTTTAGAAACTAGACCCCTTAAGGTATTCAAAACTGATTTTACAAACTTTGTTAAACCTTTAGGTGTTCCGAATTAAAGGAAATAGGTGTTCAAGAATTTAAGGAAATGGAGATGAAATTTCTGAATTTCACTTTTTTGGCAGATTTTCCATTTTAATCCATTTTTTCCAGTAACAAAGCAAGGGTTAACAGCCAAACAAAACTCAATATTAATAACCTTGATTCTGTAGTTTACATATGTGGTCGTAAAATACTGTACGGGCACACGGCAGGGCGCAGAAGGAAAGGAACACCATATGATTTTTGGAGGGCAGATTTCACTGGAATAATTGCCATGTCACATTTATGATGCACCCCTAGAGTAGAAACTCCAAAAAAGTGACCCCATTTTGGAAACTAGGGGATAAGGTGGCAGTTTATTTTAGGGTACATATGATTTTTGGTTGCTCTATATTACACTTTTTGTGAGGTAAGGTAACAAAAAATAGCTGTTTTGGAACCGTTTTTATATTTAGTTTTTTACAATTTTCATCTGACAGGTTAGATCATGTGCCATTTTTATAAATCAATATGACAAATTTTTTTGGTTGTTTTAGTATTACATAATAAAGCATTTTTGAAAAAAAATATTTTTTAGTGTCTCTATATTCTGAAAGCCATATTTTTTTTTTTGTGTTTTATGTAGGGGTTAATTTTTATCGGTATGAGATGACGGTTTGATTGGTACTTTTTTAGGGTGCATATGACTTTGATCACTTGGTATTACTCGGTATTACATTTTTTGTGAAATAAGGTGTCAAAAATGGCTTTTTTGACAAAGTTTTTATTTTTATTTTTTTACGGTGTTCATCTGAGGGGTTAGGTCATGTTATATTTTAATAGACATGGTGTTTATGGACACAGCGATACCTAATATGTCCACTTTTTTATTTTTCTAACTTTTACCACAATAAAAGCATTTTTAAAACAAAAAAAAAAATCATGTTTTAGTGTGTCCATATTCTGGGAGCCATAGTTTTTCTATTTTTTGCCTGATTCTTTTATTTAGGGGCTAATTTTTTGCGGGATGAGGTGACTTTTTGAATGGTACTATTTTGGGGGCATACACCTTTTTGGTCGCTTGGTGTTGCACTTTCTTTTTGTGATGTAAGGCTGTTTTTTTTCTATTTTTTTCACAACTGTGTTTTATTTTGGGAAATTTTATTTATTTTTATTTTTTTACTTGAAACTTTATTTTCTTTACTATGAAAAACATTGTTTTTAAACTTTTTTTAAACTTTTTATTTTTGTGCCACTAGGGGACTTCAACTTCTGGGATTCTGATCCCCTCTGCAATGCATTACAATACAACCTGTATTGTAATGCATTGGCTGTCAGCTTTTATGCTGACAGACTGCCTGTGAGACCCAGCCGTACATGTATGTCGCTGGTCCTTAAGTCACGTCCAGCTGGGACGTACATGTACGGCAAATGTCCTTAAGGGGTTAAAGGGGTTGTACTTTTCCAGAGCTGAACCCGGACATATCCCCTTCTTCACATCTCTGGCACCTCTGAGATGAGCACCAGTGCATTTCAAGCTCTGATGCTCTGCCTTGCCCTTCACTGGATCGCGCAGGGCAAGGGCTGTTTGTTTATATTTTTTACACTGCTACGAGGAGGCTTCCGCCTAGCAGGGTTGCCACGGACATCACCATCACTAATACCCACCCGTTTTACAGGCTAGGGCAGCGCTAAAGCCCACCCACTAGTGCTGGTGATGTCACTGGCAACACTGCTAGGCGAAAGCCTCCACCTGGCTTAACCATGGAGAGCCCTGTACATCACCGGATCTCAATAAAGCGCAGGGCAAGGGAGAGCATTGGGGCAAGAAATGCTCCGATGCTCATCTCAGAGGAGGCGAAGGGGTGAAGAGGAAAATATATCCGGGACAAACCCCTTTAACTATTCAAAACAATTTCATAATTACAAAGTACATATAAGACTTTTCTTTCACAATAATCTCCATTACATCCATTACACAAAAGCATATGTTTCACAATGGCTGGTACAATTATGATATTTTATCCACATCTGAATTTTGGTGCCTATTTATTGATCCACAATACATAGTCTAGCATAAAACTAAAGTTTTCTAATCACCAAAGATCCTTATATTTTTTTCATTTCTGTGCTTACCCCAGAATACAAATTTCCAAATAGATCTCTAACGTAATACAGAAAATCTGAATAAATGATCCACCACCAGTACCCAAAACTGATGTATAGGAGACCAAAAACAGCATAATATCATTTCCATAGGGAAATTTTTTCACAAATCTGAAAACTATCAGAACATCCTGTCTAATTCTGGTGGTGCCATATTCTAGTGGTCAACAGAACCCCGGAACATATCACGAGCATACAAAAACCAGGAAAACAGATCAGAAAAGACAAAACAATCCTTTATTAAACATAACCAAACACGAAATACATAATCCTGGACAAACAGGAAAGGTAAACAGTGGCAGATGGATCACTACTGGACCAAGTGCACCGGTTTGATTTGGGGCTAAACTCTAAGGGCGTTAGAGTGAACCCCAGATATTCACAGTACCTCTGATGGTGGGGATAGACTTTCTCGAGGGTTCACCAGGTTGCTACTAGAGATGTCGCGAACATAAAATTTTCCGTTTGCGAACGGCGAACGCTAACTTCCGCAAATGCTCGCGAATGGGCGAACCGGGCGAACCGCCATAGACTTCAATAGGCAGACGAATTTTAAAACCCACAGGGACTCTTTCTGGCCACAATAGTGATGAAAAAGTTGTTTCATGGGGACTAACACCTGGACTGTGGCATGCCGGAGGGTGATTCATGGCAAAACTCCCATGGAAAATTACGTAGTTGACGCAGAGTTGGGTTTTAATCCATAAATCACATAACATTCCTAAATTGTTTGTAATAACGTGCTTTAAAACATCCAGTGTGTGTATACAGGTATGATGTTGTATCGATCAGGTAGTGTAAGGGTTACGCCCGCTTGACAGTGACAGACCTAACTGTGACAGACCAAACTCCCCGTTTAACGCACCGCAACAGTCCATTTGTACAACCGCAAACTCCCCATTTGCACAAGGTTTGATACCAAGCTAGCCATGTCCCGTTCCTTGTCCTCACTGACGTCATTGAAGGTCTCTTCCTCAACCTAGCCACGTACAAAACCAAGGGTCCCCGAAAGGTGATAAGAAGCCCCCTGGGACGCCTGCTGTGGTTGGTCTACCACCTCCTCAAAGCCACCTTCCTTCTCTGACTCCTCTTCTTCAGACTCCTCTCTGCGTTGCCACAGGTTCAGCAATCGACGACGACAAGGCTGCTTCTGGTGGTGATGGTGACCACAACTCTTCCTCTTCATGCTCATCTATGGCCTGATCCAGCACTCCTCGCAGGGCACGCTCCAGAAAAAACGCATATGGGATGAGGTCGATGATGTTGCCTTGGGTTTGTCTGACCAGGTTTGTCACCTCCGCAAAAGGACGCATGAGCCTACAGCCATTGTGCATGAGCATTCAGTAACGTGGCCAAAAAATACCCAGCTCCGCAGAGGCTGTCATCTTATTTTTAAATTAAAATAATCTGTTCTTACCAGTTTAATCTCTGGTTTGTCCCCTATCAGGGGCCGGTGTATGGAATAGATTTTAGGAACCGGGAGATGGAAAAAGATGGTTGGTCGGTCCTCTTCCTTCCAATTTGGGGCAGTGCGCGTGCGCCGTGCAATGTACTGTGCCACCCTATATGAGTGGTGTGTTAAGTAGTACTATTCCTATCAGTTTAATCCCTGTTGTGTCCCTTATCAGGGGACGTGTATTGAATAGATTTTAGGAACCGGGAGATGGAAAAAGATGGTTGATCGGTCCTCTTCCTTCCAATTTGGGGCACTGTGCGTGCGCCATGCAATGTACTGTGACACCCTATATAAGTGGTGTGTTAAGTAGTACTATTCTTATCAGTTTAATCCCTTTTACGTCCCCTATCAGGGGACATGTATCAAATAAAACCGGAAAGAGTTGTGAATAGTTGACACACTCATGACATAAATTTTATTTCTCTATGAGTCAATCTTGGTGTAGTGATGACTGTGCTCGTGCGCACGTTAGGGAGATTGCAGGCGATGGTGGTTTTTCAAAGCCTATGGTCGTGCTGAGGTAGTTCAGTGACAGTTAAGTGACCTAGAAAACAATGATTCTGCAGTGTGGGCCCATTGTTGGCCTAGTGGGCTTTAATGATCACCTTAGATGATCACAAAGAAAATGAATGTTTTTTCTATGAAAAATTATCCAGCCGATCGCTTTTGGTCTGTTCACAATGAAGCAACGACCTTATCATCTGGGGTGTGCCAACATTCCCAACACACTCACAGAGGTGATCGCTATATTGTGATACACAAGCCCCTTCACCACAACAAGGTAACAATCACGAAGGGGAATTGACACATGTATGTGCCTTTTTTTTGTTTTTGCAGCCACAGTGCAGCACCAGAGGCCAGAAAAATTAGGCAGGTACACATGCCTGAAAAATTAGGTATTGTTGCAGCAGTATTGATGTTTTCCAGGCAGAAAGTGAAACATTGCGGCTTGAACCCTAGTTGGTGGCAGAGAAGTCACGCAAGTCATCCGGCATGCAGAGATTAAATACAGCAGCGTGGGGACCATTTTTAGCCCAAGGCATCTCATCAGGCCTTTTTTAGTCAAATGCATCCCCACTGTCAGTCCCTTCGGTATCCACGCCTCATTCATCTTAATAAAGTTGATGTAATGTACACTTTTTTGACCTAGGCGACTTCTCTTGTCAGTGACAATACCTCCTGCTGCGCTGATGGTCCTTTCTGACAGAACACTTAAAGCGGGGCAGGCCAGAAGTTCTATCGCAAATTGGGATAGCTCAGGCCACAGGTCAAGCATGCACACCCAGTAGTCAAGGGGTTCATTGCTCCTCAGAGTGTCGATATCTGCAGTTAAGGCGAGGTAGTCTGCTACCTGTCGGTCGAGTCGGTCTCTAAGGGTGGACCCCGAAGGGCTGTGGCGATGCGTAGGACTTAAAAAGCTCTGCATGTCCTCCATTAACAACATGTCTGTAAAGCGTCCTGTCCTTGCCGGCATGGTCGTGGTTGGAGGAGGAATACTTTCACCTCTTCCCCTGTTAGATTCTGGTTGTGCTGTGACATCACCCTTATACGCTGTGTAAAGCATACTTTTTAACTTTTTTTGGAACTGCTGCATCCTTTCCGACTTACGGTAATTCAGTAACATTTCAGCCACTTTCTGCTTATACCGGGGGTCTAGTAGCGTGGCCACCCACCACAGGTCGTTCTCCTTCAGCCTTTTTATACGAGGGTCCCTCAACAGGCATGACAGCATGAAAGACCCCATTTGCACAAGGTTGGATGCCGAGCTACTCATGTCCCGTTCCTCATCCTCACTGATCTCATTGAAGGTCTGTTCTTCCCCCCAGCCATGTACAACACCATGAGTTCGAGATAGGTGACAACAACGAGCACCCTGGGATGCCTACTGTGGTTGGTCTTCCTCCTCCTCAAAGCCACATTCCTCCTCTGACTCCTCAGACTCCTCTTCCAGCGTTGCCGCAGGTCCAGCAAGCGATGATGATAAGGCTGTTTCTGGTGGTGATGGTGACCACAACTCTTCCTCTTCCTCTTCACGCTCATCTATGGCCTGATCCAGCACTCTTCGCAGGGCACGCTCCAGGAAGAAAACAAATGGGATGAGGTCGCTGATGGTGCCTTCGGTGCGACTGACTAGGTTTGTCACCTCCTCAAAGGACGCATGAGCCTACAGGCATTGCACATGAGCGTCCAGTAACGTGGCAAAAAAATACCCAGCTCCGCAGAGGCTGTCCTAGCACCCCGATCATACAAATACTCGTTGACGGCTTTTTCTTGTTGGAGCAGGCGGTTGAACATTAGGAGTGTTGAATTCCAACGTGTCGGGCTGTCGCATATCAAGCGCCTCACTGGCATGTTGTTTTGCCGCTGAATATCGGAGAAGTGCGCATGGCCGTGTAGGAAAGCCTGAAATGGCCACACACCTTCCTGGCCTGCTTGAGGACATCCTGTGCGCCTGGGTACTTACACACAAAGTGTTGTACGATCAGATTCAACACATGTGCCATGCACGGCACATGTGTCAACTCTCCCAAATTCAATGCCGCCAACAGATTGCTTCCATTGTTACACACCACTTTGCCGATCTCCAGTTGGTGCGGGGTCAGCCACTGATCCACCTGTGTGTTCAGGGCGGACAGGAGTGCTGGTCCGGTGTGACTCTCTGCTTTCAGGCAAGTCAACCCCAAGACGGCGTGACACTGTCGTATCCGGGATGTGGAATAGCCCCTGGTGAGCTCGGGGGGTGCAGTTGATGTGGAGCAAGTCGCAGCAGCAGAAGAGGACTCAGCTGAGAAGGTTAGCAAAGAGGATGGAGTAGGAGGAGTAGAGGAGGTGACAGCAGGCCTGCCTGCAAGTCGTGACAGTGTCACCAACTCCACTGCAGAGCCACGCATTCCATGCTTGGCAGCCGTCAGCAGGTTTACCCAATGCGCAGTGTACGTGATATACCTGCCCTGACCGTGCTTTACAGACCAGGTATCAGTGGTCAGATGGACCATTGCTCCAACACTGTGTGCCAGACATGCCATGACTTCCTTTTCCACAATAGAGTACAGGTTGGGGATTGCCTTTTGTGAAAAAAAAATTCGGCCAGGTGCCTTCCACTGCGGTGTCCCAATGGCCACAAATTTTTTGAAGGCCTCAGACTCCACCAGCTTGTATGGTAAAAGCTGGCAGGCTAAGAGTTCCGACAAGCAAGCTGTCAGACGCCGGGCAAAGGGGTGACTCTGTGACATTGGCTTCTTACGCTCAAACATTTCCTTGACAGACACCTGACTGTAGGCAGATGAGCAGGAACTGCTCAAGGAGAGAGGCGGAGTGGCGGTTGGTTGAGAGGGGGCAAGGAGGACAGCAGTGGTTGACGTGGCTGAAGATGCTGGACTAGGAGGAGTATGGTGGCTTTGAGTTTGTGTGCTGCTTGTACTCATGTGTTGATCCCATAGGCGTTTGTGATGTGAGATCATGTGCCTTCGCAAAGCAGTTGTACCTAGGTGGGTGTTGGACCTCCCACGACTCAGTTTCTTTTGGCACAGGTTGCAAATGGCATTGCTGTTATCAGAGGCAGACACACAAAAAAAATGCCACACTGCTGAGCTTTGCAATGACGGCATTCTGGTGGTGGCAACAGCATGCGTTGATTGGCGTGCTGTCTGGCTGACCCCGGGTGCCGATACATGCTGTCTGACTGTGCCACTAGCTCCTTGCGACGACCTCCCCCTGCTTCCAACTCGTCCTCCTCTGTCTCCCCATCTAAACTTTCACCCTGTTCTTCTTTTCTTCGAGCGGCCACCCACGTGACATCCATGGACACATCGTCATCATCAACCGCTTCACTTGTATCTAACAACTCAGCAAAGGAAGCAGCAGCGGGTACAACAATATCATCATCACACCGTACGTCCATGTGTGTAATGATGCCTGACTGAGACAAATCCCTGTTATCTACATCCTCTGGCAATGGTTGCGCATCACTCATTTCTTCCAACTGATGTGTAAATAAATCCTCTGACACAAGTGAAGCGGCTGTGGTGCTAGTGTTGGTGGTGGCGACGGCGGGTGGGCGAGTGGTAACTTGAGAGGTGCCCGAAGCTGAGCTGGAGGAGGATGGTGCATCAAGGTTCTGAGCGGAAGCTGTATTAGATTGGGTGTCCTGTGTAAGCCAGTCAACTTGTCGGGCATTTTCACGAGTGTATATGATACCTAATTATATTATAGTCCAAAATCGATGCTCATTGTTTTTAAGAGACAGACTGAACCAAAATTACAAAGTTTTGCTGCATGGCTGAAACAGGCCAACATGAGGTAACGCAGAGTTCAGTCTGTGTAAAAGTTTACTGAATACAAAGAACATTGTATTTTAAAAAGTTTGTTGAGACAGATGTGGTATTATCTGTTGGGAGTACACTGGATTCTCCAGACATGTCAGTCTGAAGACAACAAGGCCCATTCATATTATTATGGTCTATAGATCAACAGTGTGAGAAACATTCAGAGAGACGCCTAGAGGTCTTTTTATTTAGTTATTTCAGTGTCCAAGTTAATCCTTATCTCTGATTTATGACGAAGAGGGTCAAATGTATATAATACAAGAGTGCCATAGTTAACTCTTTATAGTATGGTGCTAATAGATTGCACAACAGTGCCATCCGGAGACAGATGGATATCGCTACACCATCCTCCATAGTTGCATTATGGGTAAATATGATCTCATAGGATCATCACCATATGAGCGTATTATTGGAAGATCTTAATCCAGGAGGAGGTGACATGAGATAAGGATTGGAATAATTACTGTTGGAATAAGGAAAATTCCAACAAGCAGAGAGGGGTCTATCAATATGAAAGTGATGGTGAGACATGCGATGATGGACCACCCAGCTTTCCTAGGAGCAGAAGTGTGATTCTTGCTAGGACTTGGTACGAGACATAAAGAATGATATTTAATTTTATTAAGACTAATTAGATAATGTGGGTGAAGTCATACTATCTAGATTGGCGAATACATAAACACATTAATTAATTGATCGTCTCCATATTGATATGTAGTCTTAGGATATTGTGAGGCTTCATTCTACCTGCAGAAGAATCAAGGCTCATAATCTAGCAAAGTATTAAATGATTGTATATATATATACATATATAAATATATTGATAGTATCATTCTTCGACAAGCTAGGTGATAAATTCCCACTGGAAAGACTTGCTCAAGTTCTTCCCATTTCTGTTGTGTGTCTTAATAGTCTTACCAAGTCATACATGTGAAAATAGTCCAGTATGGGGTGGAAGGATACAATTATCTCTTCTAAGTTATATCCTTGGATGGATTTGCCCATTCCTGAAGTCATGTGAGGTGTAGTTGGTTAGAGGGGGGCAGAATGTATTCACCATTCCATATTAGTGTCTAGGATTAGACATGCCCATCCTGATATTATGAGGTTTCCTCTGGACAGAAGTGATGTATATAATTTAACTTATTGTTTTGATATCCTAACCAAATAATAGCTTTGTTATAATGTGACAAGTTGCTTCTACCCACATGTATTGCTAAGCTTATATTCCTTTATATCGATAACATTGTGTTTATTTACTTATTTTAAGCTTGTAATGCTTTATATCAACTCCGTATATATTCATTGGTATATATCATTGTGTTTATTTATTTATGTTTAGAACCTTGAATCCAATAAATCTGCATGTTTTTAGAATACCTGCATATTATTATTTAATGTCAAAACTATATCTTTAGCATTAATGTCATCTCACATGAAAAAAACTTATCTGAGGAAATAGTTGGCCTCAGATGTGATTTGTATCGATTGGGTTATCTACAATTCACCAGGTCATGGTTTCGAGAAGTTATGGAAAATTCATGATTCATTATTTTATGACTATAATTAATAATTCTTAATTGAATTATTATTATTCCGACAAACTATTTCCTCTGAATTTTTTGAGCTCAGGGTATGTGGCCTCTAAACACTGGGCATTATTCTAGGGCCAAAGGAAATCACAGCACCACGACCACGACGGCCCCTGCGGGGTCGCCTGCCTCTGCCTGTCATTTTTTTTTTTTGATTAGTGGTACTATGTGTGCAAGGTACTGTGCCATCCTATATGAGTGGTGGGCAGTGGGCACAGTACAGTCAGTGGGACTGACACACACTGGCAGGCAACTGAAATTATATTAAAGAGTAAAAATTAAGTGACTTTTTTATCTGCAAGGTACTGTGCCACCCGATATGAGTGGTGGGCACTGGCAGTGGGCACAGTACAGTCTGGGCCTGACACACACTGGCAGGCAACTGAAATTATATTAAAGTGTAAAAATTAAATGACTTTTTTAACTGCAAGGTACTGTGCCACCCTATATGAGTGGTGTGCACACAGTACAGTCTGTGGGCCTGCGGCCTCTCACACACGGATAGGCAACTGCAATATATACAGTATATAGAAAAAATAAATAAAAGCAGACTGATGTCCCGTCCCTAAACAGGGCTTTTTGGGGTGCTTTAAGGACGCTGTCCTTACAGCAGATGAGTTTTTGAGGACTGGAGTGGACACAGAACACTAGTAGCTAATGCTTTCCCTAGAATCCCTATATTAATTCAGCAGCAGCAGCACTCTCCCTGCTCTAACTAACACTGCAGCTTCCGAATGAATCCAAGATGGATGCTGTCCTTGCTTTTTGATAGGAGGTGGGAGGGTCTGGGAGGGAGGGTATGCTGATTAGCTGGAATGTGTCTGCTGACTGTGAGGTACAGGGGGATGTATAGGGGCGAACCGAACATCGCATATATTCGTCCACCACGGCGAACACGAACAAGCGATGTTCGCCGGCGAATAGTTCGGGACCTCTCTAGTTGCTACCTCCTGGTACGGTCATGGTGCACTTGACCAAAACCTGCAAGGTAACCGACACTGGTGAATAACACAAGAGGTCCAGGCACAAAAGCAAAACAGGAACTTGAACCCAAAAGACATATGCCTGGACCCCATTTGGAACGGATGAATGGCGGTCACAGACAGAGCTACATGGACATAGTACCGGAACCCATGCGGAACGGATGCGTGGAGTTCCCAGTCAGACAAGGCCAAAGACATCGAGGCATGGTGACATCAATGAATTACCAGATGACCACACAGATCGGGTTATGAAAGCAAGACAATAAAGGCTTTACGAAGCGAGGATGGTAAACTTCCATGTAATTTGAGAAATTCCATACATCTATTAACTTTCAGAACAAAGACTCTCTGTAGTACAAGTAGTATTCAAACGGAAACAATTTTACCATAAGGAGATGTTAAACCAAGCAGTGTCCTGTAATTAACATCACAGGTATCTTCAAACTTGTAATCATTCAGTCTGCCTATGTGTTGAGTGTTTACCACACTCAACATGGACCAAAGAAACCTAAGGAGTGAGTTGTCTCAGGAGATTAGAAAGATAATTATACACCAACATCTTAAACATAAAGGCTATAAGACCACCTCCAAACAGCTTGAAGTTCTTGTTAATACATTTGTACATAGTATTCAGAAGTTTAAGGTCTATGAGACTGTAGCCAACCTCCCTGGCAATGGCTGCAAGAGGAAAATTGATGACAAATTGAAGAGATGGATAATATGATTGGTAACCAAAGATCCCAGAACAACTTCCAAAGAGATTAGAGGTACATCAGTGTCAGATCGCACCATCCATTGCTGTCTTAGCCAAAGTGGACTTAATGGAAGACGACCAAGGAGGACCACTGTTGAAAGCAAATCATAAAAGAACAAAACTGGGATTAGCCAAAATGCAAATTGACAAGCCATGAAGCTTATGGAAGAATGTGCTTTGGATAAATGAGAATGGAGCTTTTTGGCAGGTCACATCATCTCTACTGTATGTTCACCGATGCAAACATGAAGCATACAAAGAAAATAACATTGTACCTACTGTGAAACAGGGAGGTAGCTTGGTTATATTTTGGGGCTGCTTTGCTGCATCTGGTACAGGGTGTCTTGAATCTTATCAGGGTTCAATGAAATCTCAAGACTATCAAAGCATTCTGGAGTGAAATGTGCTGCCCAGTGTCAGAAAGCTTGGTCCTCCAACAAGATAATGACCAAAAACACACAGTTATAAACACCAAGAATGGTGAAGATCAAAGCAGTGGACTATTCTAAAGTGATGTTCAATGAGCCCTGATCTAAATCCCATTGAACATCTATGGAAGCAGCTGAAACATGCAGTCTGGAGAAGGCACTCTTCAAATCTGAGACAGCTGGAGCAGTTTTCTTACATGGAGTGGGCCAAGATACCTGTGGGTAGTTGTAGAAGTCTCATTGATAGTTACAGAAATTGCTTGATTCAGCGATTGCCTCAAAATATTAAGTTAAGGGTACCATCATTTTTGTCCAGGCCAGTTTCATTAGTTTGTTTTATAAATTATTCCGTTGAACAACAATTCGAAAGGAATGTCTGATTTCCATTAGTTGTAAATTAGTAGTAAATGAAGGGTACCTACAATTTTATCTACCTGTGTATGTACAGTACATGCCCTGACCAAGGAAAACTGGATTGTTGTCACCCCCTGGCACTGGGACCCAAGGCATATGCCCCTGTAACACCCACAACTATATCCCTGCACAAACTGAGGTCCACAAAGACATGATTTGACAAGGCTGATGTGGTGGAATTTCCCAGAGCACTAGATTCAACCCCATCAAATATTGCTGTCATAAATTAGAACACTTTTTGTGAGAAAGACCATTCTATTCAACATCCTTGCCTGACCGACCAAATGCAATTTAGGTTGAATGGGCAGAAAATCCCACAGACACACTCCAAAATCTTGTGTGGAGGTTGTGATAACCACATACAGGGACCCACCTCCATATCAAACTTAACACCCATCGTCTCAAAATAGGATGTCGAACAAGTACAGTCGTTTAAGTTTGTTGATCAGGTGTCCATAAGGAAACATTAATGTTATAGTATTATTTATACTTTATATTTTATATATATACACTTCACATAGGAACAGGACTTAATTCACACATAAACTTCAGACCCACAGCTTTTTGTTTGGTAATTTACACGTGACCAGAGTTGAGCGAACACCTGGATGTTCGGGTTCGAGAAGTTCGGCCGAACTTCCCGAAAATGTTCGGGTTCGGGATCCCAACTCGACCCGAACTTCATCCCGAACCCGAACCCCATTGAAGTCAATGGGGACCCGAACTTTTGGGCACTAAAAAGGCTGTAAAATAGTCCAGGAAAGGACTAGAGGGCTGCAAAAAGCAGCAAAATGTAGATAAATGCCCTGCAAACAAATGCGGATAGGGAAATGAATTAAAATAAAATAAAAAATTAACCAATATCAATTGGAGAGAGGTCCGATAGCAGAGAATCAGGTGGTTTCAAGTCACCCACCAATGGAGAAGGTCACTTTCTGTTATTTCGGCCCCAGCACCGAGACAGAGGAGAGAGGTCCCATAGCATAAAATCAGGCTTCATATCACCCACCACTGGAGAAGGCCACTTTCAGTTATTTAGGCCCCAGCACCCAGACAGAGGAGAGAGGTCGCACAGCAGAGAATCAGGCGTCATATCACCCACCACTGGAGAAGGCCACTTTCAGTTATTTATGCCCCAGCACCCAGACTGAGGAGAGAGGTCCCACAGCAAGGAATAAGGCGTCATATCACCCACCACTGGAGAAGGCCACTTTCAGTTATTTAGGCCCCAGCACCCAGGCAGAGGAGAGAGGTCCCACAGCAGAGAATCAGGCGTCATATCACCCACCACTGGAGAAGGCCACTTTCAGTTATTTAGGCCCCAGCACCCAGACAGAGGAGAGAGGTTCCACAGCAGAGAATCAGGCGTCATATCACCCACCACTGGAGAAGGCCACTTTGAGTAATTTAGGCCCCAGCACTCAGACAGAGGAGAGAGGTCCCACAGCAAGGAATAAGGTGTCATATCACCCACCACTGGAGAAGGCCACTTTCAGTTATTTAGGCCCCAGCACCAAGACAGAGGGGAGAGGTCCCACAGCAGAGAATCAGGCATCATATCAATCACCACTGGAGAAGGCCACTTTCAGTTTTTTAGGCCCCAGCACCCAGAAAGAGGAGAGAGGTCACACAGCAAGGAATAAGGTGTCATATCACCCACTACTGAAGAAGGCCACTTTGAGTTAGTTAGGCCCCAGCACCCAGACAGAGGAGAGAGGTCCCACAGCAGAGAATCAAGCGTCATATCACCCACCACTGGAGAAGGCCACTTTCAGTTATTTAGGCCCCAGCACCCAGAAAGAGGAGAGAGGTCCCACAGCAAGAAATAAGGCGTCATATTACCCACCACTGGAGAAGGCCACTTTCAGTTATTTAGGCCCCAGCACCCAGACTGAGGAGAGAGGTCCCACAGCAGAGAATTAGGCGTCATATCACCCACCACTGGAGAAGGCCACTTTCAGTTATTTAGGCCCCAGCACCCAGACAGAGGAGAGAGGTTCCACAGCAGAGAATCAGGCGTCATATCACCCACCACTGGAGAAGGCCACTTTGAGAAATTTAGGCCCCAGCACTCAGACAGAGGAGAGAGGTCCCACAGCAAGGAATAAGGTGTCATATCACCCACCACTGGAGAAGGCCACTTTCAGTTATTTAGGCCCCAGCACCCAGACAGAGGGGAGAGGTCCCACAGCAGAGAATCAGGCATCATATCAATCACCACTGGAGACTGCCACTTTCAGTTTTTTAGGCCCCAGCACCCAGAAAGAGGAGAGAGGTCCCACAGCAAGAAATAAGGCGTCATATCACCCACCACTGGAGATGGCCACTTTCAGTTATTTAGGCCCCAGCACCCAGACAGAGGAGAGAGGTCCCACAGCATGGAATAAGGCATCATATCACCCACCACTGGAGAATGCCACTTCCTGATATTTAGCCCACGGCACCCAGAGAGAGGAGAGAGGTCGCATGGCAGAGGTTCAGGCTTCATGTCACCCACCATTGTAACAGGCCACTTTCAGTTATTTAGGCCCCGGCGCCCAGATTGAGGAGAGGTTCATTCAACTTTGGGTTGTACCGCAAGATCATGGTAAAGTTAAAAAAATGAGGATTCAACAAAGAAGTGCCCCGGAGTACAAGAATACATGGTTGAGGGGGAGGCAGTTATAAATGTCTATTCTGCACAAGGGAGGGACAGGTCCTGTGGGATCCATGCCTGGTTCATTTTTATGAACGCCAGCTTGTCCACGTTGGCTGTGGACAGGCGGCCGCGTTTGTCAGTAATGACGCCCCCTGCCCTGCTGAATACACGTTCAGCCAAAACGCTGGCCGCTGGGCAGGCCAGCACCTCCAAGGCATAAAATGCTTACTCTGGCCACGTGGACAATTTGGAGACTCAGAAGTTGAATGGGGCCGAACCATCAGTCAGTACGTGGAGGGGTGTGCAGACGTACTGTTTAACCATGTTAGTGAAATGCTGCCTTCTGCTAACACGTTCCGTATCAGGTGGTGGTGCAGTTAGCTGTGGCGTGGAGACAAAACTTTTCCACATTTCTGCAATGCTAACCCTGCCCTCAGAGGAGCTGGCCGTGACACAGCTGCGTTGGCGACCTCTTGCTCCTCCTCTGCCTTAGCCTTGGGCTTCCACCTGTTCCCCTGTGACATTTGGGAATGCTCTCAGGAGCACGTCTACCAGCGTGCGCTTGTACTTGTGCATCTTCCTATCACGTTCCAGTGCAGGAAGTAAGGTAGGCACATTGTATTTGTACCGGGGATCGAGCAGGTTGGCAACCCAGTAGTCCGCACACGTTAAAATGTGGGCAACTCTGCTGTCGTTGCGCAAGTACTGCAGCATGTAGTCGCTCATGTGTGCCAGGCTCCCCAGAGGTAAGGACAAGCTGTCCTCTGTGGGAGGCGTATCGTCATGACCCCTCATCCTCCTTCTCCTCCTGGGCCACCTCCTCTTCCATCATCGCCCTAAGCGTTTTCTCAAGGAGACATAGAAGTGGTATTGTAACCCTGATAACGGTGTCATCGCCACTGGCCATGTTGGTGGAGTACTCGAAACAGCGCAACAGGGCACACAGGTCTCGCATGGAGGCCCAATCATTGGTGGTGAAGTGGTGCTGTTCCGCAGTGCGACTGACGCGTGCTTGCTGCAGCTGAAACTCCCCTATGGCTGCTGCTGCTCTCTCTAGCATGTGCAAGGCGGAGTTCCACCTGGTGGGCAGGTCGCATATGAGGCGGTAAGCGGGAAGGCAGAAGTTCCGCTGTAGCGCAGACAGGCGAGCAGCAGCAGGATGTCAACGCCGGAAGCGCGCACAGACGGCCCGCACTTTATGCAGCAGCTCTGACATGTCGGGGTAGTTGTGAATTAACTTCTTCACCACTAAATTCAGCACATGCGCCAGGCAAGGGATGTGCGTCAAACCAGCTAGTCCCAGAGCTGCGACGAGATTTCGCCCATTATCGCACACCACCAAGCCGGGCTTGAGGCCCACCGGCAGAAACCACTCGTCGGTCTGTTGTTGAATACCCCGCCACAACTCCTGCGCGGTGTGGGGCCTGTCCCCCAAACATATGAGTTTCAGAATGGCCTGCTGACGTTTACCCTGGGCTGTGCTGAAGTTGGTGGTGAAGTTGTGTGGCCGACTCGATGAGCAGGTGGAAGCAGAGGAGGAGGAAGCCAAGTAGGAGGAGGAGGCTACAGGAGGCAAAGAATGATGCCCTGCGATCCTTGGCGGCGGAAGGACGTGCGCCAAGGACCTCTCCGCCTGGGGCCCAGCGGCCACTACATTTACCCAGTGTGCAGTTAGGGAGATAGAGCGTCCCTGGACGTGCTTAATGGTCCACGTATCTGTGGTTAGGTGGACCTTGCCACAGATGGCGTTGCGCAGTGCACACTTGATTTTATCGGATACTTGGTTGTGCAGGGAAGGCACGGCTGTCTTGGAGAAGTAGTGGCGGCTGAGAACAACATACTGTGGGACAGCCATGGCCATCAGCTGTTTGAAGCTGTCTGTGTCCACCAGCCTGAATGACAGCCTTTCAAAGGCCAGTAGTTTAGAATTGCTGGCATTCAGGCCCAGGGCTCGAGGGTGGCTAGGTGGGAATTTACACTTTCTCTCCAAGGTTTGTGAGATGGAGAGCTGAACGCTTGCCGTGTGACATGGTGGAGATGCTTGGTGACGCAGGTAGTGGTGTCGGTGGCACATCTTCTGTTTGGTGGGCGGCAGGTGCCAACATTCCTCCTGAGGCGTTGGAAGAGGCCGAGACAGCAGCAGAAGAGGCAGCAGGGGGAACCTGAGTGAGTTCCTTGTTTTTAAGGTGTTTATTCCATTGCAGTTCATGCTTTGCATGTAGATGCCTGGTCATGCAGGTTGTGCTAAGGTTCAGAACGTTAATGCCTCGCTTCAGGCTCTGATGGCACAGCGTGCAAACCACTCGGGTCTTGTCATCAGCACATTGTTTAAAGAAGTGCCATGCCAGGGAACTTCTTGAAGCTGCCTTTGGGGGGCTCGGTCCCTGGTGGCGGTGGCCAGTAGCAGGCGAACTCTCTTGGCGGCGGCCGTTCTGCTTTTGCCCCCGCTCCCTCTTTTGCTACGCTGTTGGCTCGGTCTCACCACTGCCTTTTCCTCTGAACTATGAAAGTCAGTGGCATGACCTTCATTCCATGTGGGGTCTAGGACCTCATCGTCCCCTGCATTGTCTTCCACACAGTCTATCTCCCTGACCTCCTGTTTGGTCTGCACACTGCAAAAAGACGCAGCACCTGTGTTTCGTCATCATCAGAGACGTGCGGACTCCGATGAGGTGGTATTCCCATGTCCTCATCATCAGGAAACATAAGTGGTTGTGCATCAGTGCATTCTATGTCTTCCACCACTGGGGAAGGGCTAGGTGGATTCCCATGGGAAACCCTGCCAGCAGAGTCTTCAAACAGCATAAGAGACTGCTGCATAACTTGAGGCTCAGACAGTTTTCCTGATATGCATGGGGGTGATGTGACAGACTAATGGGCTTGGTTTTCAGACCCCGCCTGTGCGCTTTCTGCAGAAGACTGGGTGGGAGATAATGTGTAACGCACCAAATTGATCAGTTAGGATCTCAACTGCGGTGTCCTTTGACATCCACTTTTGGCGCACTGATTGAGTGTTGGTGGTGTCTTTGCGGCTGCTCAGTGTGTACCCCAGGCGGCTCTCTCAGTCTTAAGCGGAGAGTATGGGGTTAACAAAATCATGTACCGCGTACTAAAGATAGAGTGTAAAACTAATAGTGAGGAAAGTTTGTTTTAGGAATGAGAGTTCAGATTAAAGTTCATGTGAATAACAGCTCTTGGCAACGTTCAGGAATCCCAGGCCTGCAGTACTAATAACCACCAGCGCGAGTCCCTTCCTTTCAGTGAGCAATGTCAGTGAAACAAAATGACAGGCTTGATACTTGCTGTTGGAAGTCATGCAGGGATCCTGCAGTGGTGGAGCCGGGTAAGGTAGGTGAGGGTTTCTCCTGGAGGTTCAGAGTTGCAGGTAGTTAGGATCTTGAGTCCTCGTGGTGAATGGAGCAGGCAGGGTGCGCACTCCATTAGTGGAACCCCCTGTGCAGCACCTGGCTCCTATTTATTGACCAAGTGTGGGTGGGCGGAGCCACTTTAGACGGCCCAGCGGCCACTGCTTCCAGCCTGGGAGGCAAACAGCGATCGTTGTCATGGTTACACAGGGCATGATCCAGGCTGGAGCGCAAACCACCGTATCCTTACAGTACCCCCCCCCCTTAAGGGGACCCTCTCCGGGGTACCCCAGTAGGGGAGGGTCGGTCGGGAAATCTCCTGTGAAACAACCTTTGGAGTCTGGGTGCATGGACGTCTCGCACATCTTTCCATCTAACGAGGTACTGGATCCTCCCCCGTCTTCTTCTGGAGTCGAGAAGCTGTTCAACCATCTATCGGGGGGGAGGGTTGAGGAACCCGTGAGGGGAACGGGCTAGGTCTAAACGGTTTTAGCAACGATACATGGAATGTGGGATGTACCTGTAGTCGAGGAGGAAGGGTAAGTCTCACCGTGTTGGGGTTGATAATTCTTTCTATCAGAAAAGGACCCAAAAATTGCCTACCCAGTTTCTTAGCAGGTACCCCCAACTGAAGGTTTCTCGTTGACAGCCATACCGAGTCTCCAACCTGATAAGGAGGATTTTCTCTTCTGTGACGGTCGTAGTAGATCTTCTGCCTTTCTTTTGCCCGTTGGAGGTTGTCTTTCAGCATCCTGAGGGTTGTTTGCAAGGTAGTTACAAAATCATCTGTGGCAGGAACGTTTGTAGGAAGGTTGATTTCAGGGAGAGACCTAGGGTGGAATCCATAATTAGCAAAGAATGGACTATGTAAAGTGGAGGAATTCACAGAATTGTTGTAAGCGAATTCGGCAAGAGGGAGTTGGCTTTCCCAGTCATCTTGAAGGAATGAGCAGTGACATCTGAGAAATTGTTCCAGACATTGGTTCACCCTTTCCGTCTGCCCGTTAGTTTGGGGGTGGTAGGCGGTAGACATTCTATGGTCGATTTGGAGTCTAAGACAGAGTGCTCTCCAAAATTTGGATACAAATTGTGAACCCCTGTCTGATATAACTTGGCTAGGGATTCCATGTAGTTTTATGACATTGGACAGAAAGGCCTCGGCAGTTTCACTGGAGGAAGGTAATTTTTGAGGGCGATGAAGTGTGCCATCTTAGTTAGTAGGTCTACTACAACCATGATGGTGTTGTTTCCTCTGGAGCGGGGAGTTCTACAATGAAGTCCATTGAAACCCATTCCCAGGGTCTGTTAGGGATAGGAAGACTCATAAGAAGGCCATATGGTCGATTTCTATCACTTTTGCATGAGGCACATGTCTCGCACGTGGAAACATATTGCTTAATTTCTTTGGTCATTTTTGGCCACCAGAAGTTCCTGCGTATCAGGTTTATGGTTTTGGCAATGCCAGGGTGTCCCGCGAGGGGTGAGTCATGGCAGAGTTTGATTACCTGGGTGGTGAGAGGAGTTGGTATGTACAGTAGGTTGTTTTTGTAGAGGAAACCCCGTTGGTCTTTCAGAAGTCCCGGGGGATGTTAGCACAGTCAATTTTCAGAGCATCCTTAAGCTGGGTTTCCAATTCGATGGTGGCGAAGATAATTTTGTTAGGTGGTATAATGCATGTGGGGGCTGTGACTGCGGCGCGGCATTCAGCCAGACGTGATAAGGCATCAGCCTTCCCATTTTTGAGCCTGGTCGGTAAGTAATTTGAAAGTCGAATCTGTCAAAAAAAACTCCACCGTACCTGACGTGCTGACAGTGTTTTACTGGTTTTCAGGTATTGTAAATTACGGTGATCCGTGTATATTGTGATGGGGTGTGTTGAACCTTCAAGTAGGTGCCTCCAGTTCTCTAGGGAACATTTTATGGCAAGTAGTTCCTTTTCCCCTATGGGGTAGTTGATTTCAGCGGTGTTTAGAGTCTGGGAGTAGAACCCAAAAGGATGTAATGGGGATGAGAAGGAGCTCCGCTGGGACAGAACAGCTCCTATGGCTGCCTGTGATGCATCTACTTCCAGCACAAAGTGATAGTTTGGATTCGGAATGGTCAGAATTGGTGCTGAAGTGAATTTGTCTTTAAGTAACTCAAAAGCTGATTGGGCCTCCATGGACCAAACAAATTTCGTGTTGACACTAGTTAATCTGGTTAGGGGTTTGATGGTAGCGGAGAAGTCTTTGATGAATTTCCTGTAGAAGTTCGAGAACCCTATGAAACGCTGGAGGGCTTTCCTGGAGTCGGAGTCGGCCAGTTTTGGATGCAAGTGATCTTTGACTGATCCATCTGAATTCCCTTGGGTGAGATTATATAACCAAGGAACGGAAGGGTAGTAGTCTCGAATATACACTTTTCTGGTTTGACATATAAGTGATGGACGCTTAATCGCGCAAGTACCCAACGGACGTGTTTCCTGTGATCTTGTAGGTTATCGGAGTAGACCAATATGTCATCTAGATAGATGACAACACATACATCTAGTAGATCCCTAAATATATCGTTGATAAAGTTTTGGAAAGTGGCAGGGGCATTGCACAAGCCGAAAGGCATTACCATGTACTCAAAGAGTCCGTGCCGGGTGCGGAAAGCAGTTTTCCATTCATCCCGGTTCTAATCCTAATCAAGTTGTATGCGCCTCTCAAGTCCAGTTTAGTGTAGATAGTTGATGTTTGAAGTCTTTCAATAAGCTCGGATATTAGCGGCAGGGGGTACCGGTTTTTGATTGTTATTTTATTTAATGCTCTGTAATCAATGATGGGTCTGAGGCTCAAGTCTTTGTTCCTTACGAAGAACATACCCGCGGCTGCAGGGGAGGTTGAAGGCCGAATGAATCCCTTCCTTAAGTTCTCTTCGAGATACTGTTTGAGGTAGTCAAGTTCTGGTTGTGCCAATGGGTAGATTCTTCCTGTGGGTATTTCACTGCCCGGCAGCAGGTCTATGGGGCAATCGTAGGGTCTATGGGGCGGTAGGGATTCCGCCATCTTTGCACTAAATACCTCCGAGAACTCTGAGTATTGGGTAGGGACCTGGTTCACCCCTACATGCATGAGCGTTTTAATAGGGAAGCAGGTCTCCCTGCAATAACGTGAGGTAAACCCAATTCTCCCCTGTTCCCATAGGAGAACTGGTTGATGTAACCGGAGCCATGGCAAGCCTAAAATGATGGGGAACGAAGGGAGTGTATGACATCAAAGGATAAAAATTCTGTGTGGCTATTTTACGCTTGTCACCAAAAGGGGTTGAGTCTGGCTATGGATAGGTCTAGAGGTTGTACCATCAATAAAACTCACGGATATCGATACATTTTTCCTTGTATGGGGAATTTTATTTCTCTCTACTAGATGCTTATCGATAAAATTCCCGAAGCTCCCGTGTCCACCATTGCATCAACGATAGTTCGGTTTTGGTCCCACTGTAAGGTAAGAGACGTATAAATGTAACCACTTGTGTTGTTATTTTTCTGCCTAAGTTACAGAACGTCATCATTTTACCTTCATGTTTCTTTCTTATGGCAGGACATCCATCAACCGAATGGTCAGCCGGCGCACAGTATAAGCAGAGGTTGAGGTTCCGTCTCGGGTCTTCTCTCTCTCAGTCAGAGGACCACGGATTGCCCCAATCTCCATCATCTCTGCTACAGGATCTGGGCTGGTCTGTCTCGGGGTGGGTGTAAACCCTGAGACTCTCTCAGCCCTGCGTTCCCTTAAGCGTCTGTCAATGGTGGTGACCTTCTGCATCAAGGCGTCGAGTGTATGTGGCAGCTCTCCGCGGGCTAACTCATCTTTCAGGGCCTCAGATAGACCGAGACGGAACTGATTTCTAAGAGTGAGATCATTCCATTCCGTCTCACGGGCCCAACGAGTGTATTTCGCAATAAAGTCCTCTATGGGTCGTCTCCCTTGCTTTAGGGTGCGAATGGCGGTCTCCGCAGTCAGCTGCTTGTTGTGGTCCTCGTAAAGGAGGGCCATTGTTTCAAGAAAATGCGGAAAGGAATTCAAGACCGGGTCTTCCTTTTCTAAATAGGTGTTAGCCCATGCTCTGGGCTCCCCCCTGAGGTACGAGATCATGGTGAGTACTTTGGTTCTATCGGTAGGATAGGTCCGGGGGCGTAACTGAAACATCAGTTTGCACGCATTCAGGAATTCGCGGAACTGCTTCCGGTCTCCTGAGAAAAGTTCAGGTGGACTGACCTTGGGTTCCGGTCCATCGTGGGGGTGTCCTGTGCGCGAAGTGACGAGATCTCGCAACGTCTGATTTTCCAATTGGAGATTCTGTACGGTCACGTTAAAGGTTTCCACCCTCTCAGTGAGGGCGACCATATGCCGCGCGAGCTCCGCTGGATCCATGGGGGTTCCACTAATATGTAAGGCACCAAATTGATCAGTTAGGATCTCAACTGCGGTGTCCTTTGACATCCACTTTTGGCACACTGATTGAGTGTTGGTGGTGTCTTTGCGGCTGCTCAGTGTGTACCCCAGGCGGCTCTCTCAGTCTTAAGCGGAGAGTATGGGGTTAACAAAATCATGTACCGCGTACTAAAGATAGAGTGTAAAACTAATAGTGAGGAAAGTTCGTTTTAGGAATGAGAGTTCAGATTAAAGTTCATGTGAATAACAGCTCTTGGCAACGTTCAGGAATCCCAGGCCTGCAGTACTAATAACCACCAGCGCGAGTCCCTTCCTTTCGGTGAGCAATGTCAGTGAAACAAAATGACAGGCTTGATACTTGCTGTTGGAAGTCATGCAGGGATCCTGCAGTGGTGGAGCCGGGTAAGGTAGGTGAGGGTTTCTCCTGGAGGTTCAGAGTTGCAGGTAGTTAGGATCTTGAGTCCTCGTGGTGAATGGAGCAGGCAGGGTGCGCACTCCATTAGTGGAACCCCCTGTGCAGCACCTGGCTCCTATTTATTGACCAAGTGTGGGTGGGCGGAGCCACCTTAGACGGCCCAGCGGCCACTGCTTCCAGCCTGGGAGGCAAACAGCGATCGTTGTCATGGTTACACAGGGCATGATCCAGGCTGGAGCGCAAACCACCGTATCCTTACATAATGTTGTGAACGTGCTGTATCTACTGTCGGCCACCCAAATGACTAGCGCCTGTACCTGCTCAGGCCTTACCATCCTTAGAATGGCATTGGGCCCCACCAAATATCGCTGTAAATTCTTGCGGGTATTGGAACCTGAGGTAGTTGGTTCACTATGACGTGTGGCTGTGGCAGAATGGCCACCTTCTCTCCCAGCACCAGAGGGTCCACTAACACCACCACGACCGCGTCTGTGTCCCTTACTAGATGTTTTCCTCATTGTTACCGTTCACCAAGCACCACAATAAGAAAAAAAAATAAATTTGGCCCAATGTATGGATTTCAAATTCAGGCCTTTTTTTACAGGCACCTAACACTATCTGCCTATTTATTTATGTACCGTATTACAATAATCCAGGCACAGCAGTAACCACTGATTTAGGGGAATATCAATTGTAGGCCTAGTATTTAGGCCCTGGATGAAAGGTATCCTTTTATGGACAGATTTACACTTGGAGATGCACAGTAGCGTGTGAAAAAATATGTAGGATTATGCCTTCAGCAATTGTATTTTAACACTTTGTGTAATATACCGTTTAACGGACAGAAATACAATGGGAGATGCATGGTAGCATGTGAAGTTATTGAGGATGACCCTCTCAGCACTTGTATATACACCTTGAGTGTAATATACCCTTTTACAGACAGATTTAAACTAGGCCTGCAACAGCTGGAACACCAGATTCAGGGTATTGTTATTTTGGCAATTAAATTTCACTCCAGAAAAAAAATATACCCTTTCACGGGCAGATTTAATTGAAGCCTGCAACAGATGGAACAACAGTTTTACTGTATTTCTATTTTTGCAACTGAATTTCACAGCAGAAAATAATATATCATTTGACGGACACTATTAAACTTGGCCAGCCACAGCTGAAACCACTGATTTATGGTATTGCTATTTTGGCAATTGAATTTCACCGCAGAAAATTATCTATCCGTTGCCGTTCACTATTAAACTTGGCCAGCCACTGCTGGGACACCAGATTTACGGTATTGCTATTTTGGCAATTGAATTTCACCCCAGAAAAAAATGTATCCTTTACCGTACACTATTAAACTTGGCCAGCCACAGCTGAAACCACTGATATATGGTATTGCTATTTTGGCAATTGAATTTCACACCAGAAAAAAATATATCCTTTGCCGTACACTATTAATCTTGGCCAGCCACAGCTGAAACCACTGATTTATGGTATTGCTATTTTGGCAATTGAATTTCACCCCAGAAAAAATATATATCCTTTGCCGGACACTATTAAACTTGTTCAGCCACAGTTGGAACACCAGATTTACTGTATTTCTATTTTTGCTACTGACTTTCAGCCCAGAAAATAATATATCCTTTGACGGACACTAGGGAAATTGTCCAGTCACAGCTGGAACACCAGATTCAGGGTATTGCTATTTTGGCAATTAAATTTCACTCCAGAACAAAATCTATCCTTTGACGGATACTATTAAACTTGTCCAGTCACAGCTGGAACACCAGACTCAGGGTATTGCTATTTTGGCAATTAAATTTCACCCCAGAAAAAAATATACCCTTTTACGGACAGATTTAAACGAAGCCTGCAACAGCTGGAACAACAGTTTTACTGTATTTCTATTTTTGCAACTGAATTTCACAGCAGAAAATAATAAATCCTTTGACGGACACTATTTAACTTGGTCAGCCACTGCTGAGACACCAGATTTACGGTATTTCTATTTTTGCAACTGAATTTCACCGCAGAAAATATTATATCCTATGACGGACACTATGAAACTTGTCCAGTCACAGTTGGAACACCAGATTTACGCTATTTCTATTTTTGCAACTGAATTTTACCGCAGAGAATAATATATCCTATGACGGACACTATGAAACTTGTCCAGTCACAGCTGGAACACCAGATTTACGGTATTGCTATTTTGGCAATTGAATTTCACCCCAGAAAAAAATATATCCTTTGCCGTACACTATTAAACTTGGCCAGCCACAGCTGAAACCACTGATTTATGGTATTGCTATTTTGGCAATTGAATTTCACCCCAGAAAAAAAATATATCCTTTGCCAAACACTATTAAACTTGTCCAGCCACAGCTGGAACACCAGATTTAGGGTCCATTCACACATCCGTTTTAACACTCCGTTTCCGTTCCAAATTAAATCGGAACGTTTTTCTGGATCCATTAATTTCAATTGCTTCCGCAAAAATGCGGACACCAATCATGGTGCTGTCCGAATCACGGAATCCGTTCCGTTTCCCTATTTTCCAGGATGCGGATCCTGAAAAAAAATTAAGCTTGTCCTACTTTCTGTCAGTTTTTCGGGTCCTTTGTCCATTCAAGTCAATGGATCCGCAAAAATGCAGATGACATGAACAAAACCATCTGAATGTCATCCGACAACGGAAGGTTGTACAGAAAAACGGATCTGCAAAAAAACTGAACGTTTCTCTGGAAAGGTAAAAATACTGACGTGTGAATGGACCCTTACTGTATTTCTATTTTTGCTACTGACTTTCACCCCAGAAAATAATATATCCTTTGACGGACACTAGGGAAATTGTCCAGTCACAGCTGGAACACCAGATTCAGGGTATGGCTATTTTGGCAATTAAATTTCACCCCAGAAAAAAATATACCCTTTTACGGACAGATTTAAACTAGGCCAGCCACAGCTGGAACACCAGATTCCGGGTATTGCTACTTTGGCAATTAAATTCCACCCCAGAAAAAAATATACCCTTTTACGGACAGATTTAAACTAGGCCAGCCACAGCTGGAACACCAGATTCACGGTATTGCTACTTTGGCAATTAAATTCCACCCCAGAAAAAAATATACCCTTTTACGGACAGATTTAAACGAAGCCTGCAACAGCTAGAACAACATTTTTACTGTCTTTCTATTTTTGCAACTGAATTTCACAGCAGGAAATAATAAATCCTTTGACAGACACTATTAATCTGGGCCAGCCACTGCTGGGACACCAGATTTACGGTATTTCTATTTTTGCAACTGAATTTCACCGCAGAAAATAATATATCCTATGACGGACACTATGAAACTTGTCCAGTCACAGCTGGAACACCAGATTTACGGTATTTCTATTTTTGCAACTGAATTTCACCGCAGAGAATAATATATCCTATGACGGACACTATGAAACTTGTCCAGTCACAGCTGGAACACCAGATTTACGGTATTGCTAGTTTGGCAATTGAATTTCACCCCAGAAAAAAATATATCCTTTGCCGTACGCTATTAAACTTGGCCAGCCACAGCTGAAACCACCGATTTATGGTATTGCTATTTTGGCAGTTGAATTTCACCCCAGAGCAAAATATATCCTTTGCAGGACACTATTAAACTTGGCCAGCCACAGCTGAAACCACTGATTTATGGTATTGCTATTTTGGCAACTGAATTTCACCCCAGAAAAAATATATATCCGTTGCCGGACACTATTAAACTTGTCCAGTCACAGCTGGAACACCAGATTTACGGTATTTCTATTTTTGCAACTGAATTTCACCGCAGAAAATAATAAATCCTATGACGGACACTATGAAACTTGGCCAGCCACAGCTGAAACCACTGATTTACGGTATTGCTATTTTGGCTATTGAATTTTACCCCAGAAAAAAATATATCCTTTGCCGGACACTATTATACTTTGCCAGCCACTGCTGAGACAGATTTAAGGGATTGCTATTTTGGCTATTGAATTTCACCACTGAAAAAAATCTATCCTTTGCCAGACAGCAGACAGTATTACATGTGGCTAGCCACAGCTGGAACACTAAATTTTGGGGGATTGCTATTTTGGCAATTGAATTTAACCCCTTAATAAAAAATAGAAATTTCTATCCTGAGTTTCTAGGGGTGACAATAAGCACAGCCAAGCCCCTGATGTAGGATATAGCAAAAAAAACTAGTATTGATGGATTGATGGACTTGGTGGCAGCTTATGCTGGTGCACCACAAGACACATAATGGCCGCCGATCAAAGTGACAGAAAAACGCTCTGTGCAGCCTAAAAACCAGTGAGCAATTAACTAGCAGAAGTTGAATGATTCACAGATGTAGATCGATCACTTCATTAGGTGTTTTTGCTGACTTTTCCCTGCCTAATCTCACCCTCACAGAAGCTGCGTCCTCTCCCTACAATAATCAGAGCAGTGTGACGTGCGGCGGTACGTGACTCCAGCTTAAATAGAGGCTGGGTCACATGCTGCACTTGGCCAATCACAGCCATGCCATTAGTAGGCATGGCTGTGATGGGCTCTTAGGGCAAGAAGTAAAACACTAGCTGATTGGCTGCTGTGCAGCCCTTCAGAAAGCGGGACGAAATTGCCGAACAACGGACCTGAACCCGAACTTTTTTGAAAATGTTCGGGTCCGGGTCTGTGTCCCGAACACGCCAAAATTCGGTACGAACCCGAACTATGCTCGAACGGTTCGCTCAACCCTACACGTGACATATTATTTATTCAGAAGACCTTCTATCCAACTGAGCAGTTTAATGGTAATTGCTTTGGTTGCCCCAACATTTTGACTCTCATCAAGGTGTGGGCAAGTAGTATGATCTCTACATCTTTAATTCAATGTACTGTGATGGTAACCACAGTGGTATTACCCTTGAAAGTCATGTCCTTGAGTATGAAAAGATAATTCATCACCTTCCAGAAGAACAAAATAATGCATTTAGCACTTACAAGCAATAATTCATAGGACCAATTAAGTCTAAATACCTGCAAGAAACCCGACCCATACTCAACGTGTAATATAAATGCTGATGATATCACACCCTGTTTTCATGTCACACTGAGGACAAACAGTTGGAACTGGTTATTTCATGATGATTTAAAAACAGGATCGGAGATGGAACTGAATTGTATTCTAAACGGTAAGGTAAATCAGACACATCACATATGACTTCCTTAGCGTGATGTGAAATGTTTGGTGGTTACTTTGAAAAATCTACAAATATCAAACATGCAAATCAAAACCCAGTTTACAGATTTCAGTGCAAACTGCAGAGCCTTTACATTTCAAAATTTACAGTAGATCAGTGGCGTAGTGTGTGTGTGTGTGTGTGTGGGGGGGGGGGGGGCACCCCGGGTTCTGCGGTTTCCCCAGGCGCCAAATTGCAGGGGGTGCCAGGCAGCAGGCATTTCAATGAGGGCCAGTCCCCTTCGTTCTGCCTCCTAGGCTTCAGGCCTGAAACCTATGAGGCATTAGAACAGCGTAGAAGATCACAATTACCTCACCGTGAGCTCCTGCATGATGACAAAGCACAGGAAGACACAATGATGTGTTGTGACCGCCTGCGCTGGGATGCCCGATCACAGGCCACAAGCAGTGAAGAAGAGAGGTGAGTATTTATTCCTTTTTTAAAAATAAGTACCCTAAGATAGGCCATACTGGGGGCACTATGGAGGTGGGGGAGCATTATAAATACTATAGAATAGAAAGGATACAAAGGTGGCAATTATACATAGAAAGAATGGGAGCCATTATAATAATACTAATAATAATAATACACAGGGGGCCATAATAATGCAGAAGGGGGCATTAGAATAATAATACAGAGGGAGTTATTCTAATAATAATAAGGGAGGCTATAATATTATGAGGGACTATCTGTATGGCACTAGCACACTATTGGAGGTAGCAGCAGGATGACAGTGTTGAGGCACCAGGATGGAGAGGATCATAAAAAAGTGAGGAAGTGACAAATTTCTTTTGTGAAACTCTTCAGAGACGGCGCACGGCTGAAAGAAGGTATGATGGTGGTCTTATGTCTGAATGAAGATATTGAGGAAAGAGACTACATCACAGGAGATGTCACTGTGAGGTATGGGGCTGTATTCTACTGTATATTTCCATGTCCACAAAATAAAGGAAGAAAATAATACTCTGTTACGTTCGGGCAATGTAATCCACTGGCGCTGCAGATCTCAGAGTGAAGTAGGTAATGTTCACTTAAACAGTCCGTATAGAAAAATGAGATCGCGCTGCCACTCCTCAGAAAGACATCAGAATCTTTTAGCTGAAAATGCACAACTATTTTGGACCCCACTGGACACAGGAACCCTGGGCGTGTTATTGATCTTCACAAGAAACCGGCCACTAAAAAATTGCAAATGATGGACGGGAATTAGTGAAGTACCGCCAGATTAAACATAAAAATATAGGTTTATTATACTCATTTATGCATAAAATGTAATAAAAATCTCCACACACGGGGAAGACGCCCGAATATCCAAATATCTGTTTCATGGTAGGGTTGGAGGGGTGGGGGGTATAGGATTTAGCCCACACTGCTACAGCCTAGCCCCAGACTTCAGGCCTACTACATTATCTTATCACTGTGTTATCTGTGGTGTTACATAGGACTGCAAATGACATTATCTCTAAAAGGGGCGTGTCCACAGGATGGGGGGGGGCGATAGTTGGCTTGCCCCGGGTGTTGGCAACCCACGTTACGCCACTGCAGTAGCTCAATAGTTCAATAAATGAGACATACAATAAGCAATCTCTAAAATGCCCATACATTAAAAACAATTATCAATTAATGACCAGTATGTTTCATCCTAACTGACCCATCATGTCATAGTGATTTTGTGCACTTGGTGGTTGAGTCAAGTATTGAAAATATAACTTACTGATCATGGGGGTCTGATTGCTGAGGTTTCCACTGATTCCATGAACAGGGGTCCCCTTCCTTTGTCCTGATGAAGCAACAGGTTGACCATGTGCCCCATTGCTCCATTCATTCTTTATGGGACTGGCAGAGACAGCCAAGAACAGCTATCTCTAGCAGTCTCATAGAGAAAGAATGGAGCAGCAGGGCACATGCACCACGTGCTGCTCCACCGGGATGGAGAAATGGGACACCCATTTTCAGGACTTGTTTGGGTCTCATCAGTCAGACCCTCAAGAATCAGTCAGTTATTCCATATCCTGCGGATAAGGCACAACTGTAATACCTGCCACAAACCCCAATTCTGTCACCTCAGATTCCCCTCCTAGTAATCAGTAAATGACTCTAACGACAAATGGTCTGTGCGCTGCATGCTGATGAAGGAGTCCTAGGAGTCCTACACATTATATTGTGTATGAGAGCTTAATAGTCCTTGTATCTACACGCAGTGCAGAGCAAGTCTGCAGGGCATAGTGAGGAAATACAAGCAGGTAGAAAGTTAAAAACTGCAGAAAATTTCTGATTCATAATCAGCATATTTTAAATTATTTATTTATTTCTGTAGTTTGTGGGGTATCTAGCTTTTTTTGTGTTGAGCTACAGAAATAATTTTAGCATCATTATTTGTAACACAGTTTTTTTTGTTTTTGTTTTATCAGGGCATGAGCAATATATTTCCAGATATTTTTTATTTAATTTTTTGACTATTTTTGTATGGATCTTTTATTTAATATATCCTCCAAGATACCATTAAAGATGACTGGTCACAGTGGAATCCATATTAGCCCAAATTATAGAGAAAAACATCTCACTGCCAAGACGCAGCTGGGGGTGGGAAGGCTTCTCCCTGCTACACCTTGCTTCTTGAGATCTATGTAGACTGCCATAGAGAAGACAGTAGTGTTTATAAACTTCTTTCTTCTGCAACCTCCTCAGGCTAGATAGCAGAAGCAGGAGATTAGATGTCACGCCATACAATAATAACGGTTTATATTCTACATTTTAGACCCTGCATCCTATATTTACATCGTGTTCTCCTTAACAAGTTAAACATAAAATGAATATACACTGATCAGCCACCACAGTAAGGGTCCATTCACACGTCCGTGTGTGTTTTGCGGATCCACAGATCCGCGGATCCGCAAAACACAGAAACCGGCAATGTGCATCACCGGCACTCTCATAGAAAATGCCTTTTCTTGTCCGCAATTGTGGACAAGAATAGGACATGTTCTATTTTTCTCGGGAACGCGATTGCGGACGTGTGAATGGACCCTAAAACCACCTGCCTAATACTGTATTTTCTAGGTTGGGTCACTTTCTTTAACTGACTCAGCTATTTTGCCAAAATCTTGTATTAAACAGCTCGAGTGCATGCCAAACGAGTCCCCATCTGCTGCTGATTCATATGGGGGGAAAAAACTGTCAATCAGAGGCAGGTAGGCGATCCATGAATATTGGCACTCATTGGCATTTACTGGAGCTGTTAGAACCTAGCAGCAGAAAACTGCTCACAATTCCCTTTAACTTTTCATTATTTTCTGCTAAAGTAGCTCTTGTGAGGATTGAACTGGATGGCCTAAGCTTTGCTCCCCATCTGTATCAATGAGCCTTGGTGCCCATGACCTTGTCAACGGTTCTCTTTGTTTAGACAGTTTTTTACTAAGTACTGAAGAGTGCATATCAGGAGTACACAAGACCTGCTGTTTTAGAGATGCCCTGACCCAGTTATGTAGAAATCACAATTTGGTTGTTGTCGAAGTTCAGATTTTTAAACTTTCCTGTTATCCTGCTTCGAACACAGCAATTTCAAGAATTGACAGTACACTTATGGCCTAATATAACCTACGCCTTGACTGGTGCTAGTGTCACAAAATGATCAATGCTATTCGCTTCACCTAACCATGTTTTTTTTATTAACATTTTTAAAATACAATAATATAAGCAATAGCCAATCAGAAATCTGTTGTGACATGTCATGTGATCAGTAACAGGCGCAGCATTAGACATTTCAAGAGTCATTCATTAGAGAAAAATATCTCTGCACCCAAGGAATATTACTGCAGGTTACAGTATGAAAATGAAACACAGAGTCCTGTCAATCCCGAAAGATCTGCTAAACTTGTGTAGATGATATACAGATCATGGATCTGTTGGAAACCTTCTCACTACCCCGACCATCGGACTCATCTCTGCATGTATATAGAGTCCCCAGGGGGCAGAACAGCGAGAGTATGCCAGCATAAAAAATAAACGTTCCAAACAATAAAGTAACTGAACAGTGGCCCCTCTCGCTATATCCCCCTCCATCCAATCAGTATCAGGGTGATCTCAGAGGGCTCAGATTATTCTGCAGCCCAGTCTGATCTCAGCGCGCCCACAATCTGCAGGCACAAACCCCACTTTTGGCCGACGGAAGAATAAGAATGCATAAAAAATATCAGGACTTTGAAGTGAGAGATTAAGAGACAGAAATTGGGGGATCATTACTCAATATACAATTCTGGTACCATGTAGTCCAGGAAAAGCATAAGGCCAGTTTAGAGCAAGTCTCTGGAGGAAATGTATTTACCCCTTACTATAAAGAAAGACCTTCCTTTCTTAATGTTGGATCACCTCTATCCAGTCCATCTTCATAATAAAGTATAGCTTCTCAGAGAAGAGACTAAGTGAGGGAGAGAGAAGTTGCTTCCAGACTTTTTGGGTATATGGATATATTGTGTTGTGTTTTATCTATATAGCCTATTTTAGGTTTAGGTGTTGGTTGGTAAATTTGTTAACTTCAACCCAGAACCATTGTATGCGTGAGCGTTGCCATGTAAAAGGATATGTTTGCCTGAAGAATACCACATTTAAAAGAAACGTAGGGAAGATACCTATTTTATAACTCTTCTGGGGGTGATGTATGCCCTATGGATTAATTTAAGGGGCATTTCCACATATCTAGAGGTTGGGAAGAAATGAAGGGATTGTTCAAATGATTGGCCTGTCAGGGAGCATATGAGACTAGGGTCATCTAAGTGCCATTTAGTGATGGAGAGGTTGGACTCATCATAATCATAATGGGGGTATGAAGGAATTTGTATGTGCGTGTAATAGCGGCTCAGCGGTATGTATGAGATTTAAATTGGGAGGTCCATTATTGGGTTGTTATGTGGTATAATATTTCTCTGGCATAGCTAGAAAACTGGAGAATATGAAACAAAAGGAAAGTTAATACCGGGTGTGGGGAGTCGCTCTGGTAGACAGCGGTGCGGGTGCAGTTTAGAGGCAAAACAAGGAGTCCAGATTGTGCATCAAACAGTGTTTTATTCACACTTGCACACCAGAAATGAAAACAGTCTCTTGGTGACAGTTCATACACAACAGAAATCATGTGGAAAAACCAAAAACAGGCCAACACACGGTCCAGTCACCTTGGGTGGTTTAGGTGCGGGTTCACACCTAGCAGTCGGCTCAGCCGCAGGCGATTCCACCTTCAGGTCGCAGGGCAACACCACCTTGCTGAGCTCCTTCCTCCAGGACAGAGAATTCCTCAGCCCTGTTTGCAGGCTCCAGGATAATCACACACCCAGACACAGCTGCTGGCTGCGTTTTATACCCAGCCCCAAAACATGGACTGGACCGTGGGGAGCAGCCACCCACCCTACTCTTTAGCTGCTCCCAGTAAGAGCCGGCCCGGATCGGCTTTGCAGCCATGCTATTTAACAGAGCAGCACTAGCTGCTGCAGACCAAAACCCCGGCTCTTACCTCACCGAGGCCAGCAACCTCGGTGACACGTACCTGCTATCAAAAACAACACCTTGCACCCTCTTACACACCCCCTTTGTTCAACCCTGAGGGGTGAACACACGTGAGGCAGTGGACGCGGGACAGGGCATCTGCATTGCCCTGCAAGCGGCCTGCCCTGTGTTCCACGAAGAATTTGAAATTCTGAAGAGATAGGAACCACCTGGTGACCCGAGCATTCCTCTCCTTGGCCTGACTCATCCATTTGAGGGGGAATGGTCGGTCACCAGACGGAACCTCCTCCCTAACAAGTAGTAGCGGAGAGATTCGAGTGCCCACTTGATAGCCAGGCACTCCCTCTCCACTATACTATATCTGGACTCGGCGGGATTGAGCTTACGGCTCAGGAAGACAACGGGATGTTCTTCCCCGTTGACCTCCTGAGACAGTACCGCACCGAGGCCTACCTCCGAGGCGCCGGTCTGTACGACAAACTCCTTGTTGAAGTCGGGTGTCACCAAAACCGGGGACCCACACAGGGCCGACTTCAACGCGGCGAAAGCCTCCTCCGCCTTCTCACTCCAGCTAACCCTCCCAGACTTTCGCCCCTTCAAGAGGTCTGTCAACGGCGCTGCTATTGTGGCAAAGTGGGGCACAAACCTCATGTAGTAACCTACAATCCCCAGGAACGACTTTACCTGCCTGGTGGTGACCGGTCGGGGCCAGTTACTGAATGGCCTCTACCTTGGTTACCTGAGGTTTGATGACTCCCGCCCAATTACATATCCCAGATATTTTGTCTCCTCTAACCCTATGGAGCACTTCTTTGGGTTAGCGGTCAGTCCGGCTTTCCTCAGGGCATCCACTACCGCCTGCACCTTGGGTAAATGGCTTTCCCAGTCGGTGCTGTGGATGACTACATCATCTAAGTAGGCCGAGGCGTACCGACGATGTGGTCGCAGCACTATGTCCATTAACCTTTGGAAAGTGGCGGGGCGCCATGCAGGCCAAAGGGTAACACCTTGTAGTGATACAGGCCCTGCGGGTAACAAATGCGGTTTTTCCTTAGCCGACTCCGTTAAGGGTACCTGCCAGTACCCTTTAGTGAGGTCCAGCACAGAAAAATAACGGGCTTGACCTAAACTTTCAACCAGCTCGTCTACTCGGGGCATGGGATACGCATCAAACTTGGATACTTCATTTAACTTGCGAAAGTCGTTGCAGAACCGCAACGTCCCATCCGGCTTGGGTATTAGGACTATGGGACTGGCCCACTCACTTTTCGACTCCTCAATGACATCGAGCTTCAACATTAACTGTACTTCCTCCGCGATGGTCCGTCGCCGAGCCTCGGGTACCCGGTATGGTTTTAACCGGATCTTGGCCTGAGGCTCAGTGACGATGTCATGTTGGATGAGAGACGTGCGGCCAGGAGGTCCGAGAACACATCCGTGTTCCGACTGATGAACTCCCTGACTTCCTGAACTTGTTTGGAAGACAGGCTGTCTGCAATTTTACCGTGGTTACTGCTTCACAGGCCTCGAACTGTGGGGCTGGACCCTTTCACCTAGAAGCCCTGGCCGGGGGCTGTGGTCGTCGGCTGTGTCCCTATCTTTCCACGGCTTAAGTAAATTCACGTGGTACACCTGCTCGGCTTGCGCCGCCCTGGCTGGTGTACTTTGTAATTTACTTCCCTACCTTCTCGATCACCTCATAGGGGCCCTGCCACCTAGCTAGGAACTTGCTGTCAAGGGTGGGTACCAGAACCAAAACCCGATCTCCCGGATGGAAGCCCCGCACCCGAGCCTGACGATTATACACCCTACTCTGGGCTTGTTGCGCTGCCTCCATATGCTCCCGGACCAGCGGCAACACCCTTTCTATCCGTTCCTGCATCTGGGTGACATACTCAATGACACTTTTGTGGGGGACAGGCTGTTGTTCCCATGCTTCCTTGGCGATATCCAACAGGCCCCGAGGGTGTCTGCTATAAAGCAGTTCGAAGGGCGAGAACCCAGTAGAGGCCTGGGGTACCTCTCGCACTGCGAACATGAGATAGGGCAGAAGCAGGTCCCAGTCCTTCCCATCTCTAGACACCACCCTTTTTAACATATTTTTTAGAGTTTGGTTAAACCTCTCAACAAGACCGTCTGTTTGCGGATGGTAAACGGACGTCCGTAACTGCTTTATACGCAACAATTTACACAGTTCCTTCATTACTTTGGACATAAAGGGGTCCCTTGGTCTGTCAGAACCTCTTTTGGCAGGCCCACACGGGAAAACATCTCCATTAACTCTTTGGCAATGAGCCTAGCTGAGGTATGTCGCAGAGGCACCGCCTCCGGATACCGAGTGGCATAGTCGAGAACTACCAGAATGTGTTGGTGGCCCCTGGCAGACTTTGGTACAGGCCCAATTAAATCCATAGCGATTCGCTCAAACGGTACTTCAATAATTGGCAGAGGTACCAGAGGACTACGGAAATGAGGCTGGGGGCTAGTTATCTGACAGGTTGGACAGGACTTACAATAATCTTCTACCTCCTTGAACACACCGGGCCAATAAAACCGCTGCAGTATGCGGTCCTGGGTTTTCTGCCACCCCAGGTGTCCCCCAAGAACATGTTGGTGGGCAAGCTCCATGACAAGCTTGCGATACGCTGTGGGCACCACCAACTGTTCAACAGGTTCACCTCGGACTTGGTTCACCCGATACAACATATCCTGTAGAACAATAAATCGTGGGAACATTAATTCAGCCCCTGGTTTCTGGGGTTTACCATCAATTTCCAGCACATTCTCCCAGGCCCTGGTTAGGGTTTGGTCCCGGTGTTGTGCGGTCCCAAAATTTTCCCGGAGACATTGAGGTCTGCCAACTCAGGTCCCGGTGGCAAGTCCTCCGTGTCTCCCACCATTACACTCAGTGGGGTTGTTTCCTCTACCGCCGGAGCAGTGGTCACCCCTACCGCCGGCCCTTCAGACTCGGGCTCCCAGGGTTCTGGCCTTCCAGCGGTATCAGGCCACTCTGCTAGGGTCACCCCTGTCTCGGGTCCCTCAGATACCTTTATTGCCGGCCATAGCGCCGGAAAACCGGGAAGTCCCTCCCAAGTATTAGTTCGTGTGGGAGTGTAGTAGCGACAGCCACCTCGTGGGTCCACCTACCAGCCGCTGTGGACAAAGTCACTAGTGCAGTGGGATAGTCTTTCAGGTCTCCGTGGATGCACAGGACCTCGACTTTACGGCCAGTATACTCCGCAGGCCGTACTCAGGGCAGCCCTTACCAGGGAGACTAAACTCCCGGAGTCCAGCAGAGCCACCGCCAGCGAATCTCCCACCTCTACCTGACACAGGTGGTTATGTTCTTGTACCTCACGGGTGCCAGTTGCGCACAGCTTCCGTGCATACAAGGAGTGGCGACCCGTAGTTCACCTCCATCAGCTCATCCCGACGCGGACAGTCGGCCCTTATGTGGCCTGGCTCCTGACACCTCCAGCATACCACGGGAGGCGGGCTCGCAGGGGGTATATTCCGTGCAGGCCGCTCTGTCGCCGGACGTTGGAACTGGGGCAGAGGCCTCCGGGTTTAACTGACCCCTTCCCAGCAAGACTCCCCTGCAGGTTTCTGGTGGCCTTGTACCGCTCCACCAGGTCGACCATCTCCAGGGCATTGGTGGGCGATACCTGGCCGATCCAGTGCTGGAGAGGGTAAGGCAAAGCCCTCCAGAAGACATCGGCTAACAGACGGTCGAGCATAGCAGTGGGAGTCAGTATGTCTGGCTGCAGCCATTTTTGCAACCGTTGTAGCAAGTCATAGTATTGTGGCCGGGCGGGTTCAGCCGGGTTAAACTCCCACTGATGCACCCGCTGGGCCCGGACCAAAACATTCACCCCCAGTCTTGCCAGGATCTCACCTTTCACAGTCGGGTAGTCAGCTGCTTGGTCACCTGGGAGGTCAAAAAATACTTGCTGGGGTCCAGACGCCAGGAACGGAGCGATGACCTCTGCCCACTGTTCTCGGGGTAATTTCTCCCTCACGGCCACCTTCTCGAACACCGCCAGATAGGTCTCAACATCATCCGAGGGGGTCATCTTAGGGATCGCGGTACGGACAGCTTTCCGGGCATCGTGGACGCGGTGGGACGCTCCTGCCGCTTGCAACGCCATCACGTGCTGTAGCAGTAGCTGGTTGGTCTCCCGGTGCTGCACGTTAGCCTCTATGAGGGCTTTCACAGCCACCTCCATTTTGTCGGGGATCACAGGCTGCAACTTTGCCGGCTTAATATAGGACATTCAAAGTTCGGCGTTCACGCCAGCCTCACTGCGCATGCCTGCATCCTCCACCAAATGTGGGGAGTCGCTCTGGTAGACAGCGGTGCGGGTGCAGTTTAGAGGCAAAACAAGGAGTCCAGATTGTGCATCAAACAGTGTTTTATTCACACTTGCACACCAGAAATGAAAACAGTCTCTTGGTGACAGTTCATACACAACAGAAATCATGTGGAAAAACCAAAAACAGGCCAACACACGGTCCAGTCACCTTGGGTGGTTTAGGTGCGGGTTCACACCTAGCAGTCGGCTCAGCCGCAGGCGATTCCACCTTCAGGTCGCAGGGCAACACCACCTTGCTGAGCTCCTTCCTCCAGGACAGAGAATTCCTCAGCCCTGTTTGCAGGCTCCAGGATAATCACACACCCAGACACAGCTGCTGGCTGCGTTTTATACCCAGCCCCAAAACATGGACTGGACCGTGGGGAGCAGCCACCCACCCTACTCTTTAGCTGCTCCCAGTAAGAGCCGGCCCGGATCGGCTTTGCAGCCATGCTATTTAACAGAGCAGCACTAGCTGCTGCAGACCAAAAACCCCGGCTCTTACCTCACCGAGGCCAGCAACCTCGGTGACACGTACCTGCTATCAAAAACAACACCTTGCACCCTCTTACACGGGGAATTTATCTTGTAGCTCAGAGAGAGATTGAAGGTGTTTTGTGTAAAATGGAACAATGATGCTATTAAAGCTCTACCTTTACTTTTCCAATCTCGAAATATTTGGTGTAGGGTTCCCTGTTGGAATTGGAGGTTCAGTGTCAGAGTAAAGGAAGTGGAGTATAGGGGGTTGAGTGATTTGGGGGTGCGTATATTGTGTCAAGCCAGCCAGGTTGTCAATAGTAGAGGGTTAGATCTAGCTTCTCATGGCAGGGGGGTATATGGCATATGCAGCAGATTAGGCAGAGAAACATTAGGGAGAAATGATTTCTGTAGGGCCGCATCAGAGTCATAAGCTGTGGACTGAAGCCAATCTGTTATGTATCTGGCCAGAGCAGCTAGGTTGTAACATCATATATTGAGGAAATTGAGCCTTCCATTTTAGTCTAGGCTGCTGCAGAACATGAAGTGGAATTTTTGGTCTTCCCCCTCCCCAAGTCCTAACAGTGGTTTTATTGTATGTAGACATTGGATCTTATTTAACAAAACTACGAAAACATTCAGCAACCAGCCATTACATTGCTTCCATTTCGTACATTTGTCTAGAAACGTGAAACCCACTCTATGATTAGTTGTTAGGCTATTTTATGTGTAAAAATAGTTTTGAATCTCTACATGATTGACATGAGGTAAAAGTGAAAAATCTCAGACATATTATTTGGTTCCTGGCAGAAAGAAAGGAAAATCAAATTCTGCATCTTTATATATTTGGTCTCACCTAAAACTCATCTGGAAAACTTGACCCTGATTGACTCTCTGAGTCTTGTTGTCAAAGCCATGAAGCATCTCTCCAAACAATGTGTTATTCAGGTGACCTTCTGGACGCAGACACTTAGAACCGTCACAAAGATCAGTCACCATTATACAAGATCTGCCATCTGGTGCTAGTCGGTATTCATCCACACAGCTATATTGAAAGATAAGGAATACAATTACTAATTACCAATTAAATCGAATTAACTCAAGCATTTGAATACTTAACCTTTCTACGACCTCTAATGTAATAGTATGTCAGTAAAGTGCAAGACGATCCTGCTCCATCTGCAATGGATGTTGGCTGTGTAATACACACCGGACCACTATGACTGGGATCAGAGAGAACTCTGATCCCGTTAATTTAACCTCTCAAATGTCACGATCATTATTGATTTGAGCAGTTAAACAGAGGCAGGGGGCTCCCTCTGTTCTCCGATTGGAGTCCCCATAACAAAATCATATAGTTTGATCTGTTCCTGTGTAAGACCCCCACCGATCAGGATAGGTCATCAATATGTACTAGATAACTATACAGCTACCGCTGCATTCCAGAGGAATACTTTAAGTTTCAGTGTTATGGACTGCAGCTATCACATGCCAAAGTTGTTCTTTTAAAATTTCTACATATCTAATCTTATCTTGATTCTTTACTCACCCACAGAACATGTATATAGCACTCTGGTTGGGATCATTTTGGAGAGATATCATCTGTTGTAAACAAAGTTGCTCACAACCTCCATTGGATCCATCCGAACAGTCAATTCCTTTGGTATAATCATAGCAGCCGCTTCCATCCTTCATTGGCTTTAATCCTCCAGGACACTAGGAGACAGAGGAGTAACAAGGTGGTCAATGTTAATGCATCATTTTTTCATACCAGCTCAAATTGAAATGATCATTCCCCACAATAGAAAGCTATTCAGTTGCAATACTTATTGTGTGTGACAATTTCTTTTCTTGGTTAAAAAATTAATATCCAAAAGCTATTTGGTAAAAAGTTAATATCCAAAACGGTATGATTCGGATGCTTAATCTGAAGTTACTTCGTTCAAAACTTCGGAATAATACTGTATTAGAATGTATGGGCTCTGATGAGCCGAAGTTAATTATTCACGCAGTCAAGCGTAACTTTGTTGAATAACTGTTGATTTTTAAAGCAGAAAACCACTTGAAAACTTGAAACCAAACTCGGCTTCGGTTCCAATGTACTAGTCGGAACGGAAGCCGAGTTCGGTTTCAAGTTTTAACTTTAGCTCATTGGAGGCTATACATTCTAATACTGTATGGAGACAAATCTCCATACAGTATTTTTCCCAAGTTTTAAACAAAGCGACTTCGGATTAGGCATTTACTGTCCCTCTCACACAAACATAGTTTGTGTTTGACTCATGGGACCATACCCAAGCAAAAATGGGAAGAACATATAATCTCAATGCAAATGTCATCTTTGTTTGACTCAAACCAAAGACCCCCAGTACTACAAGATAGGGGCTCATGTATAGTGATGTCCCAAACTATTTGCCGGCGAATGGTTCCCGGCGAACATAGCTTGGTCGCGTTCGCCGCGGCGGGCGAACATATGCGATGTTTACGTTCGCCCCTATACTTTATCATTGAGCAAACTTTGACCCTGTACCTCACAGTCAGCAGACACATTCCAGCCAATCAGCATACCCTCCCTCCCAGACCCTCCCACCTCCTATCAAAAAGCAAGGACGGCATCCATCTTAGATTCATTCTGAAGCTGCAGTGTTAGTAGTTGTAATCGCAATGCGAGTAATATAACCTGTATTAATCGCATTGCGAAATCAACTTAGAGCTGAGTTCCTAATGGTTGCATTGGTAGAATATAACGAATATCACGAATATAGCACTATATTCTCAATGTTCATTATATTCTAGCAACAACCATTAGGAACTCCGCTCAAGTTGAATTTGTAATGCAAAAAAATACTCGCATTGCGAATTCAACTTAGAGCGGAAGTTCCTAATGGTTGTATTGCTAAAATTAAGGAAGATAACGAATATCACAAATTCACGAATATAGCACTATAGTCTCAATCTTCGTTATATTCTAGCAAGCCAACCATTAGGAACCCAGCTCTAAGTTGAATTCGCAATGCGATTAATACAGGTTATTTTAATCACATTGCGAATTTAACTTAGAGCTGGGTTCCCATTGGTTGTATTGCTAGAATTATATAACGAAGATTAAGAATATAGCACTATATTCTCAATCTTCGTTATATTCTAGCAATACAACCATTAGGAACCCAGCTCTAAGAATTAGCAATGCGATTAATGCAGGTTATATTAATCGCATTGCGAATTCAACTTACCACACTTTGCGTCAACTACGTAATTTTCCATGGGAGTTTTGTCATGGATCCCCCTCCGGCATGCCACAGTCCAGGTGTTAGTCCTCTTGAAACAACTTTTCCATAACTACTGTGGCCAGAAAGAGTCCCTGTGGGTTTTAAAATTCGCCTGTCTATTTAAGTCTATGGCAGTTCGCCCGTTTGCGAATATTTGCTGAAGTTCGCAACTCTACTCTCTACTCATGTACACGAACATGTGTGCCCAGTGCCCGTATTATGGCCTGCAAACAGACCTGAATGGGTCTGCAATCTGCAAGATAAAGAGCGGTAGCACTAGGAAGTGCTTCCATGGGATTTCGGTCCGTGCCTCCGCACCACAAAAAAATAGAACAAGCGGATCATCTTTTGCAGATTGTGGACTCATTCAAGTGAATGGGTCCGCATCTGCAAACGACGTGCACACGAATTGTGCCTGTGCATTGCAGACCACAATTTGCGGTCCACAGCATGGGCACAGGGCACACATGTTCGTGTGCATGAGCCCTAACAGTAATAACCGCTGAGGCACCACTTCTTTTCCATCAGAAGAAAATTTAATTGGGGCAATTATTTGCATCATTAGGGTAATGTTCATGTGCATCTAAGGCTACTTTTACACTAGTGTTTTCAATTCCACTATTGAGATCCGTCATAGGATCTCAATAGCGGATGAAAACGCTTCAGTTTTGTACCCATTCATTGCCAATGGGGACAAAACGGAGCTGAACAAAACGGAATGAACCAAAATGGTGCGGAGCAAGACAAATCCATCTTGACACACAATGTAAGTCAATGGGGACGGATCCGTCTACTACTCTGACACAATAGAAAACTGATCCATCTCCCATTGAATTTCAATGGTGTTCATGACGGATCTGTCATGCCTATATAAGACATAATGCAACCGGATCCGTTCATGACAGATGCATTCGGTTGTATTATTGTAACGGAAGTGTTTTTGTAGATCTATGACGGATCCGCAAAAAACGCTAGTGTGAAAGTAGCCTAATTTATACTTTCTGGACAACTTTTTTGCTTATGTCCAAAATGAAATATATCTATTAATTATATTGACTAGTGTTGAGCGAAGTGAAACAACCAAAGTGGAATTCGGTCTGAAATTTAGGAAAACTTTGATTCTAAACAAATCCAAATTTCCTTGTGCTTCGTGGTAACGGATCAGTTTTAATAAAATGGCAGATGCATGTATTAGAAAGTGAAAGTAAGTGTAGAGGAGACAAGCCAGATCACACATAATGCTGTGCAACCAGCCAATCAGCAGGTAGCCACCCCCCTGTGTTGTCACAGCTAGGCAGAGCCCTATAAAATCATCAACCGCACGGTTATCACAGTTTTACTGTGAGCTGAGCATTGGGAGAGGTGTGACAAGATGCTCATGCTCTAGGGACAGTGTTGCTGCTGTTGACAGAGAGTGTAGGACAATATTGGAGAGGGAGAGTGCAGGGAGAGCGTAGGAGACTGCTAAACTGCAGACTCTGCTACAGTTTATCGCTGTGTACATAACTGTGCAGTGCACCAAGAGTCATAGCTAATCCATTCTGTTAGCTGTATAGTTAAAGGGGTTTTGCCACTTCAGCAAATAGCATTTATTTATGCAGAGAAAGTTTCCATGGTTAAGACCACCCTGCAGTCCAGCAGCATAGCCGTGCTTGTACACTATAGAAAAAAGTACCAGCCTACGTGAGCTCCCACGGTCCCAACCACCAGAGAGGCTGGCATTTTTCCTTTTAGCGTGCAAGCATGACCACCACTGATGGATTGCAGGGTGGTCTGTAACCATAGAAAGGAGCAGTGTATAATGTGATGAAAAAATTAATCCAGCCAGCAAAGGAGGCAATATGGACAATCACAATACATTAGTAAGTGGCTTGTATTAACTTTCTCTACATTAAAACCCCTTTAATGTGCAGTCAGTATTACAGCCACTGTTACTTTTAGGCACATTGGCCCCAATTTATAGCGATTTGTGACAAATTAATTCATAACTTATCAAATTTCTTGTCAAACTTCGGCGAAGCTGCTGAATCAAATTTTTCAAAACTTCGCTCATCTCTAATATTGGGAAATATAGAAATTACCCAGTAACATATGTTTAAACATCAAATTGACATAGCAATAAACAGTACATAAAAATGATATTGCTTGTTAATGTAGTGTCCCACTCGGTGATGGTGGGCACTACAGAAGGGTCACTCGGGTCACGTTGTTCCCCCCCTGCGGGGAGATTGGTTTTCTTCTATAAAATGTGTTGTATAACCCTGTTACTGTGAATGTATTGCTATGTACAGGCCTGCTAGGGATGTCATTCCTGCTCTAGGTCAGTAGAGGGAGCTAGGGAGCCCTAGTTTATATATTCAGGCCCAGTCAGGGAAAGGTAGTTGAGTCCAGGCCAGGAGCCTGTGAAGTTTAGTCCAGGCCATGAGCCTGGTAAGTTGAGTCCCGGCCATGAGCCTGTGAAGTTGAGTCCAGCCCACGAGCCTGTGAAAGTCAGTCCAGACCTGGGAGTCTAAGGAGGACCCTGCTCTGGTAGCAGAGGGAGAACCAGCAGTGCCATCACCAGAAACCAGCTAGAAGCAAAGCTGAGAGGCAGAGGAAGGAAAAGTCAGTGCAAGAGGTACTATAGAAACCAGAGGAGGTACTATAATATTCCCCAAGGATAAAGCCAGCAATAGGGCATACGGGCCTTGGATGTTTTACCAGTCAGGAATCTGTGGAGTTCAGCCTGTATTGTGAGTTCTGATTAACCCTCTGTATACCTTGCCAAGAAATACCTGCCTATGTACTGTAAAGCCTGATGTGTACCAATTGTCTTCTGTGGAACTGCAAGGAGTGTGTATGCTGTTTCAATTGTTCAGTAAAGAAGAGTTCTGTTTCACCTCAAGTATCTGCACCTCCATTATTCCCACTGTCAATCGGTGTGCCACCGTTACCGGCACTGACATCACAAACCTTAAGGGACCTAGCTATTAAATCACAACACCAAGGGCACCTCACCCAACATCTAGCCTGTGTCCGTACAACAAGAGTGTGCCCCAGAGGACCCACGTGTCTGCCTCTCTATCACTGGCATCTCCTGCTGTCCCCTCAGTGGGGATGCTGAATTAATTTTAAACAGTTGATGTTCAGGGGTCCTGAGAGACCAACTCCAGAAATCTCATATTGACGTTTATTCTTAAAGGGAACCTGTCATCAACTTTATGCTGGCCTCACTGAGGGCAGCATAAATTAGTGACAGAAATGCTGATTTCAGCGGGGTGTCACTCATGAGCTAAAAGTAAGTGGTTGCCAAGAACCAGCATCATAATCATGGCAGCCCGGGCCTTGAAAAGAGTCAACTCTACCTAAGAAGAGTCATTAATATTCATAATCTCCTGCTCTCACCGTCCATCTGCTGATGATTGTCAGTTCTCTCCTAGAAAGAAAGGAAGAAAACTAGGTAGAAGCCTGTCAGTCATCAGCAGGGAGGGCAGGAATTTATGATTAACCAGGACTCTTTTCAGGTGGCCATGACTCTTTTCCAGGCTCAGTCTGCAATGATTGTGATGTTAGTTCTCAGCAACCATTTACTTTTAACTTTTAAATGACAGACCACTGAAATCAACTCATTTGTCTCTACTTCATTCTGCCGTTAGTATGGACGGCATAAAGTTGATGACAGGTTCTCTTTAAGGTCTCTATAGACAGACCGATAATCAGGCCAATTATCGGACATGAGCATTTGTAGACACTCCTGTTCCTTTTAATAAGCCCTTATAAACACAGAGCAAACACTTCATCAGGTGATTGTGTATTTTTGGAAAATTGCGGTCCCCAATGCACAAACACCGTCAGTGTGGCTGGTGCTGATGGATGCAGTGCCATATGACTTGAATGGGTCCGCGATCCATCCACACCACAAAAAAATAGAGCATGTTCTAATTTTTTGCGGAGGCACGATCGAAATGCCAAGGAAGTACTCCGTATCTTCCAGATTGCGGACCCATTAAAATGAATGGGTCCTCATCCATGGGCCGGTGTCCGTATACTGCGGACCACAATACAGGCACGGCCTGAGCCCTTAGAGTCAGCAGGAAATAGCATATCTATAAATTTAATGTTTAATAAATTATTCTGCGGTCAATCTCATCATTTGTTCCATCCGATCACTTTTATCCTTGTATACTATTTGAGTAGAAAAACTTTACACGTGACTCTTTGCATAGTTTTTTGTCTTTTTATATTACATTATATAGTTTACTCCCCATTATCCTTATTATGGCAACACAATAATGATTTCAACTAGTTCAAAGATACTCTTGGTGTGTAGATCACGTAATCATCTGAAAATACTTGATATTGGGATTTGTGTACAGCTAAAATAACAGAAAGTAGATACTCTATTATTAATGCAGTCGCTTAACATCCACTATGGTTTCTCAGTCTATTGAGTTATGTTGGACAGGAGCAAAAGAGCAGCCTCAGGCAGTAATAGCAATGTCTGCCTCATATTTTAATACTATCCTTGGGGAAATATGTGTAGCATCTACATCTACTTAATTTGTGATTTTTGGTTGATTTTTTAATAACATTCATTAATCATTTGGGTTATTTTTAATTGGGATATAACACATAGACTTTCCCAAGAGATCTAGCACATCATATCAAATATCAGAAATCACAGAACCCCAGTCATAACTTGTCAGCTGAAATGGTGTTGAGGGCAGAAAAGAAAGGTAAAAACCTTGGAACAATCAATGATAATGAAGCATCAACATAATAATGTTGAACTGCTGTATATATACGGTATATATATATATATATATATATATATATATATATATATATAATATATATTCATACACACACTAGGGATCAGCAAATTGATTTGTACAAATCGATTTGCTCATCTGTGAGCGACTGTCACTCTACAGCCAATTCTCCACTGTGTAGACAGATTAACATGGCCATACAGCTTCATAATCTCGTGCATGTGCCGTCGTTACTGCGAGTTTCAGCTAATGCACAGATGATATACCTACAAAAAGGAATCAGTGATCAGTTAAAACTAGTTTAGCAGCTCATGCACATTTGTTGATGCAGATTCGTGGGCATATAATCTGTGCATGTATTGATACACGGAATATCATGCACAAGATTATGAAGTCCTGTGGCAATCCTGATCTGCCTGTAGGAGAGTCTGTGGGCTAAAGCTTAGTCATCCATTCTGCACAGCAAGTGAAATTAGATATCATATCCCAAGCCTAGGGCGGTAAACACTGTCTCCACAAACCAGCCAAAGGTTTTTGAAGCCAGATGTCCAGCTGCTGGTGTTTAATTGACCTCATGTCACCACTCCCTAACCCTGGGTTCACATCTGAGCGTTTCTGAGACGCGTGTTTTAGTCGCGCGTATTACAGCGCGTTTTTGAAAATAGGAAACGCGCGTCATACGTGCGTTCGTGACCAATTAAAAAAAGTCATATCTACACTCTGACCAATTAAAAAAAGGCATATCTACACTTAACACGGTGCAAACGTGCGACAAAACGCCCCAAAGAAGCTCAATAACTTTTTTGAGCGTAGGGCGTTTTACAGCGCCTTCAAACCCGCTGTAAAACGCTCAAGTGAGAACAAGGGCCATAGGGAAGCATTGGTTTTCATGTGTTGAGCATTTTACAGCGCGTTTGAACGCGCTGTAAAACGCTCAGGTGTGAACTGAGGGTAAGGGTATCATGGTGAACAGCAAAATGGCAATGGAGGCAGGAATAAGGCTTTATACTCTTCAGCGAGGAGTCCTGCTTTTGTATCAGATGCAATGATATCCAGAGATTGGTCTGGAGACCACATGCACAACACAGTGAAAAGACTTGCACAGGGGAACATCACATCAATCCTACTACTGTGATTATGGTGTTAAGTGGCATAATGTACAGTAGCCGGATCCCTCAAGTCTTTATTTCAGATACACTAACAGCTAGGCATAACCTGGATTTTGTTGTGGAACTAGTTGCCACGGCCTGTGGTAGGCGCCGTGACACGGTTTCCACACATGCTGTTGCCTGCGGCAATGTATTCTTGTGGCATGTGTGTGTGCTTTCCCTTTTAGGCTTTTCCTTCCCTTCTGGTGTGCTCAGGGTTAAGATGTGAGCTTGGGTGAGCTGGGTGTGGTCTCCAGTCTCTTTATATAGTTTTGCTGTGAGACTGAGATCAGTGGGATGCCTGCCTTTATTGGAGTAGGAGCTCTCTCCTATCTTTTTGTTATCTGAGGGCCATCCTAGTTGTCATCAATGTCATCCACGGTGTCTCTTACCCTTTGATGTTCGTGTGGGTTATGTTCAGGGTGTATGTATGTCTAGTTTGGTGTTTCATGTCTGGTAGTGTTTTGTGTCCAGCATGTTTGCTAGACATTCCCCTGTCTTATGTTGTGTCCTCCGGAAGGGGGTCTCTGGTTCTCCAGAAGGGGAACCAATTGTCCGTACGCGGCTATGTGTGTTCTGTGTGTGTGTGTTTGTTCTGTGTTTGTGTGTTTGTGCTGTGTCCTGATGGTTTGTGGACATCAGCACTTGTGCACGGGTTCCAGACGGTGTGCTTTTGGCAGGTAAGTGTGTGGTAGTAGTCGCTTACCTGCCTATGCCATATGCTGCATACGGTCTCCTTTCCTCACAGCCTGGCCAGTGGAGACTCCTGTTCATCCGTGTTTTGGAGGAACAGGTTGTTTCCACCCTGCTCTTTGCCCGGCGATTCCTTGAGGGTTAGTAGGGCTCCGAGGTTCGTGGGTATGAGCCCTCCTACCATATGGGTTAGGTCATACGGTTAGGTGTCAGGGTGAGAATTAGGGATGCGGTAGGAGGTCATCTGCTCCTTTATTTCTGCACCTGCTACTTAATACCGTCGGTATTGTACTGTGGGGAGTTTCCCCCACTCCCCATCGTGAGACTAGTAGCATGGACATTTTTCCCAAAGTGTCCCATGAGCCGTTTTTCAACGGTTGCTCATGCTACTGTGAGCAGCGGGAGTTAGACTTGTCTCCCCTCAAGCAAAGGGAACTGCCAGCAGTAGTTCTACACAGTACCAGTCAACTAGTTGAAAGTCTGGACAGTCCTTTTTATTATAGTTTTTTTTTTTACATTGTAGATTTATATTAAAGACATGAAAATGATGAAGAAACACTTATGGAAGTAAGTAGTAAACAGAAAAATGTTAAAAAACCAAAAAATGGTTTATATTTTAGAATCGTTTAACATAGCCCCAATTTTGTTTTGATGACAACTTTGCACATTCTTGGCAACCCCATAATCACCAAGCAATTTTTCCCCTTAAGGGCTATGTATACCTTCGGGGACAATTTTATTTGTTATTGCATTTTACTCATTTTGGGGTCAAAATTATTTTTGTTGGGATTTAGTAAAAATATTGAGACCTTCTGTCAGAAAGGGTTAAGTGTTTTTCTAGCTGTGTGAATCGTACTTTTTACTTTCAGGTTGTGCTGGTCATCCAATAAACTTCATCTCTAAATTACTAAAAGGTCATAAACACTTATTTAAGCCACATTCTTATCAGTAAGATAAGAATTCAGCTATAATGAGTGTTTATAAAGTCAGAGATCAGAGATAAAGAGCCCATCGGCTGAGCTCTCTGGTGGAACAGAGTAAAAATTTAGATCCTGCTACTAGAGAAACTTAAAGGGGTTGTCTCACTACAGCAGGTGGACATACCCCTTCAATGCTGCTTCTTGACTGATGTTGCCCTCACTTCTATTCTTGCCATCCATCTACAGAACTCTGCTCTATCCAGACTTTTAAACTTCTCAGGGTATCCTGTAGTTCACTTGAATATGCGAGTTCTTTAACATCGTTCTGACCTAATTTATGAAAACTTCCCAAGCTTCCTTCCCCTTAAAGAGAAATTGCTTCTGTAGGATTTATGCCCAGCTGAGAAAAGCGTATTCCCTGTAACATCCTGCATACAGGGAGTGCAGAATTATTAGGCAAATGAGTATTTTGACCACATCATCCTCTTTATGCATGTTGTCTTACTCCAAGCTGTATAGGCTCGAAAGCCTACTACCAATTAAGCATATTAGGTGATGTGCATCTCTGTAATGAGAAGGGGTGTGGTCTAATGACATCAACACCCTATATCAGGTGTGCATAATTATTAGTCAACTTCCTTTCCTTTGGCAAAATGGGTCAAAAGAAGGACTTGACAGGCTCAGAAAAGTCAAAAATAGTGAGATATCTTGCAGAGGGATGCAGCACTCTTAAAATTGCAAAGCTTCTGAAGCGTGATCATCGAACAATCAAGCGTTTCATTCAAAATAGTCAACAGGGTCGCAAGAAGCGTGTGGAAAAACCAAGGCACAAAATAACTGCCCATGAACTGAGAAAAGTCAGCGTGCAGCTGCCAAGATGCCACTTGCCACCAGTTTGGCCATATTTCAGAGCTGCAACATCACTGGAGTGCCCAAAAGCACAAGGTGTGCAATACTCAGAGACATGGCCAAGGTAAGAAAGGCTGAAAGACGACCACCACTGAACAAGACACACAAGCTGAAACGTCAAGACTGGGCCAAGAAATATCTCAAGACTGATTTTTCTAAGGTTTTATGGACTGATGAAATGAGAGTGAGTCTTGATGGGCCAGATGGATGGGCCCGTGGCTGGATTGGTAAAGGGCAGAGAGCTCCAGTCCGACTCAGACGCCAGCAAGGTGGAGGTGGAGTACTGGTTTGGGCTGGTATCATCAAAGATGAGCTTGTAGGGCCTTTTTCGGGTTGAGGATGGAGTCAAGCTCAACTCCCAGTCCTACTGCCAGTTTCTGGAAGACACCTTCTTCAAGCAGTGGTACAGGAAGAAGTCTGCATCCTTCAAGAAAAACATGATTTTCATGCAGGACAATGCTCCATCACACGCGTCCAAGTACTCCACAGCGTGGCTGGCAAGAAAGGGTATAAAAGAAGAAAATCTAATGACATGGCCTCCTTGTTCACCTGATCTGAACCCCATTGAGAACCTGTGGTCCATCATCAAATGTGAGATTTACAAGGAGGGAAAACAGTACACCTCTCTGAACAGTGTCTGGGAGGCTGTGGTTGCTGCTGCACGCAATGTTGATGGTGAACAGATCAAAACACTGACAGAATCCATGGATGGCAGGCTTTTGAGTGTTCTTGCAAAGAAAGGTGGCTATATTGGTCACTGATTTGTTTTTGTTTTGTTTTTGAATGTCAGAAATGTATATTTGTGAATGTTGAGATGTTATATTGGTTTCACTGGTAAAAATAAATAATTGAAATGGGTATATATTTGTTTTTTGTTAAGTTGCCTAATAATTATGCACAGTAATAGTCACCTGCACACACAGATATCCACCTAAAATAGCTAAAACTAAAAACAAACTAAAAACTACTTCCAAAAATATTCAGCTTTGATATTAATGAGTTTTTTGGGTTCATTGAGAACATGGTTGCTGTTCAATAATAAAATTAATCCTCAAAAATACAACTTGCCTAATAATTCCGCACTCCCTGTATGGTGCCAATATACTACGTAGAACCGACCCCCTGTGGCTCCTCATAGCAAACACAGACACAAACATACAGTATGAGGGACCACAAAGGAGGAATGTGCCATTAGCTAGTAATGTACGTGACGTGGGAGTGTTAGGGGTTAACAAACTCCCTTTTTTCTAGGTAAAACACCCTGAAAAAAAATATTGGTACACTTTTTAGGATACAATAAAAATAGGTACATTATAGGTTACATTATTATAATGACAAACCCCAAATGTAAAATCTGACTCACCACACATCCTGTAGAATCAACTTTACGCTCTGAAACACACTTGAAATTACGGGAACAGCCACCATTACTGAATGAGCAATCTCGAACTGGACCAAAGGATGAAAGAAGGTCATCAACTGATTCAAAATGAGTTGCCAAAAGGGCTTCCTCACTGTATAAGGGAGAGAAGTGTAATTATTTCTGGGCTGCAACATTGTCAATATAATTTGCTTATCAAATAAATCATGTAACGATATGTATATGATACTCATTCCAGAAACGGCAGAAGCATGGTCTTCATTTAACAACCATAGAAACGGGAAGATTTTACAATATTATACATTGGTTCTTCAGGTTGAGGTCACATCAGGTTAGGAATCAGTTACTAGTTTTCTGTAAAGTCATGGTATCCAGTTACAATGACTAAAATTACAATGTTCTGTATGTCTCAAAACAATCCACAAGAAAAAAATGAAAATACACACAGAAAAACCACATGTAATCCACATTGTGTGCAGGCACTCTTAGGCTACATTCACACAACAGTGAAAAATGGACGTATTACAGCCTTCACACGTTTGTTTTAAGAACAATGGTAGTCTATGGGGTTATTGAAACGGTAGTTTTTTGCAGGCCAATGAATAAAGAATGTCAAAACATAGAAAATGTTCTATCTTGTCTGTTTTCACTGACTAACAGCCCCCATACAATTGAATGATACTGTTTTTAACGTCCGTTTTTCAAAAAGATGTGTGAATGTAGCCTTAGGTTTTACTCACACAGTCAGTGTTCGGTCAATAATTTTCATCACTAATTGTGAGCCCAAACCAGGCGTGGTTCTAAACAGAACAGGCGCAGATCTTTCCCTTATCCCCTATCTCTGTGAAGGCTCCAATCCTAGTTTTGGCTCACAATCACTGATGGAAATAACTGCCCAAAGCACTAATGTGTGAAAAGATACTTAGATGTTTGCCTAGGATCTTTAAAAATTTCCAAGATTAGTTGTGGAGAAATTGTAGTAGTTTTCTCACTGTTCACTAAAATTTCAGAGCCCTAGGGGTGCCTTCACATTTGAGTTTTGCTGGTGGTTTTCCTCTTTTTTTGGGGAAAAGAATGCCTATTCTTGTCCACAAAAAAGACAAGAATAGGACATGTTCTATAATTTGCGGGATGAACGCAGGCAGCACGTGGATGACATTTGTGTGCTGTGTGCATATTTTTGTGGCCCCCAAGACATGTATGAGTCCGCATTTGATCTTCAAAAAATGAGGATCGGATGTGGTGTGAAAATACAGTGTGTGCATGAGGCCTTAGGCTAGATTTATATCACTGTTTTGTTTTCCGTTCTTTTGATCCGTCAGAAGAACAGAATTTTTTTTTTAAATGAATCCTTTGTTTTGAGCACTCAATGTGCTTATTTGTGCTTATTTTGCATCCATTTTTTGTCAGTTCCTTTGGAGATCTGTTATTTTAGAAAGGAAAAAGTCCTGGTAAATTAAATGGCATAATAAAAAAACACTGCTCTGGCAACAACAAAAAAAAACTCATACAACTATGTGAGCAATCAAGTAAAAAGTTATGCCTTTAAGAAGGCAGTGAGAAAAATTCTCCACAGGTTCTGCTTAGTTTTAGTTTTAGCTTTTTAGTGGCTTTATTTATACCCGCCTCTCACTGCAGCCCTTGCGGTTTATATTTTCTCCTGGAGTTCTCAGCTAGTATTTGGTGGATCTCCTGCTCACCGTCCGTCTAAAGCTAAGTCCTTCTTCCTTCCCTTTTGTTGGGTGTTCTGACTAGGCCTCAGGGAGATGCTGGTTCCTTCATGGTGGAAGGAACCGGTTGTCTTATCTCCTGCTCCCTAGCTGCGGGTTTGTTTCAGTTTCAGCAGGGCTTAGGTTCCATGAGTACTTCCACCTTTAGGATTTGCTCATGCTGTCAGCAGTCAGGGAAAGGCTCAGGGATTGTCAGGTGGTGACCTTTCCCTCTTCCCTAGCTTTAGGGCCTAGTCTGGTGTTTTGTTTATGTTGTTGCATTTGGATTTCTTCCCTTCCCTCACCTACCGTGACAAAATGTGAGGCTGTCTGCTTTACCTTTACTTTCCACGTGACCCAAAACTGCAGCAATTCACAGTGAAATCTTTATTCATAGGGCTAGTTGATGTTAGATACGGAAACGTAAAGGGGTTGTCTGGGTTGAGAGCTGAACCCGGACATACCCATAATTTCACCCAGCATCTCATGCTCTGAAGCGGAAGCTTTCACCCGGCAGTGTGTTTGGTGACCTCACCGGCTCTGATGGGTGTGCTTTAGCGCTGCCCTAGCCGTTTTACAGGCTAGGGCAGTGCTAAAGTCCGCCCATCAGTGTAGGTGACGCCACTGGGCTTCCTGGCAGCCCCATGGAGAGCACGGTTCGTCACCGGGCATGATTGAGCACAGGTCAAAGGAGAGCATCGGACCATGAACTGCTTCGAAGCTCAAGTCAGGGGGGCTTTCTGGGTGAAAATGGAGGTATGTCCGGGTTAAGCTCTGAAGCTGGACAGCCCCTTTAAGTCCCTTAAAAATAAAAAAACATTTTGGGGTTTTCTAAATTGATATTATGTTACATTTTGCATAAAAGGGTTCTCTGGGCTCCCAGGTAAATCCCCACCTATTTGTAGCTGCTCACATGCTTTACTTTTCGAATTCAAAATACTTACCTGTGTTGTGCTCTTTCCCCGAACCGAAAGCCAGTTACTGTAAGCGACCCCACTAAACTGTTTTTTATCCACTTCTCATGAAATCAAACCAGGCTCTCTGGAATTGTCTTTGGCAGTGAATGAACAGCATTTTACTAATGGTGACTGTTACAGGGTAATTCCTAAAGTGTATGGGCTCCCAGTGGGTGTAGGTCACATGAAGAAATTGGCACGGTGAAGATATAATTTAGGAAAGTATTAGCTGTGGGACTTTTTTCTAGGTATTTGGTGTGCTCTCGTGTGTGTTAGAATTAGAGTTTGGCTTAACCTGGGACTACACTGCCATCTTGGCTGTGACACCCATCACACAACCAAGGATTGCTGGGTAGTAGCACAGTCAAAGAAATGAATGGGGTTGCAGCACAAGTTACAAGTTTGGCGCAATCGCAACCCCAGGATTGCAATAAAATCCTGGAATAACGGCAGCTTATGAGGTGTGCTGCAACCCCATTCATTTCTGTAGCTGCACTCCTTGGTTGCACAACAGGTGTTGAAGCCAAGATCGCATGTAGCACCAACCTTAATCTGGGGCCACACAGCGCAAGATGTAACAAGTCACGCAACAAAAAAATATGTGCGATTTCTCTGCAAATTTCTGTTGTGCAATAAGAATTACATTATAGTCGATGGAGTAAAGTTATGTCCACTTGTGACTTGCAACACGTCAGGCCTGGATTTTTTGCAACTGGTGCTTCAGAGTTGCGGCATGTCATTTGTCACACTGCAATACCATTGACAATCATTAGATCTGATGTTATGTGACTTTCATGTGGGAGTTGTTAGCACTGGCTGAGCGGAGATTGCCATAAAACATTAGAAAGAACGATGTCAGGGCCAGGAAGGAAGTGCTGAATGTAATCAATCACTGGATTGTGGTAGGAGAATGCGAGAGAGTCTAACCCCAATACGGCAACAAAAATGGGGGATTGTAGGCAGATAATATTTACAAAATTGGTGTTTTGGAGCTTTGACTTTGAACTCAGAAAAACTCTTTAAAAGTAAAAAAAAACAGGGCAATTACACTTTCAAGGCAGTCTCCATATGAATATTTGTATGTGTGCATTTAAAGGGGTTGTCTCACTTCAGCAAATGGCATTCATCATGTAGAGAAAGTTATGGTACTTCCTATTGTATTGTGAATATCCATATTGCCTGCTTTGCTGGCTGGATTCATTTTTCCATCACATTATACACTGCTCATATCTAGGGGTTATGACCACCCTGAAATCCAACGATGGTGGCCGTTAGGGCTGCAGCTATCGACTAGTTTTGTAATCGAGTATTATATCGATTAATCCAACGATTAATCGAGTACTCTAATAACAAAACACGAATTAAAAGAATGTTTTTCTTTATAAAAACTCATCATTCCCCCCTGTGCCATCAGCTGCCCCCTAGTGCCATCAGCTTCCCCCCAGTGCCATCAGCTTCCCCCCAGTGCCATCAGCTGCCACCCCAGTGCCATCAGCTGCCACCCCAGTGCCATCAGCTGCCACCCCAGTGCCATCAGCTGCCTCCTCAGTGCCATCAGCTGCCTCCTCAGTGCCATCAGCTGCCTCCTCAGTGCCATCAGCTGCCCCCCAGTGCCACCAGCTGCCCCTCCCCAGTGCCATCAGCTGCCATCCAGTGCCCTCAGTGCCATCAGGCTCCCCCCAGTGCCATCAGCTGCCACCCCAGTGCCATCAGCTGCCACCCAAGTGCCATTGGGCTCTCCCCAGTGCCACCGGATTGCCCCCAGTGCCACCAGCTTGAGCCCCAGTGCCCTCAGCTTGCCCCCCAGTGCACTCAGCTTGCCCCCCAGTGCCACCAGCTGCCCCCAGTTCCACCAGCTTGCCCCCCAGTACCACCAACTGCCCCCCAGTGCCCCCAGCTACCCCCAGTGCCACCAGCTTGCCCCCAGTGCCACCATCTCCCCATCCTTGCCATATCCCCAGCGCCAGTACTTACCTTTCCTGTAGGGGCGCCGCTCCACAGCTCCTCCATCTTCTTCTCTGCGCGCTGCACTGCTGTCCTGACGTCACATAGTGTCGGGTCATAGTGTGCGCTTACGTGCACGATGACCTGACGATGTGTCAGGATACAGTTCAACGCAGTACGGGCTAGCGGGTGACCACTTAGCGGTGAGTAATAGCAAGCGCTTCACTCCCGCTCCATGGCCACATGACACAAACAAATCCTCAATGCAAAAAATTTGCATTGAGGGTTCTCTTGTATCCAATTACTCGATTCAATCAAGTAATTGTTTCAGCCCCAGTGGGTGTGCTTGTGCACTATAGGAAAAAGCGCATGACTTGCGCAGGAGGCAATATGGACAATCACAATACATTAGTAAGTGTCTTGTAGTGGCTACATGATACATTTGCTGAAACAACCTCTTTAAAATGTTGAGTTCGGCTACTGAGAGAATCTGTCACCAAAATCTTGGACTATTTATCTGCTGTAATACATGAGTAGTACTGCAGATAATGAGTCCAGATCACAATTTTTTATTCTCTACTGCGCCCCCCCGTTTAAAGCTGCGCACCCGCTTTGACATGCACACATGAGCGCTCTCCATTATGTTAGCACAGCAGTCAAGACTATATATTTCAGCGCAACAGGGCATCGACAGACAGTAGATAGGAGATGGCAATCTGGACTACTCATGTATTACTGCAGATAATAGTCCAAGAATGTGATTACAGATTCCCTTTAAAGAATAATCTAAATATATGATGTCTAACTGAAGAAAAAAAACTTCATCTAACCACAGTTTTTACCATCTCTGACAGACAGCATCAGACTGATAAAGCCACGCAGATTTCCACCAAATTACCCACAATCAAACCCAAGTTGTTTTTGTGCAAATATTAAGAAAGATTTCTTTCAAGAACCCTGCTCCAGATAATTACCGTATATCTTGTAGTTCCTTCTATGAAGTTTGTTCAGAAACTCACTGACGTGGTTCTCCATTAACTTTATTTGGAGTAAATCTTGCTGCATTTAAAGTCTGCTTCTCAAGTAAGCATTGGTGATTTAGATGTCAAAAACTATCTGCAAGCCGTTTTCCACAATTATTAGTTCTGCCGTTTCATACATCAAGCTCAAATTTATTAAAAGACACACACTGTTCTGGCCAGCAGAGTTAGAGAATCATTCTAGTTCATTCTGTCAGAATTTTGGTATTTTTGTAGTGATTAGTGTGGTTATAGCGCCATCTAGCGGTGTTAAGTTGTATTACACTTTGTTTTTCCTATTACAAAGATTGCTGCATTGTGGGTGGTGCAAAGCATTGTGGGAGTACAAAGCATCCTGGCAAAGAGAAGGCTCTAGTCTCCAGGACATATCAGCAGAGCTTTCCTGTTACATATCTCCTTCCACCGTCCTTGTAAAAGCATATCTGGTGAGAGATCTACCTTTGTTTCAGGGATATTATGTTAGTCAGTTGTAATTGTTACTCAGGGAGTTGTAACTACTCTTAGTTAGACATGTAGTCTTATATTAGGCATCCATTTTACCATGTACTTCAGTGTTATGCAAATGTTACAGTACATGCTATTCTATACATTATATTTATACATGTTATTTGTATTCTTGTAGTTTTACCGCACACTTCTACAATCTCTCACTCATGCGCACCAGGCAGAGAGTTCAATCTGTTGACCAATAAACAAGTTAGACTACAAAGAACAGTCCTCTTATTTGGAAGACAGGAATGGTTTCTGTTGAATGTCAGACTGCACACTGTGTGAACTTGTATGAAGACAGAACAACACCTGTTAATTTGGTGCATTTTGCAGCAAGATGCTACCAGATAATTGTATATGGGGTTCCCTGCAGCAACTTTGGGAAGGTAGGTCCTGGGGAAAAAAGGATACTGGCTAGCTTTCCTCTATACCTAGAGCTCATCTCAGCTATCTGATCTCATCTATAATAATAAACTGGGTAATTTCTTTAATAATCTATCACTTTTTTTATATAAACATAGGCTGGTTTTATATACAGTATGTATTTAGTGCAGTAAGTCTATTGTGTTATGTGCCACTTGTGCAGGGGGTGGGAGACTAGGGACCTACCTATTCCCCTGTGGGCCAGTCCGAGCCTGGCGTAAATATATCCTGAGATTTGTGCCATTTTCCGCCTTTAGTAATTTTGTCTAAAAGTTATAGACAACACCTCTTCCTGCTAAACCACATCAACTTTTGCATAGTTGTGAAATTTTTGCAAATATGGCGTAAAAACGTTTTTTTTCTTTTTTCAATTTGCAATTTTTTTCTATTTTTTACACAAATCAATTTATTCCCCATGTATTTTTCACATTGAAAAATGTACTTCTTTAATTAGAATTAGTACTCATTTCAAAGTTTTTTACCTTATGTTCCACTAACTGTGAAAGGTTATGCCAGAGATTAAAATAAAAAAATAGTTAGTAATGCACACCATTATTTTACCTATGTAAATGCAAACAAAAACTGTGCTCTACTGTAATTTTCACCTGTTTTAGCCTCCTTACTCACCTCTCTGCAGCTCTGGTCTCTTCACTTTTTGTGGGTGGACAGCAACTCTTTGCATGTGACTATAAAGCACCTGCATTTTCCCGGAGATTTTACTCCCTTAATTGATACACTTAGTATAGGAGGGAACCCCCCCAACCCGCCCCCAAACCCAGGCAGCCAATATTTCTATTCTTCAAAAGGAGGTTCATGATCAGGTGGGCTTTGTCTTGCAGAGGGAGGGCAAAGACTGTACTCATTGAACGCCACAACTTAAGGTGCCTTTATACAGAATGACAATCTAGCAGATTGATGGGAAGGAAGCGTTCCTTTCCGAAATCTTCTGATTGCACCAATCTCCTCCAGAGTGGGGACGAGCGATCGCTAATGCCACCACTCTTCCCTATACTGTCTTGTTGTTTCCTGGCACCAGATCATGTTTACTCAGCAGATGGTCACTGGAAAACGATGATCTTTTGTTTTGCACAAAAGATACAATTACCCAATGAACAAGCGTTTTGCTCATTCATTGGGTAATTGGCGGTGTATTTACACCACAAGATCATCGCTAATGAGCATTACTAGTAATGCTTGTTAGCGATGATCGTTTCAATTGTCGACCTGTGTAGAGGGCGCACTGTGCATTACGTTCAGTCAGAAAGAATCTCAGCAGTGGCCCTTAGCGAAGATGCAGAAAAAGCATTCAACCTGGTCAGTTGGTCATTTATAAAGTTTACATTACAAAGACATGATATCCCTGATCAGTCCATAACCGCTATTTTTTCCATGTATAGCTCACCGACAGTGCGAATATTAGTCAATATTACCTTTTTCTATTCCCTTCCCCATTAATAACGGAACAAGACAGGGATGGCCCTGATCTCTCTCCTTTTGTTTTTACTATGAGAACCCATCTACAATAGATACGCTCAAGCTCAAGGATCAAGGGTATACAGTGTGATGGCAAGGAGCATAAAGTAGCTGCTTTCACAGATGATCAATTATTCATTCTAACTAATCCTGACACATCCCTCCTGCCTTACCTGCAATTCTTGTTCCTTGATTTCAGCTTTATGTCTGGATTTAAGATCAATATGTCCAAATTACAAGTTTCCAATGTCTCCCTGCCTCAAGGGACGGCAAAACGCTTACAATCCACCTCTCCCTTTGATTGGACTAAACTGACTCTCAAGCTTTTAGGGATTCACATATCTAAGATCCTAAAGGACCTCTATAAATTAAATTATGTCACTTTGCTGTCCCAAATCCAACAAATGTTATCCTCCTGGGAGTAACCTTTCTATTGGCCATAAAAACTTGCTTAAAAGCCTAATCTTCCCCAAACTTCTCTACCTCTTCCAAGTGCTTCCCAAACATGTTCCATTACACTACACTATCTTATTTTGCAAGATTTGTGTGGCGTTCCCCTCATGCAATTACCTACGGATTACTCTAACTATTCACATATACTATTTAGAATATATGGAAGACAACAAATTCGACACATAAGCTCAGTTCTCCTGGGTCCAATGTGACACAGGTCTGAGACCTCACTTCATGCAATGTTGATATTTTTAATCATTGTCAGGTCTCCCTCTCTTCCCCCCTTCAAAATGGTTTGACTTCAACATGTGAAGAATTAAGAGGCAGACTCTATTTACCCACACAAATTCCTTTCTTATTCCATGGTCCACTGAGCTCTAAAAGGTCTGTTAACACATTCAGACTACAATAGGTCCCTCACATGGTTTGAAGCACTTGTACAACATTCTAGGCCACCCAGGAAAGGCCTCTCTATTATCTATTCCAGGTTTCTTACAGCCTCCTTTTCTGAAGCTAAGTCATTAACATACCTTGCCGCATGGGGATCCGTTCTCCACATGATCTTTACCACTGTACAAATTAAATTGCTTCTCCAGTCACATAAAAATGTCTCTAGCTGTGTATGGACCCAGAAAAATGGTTCCTAACAAGATGGCATGCAACACCAGCAAAAATCAACCAAACAGACTTGTCTCACTCCTCAACTTGCTGGAAGTGTAATTTGGATGTTGGTATATCTCTGCATATGTGGTGGTCATGCCCAGTGGTGCGCTCCTTCTGGAAAGCTTCAGCCAAAGTCATTAAGGAAGTTTGCCATGTTCCCCATTCCTGCTGTTGCTTCTCCCAGACACTGTACCGAAAATCACAAAACAGTTTTTGTGCCCAATTATTGCAGCAGCCAGACTTCTAATAGCTGCATTATGGAAATCCCCCATTACTCCATCTTTGTCTCAATGGACTGCCAAGGTTGATCAGTTATATAAAGTACTCTCTTATTGGGAGTTTTGTAATCACAAAAAGTTTGCTGATATATGGTCGCCCTGGTCCAAATTCAGAGGTTTTGTATCTGGGGGCAGCAATTAGCGACACAGCATTTTTTTTCCTGGCGCTCTCAGTGTTGCCCCTTCGCCATGGGTGTCTCCTAGCCATAACATACCTACGGTCCACATTAGCTCAGTATCGTTCGCCTTTGCCAATTTTCCCTTCCCTTCTTTTTCCTTCCTTTCTCCACCCTCTTTTTTTTTTATATATTGTTTTATTTGGTTTTATTGTTTCTCACTTTTAGAATACAACATAATATAATTCTATGTCCACCATAGAAACAGGTGGAATCTGCTTATACTATACAGGCGCTACACACTACTCTTTTTTAATTTTGGTCACAGGAGAAAAAGCAGACGGGACCACCAGACAGTAAAATGTAATGTACATCAAAACCTAACAGTATTCTATTGAATGTATATTGCATTTCATTTGAAATTCCCAATTCCCTGCATAGAATTTTTTTTCCTGAGACAACCCTCTTTAATACTGCACTTCATGTGTTTTTCACACCATAGAAGGCATAATCAACTCTGGTCTACATTCCTCCAGATGGACCACCTAGAGATACTGCAAGATAGAGTGCTACTATTTATGGATACAAGTATATATTATTGGCCTGTAGGACTTAGGGGGCTATTATACCTGTGTCAGAGGCATGTTATTTTCACCATGTTTTCCGTTAATTTTTGCGCCACACCTGTACTTTAGAACTCGAACCCAAAGCAAGTACAGGCGCAGCCCGGTAATTAAAGGAGTTGTCCAGGTTCAGAGCCCGGACATATCCCCTTCTTCCCCCACTCAGCCCCTCCTTTGCCCTGCACTGTATCAGCTCTGAATCCGAAAAACCCCTTTAAGGTATGGCTCAGATGCATGCTGTATTATCGCCCTTACAGTTAGGGCCTTATATATTTGGACACTGACACAAATTTTGTTTTTATTACCTGTTTACTAAAACATATTCAAGTTATAGTTATATAATGGACATGGACATAACGTCCAGACTTTTAGCTTTCATTTAAGGGTATCCATATTAAAATTGGATGAAGGGTTTAAGAGTTTCAGCTCCTTTACATGTGGCACCCTGTTTTTAAAGGGACCAAAAGCAATTGGACAATTGACTCAAAGGCTATTTCATGGGCAGGTGTGGGCAATTCCTTCATTATTTAATTCTCAATTAAGTACATCAAGGCCTGGAGTTGATTTGGGGTGTGGTGCTTGCATTTTGAAGATTTGGCTGAGATGTAAACATGCGGTCAATGGAGCTCTCCATGCAGGTGAAACAAGCCATCCTTCATCTGCGAAAACAGAAAAAACCCATCCGATAAATTGCTACACTATTAGGAGTGGCAAAATGTACAGTTTAGTACACCCTGAGAAATAAAGAAAGCATCGGTGACCTCAACAATACAAAAAGACCTGGACGCCCACGGAAGACAACAGTGGTGGATGATCGCAGAATAATTACCATGGTGAAGAGAAACCCTTGCACAACAGCCAACCAAGTGACCAACATTCTCCAGGATATACTGTAGACGTATCAATATCAAAATCTACCATAAAGAGAAGACTGCATGAAAGTAAATACAGAGGGTTTACTGCACGGTGCAAGCCACTCATAAGCCTCAAGAATAAGAAGGCTATATTGGACTTTGCTAAAAAAAACATCTTAAAAAACAACACACTTCTGGAAGAACATTCTTTGGACAGATGAAACCAAGATCAACCTCTACCAAAATGATGGAAAGAAAAAAATATGGCAAAGACATGGTACAGCTCATGATCCAAAGCATACCTCATCATCTGTAAGGCATGGCGGAGGTAGTGTGATGTCTTGGGCATGTATGACTACCTGGGTCCCTAGTGTTTATTGATATTCAATGCTGGACTGGTTGTCACTGCTGCAGTGAAGATCGAGGTGCATGTGTCAGTGGTTCGGCATCCCCGGGAACAATACAGTAATGAAGACAGGCACTCGCTTCGGCTGATTTTCAAAATTGCTGTTTTATTGGTCACATAACATCGAGTGACGCGTTTCGGCACTATTATGTGCCTTCATCAAACTTATGAGTTTGATGAAGGCACATAATAGTGCCTAAACGCGTCACTAGATGTTATGTGACCAATAAAGCAGCAATTTTGAAAATCATCCGAAGAGAGTCCTGTATTGTTTATTGATGATGGGACACAGGACAGAAGCAGCCGGATGAATTCTGGGGTTTTCAGAGACATACTGTGTGCCCAAATCCAGCCAAATGCAGCCAAACTGATTGGTCAGCATTTCATAATACAGATGGACAATGACCCAAAACATAAAGCCAGAGCAAGCCAGGAGTTTATTAAAGCAAAGAAGTGGAATATTCTTGAATGGCCAAGTCAGTCACCTGATCTGAACCCGATAGAGCATTTCACTTGTTAAAGACTAACCTTCAGACAGAAAGGCCCACAAACTGAAAACCGATGCAGTAAATGCCTGGCAGAGCATTAAAAAGGAGGAAACACAGCGTCTGGTGATATCCATGGGTTTAAGACTTCAGGAGGTGATTGCCAACAAAGGGCTTTCAATCAAGTATTAGAAATTAACAATTTATTTACAATTATTTAATTTGTCAAATTACTTTTGAGCCCCTGAAATGAAGGGATTGAGTTTAAAAAATGCTTTAGTAACTCACATTTTTATGCAATCGTTTTGTTAAACCCATTGAATTAAAGCTGAAAGTCTGAACTTCAACTGCATCTGAATTGTTTTGTTAAAAATCCATTGTGGTAATGTAACATAGTAACATAGTAATATAGTACATAAGGCCGAAAAAAGACATCTGTCCATCCAGTTCGGCCTGTCATCCTGCTAATTGATCCAGAGGAAGGCAAAAAAAAAACCTGTGAGGTAGAAGCCAATTTTTCCCACTTAAGGGGAATAAAAAATTCCTTCCTGACTCCAATCAGGCAATCAGAAGAACTTCCTGGATCAACGACCCCTCTCTAGTAGCTATAACCTGTAATATTATTACACTCCAGAAAAACATCCAGGCCCCTCTTGAATTCCTTTATTGTACTCACCATCACCACCTCCTCAGGCAGAGAGTTCCATAGTCTCACTGCTCTTACCATAAAGAATCCTCTTCTATGTTTGTGTACAAACCTTCTTTCCTCCAGACGCAGAGGATGTCCTCTCGTCACAGTCACAGTCCTGGGGATAAATAGATGATGGGAGAGATCTCTGTACTGACCCCTGATAAATTTATACACAGTTATTAGATCTCCCCTCAGTTGTCTTTTTTCTCAAGTAAATAACCCTGTACACAGTACTCCATGTGTGGTCTGACTAGTGATTTGTAAAGTGGTAGGACTATGTTCTCATCGTGGGCATCTATGCCCCTTTTGATGCAACCCATTATCTAATTGGCCTTGGTGGCAGCTGCCTGACACTGGTTTTTGCAGCTTAGTTTGCTGTTTATTAAAATTCCTAGATCCTTTTCCATGTCAGTGTTACCGAGTGTTTTACCATTTAGTATGTATGGGTGACTTGCATTATTCCTTCCCATGTGCATAACTTTACATTTGTCAGTGTTAAACCTCATCTGCCACTTCTCTGCCCAAGCCTCCAATCTATCAGGATCCCTCTGTAGCAGTATATTGTCCACTTCCATGTTAATTACTTTACACAGTTTAATGTCATCTGCAAAAATTGATATTTCACTATGCAAGCCTTCTACAAGATTGTTACGGTATAACCCGGTATAGTGAGGGTTAATACCGTTCGGGCGATTCCCCTGGAGAAGAGCACAGCAACCCACAACTGCTGGAATCCACCGAACTGGAACCATACGAAGTCCTCCTTTCCTGGAACAGGCAAGAGGACGTTCTGACGTAGCAATTCCCCCCAAGTACGAGACGAGGCTCCGTATTAATGGTTAAACAGGAATTCAACTTTATTGAGGGCTACCTGCCCGGTATTTATGCAGGTCTCCCACCTGGTGGACACTCCCCTAGGGGACCAGAAGGAAGACTGCGACACGGGATACAGCAGCCAATGACACACAATGGGACAATACAGACACCCCCAGCATATCCCTCCCCTCTGCCTGTGATACAATTACCCTACACAGGTTAATGTAATCATCATAGGCAGGAGAATACACAATGTCTTCTGTCCTGGAGACAATCGAGGACTCATTAAATTATCTCTCAGGACAAAGGGAAATCGCCAATACACACGTGGGGACAATAGGACAGACATCACTATTCAAATATACAATGTCCCACCCTTTACAGTACACACAGACATTTAACATATCCCCAGATGGCTTGGATCTGAGCGCTCAATATATCCAAGCAGCGCTCAGATGCCACAAACACAGTCAAATCGCCATGGGGTTTAAGTTTAGCATGGGCTGATGAGAGGGCCCATAATCCTGGGGCAAGAGGCTGGCAATCTGTCCCCTCCAAAACTGAGTGGCGAGTTTGGTTTCGCCACACATCTCCCCTTTTCCAAACAGACTAACAGGGTATCTGACCTTCTGCTGGTCAGTGCCCTTGTTAGTCCAGCAGCCCACCCACAAAACAGAAACAGCAGTACAGCCCACCCACAATAAATGGTTACTACACCTGAGCAAGGAATAAACCTGTCCATGTCCATGTGCCTCACTACGGCTGTGTGGGGGACTGGTAGACTGCCTGAGTGGGTTGCTGAGTGGGCAGAGACCAGCGGTACTCTGCCCTGGTGCCAGCGCTACCACGGAAGTAGTCTGGTTGGAGCCTGGTTGTTGTAGGGGAGACCGACTGTCTCCCTTTAGATACACAGCTCTGTTGTTGTAGGGAGAGACTGACTGTCTCCCCTTTAGATAGACCACCATGTTGCTGTGGGGAGACCGACTGTCTCCCCTTTGGCTAAATGGCCCTGTTGCTGGGGGACAGGACCGACTGTCCCTACCCCTGTGCTGTGAGTGCAGAGACCACGGTCCCATCTGCACTGTTGTGGGGCTTACTGTCTCCCCTGGTGCGTTAAACTGCCGCTGGGGATGGAGACTGGGCTCCTAATTCCCTGTAAATCACACGGCCGATGGGGAATGGAGACGATGCTCTTCTCTCCCTGCAAAACATACTGCCGCTGGGGAGCAGGACCGACTGTCCCTACTCCCTTAAAATCCGGCTGCCGCTGGGGATCTGGGCCGACTCACCCAGCATCCCTGTAGGGCCGGTGGAGAGCTCTCGGTCCCATCTCCACTGTTGTGGGGCTTACTGTCTCCCCTGGTATGTTAAGCTGCCGCTGGGGAGAGCAGGTAACAAGCTTCTCTCCCAGACATACTTCCAGCCGCTGGGGAGGGAGACCGACTGTCTCCGCTCCCAACACAGTGTCCTGCTGCTGGGGAAAGGAGACTGGGCTCTCTATTCCCTGCCGGACTCTCTGCCGATGGGGAGGGAGGACAAGGCTCTCCTCTCCCAGTAAGTCACTCTGCTGCTGGGGGCCAGGACCGACTGTCTCTGCCCCCTGTAACTTAGCCTGCCGCTGGGGAGAGGGGGTAACAAGCTCCTCTCCCATACATACTTCCAGCCTCTGGGGAGGGAGACCGTCTGTCTCCGCTCCCAATACAGTGTCCTGCTGCTGGGGAAAGGAGACTGGGCTCTCTATTCCCTGCTGGACACTCTGCCGATGGGAAATGGAGCCTGGGCTCCCACTCCCTGCACTTGACTTCTGCCGCTGGGGGACAGGACCGACTGTCTCTGCCCCCTGTAACTCAGCCTGCCGCTGGGGAATGGAGACTGGGCTCCCACTCCCTGCAGGACCGGTGGAGAGACCTCGGTCCCATCTCCACCGGCCACCTGGGGTTCTTCCCAGTAGACCTCCACAATATCCTCCCAGCTGAAGGGCTCTGGACCTGGGTCTGACACTCTGCTCTCTCGCTGAGCCCTCTCACTGGAGTGGAACAGCTGCTGGTAGTCCTGTTCCAGCTCCATCTCCCGGGTCACCAGGTGGACCAGGTCTTGCTCAATTTTGTGAGTGTCGTCCCAGTCATACCTGCTCTCCCGCCACTCAAAGAGGTCCCTGAACCGGGCTTGTGTAGGGCTCCCAAACTCCAGCTCTGAAAAAGTCTCCCATAACAAGCCAGGACCATCAAACTCCTCTCCCTCTGGCATGTCATGCTCGGCTGTCCGGGGTAGGTACCGAGCTTCATACCACCAGAGTGCCTGGTAGGCATCTTCCAGCCACATCTCCCGCCTTACCAGGTGCTTCAGGTCTTCTACCCACTCTTCCAGGGGCTGCTCTCCTAGGAAGGGCATCCGCAGGGCTACTCGCTTCTGCTGTCGCTGCTCGTCCTGGGGAGCCTCTCGTCCCGCAGATACTCCACAATACCCAGTGCCTGGTACCAGATGCCTTTGCGGACTGCATCTCGGTCATCCATGACACCCTCATCATACTCCACTAGTGGTTCCATACCGGTGCTGTACTGGGACACGCTTTGCCCTCAAATTGTAAAATCCACGGTGCCTTCTGTTGCTGTCCTTCTGGCTGTAGGAACGATCCCGCTGCTTGCCACCAGTTGTTACGGTATAACCCGGTATAGTGAGGGTTAATACCGCTCGGGCGATTCCCTGGAGAAGAGCACAGCAACCCACAACCGCTGGAATCCACCGAACTGGAACCATACGAAGTCCTCCTTTCCTGGAACAGGCAAGAGAACGTTCTGACGTAGCAATTCCCCCAAGTACGAGACGAGGCTCCGTATTAATGGTTAAACAGGAATTCTAACTTTATTGAGGGCTACCTGCCCGGTATTTATGCAGGTCTCCCACCTGGTGGACACTCCCTAGGGGACCAGAAGGAAGACTGCGACACGGGATACAGCAGCCAATCACACACAATGGGACAATACAGACACCCCCAGCATATCTCTTCCCTCTGCCTGTGATACAATTACCCTACACAGGTTAATGTAATCATCACAGGCAGGAGAATACACAATGTCTTCTGTCCTGGAGACAATCGAGGACTCATTCAATTATCTCTCAGGACAAAGGGAAATCGCCAATACACACGTGGGGACAATAGGACAGACATCACTATTCAAATATACAATGTCCCACCCTTTACAGTACACACAGACATTTAACATATCCCCAGATGGCTTGGATCTGAGCGCTCAATATATCCAAACAGCGCTCAGATGCCACAAACACAGTCAAATCGCCATGGGGTTTAAGTTTAGCATGGGCTGATGAGAGGGCCCATAATCCTGGGGCAAGAGGCTGGCAATCTGTCCCCTCCAAAACTCAGTGGCGAGTTTGGTTTCGCCACACATCTCCCTCTTTTCCAAACAGACTAACAGGGTATCTGACCTTCTGCCGGTCAGTGCCCTTGTTAGTCCAGCAGCCCACCCACAAAACAGAAACAGCAGTACAGCCCACCCACAATAAATGGTTACTACACCTGAGCAAGGGATAAACCTGTCCATGTCCATGTGCCTCACTACGGCTGTGTGGGGACTGGTAGACTGCCTGAGTGGGTTGCTGAGTGGGCAGAGACCAGCGGTACTCTGCCCTGGTGCCAGCGCTACCACGGAAGTAGCCTGGTTGGAGCCTGGTTGTTGTAGGGGAGACCGACTGTCTCCCTTTAGATACACAGCTCTGCTGTTGTAGGGAGAGACTGACTGTCTCCCCTTTAGATAGACCACCATGCTGCTGTGGGGAGACCGACTGTCTCCCCTTTGGCTAAATGGCCCTGTTGCTGGGGGACAGGACCGACTGTCCCTACCCCCTGTGCTGTGAGTGCAGAGACCACGGTCCCATCTGCACTGTTGTGGGGCTTACTGTCTCCCCTGGTGCGTTAAACTGCCGCTGGGGATGGAGACTGGGCTCCCAATTCCCTGTAAATCACACGGCCGATGGGGAATGGAGACGATGCTCTTCTCTCCCTGCAAAACATACTGCCGCTGGGGAGCAGGACCGACTGTCCCTACTCCCTTAAAATCCGGCTGCCGCTGGGGATCTGGGCCGACTACCCAGCATCCCTGTAGGGCCGGTGGAGAGCTCTCGGTCCCATCTCCACTGTTGTGGGGCTTACTGTCTCCCCTGGTATGTTAAGCTGCCGCTGGGGAGAGCAGGTAACAAGCTTCTCTCCCAGACATACTTCCAGCCGCTGGGGAGGGAGACCGACTGTCTCCGCTCCCAACACAGTGTCCTGCTGCTGGGGAAAGGAGACTGGGCTCTCTATTCCCTGCCGGACTCTCTGCCGATGGGGAGGGAGGACAAGGCTCTCCTCTCCCAGTAAGTCACTCTGCTGCTGGGGGCCAGGACCGACTGTCTCTGCCCCTGTAACTTAGCCTGCCGCTGGGGAGAGGGGGTAACAAGCTCCTCTCCCATACATACTTCCAGCCTCTGGGGAGGGAGACCGTCTGTCTCCGCTCCCAATACAGTGTCCTGCTGCTGGGGAAAGGAGACTGGGCTCTCTATTCCCTGCTGGACACTCTGCCGATGGGAAATGGAGCCTGGGCTCCCAATTCCCTGCACTTGACTCTGCCGCTGGGGGACAGGACCGACTGTCTCTGCCCCCTGTAACTCAGCCTGCCGCTGGGGAATGGAGACTGGGCTCCCAATTCCCTGCAGGACCGGTGGAGAGACCTCGGTCCCATCTCCACCGGCCACCTGGGGTTCTTCCCAGTAGACCTCCACAATATCCTCCCAGCTGAAGGGCTCTGGACCTGGGTCTGACACTCTGCTCTCTCGCTGAGCCCTCTCACTGGAGTGGAACAGCTGCTGGTAGTCCTGTTCCAGCTCCATCTCCCGGGTCACCAGGTGGACCAGGTCTTGCTCAATTTTGTGAGTGTCGTCCCAGTCATACCTGCTCTCCCGCCACTCAAAGAGGTCCCTGAACCGGGCTTGTGTAGGGCTCCCAAACTCCAGCTCTGAAAAAGTCTCCCATAACAAGCCAGGACCATCAAACTCCTCTCCCTCTGGCATGTCATGCTCGGCTGTCCGGGTAGGTACCGAGCTTCATACCACCAGAGTGCCTGGTAGGCATCTTCCAGCCACATCTCCCGCCTTACCAGGTGCTTCAGGTCTTCTACCCACTCTTCCAGGGGCTGCTCTCCTAGGAAGGGCATCCGCAGGGCTACTCGCTTCTGCTGTCGCTGCTCGTCCTGGGGAGCCTCTCGTCCCGCAGATACTCCACAATACCCAGTGCCTGGTACCAGATGCCTTTGCGGACTGCATCTCGGTCATCCATGACACCCTCATCATACTCCACTAGTGGTTCCATACCGGTGCTGTACTGGGACACGCTTTGCCCTCAAATTGTAAAATCCACGGTGCCTTCTGTTGCTGTCCTTCTGGCTGTAGGAACGATCCCGCTGCTTGCCACCAGTTGTTACGGTATAACCCGGTATAGTGAGGGTTAATACCGCTCGGGCGATTCCCTGGAGAAGAGCACAGCAACCCACAACCGCTGGAATCCACCGAACTGGAACCATACGAAGTCCTCCTTTCCTGGAACAGGCAAGAGAACGTTCTGACGTAGCAATTCCCCCAAGTACGAGACGAGGCTCCGTATTAATGGTTAAACAGGAATTCTAACTTTATTGAGGGCTACCTGCCCGGTATTTATGCAGGTCTCCCACCTGGTGGACACTCCCTAGGGGACCAGAAGGAAGACTGCGACACGGGATACAGCAGCCAATCACACACAATGGGACAATACAGACACCCCCAGCATATCCTCTCCCTCTGCCTGTGATACAATTACCCTACACAGGTTAATGTAATCATCACAGGCAGGAGAATACACAATGTCTTCTGTCCTGGAGACAATCGAGGACTCATTAAATTATCTCTCAGGACAAAGGGAAATCGCCAATACACACGTGGGGACAATAGGACAGACATCACTATTCAAATATACAATGTCCCACCCTTTACAGTACACACAGACATTTAACATATCCCCAGATGGCTTGGATCTGAGCGCTCAATATATCCAAACAGCGCTCAGATGCCACAAACACAGTCAAATCTCCATGGGGTTTAAGTTTAGCGTGGGCTGATGAGAGGGCCCATAATCCTGGGGCAAGAGGCTGGCAATCTGTCCCCTCCAAAACTCAGTGGCGAGTTTGGTTTCGCCACAAAGATCATTAATAAATATATTGAAAAGAATAGGGCCCAGTACTGACCCCTGTTGTACCGCACTAGTGACAGTGAGAGTGTGTACCGTTAATAACCACCCTCTGTTTTCTGTCACTTAGCCAGTTTCTTACCCACATACAGATATTTTCTCCCAGTCCGAGCATCCTCATTTTATATACTAACCTTTTATGTGGTACAGTGTCAAATGCTTTGGAGAAGTCCAGATATACGACATCTATTGATTTGCCGCTGTCAAGTCTAGAACTTATCTCCTCATGGAAACTGATTAAATTTGTTTGGCATGACCGATCCCTCATGAAGCTATGCTGATATGGCGTTATTTGCTTATTTCTGTTGATATCCTCTAAGATAGCATCTCTTAGAAAACCTTCAAACAGTTTCCCCACAACAGATGTTAAACTTACCGGCCTATACCGTTGTTTCCAGGCTCTGCTTTTGGACCGTTTTTGAATATTGGTACCACATTTGCTATGCGCCAATCCTGTGGAACATTCCCTGTCAGTATAGAGTCCGCAAATATCAGAAATAGGGGTCTGGCTATGACATTACTTAATTCCCTTAGGATACGGGGGTGTATGCCATCCGGTCCTGGCGATTTGTCTATTTTAATCTTTTTAAGTCACTGTTGTACTTCTTCTTGGGTCAGACAGGACACTCTTAATGGGGATTTATTTTTACATTCAGCATTTCATCTGACAGTTTATTTTCCTCAGTGAATACATTGGAGAAAAAAAATATTTAATAGCTTTGCTTTCTCCTCATCGCTCTCTGCAATTCCCCCCTCATTACTCTTTAAGGGGCCAACACCTTCAGATTTATACTTTTTAACATTTATATAATTGAAGAACATTTTAGGGTTAGTTTTACTCTCTTTGGCAATTAATCTCTTGGTCTCTAGTTTGGCCGCTTTTACTTGTTTTTTACATGTTCTTTTTTTTTTCCTTATTGTTTTTCAGTGCTTCCTCGCTACCCTCCTGTTTTAGTGATTTATATGCTTTCTTTTTGTCATTTATTGATTTCTTTACATTTCTATTTATCCACATTGGTTTCTTTTTGTTCCTTAACCTTTTATTCCCATATGGTATGTACCTCTCACAATGAGAATTTAGGATGCTTTTAAAGATATCCCATTTTGTGGCTGTATTTTTGTTTTTGAGGACTTTGTCCCAGTTAGTTAGGCCTATGGCCTCGCTTAGTTGGCTAAATTCAGCTTTTTTGAAGTTTGGTATTTTTGTTCCTCCCTGTAGAAATGCTCTTTTCAATGATAATTGGAAGGTTATTACTTAATGGTCACTATTTCCCAGGTGTCCCCCAACCCGCACATCTGTTGTTCTCTCAGGTCTATTGGTTAAGGCCTCATGCACATGACCGTATGTGTTTTGCGGTCCGCAAATTGCGGATCCGCAAAAAAACGGATGACATTCCGTATGGCATCCGTTTTTTTTGCGGATCCGTTATTTTTGCGGATCCATTGTAATAATGCCTATCCTTGTCCGCAAACTAGAAAAAAATAGGACATGCTCTATTTTTTTGCGGAACGGAAAAACGGACATACGAACACGGAATGCACATGGAGTACCTTCCGTTTTTTTTGCGGACCCATTGAAATGAATGGTTCCGCATATGGTCCGCAAAAAAAACGGAACGGACACGGAAAGAAAATACGTTCGTGTGCATGAGGCCTAATACTAAGTCCAGTATGGCCGTCCCTCTAGTCGGGTCCTGAACCAGTTGGGAAAGGTAATTGTCTTTGGTTATTGCCAAGAACCTGTTTCCTTTATGCGATGTACAGCTTTCAGTTTCCCAGTCTATATCTGGGTAATTGAAGTCTCCCATAATAACCACCTCATTATGGTTTGTGGCCTCGTCTATCTTGTTTAGTAATAGATTTTCTGTGGACTCTGGTATATTAGGTGGTTTATAGCAAACTCTTATTAGTAATTTATTATTGTTTTTGCCTCCATGTATCTTTACCCACAGTGATCCCACATGTTGATGTCCCTCACTTATATCTTCTCGGACTGTGGGCTTTAGATAGGACTTTACCTGCACGTGGCTTGGCCGCCGAGTGTAATGGACGCCTGAACGTGCAGCTCCTGCACACCAGCGACTAGTGCACCGCATAGCAACTGCCTAACTGCTTATTTTGGACGACCATACGACTGTCTAACATCCTGACAAGATGGGGAAGTCAAAGATCAGCAAAAGTTTAGAGAAATACTTAGATAGAGGAGGATTTCAAGATCCACCGCTTCACCGCTCTTCCCCATGTCTCCTGCTACAGCACCCGATCCACAACCCTCGCCTCCTCCTCAGAACCCCGCAGGATCTCTTCACTCACTGCACCTCTCTTTTCCTGCCATGCCGGAGGACATCAGAAAAGACCCCTTCTGACCCACATGCGGCGCAGGGACAAGCAGAGGCTGCCGTACACTCACCTTGTTCTAGCCCTGTGAAGAGGAAGCCGAGGACAGACTTCACTACAGCAGCTCAGGTCAGTCTAGAGCCCTCTTACCCTGCCGCTGATTTTTTCTCCAACTATCCTGCTTCAGACAAGTTAGTGTCTGAAGACACTCTGAAACAAATGTTATTGGCACTCAGAGCATCTATGCAAAGCGACTTGGCGGCCATGATTGCTCCTTTGTCTTCTAAAGTTAAAGAAGTGGACTGTAAAATTCACCATATTGAGTCTAAAATGGCATCATTTGCATCCTCACAGAATGAGGTCATTGATGCACACAATAACCTTTCTGATGAGTTGGAACGTGTTAAGTTGAAACTTGCAGACATGGAGGACAGGTCACGGCGGAATAATATTAAGTTCCACGGCATCCCAGAAACCGTCTCCAGCTCTGATCTGTCCTCCTATATCCAAAAGCTGTGTCTATCCTTGCTGCCTGATCTCACCCCACAGGAGCTTATTATTGACCGGGCTCACAGGGTGCCCAAGCCCAAACATCTGGACGCAGAAGTTCCCAGAGACACGCTGGCAAGAGTTCATTTTTACCCAACTAAAGAGGCAGTGATGTCGGCGGCTAGGAAAATGGGGCCTCTTCCTGCCCCTTATCAATCTGTGAAGCTATACACTGACCTGTCTGCTGCAACACTCAAGCTACGCAGGGATTTACTTCCAATTACTCTCTCCCTGCGGAAACACAGCATACCCTACAAATGGGGATACCCTATGAAGCTGCTCGTTTCCAAAGAAAACCGCACGTATCCCATACGGTCCCTTGAAGAAGGGAAATCTCTACTCCATTCTTGGCATATTTCCATCACCGCAGTTGAGACTCGTCCATCTCTACCACGGGACTCTCATGTGGAGGCGTGAAGAAGCCCTGTAGGTTTCCACTTATCATGTATGGGCTCCTTCTACACTTGCCTGGTTATAAGATGTGATCTCCGTGGGCAAGCCGAAAAGACTCCCTAGGTACTGTCCCTCCTTTGATCCATCTGTTCGGGACTTCTCCAGTTGTTTGTTGACCACTCGGTTGTTCCCGCCATGTTAAACGGCTGAAGGCTCCTTTAAGGCCAAGTTGTTCTGCTCTGTTTATTATCTCTTTGTGCAGTCCTAGATCTGCTACAGGTTCTTATGTTTTACACTGCTCCAACACCTGGTTTCATGCTGGCATATGTGCCCCAGTGGGCAGATGGGGTTCTTACTCTATCTTGCCTTCTTTATCTTTTTTTCTGGCTTTATCCTTTTCTCTGCTCTGTTGTTTTACATGATATACTCAGTGTATTTATTTTTCTTTTAGTGACCAATGAGCACCACAGCAGTCTACGTCAGCAACTATCCCCAGGAACATGGGATTGACGATAATGTCCCTCAACTCCAAGGGGCTGAATTGCCCTCAAAAGAGGTCTTACCTCTGGAAGGAGGCGCTGTCTGGTAAAGCTGACATACTCTGTATCCAGGAGACTCACCTATTGAGGTCAGATGCATACCGGATTAGGCATCGCCTATTTGCAGTGGTTATACACTCTCATTCTGATAAGAAGAACAGAGGAGTCTTTATTGCAATTAAAAATACTGTTTCATTTTCTCTGACCACTCAGGTTATTGATCCCCGTGGCAGGTACATGATCTTGGTATGCATAGTGAACAACATCCAATACACGATTGTGAACATTTATGCTCCCACCATCCGCCAAGTCTCCTTTCTGCGTAAGGTGATGCGGAGGATTCGCCCTGTTCAACAAGGTAAACTGATTATTTGTGGCGACTTTAATACAATTTTAGACCCATCCCTCGACTCTACCAATCCTAACAGACGTTATGTCCCTAGATTTTCCCTCCTTCTGCATTCTGAGGGTTTGTTTCATGTATGGCGTGCTCAACATGGTCAGGAGAAGGATTATACATTCTTCTCTCCCATACACCAATCTTACTCCAGGATTGACATGTTTCTAGTGGACCAAATTGCCCTTCTTCACTCTCGTGCTTCTTCCATTGGCTTGATTAAATGGTCGGACCACGCCCCTATTCTGTTACAACTAGATGACCAGTATCAATACTCCACCCCTCCGATTTGGAGGAATAATACGTATCTGCTTTCCAACCCTAAACACAAATTGATGATCGAGAAGGTGTTACAAGAATACTTCCAGCTCAACAAAGATTCTGTCTCAGATCCTCTAGTAGTATGGCAAGCACATAAAGCCTTTATTAGAGGGATTTTAATTAAACTGGGTCATGTGGAGAAGAAAAACCGTGAGAGAGAACTGTTAGCCACACTTGACAAAATAAAGGAATTAGAATCTAGCAACAAACGTAATCCAACTAGATCCACCTGGGACAATCTTAGAGCTGCCAGGGATAAACTCATGTACCTCCTTGATAAGGATTATCATAAAAAATTCCTATATTCTAAAACTAGGTATTATGCTCAGGGAAATAAAGCGGGGAAGTTACTGGCATCCAAGCTTAAACAGCAACGTACTAAATCCAAAATACCGTACATTCTGCAACCCACTACTAAAGCCAAACTGATAGACCCAAGAGAGATAGCAGAGCAGTTTTGCCTCTATTATGAGGCGTTATACAATCTGAAAGATCACATCTCTCTACCACTAGAGTACAACAAATTGGTTCAGGATTTTTTACAAAAAGCTGACTTGCCTCGGCTATCCCCTTCTCAGTTAGAACTTTTAAATGCCCCTATCCAGGAATCTGAATTACAGAAATTAGTCAGGTCCCTTCCGCTAGGCAAATCCCCTGGTCCTGATGGGCTCTCCAACGAGTATTATAAACACAACTACACGGTTCTTGCCCCCTTTCTACTAAATATTTTTCAACAGACGATGTCTGGCACCCCGTTTCCTTCGGAAATGTTGATGGCCCTAATTGTTACGCTACCCAAACCGGGGAAAACCCCTGACTCTCTCCAGAATTTTCACACCATTTCCCTTTTAAACTCGGACATTAAACTTTTCGCTAAACTTCTTGCGTTTAGATTATCCCCTATTCTGTCTTATTTGATTAAAGGTGATCAGACAGGATTCATTAAACAACGGCAGGATTCAGACAACACCAGGCGTTTATTTAATATTTTTAACGCAGCAGAATTGAGAAACACCCCTATGGTTGCTGTTACACTGGACGCTGAAAAGGCGTTTTATCGCCTTCACTGGAGCTACGCCTTTTCGGTATTAGAACAGATGGGCTTTGTGGGATCTATTGTACACGTTATCCGTGGTTTATATGCAGAACCTGTGGCAAAAATCTTTGTAAACGGGGTGTTGTCTGATAGCCTGCATATATCTAATGGCTCGCGCCAGGGGTGCCCTCTTTCTCCATTGCTATTTATCTTGGCACTGGAACCCCTGGCGCAACACATTCGATTATCCCCTGACATCGAGAAGGTACATATCGGAGCTGAAACCCATGTGATTTTGCTCTATGCAGACGACATCATTATTACAGTCGTGAATCCTGAGCGATCCCTAAAACACGCATTTGATATTATAACTCACTTTGGTAGTCTCTCTTATTATAAAATCAACAATTCTAAGTCTCAAGCTTTGCCAATCAATATCCCTCAGGCTGAATGGAGGATTTTACGGAATTTATTTCCGTTAGATTGGCAAGCTTCCTTTCTTCCGTATTTAGGGATTAAACTTATGTACCTTGTTCACTTGCATACCAAGCTAACTACTTACCTCTGCTCACAACTATGAGAACTGACCTTGCACATTTTGGCATGCAAGAAGTCTCATGGGTTGGGAGAATTGCCTCCTTTCAGATGATGACCTTGCCCAAATTGATCTATGTTTTTAGGGCATTGCCGATTCCAGTCCCTGAGCTATTCTTCAAAGAGGCGCAAGTCATTTTGAACAAATACATCTGGAAAGGAGGGCACCCCAGAGTGGCACAATTAGTAATGTTTAGACGCAAACAAGCAGGGGGGGTAGGTTTACCCTTTATCAAAGACTATTATAAAGCTTTTTGCCTTTCCTTCCTCAGGGAATGGTGGAGCAGTTCCTCTGAGAAGGTTCTTATGAACCTTTCACTTCTGACTACTTACCCGGTGAAACATCCTTTGATTTTAGCCAATCATGCGATACAAATCTGGTCGCTCCTTCACTCTACCCAGGGAGCATCTGACATCCAGTTTCTTTCACATGTCTCGACCCATACACTGGGTGCACTTATTGGGGACATTGATCTGACCTCATGGCAAACAGCAGGTATTGGGTCGCTGGGTCAACTAATGGAGTGGTTACTTTTGAATACATATGTCGGAAGTTTCAGATTCCTACCTCGCAGTTTTTGATGTACTTAAGGACACGACATTGTGTACAGGCAATTTTGTCTTCATTGCCCAAATTGCACCTAGAGGTCCTTAGACTGTTCCGCTTTCCATGCCTGTTTAAGAAACGGACCACGCTCTTCCTCTATGATGCATTCCAAGATAAAACCAAATTTGTCAAATCACCACCTATTGTGAAGTGGGGATCTGAACTTGGCTGCAATTTCTCTGATGACACTTGGGAAGGGGCAATTTGTTTCGTTGGATCCACCTTCAAATGTGTAGCTCATTATGAAGCGGGCATCAAAACTCTGTTGCGTTGGTACTTTACCCCCTACTGCTTGAGTATTATGTATCCTACTACATCCGCGTGCTGCTGGAGACAGTGTGGCCCAACGGGCTCTCTGTTACATATCCTCTGGTCATGTCCGAAAATACTCTCCTACTGGCGGCTTGTATTTGCACTTATATCGCATATTACAGGCCTCCAGGTTGATGTTTCCCCAGCTCTTGCACTTTTATTTTTGAAGATACAAGATTTCCCCATTGATTATAGACGCATTGTAGGTCACATACTGCTCAGTGCTAAACTGGTTCTTACGAGACACTAGAAGTCAGTACATCCTCATCCTTTCTCTGAAATTATACACTCTCTGAACTCTACTTGTCGGTACGAACATGCTCTTCCATCAACCATTCTGAACCCCAAAGTCAGAGACCAAACCTGGTCCCCTTGGAAGTTGTATTCTGAATATCAGCCTTGAATTGTTCGTCAACCTCCTTGGTATTGGCTGCTGTGGTGCTCACTCGCTTTTTCTATTTGTTTATTTTCTTTTTCTTCCACCTCTACCTATGTTCTCTAATGCCTTAGCATATTTGTGTCTCTTGTGTCTCTTGTCTCTAGGCTTATCCGATATTATAGAGGGTTATTGAGGGTTTTGTGCCTCGCCCTCCTGTATTCTTGCTTTTCCTAGCTCTTCTTGCTGCGACAAGAATCTAGGAACTAGTGTGTTGCATTGCTTATTTGTGTGCTTATTCCTGACAAAACTTCAACAAAAATGATTGATTATAGATAGGACTTTACATAAAGGCAGACCCCTCCCCCTCTCCGGTTTTGACGATCCTTTCTAAACAGACTGTAACCCTGTACAATAACTGCCCAGTAATAGCTATCATCCAGCCATGTCTCAGTTATCCCCACTATGTCATAGTACTCCTCACACATCTCTAATTCCAGTTCCCAAGTTGTATTAGTCAGGCTTCTGGCATTAGTGTACATACAATTAAGAGGTTTTTGTATATTTTTAACCCTACACCTTTCCTTCTGAACTGTTTTAGCCCCTCCTTCCATTCCTCCCCCAGTCCCACTACCTCGCCCCCGGAGAACAAAAATTAGAAAAATGTTGTCTCTGTCCAAATATATATAGACCTAACTGTATATAGCAGACAATTTTCTTGTTTTATTTTTAAAACTTCCTGCAATCATTCGAAAAGAACTCTACATTGTAAAATGAAAATGCATGCCGAGCTGAGACATTATTGTCTAGGGATCCCCTGAATAAAGGGCGGGTTGCACAGGGTCCCCGGTTCAGAGGACTAGCTGAAATAATCCTGGCCAAGGGCCAAATTCATTATAAGCTTGCACCTGAATACAATGGGAAAAAACGGATTACATTGATTGACTGTTGTGCAATTGACCTGCATTAATTCAATAGTGTCCTTCTCAGGACAATGAAATTAGCCCCCAGAGAATTAACCATTTTCTTTCTTCAAAACTGGCGGCCAAACCTGTGGTTAAACATATATGTTGTGGTTTTGTTTCTATGGATGTAATGATAAATTTTTTTCCATAAAATACAAACTCTCTGGGACAGTGGATTTCTGCATTCAGTATGGCAGCTGAGCTTCCTCCTTGATCATAGGAAGGAGGATGTGAGAAAAGTGACAGGCTTGTTTGCAGCTGCATGTAGTCTCCCATAGCCCACTCCTCTGGGAGTTGCAATCAGCATATTTCTGTCATCAAACATTTCCCACTTTTTATACTATGCAAATTCTAGAGAACTTATGAAAAGGTGAGAATTAAAAATTCACCACAGCATGCTATATAACATTCGGAATATCCAGTCATTAATCATTTTACAGTTAAATGAAATGAAGAATAAAAAATATAATTGTATATTTCACATTAATGACACACTCACACTCTATTGAGAACCATAAAGGCCGAAAAAAGACACACGTCCATCCAGTTCAGGCAAAAAAATCCCCATCTTAAAGGGAATGTGTCACCTATATTTGTTTCACCTATTTAAACCATATATTGGAACATATTTCTTTTTTTATTTTCTGTTTTTTATTTTATGATTTTTTTTTTTTTTTTGGGGGGGTTTCTTTACAGAATGGAGACAGTCATCTTGCCTGAGCTGCTTTTAACAGCATTTAGAGATTTTATTTACAGCAGCCACATGGACCTTAGGCACGATAGACATAAGTTTTAGAGATCATGCACACAAATGTTGTTTGGTTCAGCATCCGAGTGTCAGGAACCAGCGGGTGTGAACCAACCGTGCAACACGTCCTACCTCCTCTAACGGCGTTGTCTAAGTGAACCCCTCATTCTTCACAGTACCCCTGATGGTGGGGATAGGCTTTCCAGAGAAGAACACCAGGTCACTACCTCTTGAGGAGGATTGGCACACAAGGCAGCTATTCCAGGCAGACCTGAGCAGGGTACCAGAGGTACAGACGTAGTCAGCAGGCCGAGTTGTAACCAGGAGCAACAGTGCAGGACCGAAGGATGAGGCAGAGGAGAAGTCAAACGAGCAATAGGTCAGGGCAGGCGGCACAGATACAGGTCAGGCAGTCCTGGTTGGCAAGAGGAGAGTCAAAGCAAGCAGGCAGGGATCAAACAGGTAGCAGAGTCCAGGAATACAAGCACGGGTCAGGAACACAGAAACACAAGCAGAGAAATCAGCAACCTTAGCAGGACACAAGAACCTTAGCACTCAGGCAGCTGGGAAGGAGGCTGAACCACTTATATACATGCAGGAGGGCTAGGATTGGTCAGCGAGGTCACATGATCTAACCCATAAAGCATAGGAAGTGACGTGTGCTGGCCCACAAGGAAGTGCTGCAGGGAAGAAGCAGCAAGCATGCTTTTGGCCAGGGCTGAAAGGAAACTGTGGAGCGGATTTCAGAACAAACAGTACCTGCAAGGACAGAGCCCAGGACTGCAGCGGTGAATGGGGAAGCACAGGCAGCAGATCACTGCTGAACACGGCGCCCGGGACCACGGTGGTAAGCAGGAAAACAGTGGTGCACAGCAACCGCTGTTACACTGAGCCGCATTTTTTGCGGCATTCACTTCAATGGGGCCCCAAAAGATGCAGACAGCACTCCAGTTGCTCTTTTCCATGGAGCCATGAAAAAAAAATAGAACATGTACTATTCTTGTCTGTTTTGTGGACAAGAATAGGCATTTATATTATGAGCCACACATTCCGCAATTAGCAGACCGCAAAACACGGCGCAGTTTTGTGCATGAGCCCTAATAGAGATGCTCTGCGACCGGTGCAGATTTCACTGTACAGGGAGGGAGTAGATAAACTGTGACCATCACCTATTGTAAATGTTGGATCCTGTGTTATCTATATACTGTAGGTTTTATCTGTCATTATAATTCTGTCTGTGATGATAACAACTGAAACGATGGCTACTGAAAAAATTATTTCTACCGAACAGGTTTTGTTAGCATGTTGTTATGCACAGAGGTCAGTTTGAAAACTGAGTTGTTTTTTTATTTTTTATAAAAACTTGATTTAAACATTAGGTAACATAGTAACATAGCAACATAGTACATAAGGCCGAAAAAAGACATCTGTCCATCCAGTTCGGCCTGTCATCCTGCTAGTTGATCCAGAGGAAGGCAAAAAAAAACCTTCCCGACTCCATTCAGGCAATCAAAAGTACTCCCTGGATCAACGACCCATCTCTAGTTGCTATAGCCTGTAATATTATTACACTCCAGAAATACATCCAGGCCCCTCTTGAATTCCTTTATTGTACTCACCATCACCACCTCCTCAGGCAGAGAGTTCCATAGTCTCACTGCTCTTACTGTAAAGAACCCACATCTATGTTGGTGTAGAAACCTTCCTTCTTTCAGACTTCTTGTAACTATAGTCCTGGGTGTAATCATGAGACAAGTTTCTGTATTGACCTTTGCCATCTGTTTTCTAAATGAAATCCTTATTTTCAGCCAGGGGCATAGCTAAAGGCTCATGGACCGTGGTGCAAGAGTTGTGCTTGGGCCCCCCTTCCCTCAGTGCTTTGTGGTCAGGGGCACCCCCTACAGCTACGCCTGTTTTCAGCCCTTCGCACTTGTATGCAGAGTCTGTATGGTTTCTTGTTTTGGAGGGGAATCCATGTGTTGCTATATGGTGCCTCCATGATGTGCCATACTCTCCCCTAGAACTAAGGCTTCTGTTGAAGACTACTTTGGTAATAATACATGTGATTGATTTCTTTACTCATGGACTCCATATGAGAGCAGTGTATATGTGCCCACTGATTTCCATGGGTGATGTATTGAACAATGATCTATATTTGTAGTACAAAATGGTGCAATAGCATTGAAAATGATAGCACACAACCTATAAACTACAGGTGTAAGATTCCTTAACAATTCTTTAAAGTAAAATTCGGACACGCATGCCTTTTGTGACCAGTCAACCAAAGAACAACTAAAAAAGTTCAAAACAGTGTTCCTCATTACCCCAATTATTTTTTGCGGGTATATATTTACACATGAAGGTTTTGTTCTGGTTTAGTGAGGCAGATCTGGAGCCAGGAGTAGATTCAAACAGTAGAATAGTTAATTTCTAACGATAATTTGTTTTCCCTTAGTCCTAACAGCAGCACAGACGGGGTTAACTGCCCCCTGTGAACTGGTAGGACTAGCAGAATTTTAATGAGCCCAAGATTAAAATAAAAAAGTTCCCACCCCCATAAAAGGAAGGGAACTACCCCCCAGCCACCGTGTTTTCAGCAAGAATACTCTACTTAGGGTGGGAAATTTGTGTGCTGCTGTTAGGACTAAGGGAAAACAAATTATCGTTAGAAATTAACGATTCCCTTACATCCTACCAGCAGCACAGATGGGGAGATAGCAAGAAGAAACCCCAGGGAGGGCCTTCCTGCCTGGCAGAATTAAGAATCGTCTGCCCAAAGGCCGAAAACTCTGCAAACTTAGCACCAAGCCTATAGTGCGATATGAAGGTCGAATCAGAGCTCCAGGAAGCCGCCTTACAGATTAGTTCTAAGGGGAGATGGTTTCTTTCCGCTACAGAGGTTGAAACGGCCCTGGTGGAATGGGCCCTGACAAACTCCGGAGGATCCAAAGATTGAGACACAAAGGACTCTCTAATGGCTTCTCTGATCCAGCGACTAATGGAAAATGTAGACGCTTTGCGGCCTTTAAACTTACTGGCAAACAGGATGAAGAGATTTTTATCTATCCTGAACTCCTTGGACCTATCCACATAGATCTGGAGGCATCTCGATATGTCTAACAAATGTCTGACAGGAACATCGGAGGAGGAGGAAGAAAACAAGACTGGTAAGGAAATTACCTGATTAATATTCTGGAATGCTAACACCTTAGGTCTAAAATAGGGTAGATATTTTAGGAGGACACGATCCTGTAAAAAGGTGGTATATGGTTGCAGAGCCGAAAAAGCTTGTAGCTCCGAGACTCTCTTTGCTGTAGTTACAGCTAATAAAAACACAGTTTTCAGAGTGACAAACTTGAAATTGACCTCCTCCAATGGCTCAAAGGGGGGATATGCCAACCCCTTGAGCGCTACTGATAGGTCCCATTGAGGAATGGGTCTCAGTATTGTAGGCCTCAATCTCTCAGCTCCTTTCAGGAAGCGTTTGATGAGGGGTTCCCGAGAATACGGCTTGTTCAGACAGGCCGATATGGCAAAGACTTGTACCTTTAGGGTGGCCGGAGCAAGGCCTTTGTCCAGTCCATCCTGTAAAAACTGTAGAATAGCGGAAAGGGGCGGATCTGCAGTTGGAATCACACCAAACCGTGAAGATTCTCATCACTCTGGAGTAGGCCTTCTTAGTGGAGTCTGCTCTTGAATGTGACCAAGTTCTCAGGACCGCCTCAGAAAGCCATTCTACTCTGGGAAGGGACTGATCAACCTCCAGGCTGTCAGGTTGAATCGGTGCAGATCTGTGCAGAGGTGTGTGTCCCACGACACCAGGGTCTGCTCTGGGGGGAGCCTCCAAAATTGTCCCTGACTCATCTGAATGAGTTGGGTAAACCAGGATCTCTTGGGCCAGAACGGGATGATGGCTATCACCGAGGCCTGATCCTGTCGTATCTTCAATACCCTCGGTATCATGGAAAAAGGAGGGAAGATGTAAGCCAGCCTGAACCTCCACGGTATCGACAGAGCATCTATCGCCAGGGGGTTGTCCTCTCTGTAAAGGGAGCAAAACCTCTGTACCTTGGTGTTGAACCGGGTTGCCATGAGATCAACCTCTGGTAAACCCCATCTGAGGACTATCTGCTTGAAGATCTCCGGATTCAGTGACCATTCCATAGTCGGTAGCCCGCGACTTAGGCGATCTGCTATCATGTTGAGTGACCCTCGAATGTGGGTAGCAGATAGATGGGATAGGTTTAGTTCTGCCCACCGTAAGATTACCCCTATCTCTGAAAGAAGGGGTAAGGATCTCGTACCTCCCTGCTTGTTGATGTAAAGTACTGCAGTCAAGTTGTCGGACTGGGCTTTTACCGCTTTGCCCCGGATCTGGGGAGCGAAGTGAAGGAGGGCTAGCCGGATAGCTCGCATCTCGCGGAGATTGGAGGAAAGATGGCGCTCCGTAGAAGACCAGGTTCCTTGAACTGTGGAACCGTCTAAATGAGCGCTCCAGCCTACTAGGGACACATCTGTAGTCAATATGATCCAGTCTGGTTGGATCATAGTCTTCCCTGCAGGTAGATGGAACCACCACTTCAGGGAATTCCGAGCTTGGGAGGACAGAGAGTGAAGGGAATCTAGCCCCCTTGGGCTGCCATCCCACCTGTTTAAGACCTCTGACTGTAGAGGGCGGAGGTGCCATAATGCCCAAGGGACTGGGTCCGCGGCCGCTGACATGAGTCCTAGCATCTTCATAAGAGTCCGAATGGATACTCATCTTGGTACAGATAAGAACCTTGCTAGGTCCTGTACCCAGGCCTTCCGTTCTGAAGTCAACTGGAGAGACATCTGCACAGAGTCGATTATAAAACCTAGGTACTGTATTGAAGTCGATAGGCTCACATTTGACTTCTGCCAGTTGATGATCCACCCTAGGCGGAGAAGAAAGGAAATTGCCCGGTGAAGATGTTGGGTAAGAGCTGGTACGGTGGCTGCTAAAAGGAGCCAGTCGTCCAGGTAAGGGATAATGGTCAGTCCTTGGAATCTCAGCGCTGCCACTACTGCCACCACTACCTTGGTGAAGATAAGGGGGGCAGAAGAGATTCCAAAGGGGAGGACGGCAAACTGAAGATGCCTGAGAACCTCTGAAATCTGGACCGCGATCCTGAGGTATTTTCGAGAGGCAGGATGAATTGGGATGTGAAGATAAGCATCCTTCAGGTCCAGAGTGGCCATCATATCCCCCAGTTTGAGGATATTCAAACACAACAATAGCTGATCTCAGGGAGACCAGCTAAAAAAACACAGCAGAGCCTCACTTAAGAGTCTCAACACAGCAATCCGAAGTGCAAAGCTCCCTGGGAAACAGGAATATGCAAAATAAATGTGGAGCCCCGGTTATGGGTCTACAACACAATGAAAGCCAGATATCCCTCAAAGGAAGGAAAACCGAGCAAAGGGGTGTCTCCATTACAGAGATCACCAAATCCACCATATTAAGTGGCCCCTATGTCAAGATCCCACTTTTTTACAAGCTTTAAGGACGTGATGGGGAAAACCTAAGCCAGTTATCCATCCACAGACAGCTGTTTCGGGGTGTTGCCCCTCATCAGTGCGGAGTAGGATTCTGGCTAACCGGGAGCAATGCCTCGGAGACTACTCAAACACAACAATAGCTGATCTCAGGGAGACCAGCTAAAAAAACACAGTGGAGCCTCACTTAAGAGTCTCAACACAGCAATCCGAAGTGCAAAGCTCCCTGGGAAACAGGAATATCCAAAATAAATGTGGGGCCCCAGTTATGGGTCTACAACACAATGAAAGCCAGATATCCCTCAAAGGAAGGGAAACCGAGCAAAGGGGTGTCTCCATTACAGAGATCACCAAATCCACCATATTAAGTGACCCCTATGTCAAGATCCCGCTTTTTTACAAGCTTTAAGGACGTGACGGGGAGTAATGGAGACACCCCTTTGCTCGGTTTTCCTTCCTTTGAGGGATATCTGGCTTTCATTGTGTTGTAGACCCAAAACTGGGGCTCCACATTTATTTTGCATAAGCTTGAGGATATGGCTGACTGACCTTATGGTTTCCATGCGAAACCTTGGCCTTCTTATGAATCGATTGAGGAATCTCAAATCGATTATCATCCGGAGATCGCCCGTTCTTTTGGGCACCAGAAAAACTGGAGAATAGATCCCTAGACCCCGCTCCCCTGCCGGAACCTCCTCCAGCGCTCCCTTGGAAATATAGTCCTGAATGTAGGATTCTAGAATCCTCTGTTTGACGGGATGAAAACCTCGATCGATAACGAACCTTTCTTGGGGGAGAGACACGAGGTCTATAAGGTAACCGCAGGAGATGATGTTTAGAACCCAAGGATCCGCTATCTTCTGGGCCCAAATCTCCTTGAAATGGGAAAGACGTCCCCCCACGGGGATGTGGGGAGAGGGTAGGGAAAATCCAGAGGCGTAACGGCAGGGACAGCAGGGGGAAACCAAAGGCCTCTGGAAGGCCTGCAGTAAGGAGGGTTTTGCCTCCTTAGTGGGTCTGGAGGGACGCCTCGAAGTTCTTCGCTGGCCCCCCCAGTTTCTACGGGAAGTAGACTGTTGGCCCTGTCTGCCCCCCCGATTCTGCCTAGAACGCCCTCGAAAGGGCTGCTGAGGGAGACTTTTGCCTCTTTTGTCAGAAAGGTCCTCCATTATTTTGTCCAGCTCGGAGCCGAACAGGCGGTCAGGCTCAAAAGGAAGCCCGCATAGATTATATTTAGAGGCATTATCTGCCTTCCAGGGTTTTAGCCAGAGTGGTCTACGAGCCGCGGAAAACAAGGCCATGGTTTTGGCCGCTAACTTCAGCTGCATCTGGGCGGTGTCACATAAGAAGTCCATGGCAAGGTTCGCCAGGATGTCGTCGCGGGACACACTCTGGTCTACGTCCGTCTGAATTTGATTCAGGTTGGATCGTAGAAATGACGAGACCTCGGATGCTGCTATGGCAGTAGAAGCTGAAGCCGCTGCAGCCGAATAGCCTCTTCTCAGCGTGCACTCTGCCCTCCTATCAAGAGGGTCCTGCAGACTCGACCCATCATCTGTCGGAACCAGAGTGCGTTTTGACAATTTGGCTATAGCCATGTCAACCTTAGGAATGGAACCCCACGATTCAACTAAAGGTTTCGCCATCGGGAACATCATCTTGAATCGTCTGGTCAAGACAGGACCTTTTTCAGGCTTCTTCCACTCAGTACGCATGACTGAGCGGAGGGTCTCATCCGCCTTGAACACCCGTTGTGTCTGTCCGGCGGGATCGGAGGGTTCCCCAACATCAACATCATGGTCCCCCGACCTGATGGACTTTAATAGCTTCTGAGTTTTCTCCGGAGGAAAAAAGCACGAAGTTGACTCCTCTTTTCAGAGGAGGATGAGCCCACCGAATAAACGGCGAGTCTCTCGCTGGGTGCGGTGACCTCCATAGGAGTTTGGGAGAGTCCCGGCAATCTTTCGTTCAGAAGGTTTACCACCCCCTTGATGGAATCGTCGACATAACATTTGGCCCACTGATACATGTCCTGCATCGTGGGTTCCGTGGTGGTGCGAGAATGGCAACTGTCACATCTTGAATATGGGCAGTCGTCCTGCAGGGGGGTGTTGCATTCAAAACAGGCCAAATGTTTGCGTTTGGCTGGTACCTTCCGCTGATCAGAAAAAAGAGAAAAAAAAAAGAGAAAAATTTTTTACCGTCAGAATAAGCCCACCAAAAGGGAAGCGAAATCCAAGATTTCAAAGAGACGGATCTAGAGATCAGGCTAGTAGCACTTCACTCGCAAAGGGGAACTCTGGAGGCTTGCTTGTTGAAGCTGCGCAACCAGAGACAGAGTGAGTGAAAATGACGGCTTATAAGGGGGTGTTGGAAACACCCGTAGGTGGAGCCAAAAGTAGGCCAATGGCCACTGCTATTCAACTTACATACTCCTCCTTTACTACCCCTTTTTTTTCTTTTCTTTGTAGGTCACTGCCTACATAGACTGTAGTAAAGTAAAAAAAATATTTACTCCCCTCTTTTTTTTTTCCTCTCTCTCCCCTTTCCATACCTAAGTTATTCATAATAACTAAATATACTATTCCCCCTACCCTAATTTCCCCAAGCCGCTGAAACTACACTCCCCAGCAAGTGATACAAGCAGCCTGCAAGGGGAGGGAAGTGACGTAGGGAGAATGGCGGCGCCCACAGAAGTTGAGGACGCCGCACGGAGGAGCGAAAGGCAGCTGGGCAGATGACCACAACAACAGGCGGCCGCCCGACAGAGAGAAAACCAGCGCATAAAGAGACGGCTGGGACCCCGCACGCGGTGACAGGAGCGGAGCCCCGGCATGGCCAGAGCACGGGCGGCCGCTGCAGGAGAGAAGTATCCCTACAGGAGCAGCGGCAGGTAATCCACAGCGCTCAAACAGAGGGAGCTGGGGGCTTAGGAAAAAGCAGAATTTTTTTTTGCAGAAAGCAAAAGAAAAAAACTGGAAAGGGAGAGAAAAAATGAGAAAATAGTAATAGGAGAGCCAGAAGGCTCTAGCTACAAAAATAATAAGTAAAAAAAAAAAAAAGGGGATCAACAAAAGATCCCTAAATCACTGCTCCCATAAAATATAAGGGAGCTATCCACCAGTCCACCTGTCCAAAGGACAGAAAAAAACACGGTGGCTGGGGGGTAGTTTCCTTCCTTTTATGGGGGTGGGAACTTTTTTATTTTAATCTTGGGCTCATTAAAATTCCGCCAGTCCTACCAGTCCACAGGGGGCAGTTAACCCCGTCTGTGCTTTTGGTAGAACGTAAGGGAATCTGCCATTTAGGCCTCTTGCACACGGGCGTCATGTTTGACGCCCGGATAAGATGCGGGTGCGTTGCGGGAATCGCCGCGATTTTTCCGCGCGTGTGCTAACGTTTGTAGTGCGTTGAGCACGCGCGTGAAAAAATCCGCATGCTTGGTACCCAGACCCGAAGTCAGACTTCATCACTGAAGTCTGGTTTCGGGATGAGTATTCTGTATGTGTAATTATTTTCCTTTATAACATAGTTATAAGGGAAAATAATCGCATTCTAATTACAGAATGCAATGTTCCCGGGCTTGAAAGGGTTAAAAATAATAAAGAGTTAACTTACCTTCTCCCATTGTACGCGCAGAGCCCCAGAACGTCGTCTCTCTTGATAGTTTGGCTGCTTGAGGACCTGTGGTGACGTCACAGGGTCACATGGTCCAATCATAGAAGCATTTGAGTGGACCATGTGACCCATGTGATCCTGTGACATCACGGCAGGTCCTTCATCGAACATCTGTTGTTCGATGAAGGACCTGCCGTGATGTCACAGGATCACATGGGTCACATGGTCCACTCAAATGCTTCTATGATTGGACCATGTGACCCTGTGACGTCACCACAGGTCCTCAAGCAGCCAAACTATCAAGAGAGACGACGTCTGAGGCTCTGCGCTGCAATGGGAGAAGGTGAGTTAACTCTTTATTGTTACAACCCTTCAAGCCCGGAACATTGCATTCTGTAATTAGAATGCGATTATTTTCCTTATAACTATGTTATAAAGGAAAATAATAACGATCGGGTCCCCATCCCGATCGTATCCTAGCAACCATGCGGGAAAATCGCAACGCATCCGCACATGATTGCGGATGCTTGCGATTTTCCCGCATCCCCATTCACTTCTATGGGGCCTGCGTTGCGTGAAAATCGCAGGATATAGAACATGCTGCGATTTTCACGCAACGCAAAAGTGATGCGTGAAAATCACCGCTCATGTGCACAGCCCCATAGAACTGAATGGGTCAGGATTCAGTGCGGGTGCAATGCGTCCTCCTCACGCATTGCACCCGCGCGGAAAACTCGCCCGTGTGAAAGGGGCCTTATAGTTTCTCTACTTTTTATAATCCATACCTGATTTTGAGAAAGAAATTTATTAAAACATCTGACTGAAACCTTATCAAAGGTTGCATGTGTGAAAATACCCTGATTTAGAATTTCACACGTAGCGGCAGTAAAACCATGTATGTTTAGTACTTTAAAGAAACCACAAAATAAAATTAATCTATTACTAAGAATTACTAAAGCTAAATGGGGTGAAACTATGTACCCGCTTATATGCCTAACAAGGGTCGAAATGCTGAAACACATAACAATAACACCTGAGCATGGCCGCCACAAAAAAGATGTAGTATTAAATGACACCTAGTACTTAAATTCTTGAACCCTTAAAATGTTACTATATATACCACCTCCATCCCCCTCTGTTCTCTGTTGATACACTGTAGTCAGTGTATAGGTTACACAACAATCTATTATATTATTTAAAGGGGTTGTGTCACTTCAGTAAATATACCATTTATTATGTAGAGAAAGTTAATACAAGCCATTTACTAATGTTTTGTGATTATCCATATTGTTTCCTTTTCTGGCTGGATTAATTTTTCCATCACATTATACACTGCTTGTATCCAGGGGTTACGACCACCCTGCAATCCAGCAGCGGTGGGCATGCTTGCATAATACGGGAAAAAGCACCAGCCTCTCTGGTGGCTGGGACCATGGGAGTGCGCATAGGCTGGCGCTCTTTTTTTATACTGTGCAAGCACGACCACCACTGATGGATTGCAGGGTGGTTGTAACCATAGAAATGAGCAGAGTATAAGTGATGGAAAAATGAATACAGCCATAAAAGAAGCAATATGGACAATCACAATACATTAGTAAGTGGCTTCTATTAATCTTTTCTACATGAAAAATGCTGTTTGCTGAAGTGACACAACCCCTTTAATACAACGTAACACAACGTGGCAATGGCAATATGTCACACAATTAATATTACTTTGCAAATAAAGCAATATGTAAAATTTGTATAGCTTCTGTAAATGCAATGTAGAAAAACCTAATAAACAAATGCATTATAAGAAAATATAGAAACTGTATTAACATGAAGAACCTGTTACCGAAATGTTCTTTCTAATGATATGGTCACATAAAAGCTGTCAAGGACTCAGCTACAGGGCTAGCCACAGGACTACACTCACACTGATAGCCGAAGCTTCCTACCATTATAAATATAGATTCCTCTACATGCGGACACTAGGGATGAGCAGACCCATGAATGTTAGGGTTCCCCGAGTTCGGCAGAACTTTGGGTCAAAGTTCAGGTTCGGGACCCAAACTTGACCCGACCTTGACCCGAACTCAAACCAGAACCCCATTGAAGTGAATGGGGACCTGAACTTTTGTGCTCTAAAATGGCTGTAAAATAGTCTAATTAAGGGCTAGGGGGCTGCAAAAGGAAGCAAAATGGGGTTTAGAACAGGACAGTTGACCTGCAAACAAATGTGGATAGGGAAATTACTTAAAAAAAACATAGAATAGAAAAAAATAAAAAATAATAACCTTTAACTAAGAGGCGGAGGTCAAAGTGGAGTAGGAGGTTGAGGAGCCGGTGGACGTGGCGGTGTAGGTGGACATGGCGGTGTAGGTGGAAGCAGCGGTGAAGAAGGAAGAGGTGGCCAACACTGTTTTTGTTGTTTGTTTGTTTTTCCTTAATTTATATTTTTATTTATATTTTTTTGTAAATTTGGGAAGACCCCAAAACATTGGGAAATAGAAAAGAGAATGCAAAGAAAGTGCGCTGGAGTATAACAATGGCTGGGTGAAGGCGGTATACTTGTCTACTCAGCACAAGGTACGGACAAGTCCTGTGGGATTCATGCCTGGTTAATTTTAATTCAGGCGGCTACGCTTGTCTGTGTTTATCCCCCCTACAGCGCAACACGGCACACATGGAGGCCCACTCGTTGGTGTTGAAGAGGTGCTGTTCCGCAGAGTGACTGACCCGTGCGTGCTGCGGCTGAAACTCCACTATCGCTTGCTGCAGCATGTGCAAGGTGGATTTCCACCTTGTGGGTACGTCGCATACGAGGCGGTGAGCAGGAAGGCAGTACGCTGCAGCGCAGACAGGTGAGCAGCAGCAGGGTGAGAATGCCGAAAGCGCGCACAAACGGCCCGCACTTTCTGCAGCAGCTCTGAAATATTGGGGTAATTTTTCAGGAACCTATGCACCACCAGCCGCCACTGCATTTACCCAGTGTGCAGTTAGGGAGATATAACGTCCCTGCCCGTGCTTACTGGTCCACGTATCGGTAGTTATAAGGACCTTACCACAGATAACGTTGTGTAGTGCACACCTGATTATGTCCGCCACTTGGTTGTGCAGGGCAGGAATGGTTCGTTTGGAAAAGTAGTGGCGGCTGGGAACCACGTACTGTGGGACAGCCACCACCATAAGGTTTTTAAAAGTCTCTGTCTCACTCAGACGGAATGACAGAATTTCAAAGGGCAGGAAATATGAAATGCTGGCATTCAGGGCCAGGGATCATGGGTGGGTAGGGGGGTACTTCCTCTTTCTCTCCAGCTATTGGGGGAAGGACAGCTGAACACCTTAATGGGACATTGTGGACATGCTGGGTGATGGTGTTGGAGGTGGTGGTGTTGCTGCCACATCCTCTCTTTGTGGGGTGGCAGGTGCCACTGTCACTCCAGAGGGGGAGGAAGAGGCCGAGACCGCAGCAGAAAAGGGTGCAAGAGGAGCCTGAGATCTTTTGTGGTTTTTCAGGTGTGTATTCCACTGCAGCTCGTGCTTTGCATTTAGATGCCTGGTCATGCAGGTGGTGCTCAGGTTTAGAACATTTATGCCTCGCTTCAGGCTCTGATTGCACAGCATGCAAACCACTCGCGTCTTGTGGTCAGCACATTGTCTGAAGAACTGCCACGCCAGGGGACTCCTTGGAGCTGGCTTTGGAGTGCTCAGTCCCTGGGTGCGGTGGGCAGTAGCAGGCATACTGGCAAGGGGACAGGCACTCTGCTTTTGCACCCTGCTCCCTCTTTTGCCGTGCGGCTGGTGCTGCGTGACCACCACCTCTTCCTCTGAACTGCACACGTCACACGCATAACCTTGATTCTATGTGGGGTCTAGGACCTCATCATCCTCCACATCATCTTCCACCCACTCTTCACCCCTGCCCTCCTTGCCGGTCTGCACACGGCAGAAATCCACAGCAGTTGGCACCTGTGTTTCGTCATCATCATCATCAGAGACGTGCTGCGGTGGTCCTCCCACATCCTGAAACATACGTGGTTGGGCATCAGTGCACTCAGTCTTTTCCACTTCTAAGGCAGGGCTAGGTGGATGGCCCACAGAACCCCAGCCAGCAGAGTCATCAAAAACCATAAGAGACTGCTTATAGCTGGGAGACAATGTGAAAAAACTGGAGGCACTGTCAGCCATCCAATCTACTACCGCCTCTACTCGTTATGGCCTCACCATTCGTACACCGGTATTTAGGCCTACAAAATGATGCTGAATGTCGTGTTGGCTACGTGCACCTGAGGAAGGTGTTTCATTTAGGTTTGTAGCTGGCACAGATGGACTACATCCTCTCCCTGAAACAGGAGCTTCACCAGCACCAGCAGCACCACGACCAGGGCCATGTCCCTTATTTGATGCTGTCCTCATTCTTTGAGGTCATTTGAGGATTAACTATATTAATTTCCCTGTCACATATGCAGTGCAGGTGTACCTCACACCAAAAATGGGTATATGTCACCTGCCGAACTAACAGTCAGATTAACTATATTAATTTTCCTGTCCCATATGCAGTGCACGTGTATCTCACACCAAGAATTGGTATATGTCACCGGCCGAACTAACAGTCAGATTAACTATATTAATTTCGCTGTCACATATAAAGTGCATGTGCATCTCACATCAAAAATGGGTATATGTCACCCATCGAACTAAGAGATGGATTGACTATTATATTTTTGTGTCAGGGTACAAAAATGGTGCATTGCACTCACAAAAAAATCATATCAATTCAAACAAATATCCAGATTCCTAATACTGTCCCTCATTTCAGCTGCTTGCTTCCTGTCCCTGCACTACTCAGAGCTGATGGGTGGTGCTACATGTGATCCAGCTTGTATAGAGGCTGGATCACATGATGCAGCGGCCAATCACAGCCATGCCATTACTAGGCATGGCTGTGATGGCTTCTAAGTGCCCACAGCTTAAAAGCTTGTTGATTGGCTGCCCTGCAGCCTTTCAAAAGCTTTATTAAATGCCCGAACCCTGAACTCGAACCCAAACTTTTCAGGCAAAGTTCGGGTTCGGGTCCGGATACCTGAACTCGCAAAGTTAGGTACAGACCCGAAATTTACAGTTCAGGTTCGCTCAACACTAGCGGACACCTGACTTGCATGTGACCTCACTACATAGTAACAGTCAAGTGTCTGTTCAGCGTGTCTAATTTAGGTGCAACCACTTTATAAAATACATGGAGGGAGTGTGCATCAATAATTGGGGTGACTTCTTCAATGGAATGTAAGTGCAAGCATAGTAATATATAGTGCAATCGGAAAGTCTTCAGAACCTTTCACTTTTTTCACATTTTGTTTGTTGCAGCCTTGTGCTAAAATAATGTAAAGCACGTAAACAACTCTCAGACTGTGAGAAACAAGATTCTCTGGTCTGATAAAACCAAAATTTAACTCTTTGGCTCAAGTTCTAAATGTTATGTCTGGAGGAAACCAGACACTGCTTATCACCTGCTCTATACCATCCCTACAGTGAGGGATGGTAGCGATGCTATGGGGGTGTTTTTTAGTGGCTGGGACAAAGGGACTGGTTAGAGTTGAGGGAAAGCTTAACAGAGAAAAGTACAGATCCAGAATCATTGGATCTTAGACTGGGCCAACGTTTACCTCCTAAAAAGACACTAACCCTAAGCACACAGCCAGGACAACACAGGAGTGGCTTAGGACAACTCCGTGAATGTCCTTGGGTGGCCCAGCCAGAGCTGTGACTTGAAACCAATTGAACATCTCTGTAGAGACCTGCGCTGTCCACTGACAGTCCCCCAACCTTACAGGGCTTGTGAAGATCTGCAGACTTGTGAGAAGAATGGCAGAACATCCCAAATCCAGATGTGCATCCAGGGTCTCTTGTGGCTAGAGGCTTCAACTACAGTGAGTACTGAGTAAAGGGTCTGAATACTTTTGTCAATGCAAGATTTTAGTTTTTCCTTTTCACTAAATTAGTAAAGAGATATTAAACATTTTGTTTTCCCTTTCCCATGATGAGGTATTGCATGCAGACTGATGGGCGGAAAACTTTTTTTTTATTTTTTATTTTATTTTAGCACAAGGCCGCAATATAACAACATGTGAAAAAAGTGAATGCACTGTATCTCCCCCAATGAATCAGCTTTTCGTTAGCGAATAAATGGAAAAATATGATTTGTGTTAGGTTGGCATGTCTGGTTGGAAACAGAATATGACTAGAAACAGCCAGAGACTTCACTTGTAAATTGCATAATAAATTCTAGAAGACACTCAGGTCTGTCACTTATTTATTATATATATTGCATCTAATGACATAAAATGTATCAACATCTTGTAATATAAGATAATATATTATCTGTGACATCTGTTTTAGCATCAATAGCGCATTATCACATAGGTTAACTATATTAGAGCTGCCATTTTTAATCCGACATCCACTTGATTGGCAAGGACAGATGGCACTTAGCCCATAAGAAGAACAAAGATTATGAAACATTAAATACACCCATTCATGCATTCTGCTGCATTAGAAACTTTTCCTTCCCGTCTCTGCCAAAGAACTCTTACTGATGGCAATAGTCCAAGGTTATTCTGTATGATATCATTAAGTGCTATGTTATAAGACACAATGCATTCTGCTTTGTTACTCTTTACCATTAACATTTTCATCAGATGTATCTGTGTGAACAGATTTTATACAGATATACAAAAATCTTACATACAATTCAATTCAGATTTAGATCTGGGTTATCTATCACGCAGCACATCTGCTGCTTTCAATATATTCATAAAAGAGACATGTTTATGAGCTCTCAGAGCTACCTGTTTCTAGCCATGACCTGCGCCCTTTTCTTCTTCATTGTCCCCTTTATGTCTTCCTGTTTTATTATTCTTTGATATCTCTGTAGTTCTTGGATCTATTTTTTATTTTCTCATCTTTCTTATTTATCTCACCCTGACCTTCATCTAAATTAATAACTTCCTTGGCTCCTCTGTCTATTTTGTTTGTGACTATTTTCCAGCCATATGCCTCACCACTGCTGTCCCACAAATTGAATTTCTTACTGATCTTATTTCATGAGTGCTACGTATGTGCGCTGTATGTCTGCACTTTGGGGTACATTTATCAAGACTGACATTTTCTTCGCTCGTCTTGATCCCCACTGCGCCACCAGAGAATGCAACAAATTTATATTGAGGCACAACCTCCCGCCGGCCCCAAGTCAGTCTAAAACCTACTGCAGCCTTCTGACTGTCATGTATTCCTGGCTTTATTCACTCCAGAAACTGACGTAAATAAAGATAAATGTAGTGGGCCTATATGCCATACCCTCCCTGCCACCGCCACACCCCTTTTTCTTGCCACTTCAGAAAACTGGAGTAAAGGGGGAAAAATGTCAATATTTGAAACTTTTTGATGCAACAATAAATGCCATCCTTATGGCTCATGCACACAAATATTTTTTTCAGTTTGTGTACCGTTTTTTTTTTCCGCCGCCTTTATGCAGATCTATTTGGATGCATTTAAATGAGTCTGCATAAAAAGACGGAATTTACTCTGTGTGCATTCCGTTTCCATATGTTCGCGTAGCTGTTCTGCAAATTATTGTCCGTATTACAAACAAGGATATGGACCATTCTGTTATGGGCCATATAATCCGATCCGCAAAATGCGGAATGCACATGGTCGGTATCCATGTTTTGCGGATCCACAGTTTGTCAACCGCAAAACAGGCAACGTGTGCATGTGCCATTAATCTGCGAAAGGGAATTAAAGGGCATCTGTAAGCAGATTTGTACCTTTGAAACTGCTTGGCATCTAAAAGCATCTGTGGTGGTCCCATGGAATGTTGCCATTTCACCTAGAGGCTCTGCTCTCTCTGCAACTTCCGCAGCCTCTCCAAATTGATTGACAGGGCCAGGAAGTGAAAACATTATAATGCCTGGCCCGGTCGGTAAATGAAAGTGCAGAGGTTGCGGCAGTTGCAGAGAGAGCAGAACCTCTAGGTGTAACAGCAATGCCCCAGTTGCTCCTAGAGGAAAATTTGCATATATTAAAACTTCATTTTTCTCAGAATTGCAGGCATATACGAACATGTGCCCATTTACAAACTGTGAAGAAAAGGTATTTAGGTTTGAATTGTTTTAAAACCAGGTCTTGCAGGCCGTACAGACTTATTATAAAAAGGGGGATAATCATTATGGCAAGCTACCACTGAGGAAGGAGCCAGGAGTGGGCCCCGAAACGCGTATGGTTGCTAGCTGCCCACCCAAGAAGGACTATTATGAAATTTTATCCTCCATTGGACTGTCTTTTAATTCCCTTTTTTGGCCAGCCAAACGAAGACTTTGCCTGTTTGAAAGAATACGCCTTCAAGTCATGTGACACAACATGTGATATTCTACAGGTACTACAACCATTGAGGATAAGAACATACCTCTTTACCTACCTGCTCCACTTATTGGAAAATAAATAAAAACGAAAATCGTCGGGAGAGTTAACTGTGGTATCGCTAATCCAGGCCCGATGGGACGCCACTGAGAGCCGGGCTTTTATCGAACCACGTCTTATTATACATTGGTATAATAACACATGTTGTGATTGAGGTGAATATGTTGGACTAATTACAACTGCTGTTTCCTGCTTCTTAACCCCTTAAGGACTCGGCCCTATTTCACCTTAAGGACCTGGCCATTTTTTGCAAATCTGACCAGTGTCACTTTATGTGGTGATAACTTTAAAACGCTTTTTCTTATCCAGGCCATTCTGAGAATGTTTTTTCGTCACATATTGTGCTTCATGACAGTGGTAAAATAAGTCGAAAAAATTTCATTTTTATTTATAAACAAAATGCCAAATTTATATATGCAATTTTCCAAGTTTCAATTTCTCTACTTCTATAATACATAGTAATACCGCCAAAAAAAGTTATTGATTTACATTCCCCATATGTCTACTTCATGTATCGATCATTTTGAGAATGCCAATTTATTTTTTGGGGACGCTACAAGGCTTAGAAGTTTAGAAGCAAATCTTGAAATTTTTCAGAAATATTCAAAAACCCACTTTTTAGGGACCAGTTCAGGTCTGAAGTCACTTTGTGAGGCTTACATAATAGAAACCACCCAAAAATGACACCATTCTAGAAACTACACCCCTCAAGGTATTCAAAACTGATTTTACAAACGTCATTAACCCTTTAGGTTTTCCACAAGAGTTAATGGCAAATGGAGATAAAATTTCAGAATTTCGATTTTTGGGAAAATTTTCCATTTTAATCCATTTTTTCCAGTAACAAAGCAATGGTTAACAGCCAAACAAAACTCAATATTTATTGCCCCGATTCTGTAGTTTGCAGAAACATCCCATATGTGGTCGTAAACTGCTGTATGTCCAAACGGCAGGGCACAGAATGAAGGGAACGCCATATGGTTTTTGGAAGGCGGATTTTGCTGTACTGGATTTTTGACACCATGTCCCATTTGAAGCCCCCCGATGCACCCCTACAGTAGACACTCCATAAAAGTGACTCCATCTAACAAACTACACCCCTGAAGGCATTCAAAACCGGTTTTACAAACTTTGTTAACCCTTTAGGTGTTCCACAAGAGTTATTGGCAAATGGAGATGAAATTTCAGAATTTCTATTTTTTGTTGCCTTGTCTCAAAAAAAGTGTAATATAGAGCAACCAAAAATCATATTTACCCTAAAATAATACAAAAAAAACTGCCACCTTATCCCGTAGTTTCCAAAATAGGGTCACTTTTTTGGAGTTTCTCCTGTAGGGGGGCATCAGGGGGGCTTCAAATGGGACATGGTGTCAAAAAATCAGCCCAGCAAAATCTGCCTTCCAAAAACCATATGGCGTTCCCTTCCTTCTATGCCCTGCCTTCTGGCAATACAGCAGTTTACGACCACATATAGGGTGTTTCTGCAAACTAGAGAATCAGGGCAATAAATATTGAGTTTTGCTTGGCTGTTAACCCTTGCTTTGTTACTGGAAAAATAGATTAAAATGGAAAATTTGCAAAAAAATTGCCATTTTTGGACCGTTTTTATTTTATTGTTATTTACATCGTTGAACTGACAGGTTAGATTGTGTGCTATTTATATAGAGCAGGTTGCTACAGACGCGGCAATACAAAATATGGCTACTTTTTGGGGGTTTTGTATCAGTGGCTCCACATTCTGAAAGCCATATTTATATTTTTATTTTTTGGGCGACCGTCTTATGTAGGGGCTCATTTTTTGCGGGATGAGATGTCGGTTTGATTGGCACTATCTTGGGGTGCATATGACATTGTTGTCGCTTGCTATTACACTTTTTGTGATGTAAGTTGACAAAAATGGCTTTTAACACCGTATTTAATTTTTTATTTTTCGTTGTGTTCACCTGAGGGGTTTGGTCATGTGTTATTTTTATAGAGCAGATTGTGACGGACGCGCCGATACATAATATGTATACTTTTTATTTATTTATTTAAGTTTTTTAAATATTATAGTTTTTTTAAAACAAAAAAACAATCATGTTTTAGTGTCTCCATAGTCTGAGAGCCATATTTTTTTTATTTTTTTGTGAGGATTGTCCTATGTGGGGTATCATTTTTTGCGGGATGAGATGACGGTTTGATTGGAACTCTTTTTGGGTGCATATAACTTTTTGATCGTTTGTATTACAGTTTTTGAGATGTGAGGTGACAAAAATGTTTTTTTTTTTACATTGTTTTTTTTTTTATTTTTTTAACGGTATTTACCTGAGGGGTTAGATCATGTGATATTTTTATAGAGCAGGTTTTTACGGACGCGGCAATACCTAATATTTATACTTTTTTTAACACTTTAACACAATAATAGCATTTTAGAAAAAAAAAATTATGTTTTAGTGTCTCTATAGTCTGAGAGCCATATTTTTTTATTTTTTGTGGCGATTGTCCTATGTAAGGACTTATTTTTTGCGGGATGAGATGGCGGTTTTATTGGTACTATTTTGGGAAGCATACGCCTTTTTCATCACTTGGTATTACACTTTTTGTGATGCAAGATGACAAAAAAATGGCTTTTTTACACAATTTTTGGTTTTTCTTTTATGGCATTTGCGTGAGGGGTTAGGTCATGTGATATTTTTATAAAGAAGATTTTTACGGATGCGGCGATACCTTATATGTGTAGTGTATTTGATATTTTTATTCAGTGATATGTATTTTTTTATTTTTTTCACTTTTTTGACCCAGACCCACTTGGTTCTTGTAGATCCAGTGGATCTGGTGTCTATATAGTACAGTAACTTACTTTACTTTAAGAAGTCTGAATAGGCTTTTGCCCTTAGCAAAAGCCTATTCAGAGTTTCAGTGCCATTGACAGAGCAAGACGCTTCTGAAAGCGCCTTGCTATCATGGCAACCATCACCCGCTGCCAGAACAGAGCAGCGGGTGATGGGAAGGGAGGGGAGCTCCCTCCCTCTGCTATCCCATCCTGTCGGGGGGCTGCAAAGGCACAGCAGCCCCCCGATGGGAGAGGGAGGGAGCTCCCTCCCTGTTAACCACTTCCATACGGCGGTCCGTACTGATTTTAGCAGGCACCGGGTACCAAACACCGCCACGTGTGCAGCGGTGATCGGAAATTCGCAGGGTGTACATGTACGCCCTGCGTCCTTAAGTACCAGGTCACAAGGGCGTACATGTACACCCTGCATCCTAAAGAGGTTAAAGAAGACATATCCTTGGAAGAGAAATACGTGCAATATTTCTGAGAATTGCACTTTATTTTGATCTCTAGTAGTACATTATATTCGCTATTAGTATATTTGTATGGACTAGAAGCAATATATTTGAGTGAAGCAGCGTTATCCCCAATTGTAAGAGATCATCGCTATTTTTGTATGTATGATCGCTTATTTGTTTTATGAATCCTTTATCTTTTTTAATAAATGTATTTAAATTTTATTGAATTTGATATCCAGTTGTGATTTCTCGGTCCATCTTGCAAAGTAATCTATATATTCCCTCTTGTTGATGTGGTGGATCAACAGGACCCTGTAGCACCTTCCGTGTTATTGTGGGGTGAGCCACTATATTTGTTCTTTATTGATATATATATATATATATATATATATATATAATTTTTTTGGTTAGCCAATAAAAGTAACACTACTATGATACTGTTCTAGCACAAAAATATTTAACACCAGAAAAAAAGCAAGGATGAATAATCATCAAAAACTACCAGTAGTATGACATGATACATCAAAATCACTGGGAAGTGACCACATAATACCAACCCAGTCGTGACATGCTGTAGTAAACCCAGTACATAGAACCAATACCTCAGACCTTGACACATGTTTTGATGCCACCTTTTTAAAGGGTCAATATAAAAGGTTTGTATATTATGGGATTTCGTTATGTGTTGATTTTTTTTTTTAAATAGAAATAATATTTACAGGAGCATTTCCAGAATGACCACATTTTCATAGTACAGTTTCATGTATATCTAATCCATTTGTGCTGTTTATAATACATACTATACATTGTTTCAGCTCATTTTTATGGTCAGAACTGTGTATGCTTGTACTGTACACCACATGATAAGTTCTTACCGGACATCAGAAGGATCTTCAGTCACCAGTACATCTGTTTTGCAGCTGGCCAATGGACTGATTGACAGTTCCATAGGGGGCACAACAAAACTTTTGCTAACTGGTAGCCATACTCCTTGCCCCAAGCTGTATGTGGACCTGCCAGAAACAGAAGCACATAAAGATATGTTTCAAACTTTTTAAGAGATATGTCAGAAGATAACATCAGTTGACGTCTTTGAGCTTTGATCATCCCTATCAATCCCACACATATATGAAGCCCGTGCCCTATAGGAGGTCCTATAGACAAGAGGGCTCACCATCAACTCAATGGACAATATATATGAGGTGTTAATGAATCTCTTGTGATATACCTCAAATAAAATTGGCACAACACTATAGGATTTGTTAGAAAACCAGTCACCTCTTGGCCAGATGTTGGACTGCAAGAGGATCACATACTGACCCTCTCTTCTGCCAATGTCTTCCTATGAACTCCATGTTAAAAAATATGCATTAAAAACTCTCTAACATCTAATGATAAGCATACCACCTGAAAGTAAATCAGCAGTAGTAAGTCAGAGCAACTGGACTTTTTTTCTCTTGAAAGTGTTTCCCTAGTCAAAAGGTTGGCGTTCTCAATTAAACTTACTTGCAAAAGAAATCTTCAGCTTTAAAAACTGGTGACTCATGCTTCAGTCAGCATAATGAATCAAAACGAGATTAAGGACCTCAAGGTGATAAACTGTTGATTGCAGTTTGCATAAATGAAGGTATTAGCGATAGTGTTGATTATGATAAACAGATTATGCTGACTGAAGCATGAGTCTTCAGTGTTTAATACCATTTCATGGCTAGCACAATGTCTTCAATAGCAAATACAAGTCCTGGTGCTCTTACTTATTACGAAATTACTAATTACTAAAGATACCATGACATAGATTTTATGTATTTTACTCAGTTATATTGCTCAAAAATATTTTGCAGCACTTTACAGACATTGTTATCACTTGCTGTCTCCAATGGAACTCACAATTTTAGTTCAAAGTCAGTAGTGATGAGCAGCAGGGAAAATATTTGAATTTGCGATATTTCGCGAATATTTGGGTGAATATTCACCATATATTCGCGAATCTGCGAATTCCTGATCTTCAGGCATTATTTTCTTGATTGCGAAAATTCGCATAAAAAATTTTCGCATAAAATTCTCATAAAAATTCGCATAGACTGATATTTTTTTAAAAAAAGAATATTCGCGATTACGAATATATTTTGAGATATTCTAAATATTCGCTAATTCTCGAAGTCCCGATATTCGCGATTAAAATTCGCAATTCGAATATTCGTGATCAACATTGAAAGTCAGTATGTCTTTGGAGTATGGGAGGAAACCCACGCAAACACATGGGTTTCCTCCCACACATCCACACATATCCATCCTCCCACACATCCACACAGATGTTGTTTTTTGTTGGATTCAAACCTGTGACCCTATCACTGCATGGCACCACTGCTAACCACTGAGCCACCATGATAACAACCATCTCAGACACCTGGCAATCCCACTAGTCTGTAATAAACATCTATAGCAATCTTAAACTCGACATTTAACACATTAAATACAAAGCCGCAGCAAACTTTAAATTGAAAGCACAACAAAAACCATAGAAAATGAAAAAGGTATTACAGTTTTGATGATTTATTTAGAGACTTTGATGTTGAACATTTTTTAATATACATCTATTTCAAATTTTGCTTGTAGACCTTTATAATATCCAAACAGCAGTCTCTCCCTAAAGAAAAACATGGCAACAGTCATGTGATCCATCATGTGTTCTAACTTTCGGTTAACTGCCCAGGCATCTACCAGGTGAAGAGTGAGACATTCATGTACAAAAATAACAGTTTTTCCAAAGAAAAAATAATCACAGAAAGTTCAACATATGTGCACTTAAGTACCAAGGAGTAGAACTGAATATTTCAGAATGTAGCACTGAAACCAGAGAATATGTATCTGGGTATATAGACCTGGACATGACAGATGCACAGGGAGAGGAGGGGGAAAGATTTCATCTGGATACTGGATAGCATTTCAATGTCAAAGCGTGGTACAGTATTATGTATGAGCGCTGGCAGGTATTCCAAGAATCATATATCTTTTATCGGGGAAATCAGATCTGTACTAGAGGGGGCTACAGATTGCTACCAAAACTTAGACATTAGACATCTAGTATGTAAGTATATGTAGTATTAATTTGAGGTGGTGTCTCAGGAGTGCCAGTTGTGTCACATTAAATAAATATAGTAAGGGATCTAAAGGGAATTTAATATGGGCCACCTGGTTAAGAAATCACGTACCAGTCTCCAAAAAGGGTGTATTGACACACATGACCAAAAGATATGAGTGAGAGATCCCACTTCTGTCCAGCATTGCCAAATGACAGCTGGAAGAGATGGGTTAACCTGATGTAATAGTTGGGGCATATTATCCCAAACCTAATAATTTATACTGGTTCTCTTTGTAGGCAGTGTCATTGCTGCTCTTTTCCATATTCTCTGCCATATAGCCACCAAAACGGGGCGATTCAAAAACGATTCCCATTTAGTCATATAGACATGTGTGGGTGCAGTGTCGGACTGGAGTACCTAGGGCCCACCAGTAAAATTTATTTTGGGGGCCCACCTACGAATACATTCAAATATAATAAACTGACAAGTTTTTTATATGAACATAGGCTCGTTGAGGTGCTGTACATTGAATGTATGTATGTACAGTATGTATGTATGTATGTATGTATGTAATGCAGTAAATCTAATGTGTTATGTGCCACTTGTGCAGGGGTTGGGGGGGACTAGGGGCCCACCTTGCTCAGGGGCCCACCGGGGGATTCCCCTGTACCCCTGTGGGCCAGTCTGAGCCTGTGTGGGTGGGATAGAAGGGTGAGAAGGGGATAAAATGGAATAGATGTGTTAGATTAACACTTTGCTAGAAGTACTCAGTTTACATAGCTTTTCAAATTCTGTAGGTAGAGAGACTTTATTCGCTCCAAAAAGGGATGGGAAATAATGTTGAATCTGTAAATTTTGGTAACGAGCATTAGCCGGCAAGTCAAAAGTGGTTCTAACAGAGTTAAAGGGAAGAATATCCAATGTTCTATGATCAAGAGTATCTGCAAACCTAACCAGTTGATTGTTAAACCATGGTTTAGAAAAGCTGGAAGTAAGGCTACCTGGGAATTGAGGGGTAAACAAAAAAGATCTCATGGAGGAATACTGAGAAGATAGGGGGCATAGGCTCCCCTATGCTTAGGTTATGTAAGGACACTCTTATGTATTCTGTGGCGTTTCCGACCACAAATAGAATGTAAATAATGAGTTCTGCAAGGCTCTGAGGTCCTTCAATGGGACTGGGACATGTAACATCTTGAATAGGTATAATACTTTAGGTAGAAGAGTCATTTTAATGGAGGCTATACGGGCAAACATAGAAAGCGGCAGTGCGGCCCACTACGTTAATAGTCTACAAATTTCTCTGAACCAAGGAGGAAAATTTTGATCGTATACTGTTTTATACGAGGCAGTCAAATGTACTCCCAAGTAGTTAATGAAAGTAGTACACCAACGGAATTTATAGTTCACTTAAAGAAGTTATTGGAGACTAGGAGGTATATTAAGTGAAAGAGCTTCCGTTTTGGTGGCATTAATTTTATAACCTGATAAACAACTAGTAATAGTGCAAATAGATTGGGAAGAGTAGTATGGGGAATGGAAAGAGTAAGTAAGATGTTATCAGCGAAAAGGGTTTATTTAAATTCCCAATCCCTAACTAACCTGCCTGTAATATCAGGATTAACCCTAAATGTGACCGCCAGAGGCTCTTTACATATTACAAAAAGAAAGAGGGGAGAGGGGGCATTCCTGATGGGTACCATTGCAAATATAGATATAGTTAAAGTGGTGTGGGGATTTGCTCTGGTAGACAGGTTAGCAGACGCAGTATAGAAGCAAGGAACCAGGTTGTAAATTAAACTTCAGTGTTTTATTCACACTCAGCAAAACATAACAGTCTCGGTGCTTGTTCATACACAGCAAAACAAAACAATCTTGGTGCTGGTTCTTGCACAGCAAAACAAAACAATGTTTACCTGGAATCCTAGGTGTCAGTTCACACCTGGCTCAATGTTCAGCCACACAAAAGTTCACTGGCAGGCTTCCAGGCGGCCTGCATGCCTGTTTGCGCAGAGGACTCCACAGTTTCACTGTCAGATGGAGGACAATCCACGCCACCGAATAGTGCTGACTGCTTTTATAAGCCACCCAAGACCCTGTGTGAACGTGGGAAGAAGCCACCCACCCAGAACTTTGGCTACTCCCAGTAAGAGCCGTCCCGGATCGGCTTTACAGCCATATAAACAGCTGAAGTGTCAGACTGCATACTGCAATAATGACACTTCAGGGAAAAAAAATGGCTCTTACCTCACCGAGGCCAGGATCCTCGGTGACACATACCAACCATCAATGACGGCCCCTTTCTCCTTCCTACAGTGGGTATGAGGTAGTTTAATGGATGCTATGGTGGAGTGTAATGCCTGGATGGCCACAAAAAAGGGACCCTTCAATCCCAAGGTGGTGAGAGTGGAGAACATAAATGACCAGTTCAGGCAGTTAAATGTTTTTTCAGCATCTAAACTTAAGAGTAAGGTTGGGGTATGATTCTTATTGGAAATCTCTACAAGGTCCAGAACTCGCCTAGTATTAGCTCTGCATTATCGGCACGGTATAAAACCCCCTGGTCTTTCTGTATAAGTTGGGGTGGCCACCAAGACATTCTATTAGCCAGAAGTTTAGTAAACACTTTAAGGTCTGAATTATGAAGAGCAATTGGTCTGTAGTTAGAGCAGTCTACTGGGTCTTTGTTAGGGTTAGGAACTAAAGTGATGAAGGAGTGTAGAATCATGTCTGGGATGGGGGTACCTTGCAACAATGAGTTAAAAAGAGAAGACATGTATGGGATCATGGTGGATTTGAAAGTTTTATAATATATATAAGTAAAGCCATTAGGGCCAGGTGCTTTGCTAGATGGCAGTTCTTCATTAAACCCTCTATTTCCTCATGTGTTATGGGAGAATTCAAAGAGCCAAGGGCAGTGGGTGGGGGAGATGGCAGTTTAGCATCTTTAAGGAACATCGAAAATAATCTAGTGTAAGTTAGGGGATCTTTGGGCATGCTGTCAAGTAAGGAGTACAAATTGGCAAAATAGGAAAAAAAAAATCTGATATCTTGTTAGGATCATATGTTAGTGTACCAGAAGGGGAGTGCAGTGTGTAAGGGTTACTTTGATCTACATGATCTTTAAGTTGTCTAGCAAAAAGTGAGTCCTATTACCTTGTTCATGGTACGTTCTCCTCGTATATGGAAGCATTTTATCTACTTCACTTACGGCCAGCTCTTTTAGTTTATTGCGCACAATAAGTATACAACTAAGGATACTCTGGGAAAGTTTAGTCTGAAGGACATTTTCCAGGTCTTTGAGCTGGACTTTTAAATTAGCCTCCTGGAAGGCAGAGTCAGAAGTACCATTGGTTTCGAAAAATTCTGAAAGATGAGTCTCTAACTCCACTTGGAAAAAGGGCATTTAAGAACAGACTCATTCCATCGCCAATGGCATGCCCGAGTTTGACCCACAGGAGACTTAAAAAGTGCGGTAATGGGGGCTTGGTCTGACCAGGTAATAGGACCCATGGACGTGTCTACTAAGAGACAGAGGGCAGGGATATTACCATAAAAATAGTTACTGCGCGTATGTGTTCCGTGTACAGTGGAATAAAGAGAGAAAGATCTATCTGTCGGGTGCTTGATCCTACAGAAAACATACAGAGTTTGGGGCGTAAATGTTACAACACAATGAAGGAATTCCGTATAAGGTAGCTTGTGAAATAATGATTCAGCTTTGGGGGTAAAGAGGAAAAACACTACCTGAAATGAAAAACATAAAAGGGAAAAACATAAAAGGGAAAAACAAAAGGAATCTGGGGAAGACAATAGAACAGGGCAAGAAACTAGTTGCATTAGCCAATAAGTAGTCAGGGAACAGTATCACAAAGTAGGTCAACATTAAATCAAACATCATTAAGCAGCACATCAGTCCATTCCACAAACTAGGATAAGGAGAGACGGGGGAGCCCTAAAGGGGGATTAATGGAAAGGAGGATCGGAAACGGAGAGCCGCAGTGAACCATTTCGTATCAACACTTGAGAAGAACATGTGGAAATTGACAGTCATATCTCCACAAAACGAAGCAAACCTAACCACTAATGGGCTTAAAGGAAAGAAGAGGTGGCTATGGGGTGCCTAATAACAGTTCAGTCAGGGTCTCCATGTCTCCCCGAGTTGGTTAGAGACTTTCAAAGTGAGGGACGAAGCTGTTTCCTCTGTATAGATGTCCAGATTGGGTCCAAGGCTGGTAGAGGTGAGGTGATTTCTCAATCTGAAATATCCAGAGGGATCAAGGACAATGCAGAGCATAAGGCTGATAAATCTGCATAGGATCGTAAAGGTCACTGTTTTCCCCTGTGATGAGACCATGAAGGCAAATGGAAAGTCCCAGCAATAGGCAATTTTCTTTTCTCTTGGGCATAACAGTAATGGTTGTAGGACTTGTCATTTTTGCAAAGTAAGCCATGACAAGTCTTGAAAGATCTGAATAGTAGTACCATGGAATTTGATGGTGTGTAAAGAGCGAGCTGCAACCATAATGGCCTCTTTAGTTTCAAAGTTATGGATGCAACAGATGATGTCACAAGGTTGAGCCGTAGTGCCCTTCGGATGTAGGGCCTGATGTGCCCTGTCAAGCTGTATCTGGGTAGAGGACACAGTCCCTTTAAGATCTTCTGCATCCACCGCTTCAGGGAGTCCCCTAATATGTAAATTATTTCTTTGCCCCCTATTGTCCAAATCTTCTATATAAGGGGCATTCTTAAGGAGCACTTGTGATTGAGAGGCAATTGATTTATGAATTTGAGACATATATGTGCGATAATCATCATGAACTGATTCCACAGTGTCAGCTCACTTTTCATCTTGCAAGCATATCTAACTTCAGCTATGAGACCCTTAAGGTCCTCCCTTGTGGGTAATCTTTTCAGCATTTTTTGAAAAACACTGGGCCATAGGTTCGTCAGGTGCAGGCGATTCTGCATCTGAGGGGGAATCAGAGTCCCTGTCCCAGGGGTCTTGTGCGGCCAGGTGAGAAAGAGAGGGGGTATCCCCTAAAAAATCATTAGGAGGGTCGCTCCATTCAGAGTGTCATGTTGATGTAGCAGCTGTCACTTTGGCCTGCCTTGGCTGGTATTTCTGTCTGGATGTGTGGGATACGCCACTGACTTGAGAGTTGTCTGGTGGCCTCTATGGTTAGGAGGGTGTGGGGTGAAGGCAGCAGCCAGCAGGGACAGAGATATCCATATGTTTCCTCTGTTCAAAGTATTGACAGCAGACACAAGAGCACTTGGAGCGCACAGCAGCTGTTACATGTGGCTAAGAGGTGAAGGGACCTAGGTCCAGCTGCATCCAGTGGAGCGGAGCGCACCACAAAGGTATCGCGGGTATGAGAAGCTGTCGGAGGGTTTGGGATGGCTTTGGGCTTCTCCCCTTTGGTTGTTTTCCCGATAGGCACCGTATATCAGATAATCGCCCCTTTCTAAAAGCAATGACAGAGAGTGGGCATCTTCTCCGGCTTCCAAGCCATGCTCACTTTGTGTTTGTTTTTTTAACACTAAACTTTATTAACAACATGACAACATCACGTAAAGGCAGGCAGCCATGTAAATACACATAATAATGTAGCTACTGTAATAACCACAATAAAAATATTGTGACCATGTCAGATGTGAGAAAACGCGTGCTTGCCATGCATGAATGCCTTCCCCGTACTGAGATTGGGGAAGATGTTCCATTGACGTAATAAGCCAGAATTTATTCTTGACTTCTGGGCTTATTACTTATATGCCATGCTTGGCTTCATTTGGCAGCACTTAATTGTAATATACCAATCTTTGTATATGATAATGGTTAAAATTCCATTACATTATACAAATTGCAATATAATGATTGCATATTGGGGTCCACTTGGGGGTCTAAAAAGTTTTAAAAAAAGTTTAAAAAAAATAATTATTTAAATACACAAATATAAAAATTCAAATTACCCTCCTTTCCCCAAAATAAAAATCATCCCCATGCCCCAAAATGCTTGTACAATTAAAATAAAACACCCCAAACTAAAGCTTAGAATATGGCAATCAAAAGAAATTTTTTTTTTTGAAAGTTTTATTTTTCAGTTCTAAAACACAAGAAAAACCACACAAATTTGGTAACGCCATAATCATATTAACACAGTTGAACAGCACAAGTTAGTATTACAGCATAATGAACTCTGTAAAAATAAAGCCTATAAAACTGTGTCGGAATTGCATTTTCTTTCCAGTTCAACCACATGTAGATTTTTTTTCTAGATTGCCAATACATCCTAAGCAATATTAAATGGTGCCATTAGAACGTACATCTTGTCTCACAAAAAACAAGTTCTCATACGGCTATGTGAACGGAAAAATAAAAAAAGTTATGGCTCCAAGAAAGCAGGGAGTAAAAAATAAAACCACAAAAACAGATTATTGCTCCTTCAGGAAGGAGTTAAAGTTTTCTGAAGCTGTGTGTTTAACACATATGTATCAAGTTAAAGTTTGCTACATCTGTAGTTCATAATGTTATTCTCGAATCGTCTACGTTGAAGTCACTTTGTTTCCTTATTCTTATGCATATTCTGTCGTTAATAGACGTCTTGGCTCTGCTTGGGGCTAGGGGCTTGTTTAATGCTGCAATTAATTTGTTGTCATTTATACAAAGCACTGGGTAGCCGCATAAATTACCATTAAATTCGTGGCGATGTCTTGTAATATATTCTAATGAAAATGTAGGTTGAGATTAAATCTATTGAGGATTTAAATGGATTAACCTGGTGACTAATCAAGTGTTAAAACATATGTAAAGCTGACCTCCGCTAATAAATATTCCCCGGAATCTAATACCTATTGTGAAAAGGGTTATATGAGAAATCACTTTATAATTTACTACCCTGTATAAAAGCAATCAGAGATAGTGCTGACATCTATTTTTCAAGTCATTTCAATTACTGTCTTGCTGCATATATACGCCAAAATCTCACAATTAGACAGTAGGAGAGTTCAGCCTGTGATACTCTGTATATTAGTGAAATTAGTCTCCACCAGCAGATAAGTGGATTTAAAAGTGATTTGGATGCTTTGGTGACATAAGGTGCTGGATTTTGTAGCAAAGGTTAGATAGCGTTACAGGGTTGCTTTACTCTGGCTTCCATTTTATGATGTTTTATGAAGTCCGGAACAGTATCTTCTGTAAGGATGTAGTAGGAAGTTTATTTTGCCTTCAACTGGGTAAATGCAGACAGCATTGATAATGTGATAAACTATGCTTATTTATCTTCATTTTACTATCTATGTTACTGTCTCTGTCTGTGTACCATATTTTCCAGACTATAAGATGCACAATTTTTCCCCCCCAAAAGGAAAGTGGCATTACATATTATAGTCTGAATGCTAATGTCAGCTTCTATTATGGAAGTGGTTTTCAGCATGTGAAAGGTGCGGGAAGCGGTGAGGGAAGCACTGCTCTAGCTTTACTCACCCCTTCCTGGTCTTCTTCTGCGCCCCGCTCTGCACTCTGTACTGACAGCATACAGCATGAGAACATTGTGCACATAGGCACGCATTATGAACTGACTCTTTGTAACATCAGGTCACAGTGCAGTGTGGGCCGAAAGAAGACCACCAGGGAGGGTGAGAGGATCTGCAGAGTGGCAGTGCTGTCCAGAGCAGGAGAGGTTAGTTTATGTATTTATTTTAATCTCTGATCTGAGAATGATAGAGGCTGGGGGATCTGATGAGTGTCTGATCTAAGAATAAAGAGCAGTTAGGAAGTCTGATCTGAGGCCGATGGAACTTGGGGGTCTGATTTTGGGGTCTGATCTGAGGTATGATGAAGATTGTGGGTCTGATGAAAAAAATGTTTTTCTTATTTTCCCCACCTAAATCCTGGGTGCATCTTATAGTCCAAAAATTAAAGCAATTACAGAAGGATCAAATAACAACCATTGATGAACTATGCCCTATTGTAATACATGAAGGGGAGTTACCACTGCAGCAGTAGACATTGTTTAATCACCTGATTATGAGAGCAAAGCATAGGGGTCTGTGACAATTTTATTTTAGCAATTCTGATTAATGTCGCCATACAACGGGCATATATATCACAACTGGGTACATAACAATTAATTTGCAAACTCTCTGCCAGAGGGGGTTCTGGTGGTGAATTTATTAAAGGAACACTACTATGAAACATTTTTATCACATGTTCTAACAGTCTATACGTGACTTTTGTAATTTCAATTTTTTTTTATTTTTTTTTTACAAAGAAAAAGGTGAATAGTTTTCTGAATTTACTTTTTAAGTCACTCTATGCATTCTACTTTCTGTCTTGGCTCTTTAAATTCCTCTTTGAAACTTTAGCACAGCAAACAGTCTTGGTTGACTTTCTCATTCAGACCATCATTCCAACCAGAGAGAGAAAGCAGATGAGTGACTCAGTTAGAGCATCACACATTAGAATGATAAGTGCGAGCATCGTCATCTAGGCAGATCAAGAGAAAAATGGAGCTGCCACATTGACATCCCAATTCTACATATACTATTATTCTAACTAGGGTTGAGAAAATTGCACTCCACAAAGTGGAATTTGATCCGAATTTCAGGAAAAATTCAAATCACCGCGAAGCTGAATTTTCTCGTGCCCGTGGTAGCGAAGGATAATATTTGTATTTCATTTTCAATGGCATAGTACTACTAAAATGAAAAAGAAAAGCTGAAAATTCTTGAAAAAAATAAATTTAAGAGAAGCTTGGATACCTTTCTTCCAGTTACCAGAAGATTTGGAGTCAGGAGGATTTTTTTTTCTCTAAGATAAGGAAAATTGGCTTAAACCTCACAGGAGTTTTTATCTTCCTCTGCACCAACTTTGCAGGATAATAGGCTGAATGGGATGGACATATGTCTTTTATAGCCTTACAAAATACGTTACTATAACACAATTCAAAGAAAAAAAATAAAAAATTCTAGTCCTGGAACAAATACTAATGAGATAATGATTGCTATAATTATTTCTGTACTCTACAATTCTATGGAACCTGGCGAACTAAAGAACCTCTTTCTACACTTTTTGAGGTCCTAGTGGTATTATGTCTTTGATTTACGTCAAAAATTAATTCAGATTTCTATTATAGAGGAATAGCACTGGTTTTGTTCCTTATAACTGTTCCTGTTTTCAGATTGATAGGAGCTTTTATAATAAGAACAAGGCACTGCTCTCCAAAAAACACAGAAGAGCCGTACACCTTATAACATGCAGTGTGTATTTGGCTGATCTTCTCTAGTCTGTCTTTTTAACACCTGGGCTCCCTGCCTTCCAAACCGAATGATCATTTATAGAATTAATGAGCTCCCAGCTGTCTACTATTTTAGACACAAAAAGCAACGTAGACAGAAAACTAGCAAAATAAAATGAAATGTGCTAAAAGAAGCAGAAGTATCTAATGAAGCAACATGTGAAACAGCTTTGGTCCTGTAATAAGCTCAAGTAAATTTATCCAAAGAAGGCAAAAACGGTAGCACACTTGTAAAACATCAAGCACAAAATAACAACTATTTTAATAAAGACAATTTAATTGTATAGAATAGTAGAGTATATTTCATAGCATGATAAATATATTCAAAGCCATACATAGTTCATCAATATCATAAAGCCAGACAACCCCTTTAAGTTAACTGCCTCAATTTTCGGATTTCACTATTTTCTTCCTGTACTTCCAATGTTCATCCTGATCCTTCATGAATTTTGTCCCCTGATATTGACTCATCTGAATAGGTCAGTTTGGACCAACCTTTCCAACCACTTGCTTTTAAAGTTACTCTATGGAATTCGTAACTCATCTTTGCACCTTCTATGGCAGGGGTGGCCAATCTTACAGACACAGTGAGCCAAAAAAAAAAAAAAAAAAAGGATGATTACCAGGAGCCACAAGCTATACATGTACACAGTCACCGTATTTTTCGCCCTGCAAGATGCAACTAGGTTGTAACAAAGAAAAATAAGAAAAAAAAATTGATTTTTCATCTGATCTGAGGTCTGATAAAAAAAAATCTTATTTTTCATTAGCAGAGAAAAAAAGAAAAAATATATTTTTCACCAGACCTCATATCAGACTCCAAAACCGGATCCCTAATTCTCATCTGACCTAAAATAAGATCCCCAAACCTCATCAGACCTCCAAATCAGACCCCCAATGCTCGTATCAGACAACACAAATCAGACTCCCAGTGTATGACCCTCAGTGCTCAGATCCCCCCCATTCTCAGATCTGCCCCCCCATGCTCAGACCTGACCAACCCATGCTTACACAAGACTGCCCCATACTCAGATGTGACCCCCATGCTCAGATCAGGACCCCTCATTCTCAGATCAGACCTCCGTTGCCCAGGTCAGGACCCCTCCCCCATGCTCAGATCAGAACCTCCCATGCTTAAATCAGACCCCCATGCTCAGTTCTATAATAAATAAAAAAATCTCTTCCCTCTCCTGATTAGGCACTGATCTCCTGTTCGGGCAGCTGCTACTTTGTAGGTGTGACACGCTCTCCACTATGACCTGATAAGCACAGCATCAGGTCATAGTGCATGTCTTCATGTACTACGTTTTCACACTGTGTGCATGAGGACGTAGTGGAGAGTGAGCTAGAGCTGCAAAGTAGCAACGGTGCCCGATCAGGAAAAAATATCTGAGCATGGGGTGGAGAGTGAGCCAGCCTGACTGCTTCCCAGCTCCACTGCAAGCCGCACTTGAAGAAGCAAAGAGCCACATGTGGCTCAAGAGCCACAGGTTGGCCACACCCCCCTCTGTTCTATGGTATATTTTAAAGTGATTTTTGTTGTATTCACCCATATAAATCATATGGTACCTCCAACCCAATTCTATTCTATCTGGTTCAACTTCTGCTAAAATGAATCCTTGCTAACCACAAGTGGAAAAACTTGAGTCATATAGAAGTGCACCTTCTGGTTCATTTCTTCTCTTGTTATCACAGTGAACTGACATTTACAGTTCCTTAGGAGTGCAATCAAATTAAAAGATCCAGATCCAACACTAGCCTTTGTTCACTGCCAAGGTTTGATGTCTGAAATTGAGGCAATATGCGAAGCTAAGGCTTAAAGTGCATTTACACAGCCCGAGGATTGGGCAGATTATTGGAAACAAACATTCTTGCGAACAGTTGTTCCTGACAATCTGCCCATGTAAATACGCAGCCGATTACCCGATGAATGAGCGAAACACTCGTTCATTGGGTGATCCTGACGTTCATGCAGGCACCACTGATCATAGTTTCTGGGCAGCAGATTTTGTGCTCTAAACAGCGATCTGCCGCTCAGAAACCATGAATCCCTCGTCCTCATACAGTGAAGGAGATTGCCACATGAAAATGCAGCAGTCTCCTTCACTGAATGAGCAGCCGACTGTCGGGAAGGAATGCTTCCTTCCAGACAATCAGCTGTAGAATCGTCCTGTCTAAATCCACCTTTAGTTGAAAAGACTTAGTCAAGATATATTTTTTGCACAATAAACACTTTTTTCTCATAAAAAATTGTTCATATTGTGAGAAATATTCTACCCTACCACATGTCACATTGTAGGCCCACAAGTACAAAGGCAACTTGCACTATGGCCAAAGGAAGGTGTAGGGCAAGACATGTACAGATAGTAAAATCTCTGCTAGTAGATGATAAAGAAAAGTCATGGGAATTGTGGCCAGTTCTGTAGCAAATCTAGATTTAGACACAGTGTGGCACTGGGTAAAATGAAAAGTGTGCCCCAAATGCTGAAATATTTCACCAACAGCACAATCACATTGAGTCAAAAATCATATTTTTCAGTCGGCCTTTATTAAAAAATATTGAGCTGTTTTGTCACAGAAGGTTAACTTATGTGACTGGTTCTGTCACTTTCACTTTGTGCTGCTCATCTACTAAACCTCATCTATATATAGATGTCATAAACACTTATTTAAGCCACATTCTTGTCAGTAAGACAAGAAATGAGCTATAATGAGTGTTTAGGAGGTCAGATAACAGAGATTAGGAGTCCATCAGCTCCTGTCTGATGGAAAAGACAAAAAATTCAAAGGGTGCCACTAGGGCATTTCAGCTCTGTACAGAATAAAAAGGTTCCATATTTTTAATAAAGGCCAATTTTAAATATTATTTTTAGCTCAAAATAAATAACATAGTAACATAGTATAAAAAGACATTTGTCCATTCAGTTTGGCCTGTTATCCTGCAAGTTGATCCAGAGTAAGGCACTCCAGAGAAACATCCAGTCCCCTCTTGAACTCTTTTAGTGAACTCACCATCACCACCTCCTCAGGCAGAGAGTTCCATAGTTTCACTGCTCTTACCGTAAAGAATCCTCTTCTATGTTTGTGTACAAACCTTCTTTCCTCCAGATGCAGAGGGTATCCCCTCGTAACAGTCACAGTCCTGGGGATAAATAGATGATAGGAGAGATCTCTGTACTGTTCCCTGATATATTTATGCATGGTAATTAGATTTCCCCTCAGATGTCTTTTCTATAAAGTGAATATCCCTAATTTTGATAATCTTTCAGGGTTGCCCTATTCCAGTTATTACTTTAGTTGCCCTCTTCTGAACCCTCTCCAGCTCTGCTATGTCTGCCTTGTTCACAGGAGCCCAGAACTGTACACAGTACTCCATGTGTGGTCTGACTAGTGATTTGTAAAGTGGTAGGACTAAGTTCTCATCACGGGCATCTATGCCCCTTTTGATGCAACCTATTATCTTATTGTCCTCAGCAGCAGCTGCCTGACACTGGTTTTTAATGCTTAGTTATTAAAATTCCTAGGTCCTTTTCCATGTCAGTGTTACCCAGTGTTTTACCATGTGGTATGTACGGGTGATTTGCATTATTTCTTCCCATGTGCATAACCTTACATTTATCAGTGTTAAACCTCATCTGCCACTTCTCTACCCAAGCCTCTAATCTATCCAGATCCACCTGTAGCAGAAAACTGTCCTCTTCAGTGTTAATTACTTTACACAGTTTAGTGTCATCTGCAAAAGTTGATATTTCACTGTGCAAGCCTTCTACAAGATCATTAATAAATATATTGAAGAGAATAGGGCCCAGTACTGACCCCTGAGGTGACCCACTAGTGACAGTGACCCAATCTGAGTGTGCACTGTTAACCACCCTCTGTTTTCTATTACTGAGCCAGTTACTTACCCACATGCAGACATTTTCTCCCAGTCCGAGCATTCTCATTTCATATACTAACCTTTTATGTGGTACAGTGTCAAATGCTTTGGAGAAGTCCAGATATACGAAATACATTGATTCGCCGCTGTCAAGTCTATAACTTACCTCCACATAGAAACTGATTAAATTAGTCTGACATTACCGATCCCTCATGAAGCCATGCTGATGGCGTGATTTGCTTACTTTCATTGAGATCCTCCAAGATGGCATCTCTTAGAAAACCTTCAAACAGTTTACCCACAACAGATGTTAAGCTTACCGGCCTATAGTTTCCAGGCTCTGTTTTATATTGGTACAACATTTGCTATACGCCAATCCTGTGGAACACTACCTGTCAGTATAGAGTCCGTAAATATCAGAAATAAGGGTCTGGCTATGACATTACTTAATTCTCTTAGGATACGGGGGTGTATGCCATCTGGTCCTGGCGATTTGTCTATTTTTATATTTTTAAGTCGCTGTAGTACTTCTTTCTGCGTCAGACAGGGCACTTTTAATGGGGAATTTACTTTTACATTTTGCATTTCAGTTACCAGTTTATTTTCCTCATTGAATACAGTGCAGAAAAAAACTATTTAATAGCTTTGCTTTTTCCTCGTTGCTCCCTTCAACTCCTCATTGCTATGTAGAGGGCCGACTCCTTCAGATTTATACATTTTACCATTTATACAATTGAAGAACATTTTAGGGTTAGTTTTGCTCTCTTTGGCAATTAATCTTTAGGTCTGTAGTTTGGCGGTTTTTATTTGTTTTTTACATATTCTAGTTTTTTCCTTATAGTTTTTCAGTGCTTCCTCGCTACCCTCTTGTTTTAGTGATTTATATGCTTTCTTTTTGTCATTTATTGCTTTCTTTACAGTTCTATTTATGCACATTGGTTTCTTCGTGATCCTTAACCTTTTATTCCTATAAGGTATGTACATCTCACAATTAGATTTTAGGATGCTTTTAAAAATATCCCATTTTGTGGCTGTATTTTTATTTTTGAGGACATTGTCCCAGTTAGTTAGGCATATGGCCTCTATTAGTTGGCTAAATTTTGCTTTTTTGAAGCTTGGTATTTTCGTTCCTTCCTGTAGAAACGCTTGTTTGAAGAATAATGGGAAAGTCATTACTTTATGGTCACTATTTCCCAGGTGTCCTCCAACCTGCGCATCTGTTGTTCTGTCAGGTCTATTGGTTTATACTAAGTCCATTATGGCTGTCCCTATCATCGGGTACTGAATCAGTTGGGAAAGGTAATTGTCTTTGGTTATCGTTAAGAACCTGTTTCCTTTATGCGATGTACAGCTTTTAGTTTCCCAGTCTATATCTGGGTAGTTGAAGTCTCCCATAATAATGACCTCATTATGATTTGCCGCCTTGTCTATCTTGTTTAGTAGTAGATTTTCTGTGGACTCTGGTATATTAGGTGGTTTATAATAAACTCCTATTATTATTTTATTATTGTTTTTGGCTCCATGTATCTCTACCCACAGTGACTCCACATGTTCATGTCCCTCACTTATATCTTCTCGGACTGTGGGCTTTAGATAGGACTTTACATAAAGGCAGACCCCTCCCCCTCTCCAGTTTTGACGATCCTTTCTAAACAGACTGTAACCTTGTACAATTAACTGCCCAGTCATAGCTATCATCCAGCCATGTCTCAGTTATTCCCACTATATCATAGTCCTCCTCACACATCACTAATTCCAGTTCACCAGTTTTATTAGTCAGGCTTCTTGCATTAGTATACATACATTTAAGAGGTTTATGTATATTTTTTACCCTGCACCTTTCCTTCTGAACTGTTCTAGTTCCTCCTTCCATTCCTCCCCCAGTCCCACTACCTTGCCCCCGGTCTCTATCTGCACTATCTTCCCCTCCTATAATGTAATTACCCTCCCCCAGTCCCTTGTTTAAACACTCCTCCAACCTTCTAGCCATCTTCTCCCCCAACACAGCTGACCCTTCCCCATTGAGGTGCAGCCCGTCCCTACAAAAAAGCCTGTAACCAACAGAGAAGTCGGCCCAGTTCTCCAGGAACCCAAACCCCTCCTTCCTACACCAGTTCTTGAGCCACTTGTTAACCACCCTAATCTCCCGTTGCCTTTTTTGTGTGGCTCGTGGTAGAGGTAGTATTTTAGAATACACTACATTTGAGATCCTTGCCCTAAGCTTTTGATCTTAAACCCTAAAATCATTTTTAAGGACTCTCCACCTTCCTCTAACTTTGTCATTAGTTCTGATATGGACCATGACCGCTGGATCTTCTCCAGCCCCTTCCAGTAATCTGTCAACCCGATCCGCGATGTGTCGAACTCTAGTGCCGGGAAGACAGAACACTGTTCGACGATCACAATCTTTGTGACAGATCGCCCTATCTGTTCCCCTAATTATTGAGTCTCCCACTACCAGCACTTGTCTGGCCTGCCCTGCTCTCCTGGTCCCCTGCTTACTGGAGCTGACATTCCCTTGCCTGGAAGAGGAAGTGTCCTGCTGCAGCAGTGCTGTCCCTGAACTGACATCCCCCTCATCTGCCAAACGTGCAAACTTGTTGGGGTGTGTCAGATCAGGGCTAGCCTCCCTGGCACTCTTCCCTCTACCCCACTTTCTAACTGTTATCCAGCTAGCTACCTCACTTTCCTGAGCCTCCTCGCTACTACCCTCCCTCTCATCTATTTTATAGAGTGCTTGCTCAGTGAGAAGCAAACTCTTTTCCAAATTTTTAACGCCTCTCAGAGTTGAAACTCACCCGGGTAGATACTCGATGTGCGATTCCAAACCGGTAATTTGCTCACATTTTAAACAAACATATACACCCTCGAACGGCTGTTCCAGGACTGCATACATTAGAGAAGATGTGCACTGGACTGCGTTATCAATAATGGAACACATACTAAATGGGGATGACGCAGGAAAAGAGAAAAATAAAATATAATGCAGTGATAAGAAACTGATTCACTGCAGTCCCCCACTAAAGTGCCTGAATCTGAAGTACAATGCAATAAATTAAAAAAATGCCCCAAAGGTGTACATGGCCTGTAAATATTACCTCCATATTACTGAACAAAATGCTTTTAATAAAAACCAATATTACCAACATCATCACTATACAAGACCCAAATAATACCACCACATATTGACTAAATAATACTACCATACCATTACTACAGAAAACCACTATACAAAGACCAATAATACCACCAAACAGTGACCATATATTGGTATACACCAGTTCTACACAGGGGCTCTGCAGTTAAAACACTCACTTAAGGGTGACATCTTCATAGATTTTCACATCTAATTAATTGATAGTACCTACACCCCCATGATGACTTATTCCAGCCATGACATGTCTGCCATCACGCCTCGCAGCACCCTGCTGCTACAGTTAAATACTGTACTGCAGATATAAAGGTGTTAGAACTATAGTTCATACAGACATAATAGTGCCAAACAGACAGTGCGTCATATTCAGGCACAGTCTGCGTCACCGGCGACTCCACAGTGTACACATCAGAAGCTGCGGGACTGTGTAGTTTCCATTGCCGGTATACTATAATTCAGCTCCTAATGGGAGATGAGCTGCAATACCCCAGCATAACCACTACACATTGTGTGGCGCTGTCTGCTTTCAGATTGTATAGTTTACGGCACCAGTGGCTGCCTGAAACAACTGATCAGTGCCGACTGTCTGACCCCACCCATCAGCCCAGGCAACCCCTTTAAGATTGTTAATATACATTTATACAGCATAAGGGCTTTCCTTGTCTGTTCCGTTTTTTTGCGGACTGTATGCAGAACCATTCATTTCAATGGGTCTGCAAAAAAAAATGGAAGTTACTCCGTGTGTCCGTATTTCCATTCCGCAAATAAATAGAACATGTCCTATTATTGTCCGCATTACGGACAAGGATAGTACTGTTCTTAGGGGCCAGCTGTTCTGTTCCGCAAAATACAGAATGCACACGGACATCATCCGTATTTTTTGTAGATCCATTTTTTGCAGACTGCAAAATACATACGGTCGTGTGCATGAGTCCTAAGGCCACTTGCACACGAACGTATTTTCTTCCCGTGTCCATTCCGTATTTTTTGCAGACCGTATGGGGAACCATTCATTTCAATGGGTCCGCAAGACAAAAAAACAGAAAGTGCTTCTTGTGCATTTCGTTTCTGTATTTCCGTTCCGCAAAAAGATAGAACTTGTCCTATTATTGTCCGCATAACGGACAAGGATAGTACTGTTCTATTAGGGGCCAGCTGTTCCGTCCCACAAAATATGGAATGCACATGGACGTCATCCATATTTTTTGCGGACAGCAAAATTCATACGGTTGTGTGCAAGAGGCCTAAAGCTGAGGAAACTTGAGGCGAAACGTACATCGGGGTGAAGCTACACGGGTCGGTATAAGATTTATATTACTATGTCCCCTGTTGGGCTATTGTTTACTCATTTTGAAGGTATATACTATCTGGGGGACCAGCTTAGTGTTTCTTCTTTTTTGCTGTATATGAATGCCACTGCCACTGCTACATAATACATTTTAATGATATTATTTGATATGTACTAATGAAGCTTATGATCGTATTGCTATTTGATGGTGTTGTGGTGGTTCTATAATTGGGTTGCAGCTTAAAGCTAGACCAGACAGTTAAAGATTGTGCAAAATTACCACAGGGGCGCATGTTATGGGATATATTGGTGCATGTTTCTCTTCTTTTCTCTTTCCTGCACCACCTCTTCGTTTTCTTACTTTATATTAAAGGGGTTTTCTGGGGTTTTAATATTGATGAACTATCGGGGGTCCGATCAGCTGGTTGAAGAGAATGCCACGCTCAGTGCGACTGCAGCCTTCCCTTCACTGCTTACCTGCTCGCCATCAACATAGCAGTAGTGAGCAGCCGTCCCATTTGACTTCAATGGGACAGCTCCTTCCTATTCAAGTGTATGCCACAGAGCCGTCCCATAGAAATGAATGGGACGGCTTCTTGTAATTACACCTGCTCACCGCCGCAATGTCGATGGTGAACAGGTAAACAATAAAGGGAAGGCTCCGGTTGCAGGGAGCGTGGCCTTCTCTTCAACCAGCTGATTGATCCTGAGGATAGGTTATCATTATTAAAATCCCAGAAAACCCGTTTAATATTGTGTGGCAAAATGATAATGCATAGCATTAATAAAGATTTAAATACTCCGCTTGGTTACAGTTCCTTTTTCTTCTTTTCAGAACTTTCTAGCGAGACTGACTACAATTCTTTTTTGTTTAACCTTGATTAAATTATTATTATTTTTTTATCAATTATCATTTTAATGAAAGAAGAAAAAAAAATCGACATGCACTACATGTAACGTATGAGTCATGAACGGGTATTGAGTACAAAAGAAAAAAGGAAAAAACAAGTCAGTACAAGTCACATTAGATTATACTCCGGAAAAAGGTAAAGAATATATGCTGTCAGGTATACAGAATGTAACAAAGAGCTCTACACAGATTTCCAGTCACCCCTAGGATGCCAGCGTTGGAGAAACATTCCTTAAGAATATGACTGCCTACTTGAGATCTCCCCTAGACAAAATACCTGCTGTAGCCCATGGTAGCAAATATGAGTAGGGTATCCTTCCTGTATCTGGTATGTTCAACCAACAACCCGAGTTCTATAACAAGCAAGGCAGGCAGGTTAGTTTTGATTTAACTCTTTAAGTACCGGGTCCATTTTTTGTTTTGCATTTTCATTTTTTCCTCCCCACATTCCAATAGCTATAACTTTTTTAATTTTCATTTCATCTATCTATATGCGGGTTCTTTTTTTTTCTTTTGCAGGATGAGTTGTATTTTGTTTAAGGGAACCAGGTAATTTACTGTGTCTGTTTTTGGAAAATGGGAGTAAAAGATATTTGTGGGGTTAAATACCAAGGTTTTTGGGGTTTTGACATCACTGCGTTCACTGTGCACTAAAAATAACAGGACATCCTTATTCTGCGGCTCAATACAAATGCAGCAATACCAAACGTACATAGTTCTTTCTGTTGTTTTACTACTTTAATAAAAATAAAAACCTTGGAAAAAAAAAATTCTTTGCATCATCATATTCTGACATTACCTTATCTTTATATTTCCGTCCACAGAGTTGTCTGAGGGCTTGTTTTTTACAGGACGAACTGTAGTTTTTATTGGTACCATTTTTGTGGTACAGTGCATACAACTTTTTGATCACTATTTTTACATTTTGGGGGGGAAAAGATTACTAAAAAACATCTAATTGTATTTTTTTCATTTTTTTTCATTACAGTGTTCACTGCACAGAAAAAAAATATTTTAATAGTTCAGACTTTTGCGGATGCGGTGATACTTGATATGTTTCATTTTTTATTGTTTATATATTTTTGTGTAAAATTGGAAAAGGGGGGCGATTTGAACTTTTAATGTATTTATGTTTTTTATTTTTAACATATATATTTTTTCTTTTACAATATAAACTAATTAGCCCCCTTAATGGTCTAGAATCAGGGATCATTTGACCCCTTGTCCCAATTATCCTAATAGAGATTCTATTAAGGTGAAGAGAATTTGGACATGCTCCCTGCTGAGCTGTTCTTCGTGTATGGCTTAGCAGGGCGGTTACTATGACAGTCTTAGGAAGCTTTAGCAGCATACAGAATATCATGGTTACCGATCGGAGCCCAAAAATATAATTGCAGGGGCTACAATCGGGAGGGAGCCACATCCTTCTGCCTTACCTCATAGATGCCTTTGTCAGTGCGGTCGGGGGCCCGCTACTTACTTTCCCCAGCCACCGTGACATACCGTTCGTCACGGTGGCTGAAGGGCTTAAAGTAGCAGTAATCTGATAGAGGGAACATACTAAGGTATAAAAAACCAAGCCCACCTGAATGGAAGAATTTTTTCTACTGCTTCTACAATAAAAAAAATAAATAAAATGTGAAAATGCTTATTAAAGTGATTTGGTTATTTAGAGCTCCTTTACAGGTGTAATGGTTTCTATGGTAACAGACAACAAAAAGACTGCAGTCATGTTGACTCCATCAGCCCCTTAAGGCTGGGAACACACCTAGGCGTTTCTAAATCGCGCGTATGACGCGCGTTGTACGCGCGTTTTTGGATGCGCGTTTTTGTAACTAAGAAACGCGCGTCATACACGCGATTCAGTGATTCTCCCCTATGGCATCATTGTCCATAGGCGCGTTAAAACGCCCCAAAGAAGCTTATGTACTTGTTTGGGTGTGGGGCGTTTTACAGTGCGTTCAAACGCGCTGTAAAACGCCCAAATGTGAACCATGCCCATAGGGAAGCATGGCTTTTCACATGTTGTGCGTTTTACAGCGCGTTTGAACGCGCTGTAAAATGCTTAGGTGTGTACCTAGGGTCATTTCTGGGCTCCTGATATTACTGACCTATCATTAGGATAGGTCATCAATATCCAATCAGTGGGAGTTCAACACCCTGTGCCGCAATGATCAGCTTTCCCTTCAGCCTCCAGCACCAGAAAGGAGCAAATCTCTTCTCACAGTGTAGAGACTGTTCACTTACTGTCTGCAAAACTGCTTCATTTCTAATATGATGTGATGGTGAATATACAGTAATTTGTTGCTCCAACTGAGCATTGGTAATATATATAGTAATATATACCATTCATCCATAAGATTTAACCCTTTCAAGCCCAGAGTTTTTTTTTTCTTTTGTGTTTTCGTTTTGTGCTCCCTGCCTTCCGAGAGCCATAACTTTTTTATTTGTTCACATAGCCATATGAGGGATTGTTTTTTGCAGGACAAGTTGTACTTTCCAACGCCACCATTTAATATTGCATATGATGTAGTGGGAAAAAAATTCCAAATGGGGTGAAATTGCAAAAAAAAAAAAGCAATTCTACCACAGTTTCACGGGTTTTTTATTTACGACGTTCGATGTGCGATCAGTTACTTCTTGCGTTTTGATATTGATAAAAAATTAAAAAGTGGGAAAAAAAATCATTGTTTTTTTGTTGCCATATTTTGACCCCTATAACTTTTTTGGAATTATGTGTACGGAGCTGTATGGGGGCTCATTTTTTGCAGGGTGATCTGAACTTTTCACTGATACTATTCTGGGGTGTGTATGACTTTTTAATAACTTTTTATTAAATTTTTTTGTAGAAAATGAAGCGACCAAAAACGGCGAATCGGCCATTGTGTTGGGAATATATTTTTATACTATGGGCATTTTCACACATTGCGACACCCATGATGTGTATTTTTTTTTTTAGTTCTTTTATTTTTATTTTGGGAAAAGGGGGGTGATTTGAATTTTTTTATTTATTTATTTTTAACTTTTTTTTTTACACTTTTTTATAGTTCCCATAGTTCATCTGATTGCTATTATCATAAACTCCAATGCACGTGCATTGGAATCTATGATGATTTCACTACTTTCCTTTGTGAATGACAGGAGGCTGCTGCATAGTATTTCCTATGGAGCCCTTGCCTGTAATGGGGCTCCATAGGAAATACTATGCAGCAGCCTCCTGTCATTCACAAAGACTGGGGCTGCTGTATACCCGCTCAGCTCCTCCGATCGCCACACGGGGGAGCTGGAACACAACTGAAAGTGAAAGCTTTCTGCATGCTCAGATGCCGTGGTCAGGATTGGGGGTTCAATGTCTGTGATCGGCATTACTGCCAATTGTGAACATTAGCCGCGGGTGTCTGCTATAGGAAGCAGGCGGCCACCCACCACTATGGTGCCCGCAGCGGGCGCCATCTTTAAACACACATCCAATGACATACATGTACGTCATCGGGCGTGAAAGGATTAAACCCTTCACTTGGATAATATTGATTATCTCGTGACTATGGCACCTGTAAAGGTGGGTGTGTGACAAGGTCTATACTTAATGATTATTTTGATTTCTAATTCTTTGTAATGTACTGTAGTTGGTAACAAGGGCCAGGCCACATTCCTGATGTCTGAAGTAACTATACATGGATACTGCACACTAAAGACCTTTGGGAGAAGCAAGGAAACTAGGAAATAATAACGAGCTCTAACGCCATTTAGGACATCATCATGGTAGGATGTGGCTTTCTACCACCACCTCTCTTTGTATCATATGGGTGTCAGCCAGAAGCCATGTTGGGAACTGGTCGATGGAGAGTCTGCTCATTTGTTCCCAGCTGTAGTGACTGTTACTTACTTTACTCTGTATGTTATCTTTCATATGCATTCTATCATAGTTTGGTAAACCTTTTATGCACCTAAGCCATGTTAAGCCTAGTAATTCTTGGATCTTAGAATTTACAATAATACAATGGGAAGTATCAAGCAGGAAGTGAACCGTCAGTTTTTAAAGTTGATGTCTTGAAAGTAGAAAACATTTGGCAAGTGTAAGTATTTGAGCTCCAAAATGGCAAGTTTTATGGAGTGTTCAATGAATGGAGTGTTAAGTACCTATTAAAAATGGTCCAACAATAGAGAACCGAACAAGCCATAGTCATGGATGCTCAAGGCTAATTGATGCATATGGGGAGTGAAGGATAGCCCATCTGGTCTGATCCCAGAAAAAAAATTACTGTAGAACAAATTGCTGAAAAAACACACAACAAAAGTCAATGCTATGACAGAAAGGTGTCAGAAGTTGTCACGTATGAGGCTGCATAGTGGCTTAATATAATACACTATATTTTAATGTTATGGCTGATCATAGTCTGGATGGGGCAGACTGATTAAAGGGAATCTGTCACCAGCAACCTCCCTATCAAACTGTTGGCATAGACACGTAGGCTGAACTGGATGGTCTTTTTCCAGTCTTACAAACTATGTTACTATGTTACTTTGTTACATAGCTGTGGTTCACCTGATTAAGCTCTGTTTTTCTTCTGTTGATCCAAACATTAGTTCCAAAGTTATGATACTTTTTCTGAATGTTCAAATTAAGCCTTTGGTACAATGAGGGCATCACTGTTGCCCTTATTACACCCAAGCTCAGTTTCTGGCAAACCGGTAAGGGAGGGGCTGGCCACAAGAAGTGAAATGGCGACTCCTTAACAGAGCCTTGGATCAACAAAAGAAAAACAGCGTTTTAATTCGGTGACCCACAGCTGTGTGTCTATGCTAACATATTAAATTCGAGATAATCTTGGGTGGAGGTTAATTTAGAAGTCTGCCGTCTACCACGCAAGTTCTCTAATCAGAGAGTGTTGACATGTGTTGATACTGAAAAACATGCAAGAGGTGGCCAAAATGTTCCTGTAACCTCAAGAACAGGGGTCAGCAACCTTCTGCAATCTTTCTGAGTTCCTAGAAGAGCAGAGCAAGTATGGATGGTGGGAGTTGTAGTTTCACAACAGCTGGAATGCCAGAGGTTGCCTACCCCTGCTCTAGAACATAGTGGCAGCAGCGCTAACTAGGAAAACACTGTTAATTTGTCTCCTCTAGGCACTGCTTGGCTTTTTTCAGACTGGCTGCATTAAAGCCCATTATAGTCACCCTCTAGATACTATTTTTTGTTGTAATACTATACATTACTACAGTATTAACTGCATACTATATGAAAAGTATGAAAATAAGTCTATAAACAAGTACTTTGTTGGCTTTGTTTGTACATATTTTACGGCTTTTACATTACGAGACACCTGGCACTATTAAATCTATGGATATGTGCCAGCATATCCACTTCATTAAAATTTTTATTTCCATCTTCAATGTAAGTACATTATTTATTGAAAGCAGTGATATGCCCAATATAATAGGAAAAATAATCACATTGCCTAAATGTTTATAGTGGCTGAAGACTTCCTCACCTAGCTTACTTTATAACTGCGGCATCTGGCTAACTGTATTATTTTGTGTCAGGTATTTTTACTCTACTTATCAATATATTCTAGCTCTTTCCAAAGCTACATAAAGATGTGCTAGGACTAGTTTCCATATTAGAATTTTTAAGCATTTTTTATATTAGTATACAATGTGTATATTTAGAGAAAGCAGATAATACATTATAGTAACGAAGCTGGCTTTACCTTTGATGCCTTCTATGCATAGCACTAAAATATGCTGAAGTGCTATACAAATATAATAATACAATAATGCACTAAATTTGTGACAAGTCGCATGCCTTGTCACAAATGACGTCATCTGGCCATCTTTGTACGTAAACTGAAATCTACACCAGCTAATAGCTGGCGTAGTCTTCAGTTATCATTTGCACCACAAAACTTGTGTGAATTATGGTGAATGTGAGGGCCCAATGGCCCCAACCACTCCGTTCTACGCCATGCACCCTTTTTGGAAAGTGCCAAGGGCAGTGTAGATATTGCCACTTGCATCTACATTTAGGTACGATGGTATTTAAAAAGTCACCAACCCAGGGTTTTTGACTTATTTTTACCAGAAAACTGCAGAAGGGGTGATGATAACTTCCCCCACTGTGTATATATGCTAGATCCACTTCTACTTAGTACTTCAGAAACATCACCTGAGCAAATCAGGAGAATACTTTAAGTTAAAAGGGTTTTTCCACTAACAATCCAAGACTGTTTTGTGACTTTTCGCGAGCTACGCCACCCCATACTACTTTTAAAAGTAGCGTGTTTCAGCAAGTTGATAAATTCTATGGCTTATTCAAGATGTCCAGCATTTTTAAGTGTCACAAAAATGTTGCAGCCGGTCACACAGAACACCAGGTACCCCCTGGCGTACTATCATTTACAAAGGCACAGCTCCATTGCTTATGTGCCAAATTTATGAATTTATATTTATAAATTTGCCGCAAGACCAAAAATTTATTTATTTCTTGTTGTTAGTGGGAAAGTCCATTTAAGTGCATATAAATTGGTTATTGAGTTCCATGGGAGCCGTGTAAGGCTAGTTTCACATCTACGGCATTGTGATCCAGCAGCCAGTTCTAGTAGAGAACGCCAGGAATCATCCGGACATAAACTGCAGTCATTCTCGCAATTTTTGCCGGATAGTGAGCAGGATCTCTGCAGGACCCCATAGTTTATGGGGCTGTTGGGTATTCTGGTTGCATCCCGCAGTGCAGGGTCTGGAGAATTCGGGCAGGCTGTTCTCTACTGAAACAGCCCTTCAGAATTGCTGCTTGAGATGTGAAAGTAGCCTTAATCTATGTTTGGTGAGGCAGCTGCAGGCCAGATTTTACCATGTTTTTCTATGTCTGTGTGACACAGAGAATTTGGAGCTTTGTATTAGAAAGTAAGGGCTTTAGCCCCTATAAGGATAGTTTCACACTAGCAGCAGCCTTCTCCGGCAGGCTGTTCCTGGCGGGTGGATGTCATAGTTTTATTCCGGCTGCCTCTCGGCAGATTTCCCGTGCCTGCCCCCATTATAGTCAATGAGGCCGGAGCGGACCTCTGGCGGCACGCACGTACTAGCGGCAGCATGGATTCGGCAGGCTGTTCACCACCCGGAGCAGCCTGCCGGAGAAGGATGCCACTAGTGTGACAGTAGCCTTAAGTACTCTCGAATTATTTAGATTAATTAAAATTAAATTATTGGTACATTTCCTGCCCTAGACTACAACTATTTACCCTCATGCTAACTTATATAATGACTGTCCAGAGCATTCTATAATAATAGTATTACATAATACTGTGTAGGCAAATGGTGCCAGGAGGTGCATAGGGTCCTTCTGAGGTTCAGCACATGTGGTGCCTAGCAAGCATGTAGCTACATTAGGGACTGCTAGCACGCATGCTTGACAATGGAGGCGGACCCCAGGAACGTAACTACATGCTTGCTAGGCACCACATGTGCTGAACCTCAGAAGAACCCTATGCACACAGGACTTTATTGCTAGGTATGGACTTTGTGATAAAAATCTGCTTTTGACCATGAGTCATTTTTGTATGCACTATAATGTGAAGTAGTTTTGATAAAGAAACATAAAGAAGATGCTCATTTGGTATTTGGTGCGTTTTTTATTCTGAGACTGAATTGGATTCGAGTTGGGATATTGACATTTTTGCACCACTGTGGTCCTGTTGTGCGTTAATGTTTATGCTGCTAACAATATGATTTGATTAAGGACTGGTATTGTCAATTGGCACTTGTTAATGTAATGAAATCTGCCTGTGTAAAAGGACCTTTACTTTACAGGTCCTTATCTTCTAGTAATCTTAAAGAGGAAACAGCAATCATACGAGTGCCGCTACCTCTTCAAACAGCTGATTGGTGGGGGAGATGGGAATCAGACCCCCGCCAGTCTGATATTAATGACCTATCCTGCGGATCAGTAGAGATGAGCAAAGCATAGAAAAATTCGATTTGGCTGCTTTTCAGACTTTCACAAAGAAATTTGATTCATCACGAAGCACATTTCTTTGTATGTAGTGGGCGCAATGACAAGAACGGCAATCACGCCGCCCCTTCATTAAACCCCTCAGATGCCGCACGTGTGCAAATGGATAAGGTGAATTTTTTTTCTTATCATTTTCACCCTGATTAACCCCTGGAAGGCCTAAATGGTAGCCTCAGATGCCGTGATCAGCAATGAATGCGGCATCTGAGGCTACCATTTAGGCCTTCCAGGGGTTAATCAGGGTGAAAATGATTCACCTTATCCATTTGCACACGTAGAGGCCATCCCAGCTATCTTGATTGAAGACACCATGTGAAATCTTACCCAATGACATGATGACGTCATCATGCTGGCCGGGCGCCAGCGCACCAGCGTGATGACATCATACTTCATCCTGCACAAGATTTCGCACTGTATCTTCAATCAAGATGGCAGCAATGGTCTCTCCATGCCAAAATAGATGCGGTGATTAATTTTTTTTTTATCACCATTTTAGGGAAAATTGATTCGCTACCACAAAGAGCGAAGAAATTCGCCTTCACAGTGAGTCAAATTCTTCCAGAAATTTGGATCAAAGTCAATTAATTTGACTTCAATTCGCTCAACACTAGTCATCAGTATTTAACCACTGCACAACCCCTTCAATAAATTAAATAAACTAACAACATTTCCAATAATGACAAATATGGAGGGGAAATAACAATAGGGAATTAAAATTACATATGTCCAGTCACGCCTAATGCAACCAGAGCACCGCCTATTGGTGGTTCTGGAGAGACAATTTTCTTCCTTCTGGAGAGCTATTTTGCATATTTTTCCCAAAAAGCATTGTCTTAGAAGGGGTTTCTCACTATAAAAATCCTTTTTTGTATTGAAGCTGGCCTGGTGATTCCCATTGCCAGCAAATCCAGGAATCGGCTACACCTGGCCATACATTGTGCCTATGGCGCCATCTTCAGGGAAAATTTGTATTAAATCACTGGTTATCCATGTAATTCATGGGAGGGGACCAGGACCCCCAGATTGAGAGCTGCTGTTTGTAGGGGCCTCCCTTTTTGATGCTCATGATATGACATTCTGATGAGACAACTCCTTCAAAGCTTCCCTATGTTTTGCTAGATCTTTGCAAGAATTAGTGGTGCTTTAGATCTTCTCACACGTAACCTGTTAAAACATTTCAATTTTTCACCCTAATTATTCTACTTTAATGCTGTGACTGTTAACAACTTGAAACCTGGTTCGCAGCATTTGAGATGGTATCCATTTACCAACCAGTTGTAGCAGATCTGAATCTAACCACAGGCTCAGCTTTGCTACATCTGCATTTTAAGATAATATTTAATTAGGTAATTACTACTGGCCCAAAGGAATCATTAATCCAAAAGTTGTGTTACTTGATTAATAAAAGTTATATAAGTCTGTGTCCATTATGCATATCTGCACACTGAGATATGCATGTATACCCACATGATACAAATGCACAATGCTGTCTGCTTCCTGCAAGCGCTTACTTTAGACGTCTTCTGTAATGTGATTTTTATTATTTACTCTATCATTGTGCCAATATTCAATTTTTGCAGCCTAAATCATATTAATTACTCGTAATCGCACATTTCCAGCTTTGTAACAATGTATTTGCTCTGCTAAGGCCTGCTCTTAATTTGATTTCTGTTCTTACTCATCTTGATATATTTGATGCACATGCTGAATTCCATATACGATGTGTTTCATACTTTCAAGACGGTAACTGGCTGGTCACAAAGCTTACAGAGGAATAGAATGAGCAATGGTATTTTAAAGGAAAAGAACTTTCTAAGATTGTACAACATTTTTAAAAGAGTCATACTAGGTCTACCTATAACCGTTTACACAAAAAGTTCCTATATGGTTTTATAAAGTTAAAGTGTTGGATCCATCGCCGCACTGACACAAACAAAAATGGAGGTTATGGGCACTGGGAGAGAAGGTATCAGGCCTGGAAACTAGGGAGAAGATAAGGTCACCACCTAATGAAATTCTCACTTCAGCCCTGGCTGCTAACCGAATGAACAGACCTCAAAGGTAGGGCTGTTCATTCAAAGGAACCTAATACCTGGCTAACCCTGTAAGGCCCTGTGGATAGTGACTGGGGCAGCTGAAGGAACAGGAGTCTACCTCTTCCACAACCAAATGAAGCTATCTACCGCAGGGAGTGATGGATGTAGCTAGACTAAATAGGGTAATAGTAATAACCACTTTGCTGCACCTGAGACTAGAGGTGTGGTCATTACCATCACCAATACTGCAAAAAGTGAAACCAAAAGAGACTGTCAAATGACATCACGTGCGGCCAGACTCTCAGGTCTTCTAACCCCTGTAAAAGGGCCGCAGTTTGGCTTAAGGCTGTACTAGACCGGCAGATTAGAAGGAGATTGTTGGGGAGGGAAGCGTCCCATCCCAGCAATTGCCTGTTCGTTAGCGAAGGGACTGCTGCTATTACATACAGCGATCTCCTCGACAGTATAGGGAGGAGTAATCTCTTATACCATTGCTTGTCCCCATACTGATCACTGTTTTCCGGCAGCAGATCGTGATTACACAGCGCAATCTTCTGCCGCCAAACAATTAAATTAATTAAACCTGTTGAAAGATTCCAATTGCCTGATGAACGAGTGTTTTCTCATTCATTGGGTATTGGTTTTACACCGCCAGATCATCGCTAACCAACATTACTACAAACGCTTGTTAGCGATGATCTGGCCTACTATCTGCCTGCTTTAGGCTTCTTCACATTTGCAGTACAGCCTCCCGTCAAGCTGTTCCTGCACGGAGTGCCAGGGATCAGCCAGACAAAAACCGCTGCATGTGCCAGGTAGTGGCCGTATCTCTGCCGGACCCCATTATAGTTAATGGGGACAGTGGGCATTCTGGGACCGCCTAGTAATGCCGGATCCAGAGAACTCCAGCAGGCCGTCTAATGCTGGACAAGCCTGACAAAATGCTGTGCCTCAAATGTGGAAATATACTTAGTTTAAATGTGTTCTTGGGTAGGTTTTTTAATTCTGAATTCTGTATATTTTTTAATTTCTCAAATGCTGAAATTCTTTTTTCTCCTTTAAGACAATTGGGAAACAAGAACAAATAGTTTTCTAAGAATAGTGCTAAATGTTAGAGTCTTGGGAGTTTTTTTTAAATAAATTATTTGAAAGAAATGTCATATCAGGACCAATAGAAAGTTATTTGCAACTGTTAGTTAAACACCGTTAAAATCCATGGTTAACCATTGTGTAATTAAATATGATTTAATATGGTTTATTGAATAAGATTTACTACCTTAAGCAAAATAAACAACATCCTGTTTTCTCTGCTGCAGATACAGTTTGTAGCTCCGCACCACAATCCCAATATCTCTTGGGACCAGTGATTAATTTTCACTCTCATTAAAGCGTGTCAAGGAGATTAATGTACCAAACCTCAAGCAACAGGATTAAATTGTAACATTGGGCTAGTGAAGGAGATCATTGCACTTAACATCACACTTCTAGCAAAGACAGTTGTGATATGAGGCCTCTTTTACATTGTTTTAGGGGTATTTTTTTTCTTTTCTATTTTTAAAAGGAGTTATTAATGACACATACACAGACTGCCTCATAGTTGCTAATGTGGTGCCATAGGGGCGAGTACTGGCCCCGGTTCTTTCAAGGTCGCTTAGTTTATAGATGTATGTCTACGCTATGTGAATGCATTTACACAAAGCAGAATGTCATTAATCAAATGATGAGAACATACAAATTACTAATCAGGCACCCATAGAACATTGGGGGGGATTTATCATTTGAATTGCATTGGTTTTCTGTCATACAAATGTTACAAATTTTGGCACATGCCAAAACGTAATCTACATAATATTACAAATGTAGTTAAAGGGGTTCTCCCATGATTAATGTAAAAAATGAAAATCAGACATCATATAATACATGACAATCTCTTTCTAACAAAGAGCTAGAACCAGCCCTGTACCTCATATGGATCCAGAGATCTCCCCATTCATTGCTCTGCTAGATTTATATCAAGCTGGCATCTCAAGAGGAGTGTCTTTTCTACTGCAGCTAAGGGGGCGTGTCCGTGATCTGCCTATCACAACTCAGGGGGCAGTTGAAGGACGAAACTGCGCATGTGCAGGTGGCGCTATACAGATACATTTTATTGAAAAACTCAGTGGCTATGCAAAATTTTTAATTATATGTAATTAGAAAAGTATTCAGATTCAGGTGCTGGTTTGAACGCTGTAGAATATTTTTTGTGGGACAAACCCCTTTAATACAACTGTCTGTCTAGTTGTGTTTTCCTCTGTACCTAGGCCTGCAGCCATGGCAAGAGGTCATTTGCTATTAACTTCATTAAAAATACTAACAATTTAAGGCTACTTTCACACTGCCGTTTCTGGGTATGCTTGTGAGATCCGTTTCAGGGCTCTCACAAGCGGCCCAAAACGGATCAGTTTAGCCCCAATGCATTCTAAATGGATAAGGATCTGTTCAGAATGCATCAGTTTGGCTCCGCTCCGCCTCCATTCCGCTCTGGAGGCAGACACCAAAACACTACTTGCAGCATTTTGGTGTCTGCCTGACGATGCGGAGCCTAACAGATCTGTCCTGACTTACAATGTAAGTCAATAGGGACGGATCAGTTTTTATTGACACAATATGGTGTTAAGGACGGATCCGTTTTGACTATGTTCATGATAATGCAAACGGATCCGTTCTGAACGGATACAAGCGTTTGCATTTTCGGATCCATCTGTGCAGATACAAGACGGATCCGCACCAAAAGCAGGTCTGGAAGTAGCCTTAGTGAGTCTTGTAAAAAGTAGGCAAGGTGTGGTAAAGGGCATGCATGACCCGACTTACTTAAGAAAGCACTCTCAAAAATGTTTATTCTCTGGCCTGATAGAAAGGTACATGATGTAAATTTTAGCAAAGACAATCTTATCTTTTTGCTTTCTTAAATCTTTATACCAGGGACAGTACTTCACACCCTTCTGGTTCTCAGCTGTGTCATGTGAGCGACACTGACTCTCCAACCGACACAGTGTCTTATGTGAGGACAGGATGTCAGTTTCTCTGTGTACGCCTATGGAAGCCTCAATGTCAGTCTCATAGGAATGAATAGAGAAACCTTCCTGTCCACACATAAGAAACTATCTCTCACAATTTATTTATCACATCTCACACCACTTCTAAGTAGATAAACGGGTGTTAGAAAAGCCAGATTGGATAAAATCCACCCCAATAAATTGGCATATATCTAACTGTTTTCGATACTATTAAATATCACAATATTAATACCATAAAATAGCTTACATACCATATACTGTATACAATCAATATATACACCCTCATTTTATAGTAGAAATTCTTACCTGAGGGTCTTCTCAGGTGCTTGCTGTCCTGTCACCAGGTCATAGCCTCTTTCCAGAGTGTTGTATGGCCATGGCCTAAAATTAATAGAGGATTATTTATTTATTTAGAATGTGCCATAAAGCCTAGTGATTGTGTGCAACTCATTTCAAGTTCTTTAAGGTCAAGCCTGCGTTAGTAATCTCAAAGTGAGAGCGACACATATGCTAAGGGTAGACACATGGCTGCCAGTGGTAATAAACAGTCTCTTTAACACCTTAGGCTGTATTCACACGGGCGTCATGTTTGATGCCCGCATCAGAGGCGGGTGCGTTGCGGGAAAATGCGCGATTTTTCCGCGCGAGTGCAAAGCGTTTTAATGCGTTTTGCATGCACGTGCGAAAAATCAGCATGTTTGGTACCCAGACCCGAAGCCGGACTTCATAACTGAAGTCTGGTTTCGGGTTGAGTATTCTGTATATTTTATTATTTTCCCTTATAACATGGTTATAAAGGAAAATAATAGCATTCTCAATAGAGAATGCAAAGTAAAAATGGCAATAGAGGGTTAAAAATAATAAAAAAAACTAACTCACCCCCTCCATTTGATCGTGTAGCTGCCGGTTACCGGTCTCCTGCTCTGTATTCGGCTGGGCGGGGGGTGAAGGACCTTCAGTGACGTCACTGGGTCACATGGTCCAATCACCTGCTTCCATCATTCAGCCCAGCTGAGTACAGAGCAGGAGACCGGTAACCGGCAGCTACGCGATCAAATGGAGGGGGTGAGTTAGTTTTTTTTAATTATTTTTAACCCTCTATTGCCATTTTTACTTTGCATTCTCTATTGAGAATGCTATTATTTTCCTTTATAACTATGTTATAAGGGAAAATAATAAAGATCAGGTCCCCATCCCGATCATCTCCTAGCAACCATGCGGGAAAATCACACCGCATCCGCACTTGCTTGCGGATGCTTGCAATTTTCCCGCAGCCCCATTCACTTCTATGGGGCTTGCATTGCGTGAAAAATGCAGAATATAGGGCATATTGCTATTTTCACACAACGCAAAAGTGATGCGGGAAAATCACCGCTCATGTACACAACCCCATTGAAATAAATGGGTGAGGATTTAGTGCGGGTGCAATGCGTTCACATCACGCATTGCACCCGCACGGAAGACTCGCCCGTGTGAATGCAGCCTTAGTAACCGCCAATATGCCCTTTTATGGTGGCTCAGTCTTAGGCCTCATGCACACGGCCGTTGTGCAGCCGTTCCGTGCATTGGTGACCGCAATTTGCGGTCCGCAATGCATGGCAATGTTCATGCGGGGGCCGGGATGGATCGAGACCCATTCGGCCTGAATGGGTCCGTGATCCGTCTGCACCACAAAAAAAAAAGAACATGTTCTATTTTTTTGTGGTGCGGAGGAACGGACAGAAACACAGAGTGCTTCTGTGGGGTTCTGTGCCTCTGTTCCGCACCGCAGCTCCAGATTGTGGACTCATTCATGCATCCGTGATGCGGGGAGCACACGGCCGGTGCCCGCATATTACGGACCAACTGTTTGCGGGCCACAATATGGCCACAGCCGGGTATCGGTCGTGTGCATGAGGCCTTAGCAAGTAAGTTTCTTACATGGGAGCCGCGCTCCTGCTCTAACATCCCGGACTGGCAGAAACACCAATCCGGACTGTTTAACCCCGTACATGCCATTGGCAATCGCCTCTGCAGCATATATGCGGTTACAGAGAACAGACTTCCTTCTGTTTCCCATCGACACCCCACGAATGAAATCATGGGGTGCCGATGTCAGTGCCTCCAGGGTTTTTATTGTGCAAAAGTTATCATGGTATTTATGAAGAAAAATGAACGTAACATACTTTATAGTGTAAAAACTCAGTGGCAGTATCCCCCCCCCATTTCCCTCCCACAAAGAGTTAATAAAAGGACCCCATTGTACCCCTCAAATGTCGCATTCATAGCTGATCGCAGCATCTGAAATTGATATTACAGTGTAATTTTATTTTTTTTTATTACTAAAATCATACTTACCTCATCCATTTCATAGCGAAGAGCCAGCTGCCGCCACCACCATTGAAGATCTGGCTCAAAATCTTGGTGCCCCGTGATGACTTTAGGCGTCACCACGCACAGGATTTCGTGCGAGATCTTCAATCAAGATGATCAAATTTTCCCTGAAATTTGGATCGAAGTCCACATGCTCAACAACACTAGGTGATTTGATTTGCTGTACCTGCCATTCAGGGTCAGTGCAAAGCTGTGAAAATCATAAACCATACACAGATTCTAGCACCTCTTGATTTTAGTTTTCTATGCAGATCTATTATATGCAGCTCAATATCAGCCAGCATGCGATGTAATGAAGGAACATACCCTTGGCTTTGTCCCCAGTCACTACGTACACACAAATGTGGATGGTTTGGATCGGAAGAGTAACCATCGTGACAACTGCATTCCCCTGTGGACAAATTTATAATCACAAGTCAGTAAAAAGAGGTTTTCAACCAGTGTAATCAGTGATCTTTCCAAAAAGTTTAAATGGAGGGAATAAAATCGTACACACATCAACAATAGTGAACAACATAATAGGCACCAACAACCTATTATTTGTAAATTCCTTACGATATGGTCACATTTTGGAACCAGTTTCATTCACCTGTATGGGGATGTTGTAGACAGGGACGGCATCAGCACCTGGCATACCCGGGCAAATGCCTGGGCCCACTGCTTCTGGGGGGGCCCACTGCGCTGCTATGAGCGCTTCCATCAATACAGATGGAAGCGCTCATTGCTGCAGCGCAGGGAGCTTAGTAGCCTTTTTCAGCAGCATGCAGAGTCCAGCTGCCGCTGTCCCTCTTACAAGCGTCTGTGCTGTGGAGCTTCAGACATGCCCCCTCTTCACTCCAGCAGAGCAGCACCTTACATTTCAAGCTTTAAACACGCCCTCTCTACACAGGACGTTCTGCCTGAGGAGGAGAGAGACCCCAGCAGAGCAGAAGTGTGAAGACAGTCTGTGAGTGAGTCTGCACTGTGTCTGTCTCTTTTCTGTGGGACAGGGGGTTGTCATGGAACTCTTCAAGCTGCTGATGGATGCTATAGTAGACCAGCAACTTCATGCTATTTGGTTGTTTTACTGCCTCACTAAGCAGTTTGCCTCCATGACACTTGCCCCAAATCCTGTCCTTCTCTTATCCCATCCTCATGGAGCCCTTGCTGTCTTCTTTCCTCCCTCATGTATCCAGTGCTCCTGTTCCACCCTCCTATCTCCTATCGCTGCCCTGCACAGACCTCCTGCCACTACTTCGTGTATGAATCAAAACATAAATGGTAACATATGTATTTTTTACTGGACTCTGCAGGATACAAAAATGTGGCGTGCTGCACATTTGTATACAGTACTTTTTTTGTATACATCAAACAGATAGAAAAACTTTATGTGAACCCACTGGGGAGGGGGTTTCGTACACAAACATTTGCTGTGGGGCACAGTCAGTTCTAGCTAGTTAGGGTCCCTTACACAGTATAATGACCCCCAGTGACCCCCATACAGTATAATGACCCCCAGTGCCCCCTCCATACAGTATAACCCCCAGTGTGGGGTCCCCTGGGGGGTCATTATTTTGAATGGAGGGCTACTCTGGGGTCATTATACTGTGTGGGAGGCCCACTGAGATTTATCGCCCAAGGGCCCACATTAACCTTGAGCCGGCCCTGGTTATAGAGCAGGGACCTGTGCAACCTGCAGCCCTTCAGATGTTGCAAAACTACAACTTCCAGCATGCCTGGACAGCTTACAGCTATTAGGACATGCTGGGAGTTGTAGTTTTGCAACAGCTGGAGGGCCGCAGGTTGAGCATATGTCATGATTAATGGAACAGTCCTAGAAATTTCTATAATAAGCACTGTGCATGAACTCCTACTCATTGCAGCTCCCATAAGGCATACACACTCTTCTGCATCGTCTGTATACATAATACAGCAAGGAAGTTTATGCCTCCAATACACCGCCGTCGGGAAGATTTTAAAACTTTCAAAAAAAATAGAACTAACATGTCAAAACTATTAAATATATTCATTCTGTTCTACAGATATACATGTAATCGAGGGAAAACAATATTGTATTTAACATGTATTCCCTTTAAATAGAAGTTCCACTGTAAGGTATATTAAAAGGGGTTTGCCATCACATTATAAACTGCTCGTTTCCATGGTTACTATAGTGTGCAAGCACAACCACCACTGATGGATTGCAGGGTGGTTGTAACCATGGAAACAAACAGTGCATAATGTGATGGAAAAATGAATCCAGCCAGCAAAGAAGGCAATGTGGGCAATCACGATCCATCTGTAAAGTACAGGTTGTCTTACCACAGTATCCATTCAGTCAAGAAAAGTTACAGATACAGGTCTCCATAAAACAGCTTGTGTCTTCTGATGGGTCAGTAGGGCGAACAAGGGAATTTGAAAATTCTTGCAATATACATAGATAAAATTCTGGGCCCTGCTTGGGTGATTCTGTTGATGACATTATATTGTTCCCTATGCAAAGAACCTTAAAGAGGACCTGCAGCATTTTGAAAGCACCGTGTTATAGAGCAGGAGAAGCTGAGCGGATTGGTATATATATTTCTATCAGAAAAAGAGTCAGGAAGAGGAGTTATCAGTGACTGACGGCTATCTCTCTATGTACAATTATACACACAGTGCTATCAATTACAGATAACACCTCCGTTCTGTACCACTGCTGTTCACAGAAGGTGTATATGTATAAATTACAGGTTTTACTGAACTTTTCCCACAAAACTATATGTGTGAAAAGCTATTGGCACAGTAGGGAGAAGTATGGCACTGTGTGTAAAAGTGTACAATGAGAGGCCGCTGTCAGTCACTGGTAACCCCTCCTCCTGTACCGATATGTATTTACAGGAAGTGGAAAAAGCAGAGATATAAATGTATAAATTACAGGTTATACTATTTTCCCATAAAACTATACATCAATCTTCTTAGCTCATTTTGCTCAGAATCCTCTGGCACTCCAGCTGTTGTGAAACTACAACTCCCAGCATGCTCTATTCACTTCTTAGGGAGTTCTGAAAGTGTGCATGCAGGGAGCTGTATTTTCATGACAGCTGGAGTGCTGAAGGTTGCTGACCCCTGCTCTATAACATGGTGCTTTCAGATTGCATTGCATTTTGTGATGAAAAGTCTTCTTTAACCCCTTCAAGACCAAGCCAGTTTTCACCATAAGGACCAAGCTACATTTTGCAAATCTGACAAGTGACATGTTTCACTTTATGCGATAATAACTCTGGAACACTTTTACTTATATAAGCGATTCTGAGATTGTTTTCTCGTGACATTTTGTACTTCATGTTAGTGGTAATATTGAGTCAATATGTTTCACCTTCATTTATAAAAAATTCAAAAATGAACAGAAAATTTGGAAAAATTCACCATTTTTAAATTTGATTGTCTCTGCTTTTAAAGCAGATTGTGATACCTCATAAAAAACGTTGTTACAGTACATTTCCCAGATGTCTACTTCATGTTGGGATCATTTTGTAAACGTCATTTTATTTTTTTTAGGATGCTAGAAGGCTTAGATTTATAAGAAAATTTTCAAAACCCACTTTTTAAGGACCAATACAGAGTACCTTGGAACTGAACCATAGTTCACAAAATGTTTTTTTACAGTACAAATTAATTTATGAAGTTATTACCAGAAGTCTCGCGAGACTTCGCGAAGCAATAACTTCAGCTCATCGGAGCCAATACATTCTAATACTGTACGGAGCTCCTGCTCCGTACAGTATTGGAACAAAGTTTTATGCGATTCGACTTCAGATGTTTCATCCCAAATGAAGATGTTTCATCCCTAGTGTTCACCTTAGGGGGTAAGTCATATAATATTTTTATAGAGCAAGTCATTACGGAGGTGGAGATACCTAATATGTCTACTTTAAAATTTATTTCAGTTTTACACTATAAAAGCATTTTTGAAAAAAAAGAAATCATGTTTTAGTGTCTCCATTTTCTGAAAGCCATATCTTTTTTATCTTTTGGGTGATTGTCTTATGTAGGGTCTCATTTTTTGTGGAAAGAGATGACGGTTTGACTGGAACTACTTTGGGTTATATATGTCTATTTGATTGCTTGGAATTACACTTTTTGTGATGTAAGGTGACCAAAAAATTGCATTTTTTGCTGTTTTTTCTTTTACGGCGTTCAGATTATGTGACCTTTTTATAGAGCACGTCGTTACAGGCGCGGCGATTCCTAATATGTCTGTTTTTTTGTTTGTTTTTTAAACAAGATTTTGATGGTGAGGGGGCTTTTTTAACTTGAAACCTTAATGTTTTTATTATAAAAAAAACACCACTTTTTATTTATTTTTTTAGATTTTATACTTGTCCCACTGTCGGACTTCACCTTTTCAGGGTTTGATCCTTGTTTCAATTCAGTACAATACATTATATATTGTACTGAATTGAACTGTCTGTAGAGATGAGTGAATCAAAGCTGAAGAAACCGAAGCTGAAATTCCTCGCGATTCGTAGTAACGAATTGCATTTTTCCTAAAATGGCTTCTACACGTGTGAGGACATGGAGCAAGGAACTCTGGAAAGGTGGGATCACCCATACTGGCATGCATGCAGCCAATCAGCAGCCAGCCCTGTGATGTCACAGCCCTATAAATACGGTGGCCATCTTAGATTCTGCCATTCACCAGTGTGCTTAATGCAGCAAGAGATGTGTCTGCAGGCACTAGGGACAGTGATAGGAAAGACTTAATTGTGGTATAAAAAACGATTTACAAGTGCAGGTGCAGCGTCCCACATTTGTATGAAAGGGACACTAAATCTCTGTATTCATCTAATGTACTGAATGTATGGTATTTCCTATTATCAGGCTGGTAATGTCATTTCACCCATTCACCCCTAGGTGGTGCTGGCGCCACTCATTTATATAGCTTGGGGTGTGCTAGAACAGGAAGTAGAAAAACTCAGTTCAGTTAGAGTGTGTATCAAAGGAGAGTAGATGAAAGAGAGAAACAGGCCCAAACCAACATGTAGCTGTTTTCCTTTCCTCTGGGCCCTGATCAAGCCTGGAGAAGACCAATACAGCAACCAAGCACCAGACAGTGAGTCTATGTATAAATTTGCAGTAAGCCTAGTGAGGATTAGAGCTGAAACCAGTCCATGGACTTCACCAGCACAAGTGCCTGAGGCCTGAGAGCAACTTTAGGAGTGCTGGGACATGTATGGATAATTAGTGCGCAGATTTGTCCTTTTTCCACTACACAAGCCTTCCAGGACACAGTGGAAAACCTAAACCTTTACAGAAGAGCATCCTGCAAATAATGAAGCAGAAGACTGATGCCTGCCACGAGGGAGATCGCCCTTATTGGATAGCTCAAGATAAGTAGAAAATAGCATATTTAGTACCGGAGTGCTATAGTTTGGACTTAGTATAAGTATATAAGTCCTGCCTGTAAAGTGTCCACCTTAAAATTAACTCATCAACTGACAATTGCCTAAAGCTGATAAAAGGAATACAATTGAACCTATTTCTTAGTCATCACTTATGCCATACAATTGAACTGTATTTGTACTGACTACCTGAAGACAAGTGATGTAGTAAATGTTCAACTGTTTGATAACAACTGACTCCTCATCATTTCCACTACTACATTGATCATTTTCACCTTATGGTGCTGGCTTCACGAACACAGGGGCCCAGCCACCAAAGCACCCTAAACACCAAATACCATCAAGGGCACCTCAACCAACATCTTGCTGGTGTTCCCTGCAACAGAGAGTGCTCCAGAGGATTTAGAATGCTGTCTTCCCATCCACTGCACGCCGGCCCCAAGGGACAACTTAACTGTGAGTACTACTAGCTTCGACACCTCATGATTAGCATGATCACACACATCATCCCCTAGGGGGTCGGGTCGTCGCACAGGGAAAGATTATTCAAGGTGTAGGGAAAGGATAGGTGGGAATTATTCCACAGCATTTATGTTGAACAGGGTTCAGTAGTGGAGGTTACAGCCTTGATAATTGGAACAATCCGATTACACCTTGCTGCACTGACTGGGGATACAAATTGCCATTATACAGCCCTTTAATTCCAGCAAACCTGTTTTATTAGGGTGCAAGTGCTGTTTGTTACAGGCATTAACAAGGTTTATAACAAGGAAATATTTTGACGTTTTAATTGCCCTTGTGCGGTGCACTTATATGTTCTAAAGCATTTTTTGGCTTGTATTAGTGGGAAAAAAAGGGCTTATTAGCCGCTGTGTGGTCAAGGGCGAAAATGATAGCCCTTTTTGTTGTGTATTAGTGCCAAAAGTAAAATATATTTGCCGCTCAGCGGTGCAGTTATCTGTTTTAAAGCACCTTTTTCTGTGTATTAGTGGAAAAAGAGAAAAACAATTGCCTCTCTGTGGTGCAGTTATCTGTTCTAAAGCCCTTTTTTCCGTGTATTAGTGGAAAAAGAAAAAATATCTTTGTCGCTCAGCGGTGAAGTGACATATTCAGAAGCCCTGTATGCCGTGTATTAGTGGCAAAATAAAAATATATTCGCTGTCCAGCGTTGCACATATCTGTTGAAAAGCCTGTTGTGTAAAAGTACAAAAAAATTTGACCTAATTGCGGTTCTGCGGTGCAGTGATATATTTTGAAGCCAAGTTTGCCGTGTATTAGTGCTGAAATAAAAATATATTCGCCGTCCAGCATTGTACTTATCTGTTGAAAAGGCTGTTGTGTAAAAGTACAAAAAAAAATAGGGCCTAATTACGGTTCTGCGGTCCAGTGATATATTCTGAAGCCCAGTTTGCCATGTATTAGTGCTGAAATAAAAATATATCCAACATCCAGCATTGCATATATCTGTTGAAAAGCCTGTTGTGTAAAAGTAGAACAAAATTTGGGCCTAATTGACGTTCTGCGGTGCTGTGATATATTCTGAAGCCCTGTTTGCCGTGTATTAGTGGTGAAATAAAAATGAATTTGCCGCCCAGCGTTGCATATATCAGTTGAAAAGCCTGTTGTGTAAACGTAGAATTTATTTTTTTGGGCCTAATTGATGTTCTGCGGTGCAGTGATATATTCTGAAGCTCTGTTTGCAGAGTATTAGTGGCGAAATAAAAATATATTTGCCGTCCAGCATTGTACTTCTCTGTTGAAAAGCCTGTTGTGTAAAAGTAGAACACAATTTGGGACTAATTGACGTTCTGCGGTGCAGTGATATATTCTGAAGCCCTGTTTGCAGTGTATTAGTGGCGAAATAAAAATATATTCGCCATCCAGCGTTGTACTTCTCTGATGAAAAGCCTGTCGTGTAAAATTAGAACAAAATTTGGGCCTAATTGACGTTCTGCGGTGCAGTGATATATTATGAGGCCCTGTTTGCCGTGTATAAGTGGCAAAATAAAAAAATATTCGCCGCCCAGCGTTGCATTTAACTGTTGAAAAGCCTGTTGTGTAAACGTAGAATTTTTTTTTGGTCTAATCAACGTTCTGCGGTGCAGTGATATATTCTGAAGCCTTGTTTGCAGTATATTAGTGGCAAAATAAAAATATATTCGCTGTTCAGAGTTGTACTTCTCTGTTGAAAAGCCTGTTGTGTAAAATTAGCATTTCGGCCTAATTGACATTCTGTGGTGCAGTGATATATTCTGAAGCCCTGTTTGCCATGTATTAGTGGCGAAATAAAAATATATTTGCCGTCCAGCGTTGCATATATCAGTTGAAAAGACTGTTGTATAAAACTAGAAAAAAAATTTGGCCTAATTGACGTTCTGTGGTGCAGTGATATATTCTGAAGCCCACTTTGCCGTGTACTAGTGGCGAAATAAAAATATATTCGACGTCCTGCATTGCATATATCAGTTGAAAAGACTGTTGTATAAAACTAGAAAAAAAATTTGGCCCTAATTGTCGTTCTGCGGTGCAGTGATATATTCTAAAGCCCTGGTTGCCATGAATTAATGGCGAAATAAAAAATATTTCATCCAACATTTGATTATTTGATCTAACAGTATTTATACAGAGAAGTTCCAGGTCCTACACAGGGGAGTGGCAGAGGCGTAAATGTTTCTGGCGCAGGCAGAGGTCGCAGCAGAGTAAGGGGGCATGGCAGCAGGGGTCCCAGCGAGAGGCCTGAGCTCCCGGTGTCATCTAGCGGTCGTGTCTTAACCAGCAACCCAGCGGTTCTTGAATGGTTGACTCGGTCATCCACTTCGTCCCAAGTGACATCAGACACCCCCAGCCAAGAGTCGGGGGGTTCCTCTGACACAACGCTTAGTTCACAACAATAGCTGATCTCAGGGAGACCAGCTACAAAAAACACCGCGGAGCCTCACTTAAGAGTCTCAACACAGCAATCCGAAGTGCAAAGTTCCCTGGGAAACAGGAATATGCAAAATAAATGTGGAGCCCCAGTTATGGGTCTACAACACAATGAAAGCCAGATATCCCTCAAAGGAAGGAAAACCAAGCAAAGGGGTGTCTCCATTACGGAGATCACCAAATCCACCATATTAAGTGGCCCCTATGTCAAGATCCCGCTTTTTTACAAGCTTTAAGGATGTGACGGGGAAAACCTAAGCTAGGTATCCATCCACAGACAGCTGTTTCGGGGTGTTGCCCCTCATCGGTGTGGAGTAGGAGTCTGGCTAACCGTGAGCAATGCCTCGGAGACCACTCAAACACAACAATAGCTGATCTCAGGGAGACCAGCTACAAAAAACACCGCAGAGCCTCACTTAAGAGTCTCAACACAGCAATCTGAAGTGCAAAGTTCCCTGGGAAACAGGAATATGCCTTGTGACCTCTTGGGGTTACAAGGAACAGTGAGCCCTGATTTATGTGTGGACTTGATAGGCCATATCGTTCCTGTTGTCCATTGAAGGTGCAGGGGTGAACCCAGCAATACATGAAGGGTTAACTCTGCACTGAGGCTCACAAGGAAGGTGTTGGTTCATTTGTCCCTTTGTTCTGTTGTGCTAGTGATAGGATTAAGTGGCTGACTCCGGGGTCGAGGAGTGGATCACCCCACGATACACTCAGGAGATAATCCCATCACATGTGTCTCCTCTCTTCCTATTCATCATTGAGACACTGGGGGGGGGGGTCTGTTTGATTGCGTTATAATGTTAGACCACAAGAACTGTGTATGTATATTAAGTTAGTCCATTGTCTGAGTTAACTGTATCCCAGGCAGAGGGGGTGTGCCTCTGGCCTGTGGAATTGTATAAATTGTGAGTGCTGGCTGTCATTAGAGTGTCCTGTTCTACCCTTCATGAAGTCTGGGCTCATGTTTGAGGGATTGGAGAACTACACTCTGGGGATTGCTATAATCATTATACTCTCCAGAGTATATTCCCTAGCTCTTGTGAGAGCTGTTCGTGTTCCTGTTTCGCTCTCTGGACTAAGGAAAGGTTCACCCACTGGAAGCTGGAGCCCGACCTTGGGTCCAGAGTGGGTGAAGAGCGACGAAGACCCCAATCAAGGGGAAGGTGGTTCGTGGGGTCTGTGGTGGTTCTGGTGTCGAGTGCAGAGCTGATGGTCCTTGGCTAGCACTAGGAGCATCGGTCGACGGAGGTACTCAGTCGGGGTGCCAGGCGTTCCGTCACAGAGGACATCAGTGACGTGCAGACAGTACTCGATGATGATGTAGCTGATCACACTTCGGAGCCGGGTGACGAAGGGGCTTCATCATCATCAGGAGAAGAGGGTGGCAGCTTGCCCGTGAGCCAGCAGCAGAGGCAGCAAGTTGCTAGCGTGGCTGGGAGTCAGCAGGGTGCTAGCAGTGGGAGGTCTGGAGTGAAATGTGCCTGGAGTAGACCACCCGCTTTGCAGGAGTCTACCTGCCCGGAAAGTAGTTTACGGAGGCAGCGGCGGTAGCAGCCAGGGTGCCAATGTTGGCGCAATGGCCCTGCGTCAACATATGCAGCGTCACCATAAAGTGGCCTGGGAAAACCGTGGCTCCGATCTGGTGGTCCAGCCCGCCGCAGCAATCACTGCATCACCCAGTGGCACGCACCCGGTTTCAGGCAGTTAAGGCTTCACCTCAGCTGAAGGGAGCTCTCCGTCTTTCCCATCATCTGCTGGTCCTGATGCTCCTGCTGCTCCTACTCCTTGTTAGTCATTCCATCAGCAATCAATCAGTGAACCGATTGCCAAGAGACAACACTATGCGTGCACTCATCCAACGGCGCAGAAGCTCAATGTGCTCCTGGCCAAGTTGCTGGTGCTGCAGTCCCTCCCTTTCCAAGTAGTGGACTCTGCACCTTTCAGAGAACTGATGGCTTGTGCCGAGCCGAGGTGGAGAGTCCCAAGCCGTCATTTCTTTGCCAAAAAGGCAGTACCAGCCCTGCAGACACATGTAGAACAGAAGGTGGGTCAGTCCTTGAGCCTGTCAGTGTCTGCCAAAGTGCATGGCAGCGCCGACGTGTGGAGCTGTAACTACGGGCAGGGACAATACCTCTCCTTTAGGGCCCACTGGGTTAATGTGGTTCCTGCACAGCCACACTAGCAACTTGGCCAGGTGACGCCGCTTCCGCCTCCACGTTGCCACACCATTGGTCCTGCGACAAAGTTCGCCTCTGCCTCCTCATCCTCCACCGTGTCCTCAGCCTCCACTGCAGGGACAATTCACAGGGGACCTCCAGTAGTGGTCATCTGGGTGCTCTGGTGCTCGAGTAGAAAACTTTGGGATGCTCGGGTGCTCTACAGAACACCCAAGCACAATGGAAGTCAATGGGACAACCTGAGCATTAAACCAGACACCCCTTGCACTGAAGAGGGGAGGGTGTCTGATTCACAGGAAAAGGTCAGAAATTTACGGACTAACAATAATACACACAAAACCAAAGATAAAATCGATTTTAGAGGAAAAATTGTTAGGAAACATTTTTTTCCTGTATATTTACTTGTATATAAAGTGCAAGTGCTGCCAAAAATTACAAGCAAGAGGCACTCCGATACAACCAGTATATCACATAAAGGAGAGCCTCATTCACATTGTGGTACAATTGTTCAGGTACTGGGAATCCTACACTCATAAAGCCTATGCAGTAAGTGAAAGGGCTGCTAAAAATTACAAGGAACTGGCACTCCAATACACCCTTTATTACACATAAAGGAGGGCATCATACACACTCTTGAAAAATGATGATGTATGGCCTGCTGGTGACCCTCAAAAACATTAGGAGCAAGGGCCTGCTGGTGACCATCTGAAACATTATGGGCGAGGGCCTGCTGCCGAGCTGACCATCTAAAACAAGGGTCCTCAAATTTTTTAAACAGGGGGCCAGTTCACTGTCCCTCAGACCGTTGGTGGGCCGGACTATAGTTTAACTATGAGCAAATTTCTATGCACACTGCACATATCTTATTTAGAAGTGAAAAAACAAAAAGCTAACAAATACAATATAAATAAAATGAAGAACTTGTAAAGTTAAATCAACAGACTTATCAGTATTTTAATGGTAACTGTGGGCCTGCTTTTGGTTAATGAGATGGTCAATGTCCGGTTCCATGTTTGTCACTGATAGTGACTAGTTTGTGTATCAGGTATTTATTGTGTGTTTCTGAACTTGTGTACGGAATGCGTTGTGTGAATCTGTGTTTGTATGTGTAAGGGCTGCAAGGTGTGTTTCTGTGTCTGTAAGGGGTGCATTATGTGTGTGTGTGAGGGATTTTTATCCCCTCTCACCTCCCTTGTCACTCTTTCTCATCCCCCCCCTCCATTGTCACTCTCTCCCCCTTCTTGTCTCTCTCATTCCCCCCTCCCTTGTCACTCTCTTTCTGACCCCCTTCCCTTGTCACTCTCATTTCTCAGACCCCTCCCTCTCTTGTCACTCTCATTTCTCAGGCCCCCCCCCCTTGTCACTCTCATTTCTCAGCCCCTCCTCCCTCCCTTGCAATTCTCATTTCTCAGCACCCCTACCTCCCTTGTCACTCTGATTCCCCCCCCCCTCCTTTCTTGTCACATTGTTATACTCACTCCCCTCCCCTATTCCCCTAGTGTAGCGTGGCCGAGCTCTGTGAGGTCCGGGGTACAGGAGCATTCGTTTCCTGTAACCGGCCGGACTGATAGGAAGCGCACACTAAGTGAGCACTTCCTGTGAGTCTGGACGGGTACAGGATACAGTAAATAAAAGATCCTGTACCGCGGACCAGACAGAGCTCAGCCACGCTACACTGTTAGTCCCTCTCTTCGTCCGCCGCAGCCCCCTCGCGTCTCCACTCGGAGTAGTGGCGGCGCCCTGCTGAGTCGTGGGAAACGGCAAAAACACCCGGCGGGCCCAATCTAAAACATTAGGGGTGAGGGCCTGCTGCCAAGCTGACCATCTAAAACATTATGGGCGGGGGCCTGCTGCTGAGCTGACTATCTAAAACATTATGGGTGAGGGCCTGCTACTGAACTGACCATCTAAAACATTAGGGGCGAGGGCCTGTTGCTGAGCTGACCCTCTAAACCATTATGGGCAAGGGCCTGCTGGTGACCCTCTAAAACATTAGGAGCGAGGGCAGCCTAATAAGCATGTTGATATGATGGAGGAGGAGGACGAAAAAAGGAAGGTTGAACCATATAACCTTTTTTATGGTGAAAGGGGTGCATGGGAATACAGCGTATTCAATACACCATAAAAGCCACATTTAAAGTGCCTTTATGTTCAGCTGCTTTCCTCTGGTGGAGTAAAGCAGTCAGGAGCAATTCTGGCCTTGTTCATTTTTATAAGAGTTAACCTGTCAGCATATTCAGTTGACAGGCGGATGCGCTTATCAGTTATTATGTCCCCAGCAGGACTAAATACCCGTTCTGACAAAACGCTGACGGCAGGGCAGGCCAGCACCTCCAAGGCGTAGAGCGCCAGTTCGTGCAGCTTGGACACCCAATAGTTGTAAGGCACAGAGGGATCATTGAGGATGCTGACACGGTCTGCTACATACTCCTTCACCATCTTCCAAAAATTTTTCCTCCTTGTGACACTAGGCTGCGCAACAGGGTAAGGGTGCTGGAGGGGTGTCATGAAACTGTCCCAGGCCTTGGAGAGTGTTGCCCTGCCTCTGTTGGAACTGCTGTGTGTTCCCCTCATTTGCCCAAGGAACTACGTACTCTGCCAACAGCGTTGTCAGCTTGAAATTTTTGGAGCATTTTTTCCACAAGGACCTTCTGGTATTGCGCAATTTTGCTAGTTTTATCCACCACAGGATTGAGAGATGAGAAGTTCTCTTTGTAGCGGGGATAGAGAAGGGTGAACAACCAGTAATCGGTGTTGGTAAAAATGCATACAATGCGAGGGCCACGGGAAAGGCAGCATAACATAAAGTAAGCCATGTGTGCCAGAGTCCCAACAGACAAGACTTCACTGTCCTCATCAGGAGGTTGACTCTCAATCTCATCCTCTTCTGCCCATCCACGCTGAACAGATGGAATAAACCTGCTATGGGTACTACCATCTGTAGCGGAGGCAACCGTCTTCTGCTCCTCGTCCTCCTCATCATACAATTCAACTCAGAAGATGAACTGAGGGTGGTCTGGTTATCACCCTGTGTACTGTCTTCCCCCATTTCCACCTCTTCCACATACAAAGCGTCCGCCTTCATTATGAGCAACGAGTGTTTCAGTAGACACAGAAGTGGGATGGTTACGCTGATAATAGCGTCATCACCGCTCACCATCTGTGTTGATTCCTCAAAGTTGTGTAAAACCTCACAGAGGTCAGACTTCTATGCCCACTAATCGGTTGTGAAGAGGGGAAGCTAACTGGAAAGGCGACGACCATGTTGCAACTGGTATTCCACTACTGCCCTCTGTTGCTCACAAAGCCTGGCCAACATGTGGAAAGTGGAGTTCCAGCACGTGCTCACGTCGCACAACAGTCAGTGAGCTGGCAATTACAAGCGCTACTGCAACGTTGCCAGACTGGCGGCAGCTGTAGATGACTTTCGGAAATGGGAACACACGCAGCGCACCTTCACCAGTAGCTCAGACAAATTGGGGTAGCTTTTGAGAAAACGCTGAACCACTAAGTTGAACAGGTGGGCTAGGCATGGTATGTGTATGAGCTTGCCGAGCTCCAAAGCCGCCACCAAGTGACTGCCATTATCAGACACAACCATGCCTGGTTGTAGGTTGAGTGGCGAGAGCCACAGCTCAGTCAGGTTCCTTATACTCTGCCACAGCTCTTTGGAGGTGTGCTGTTTGTCACCTAAGCAAATAAGTTTCAGCACAGCCTGTTGCCGCTTCCTCATTGCAGTGCTACACTACTTCCAGCTACTGACTGATGGCTGACTGTTGTTGCAAGATGAGAGTTCAGAGGTGGAAGTGGAGGAGGAGAAGGGGGGTGCAGCCACTAATGTAGGTGGTGGCAGAAGTGCTGATGGAATTAGGGCCCGCAATCCTTGGCGTCGGTAGCACCTGTGTCATGCCAGGGTACGACTTGCTCCCTGCCTCCACAACGTTCACCTAGTGTGCCATCAGGGAAATGTAGCATCCCTGGCCACAAGCACTTGGCCATGTGTCAGTCGTTAAGTGGACCTTCCGAATAACTGTGTTGGTCAGGGCATGGGTGATGTTACTGGACACATTCTGGTGTAAGGTGGGGACGGCACACCGGGAAAAATTGTGGCGACTGGGGACAGAGTAATGAGGGACGGCCACCACCATCAGGCTGCAGAAAGCCTCTGTGTCCACAAGCCTAAATGGCAACAATTCCAGGGCCAGCAATTTGGAAAGGTGCGCATTTAGTGCAATGGCCCGTGGGTGGGTGGCTGGGTAATTGTGCTTTCGTTCAAAGGCCTGGGGTATGGACATCTGTATGCTGCGCTGGGACACAGAAGTGGATGTGCTAGCTGATGGTGCTTGCGAAGGTCCAGGTGCACGGCGGGAGGCATCCGGGCCTGCGTCTTGGACAGGGGATTGGCCAGCACGTAACACAGGGGAAGAGGAGGCAGTGGTGTGACCCGCAGACACTGATTGTGGACCCAGGTGTTCGGCCCACCTATTAGGGTGCTTTAATGCCATGTGGCGGATCATGCTGATGGTGATGAGGTTGCTAGTGTTAACGCCCCTGCTCATTTTGGTACGGCACAGGTTGCAAATGACAAGGGAAATTGCCGTACAGGGGTGCTCCAGGGAATAGTTGCGGGTCTGTTTGGTGTGGCCCGCCTTCTCCCTTTTGCCACCCCACTGCCTCTTCCAAGCTGTTGTGGTGCTGTGGATCCCTCCCCCTCTGTACTGCTGTCCTCGCTCGACTTGCCACCTTCTCAGGTTGGGTCAGTAATTTAATCGTCCACCTCTGGTCATCCTCCTAACTTGTTGACCTAACAACAACCTCACTTATTGACAACTGTGTCTTATCCTCATCATGAACCTCTTGAGACACTAATTGCGGTTGACTTATTGGCAACTATGTTTTATTATCATCATCCACCTCGTTAAACACTAATTGCCGTTCTCCACCATCATCTTTTTTTGACTGTGGATACTCAAGAGTTTGGGAATCAGTGCACAAGATCTCCTCATGTCCCTCTTCAAGCACGGTTGGCGAGAGGGCCAAATCAAGGTATGGTGATGAAAAGAGCTCCTCGAAATATCTGAGTGTGGGATCACTTGTTTGCCAAGACTCTCCATGGTGGGAGGAAGGAGAATCAGGGTAAGGATTCTGTTGACTAGACTCTTGGCTACAGAGACTGGACTTTGTGGAAGACAGGGTGGTGCTTAACCGTCTGGAAGCATTATCTGCTGCAATCCAACCGACTACCTGGTCGCACTGGTCTGACTTCGAGAGTGGTGTCCTGCGCCGCCCTGCAAACTGGGACATGACGCTAGGTATCGTGGATGAGTGTGTTTCTTGTGCTCTGGCAGCAGGCACAGTTTCACCGTTCCCAGGGCCACGGCCTCTGCGTGCAACATCAGCAGCACGGCCACTTCCCCATCCCTTACTTCTCGCATTGAGCATATTAAATGGTATATATGCTTGCAAGTATGTCACACGTACAGTAGTGCAAGTTTTGTAAGTGTATGCACAAATAAATTACATTGAATGTCACCGATATTTAGAATGTGCAAACGTTATACAGGAGATGTAGTGCAGGTAATGTCGCTGTCACCAGCGGCGAAAAAATTAGGCTGAATGTCACTGATATTTATGATGCGCAAACGTTATACAGGAAATGTAGTGCAGGTAATGTAGCTGTCACCAGCAGCAAAAAAAATAAACTGAATGTCACTGATATTTATGATGCACAAACGTTTTACAGGAGATGTAGAGAAGGTAATGTCGCTGTCACCAGCGACAAAAAAATGAAACGGAATGTCACTGATATTTATGATGTGCAAACGTTATACAGGAGATGTAGCGCAGGTACAACTGGGCAGTGGAATTTCAGCATTAGGATAGGTTAACAACATCTGATCGGCAGGAGTCCCGGCCAACCAGCTGTTTTTCAGAAGCTCTGGAACAGAATCTAGGCATAGGACCTACATAGATCCAGCCAAATCATAACGAAGAAAAGGGTAAATTTACCTTTTTTTGGTTGCTTTGTCACTAAAAAAGTAAAACATGATTAAGAAGTGATCAAAAAATCATACCACAAAATAATATCAATAAACATTTGATACATTAAAAGAAAGAGGTTTTACAGAGAAGTTAATGGTGTCAGAATATGGCTATGCAAAAAAGCTACATGCGGTAAATTTGGTGTCACTGTAATTATACTGACAATACAGGTAAAGTAATTGTTACTACACATTGAATGCCATAAAAACAAAGCCATTAATAATGGCACAATTGTGTATTTTTTCCCAACTCCACTTCATCATTCATTTTTTCAGCTTCCCAATACATTGTATGAAACATTAAATGGTGCTATTAGAGAGTACAACTTGTCCAACAAAAAATAGTGAACAGGAAAATAAAAATGTTTTTGTGAGACAGAAAAAAAAGGAAAATGGCTGTGTCAGGAAGGGATTAAGCAACTGTATGCATACATTAATTTGCCACTGTTTCCCACTGCATACAATTGTATTAATAAGCACAGTAGAGTACAGAGGATGGAAGCTCCCAAGACCATGGGGCTTCAATCAGTTGCTATGGCAGCCTGGTGTCTTGTAAAGGCTCTTAGGCCTGCCATAGTAAAATGCCTGTTAAGCTGTGTCTGCAGACAGTCTGTAAAAATCCCATAGACTGCAACAGTATTCTACTGCAGTCTGAGGCAAAAGTAATCAGAAGATATTCAGTATTCAAGTCCCTGACTTAAGGCTTTTACTTCAACCATTAGAGGAGAGGTTTTTTCTTCAGTTCATTCTTAAACTGTACCTCAGATTTTGTTATCTATTTATTACAGCATATCTGTAATCTATAGTACATTGGTCGCACCACACAGTTGTAGGCTCAACCAACACAGGAGCAATGTACAAAAAGGTTTTCTTCAGCACAGTGGTGGAGATTTATCAAACTAGTGTTGCAACTAATCAGATTCCACCCTTGATTTTTCACAGCTCCTTTGGAAAATGAAAAGTTGGATCTGCTATGGGCAACTAAGCCAGTTCTACTTTACACCAGTTTGATAAATCTCCCCCAGTGTCTCCAAGCATTGTGTCCAAGTACACAATTGTTCATTTACTTTCTTTATCTCTATCCCTATTGAAGAGATCCATGTGGAATTCCCAAATCACAAAGCAAAGCCTTTTGGATTTTTAAGATTTTTAAGTGTCGGACTGGGGTGCCTAGGGCCCACCAGTGGAAATTATTCTAGGGGCCCACCCTACAGCTACCAAAAGAAATATTACTTGTTCATATTTTCTGGCTCATGCACATGAATATTTGCAGTTTAGCATACAATACAGTGTTGTGCACTGCTCTATATCAAATTATTTCTCATTAAGCAGCTCATTGTAGTTGATAACGTAATCTGTTAAGGTCCCTTTACACAGGGCGACAGAGCAGGAGATTGTTGGGAAAGAAGCGTTCCTTCTCGACAATTGCCTGCTCTTTAACGGAGGAGAACGCTGTATTTACATGCAGCGATCTCCATTGTATACGGAGCAGTGTACACTACTGTCAATGTTCTTCCCCATACTGACTAGTTGTTTGCCGGCAGCAGATCGTGATTGCACAGCTAATCTACTTCCAGTAAATGATAATTTTTATGTGCGCACACACTATCGAATTACGGTACAAATGAATGAGCGTTTCGTTCGTTCATCAAGTAATCAGCCTACACGGCATCCACCGCAGCCATTACGCCCAAGAGCTACTAAAGCGAGCAACAAGGTAACCTGTGCCACAGTGAACTACACTGTGACAATATGTCTATCTTGCTTTTTTTTTATCATGTTTCCATTTCTGAAAGCCATAAATATTTTTTATTTTTCTGCCAATGATCTTGTTTAGGGGCTCCTATTTTGCAGGAAGAGTTGACATATTTATTGTTAAATTTTTTTATGTGCATATGATTTTTTGATCATTCAATATTACACTTTTTTGGGGGCACTTTTTATTTATTTTTTTCACCTGAGGGGATAGGTCATGTCATTTTTGTAGAGCAGGTCGTTACAGACGCAGCGATGCCTAATATGTCTTTTTTTTTTATTTCTATTAAAGGCGTTGTCTCATCTCAGACAATGGGGGCATATTGCTAGGATATGCCCCCACTGTCTTATAGGTGCGGGTCACACTGCTGGGACCTGCATCTATATTGAGAACGGAGTCCTGAAAGTGGTGGAGGGATCGCTGCGCATACACAGCCGCCCTCCGTTTATTTTCTATGGGGCCGCCAAAATAGCTGTGCGCTGGCTCGGCTATTTCCGTCGGGCCCATAGAAGTGAATGGGAGCGGTGGCTGGTCATGCGCAGTGTGCTCCTATTCACTTCTATGGGGAGACAGCTTGGTGGTGGCCAGACTGGAGTCCTCCAGCCACCACCTTGCGCGGCTCCGTTACTGATATAGGTGGGACCCACATCTATAAGACAAGCCATATGCCCCCATTGTCTGAGATAAGACAATCCCTTTAAGTTTTACACTGTGAAAAATATCTTTGTGTTACCATTTTCTGAAAGCCATATTTTTTTATTTTTTAGGCGATTGTCTTATGTAGGAGCTTGTTTTTTGCAGCATGAGGTGACGGTTTGATTGGTACCATTTCGGAGTACATACAATTTTTAGATTGCTTGGCATTAGACTTTGTTTTGGCACTGTTTTTATTTAGTGTTTTTTTATGCCATTCATCTGAGGGGATAGATTGTGTCATATTTTTATCGAGCAGGTTGTTACAGACGCAGCGATACCTAATATAAGTCTGTTTTTATTTTTTTTAATTATTTATAATTTTATATGACTTTATTATGGGAAAGCTGCATTTTTTATGTGAAACCTAGGTATCCTACAGGTTAATACTAAAAGAAAAAACAATTAAGCACAAAATGAAAAAAAATACTGTATTTTTTTACATTTACGTCTACGGAGCTGTTTAAGGACTCTTTTTTCGAGGGGCCGATCTGTACTATACTGATACCGTATGTTGGAGTGTGTATGACTTTTCTAGCAATGTTTACTAAATTTTTTGTAGCATACAATCATAATTGTGATATAAAATTAAAGCATGTTGCAGGAAAACTACAACTCCCAGCAGGTCCTGAAGGTTTGCATCTCACATGGCATGCTGGGAGTTGTAATTTCCAGAGGAGAATGCAGTAATATGTGAAATTATATTTTTATTAAACTATAGATTTACCTATATTTTATACTGTCTTGGGGGACTAGCTGCAGCCTGTGATGTCCACCACTGAGTCACATGTAGTCTTTGTTTCATGGGGGACACAGCAGCACCACCAGCGCACCTGCACACTTAGGAGCACAGTAAAAGCCCGCCGCCGAGCTATGCAGACTCTAGAATATGGGCGGGCGGCAGGGCTCTGTGAGGACACAGTGTGCGTGCAGCGCAGGGAGTGAGAAGGAAGCACAGGCACCGCACCACCTGTATCAATAGGCGGCTCCTGCTGCCCACTGAAAGATGGCAGCGCCAGCATCACTGCAGGGCAAGTTAAGTGGCGAGATGATCAAGATCATCTCACCATCTTCTGTATGTCTGTGTAGCTCTGCTCTTCCTATTGAAGTGGCAGGCAGCAGCGCTTACCAGCAGAAAGCTGAGGCTGCCTGCTGCTGCTGATTAATATGTAGACCAGAGGTCGCACTACATTTTTTCCAGAAGAGTAAAAATACTCCTCTTAACAATTTTGAGGAGTATTTTTAGCCGAGAAGGAGTACAAATTTTGCAGGAATTCACATATATAATGCATAGGTCCACATAACGTTCATAACATTATGACGCTGATATTTCTGCAAGGAAACCATTGCTAGTCTCCCGTGCAGACATAAATCCAGACAATTTTACATTTATCCAACATCATACACTAAACATATGACCACTGCTGCCATACACAGTGCCCACCTGGCACTGCCATACACAGCACCCACCTGACACTGCCATACACTGCGTCCACCTGACACTGCCATACACTGCGCCCACCTGATGCTGCCATACACAGAACCCACCTGACGCTGCCATAAACAGCGCCCATTTGACGCTGCCATACACAGCACCCACCTGACACTAGCATACACAGCACCCACCTGACGCTGCCATACACAGCACCCACCTGACACTGCCATACACAGCGCCCACCTGACGCTGCCATACACAGCACCCACCTGACGCTGCCATACACTGCGCCCACCTGAAGCTAGCATACAAAGCATCCACCTGACGCTGCCATACACAGCACCCACCTGACGCTGCCATACACAGCACCCACCTGACGCTGCCATATACAGCACCCACCTGACGCTGCCATACACAGCACCCACCTGACATTGCCATACACTGCGCCCAGCTGACGCTGCCGTACACAGTGCCCACCTGAAGCTAGCGTACACAGCACCCCCTGACGCTGCCATACACAGCACCCACCTGACGCTGCCATACACAGCACCCACCTGACACTGCCATACACTGCGCCCACTTAAGGCTGCCATACACAGCGCCCACCTGACGCTGCCATACATTGCACCCATCTGACGCTGCCATACACAGCACCCACCTGACGCTGCCATACACAGCACCCACCTGACGCTGCCATACACAGAGCCCACCTGATGCTGCCATAGATTGTGCCCACCTGACGCTGCCATACACTGCACCCACCTGACGCTGCCATACACAGCATCCACCTGACACTGCCATACACTGCGCCCACCTGACGCTGCCATACACAGAGCCCACCTGACGCTAGCATACACAGCATCCACCTGACGCTGCCATACACAGCACCCACCTGATGCTGCCATACACAGCACCCACCTGACGCTGCCATACACAGGACCCACCTGACATTGCCATACACTGCGCCTACCTGATGCTGCCATACACAGTGCCCACTTGACGCTAGCATACACAGCACCCACCTGACGCTGCCATACACAGCACCCACCTGACGCTGCCATACACAGCACCCACCTGATGCTGCCATACACAGCGCCCACCTGACGCTGCCATACACAGCACCCACCTGACGCTGCCATACACAGCACCCACCTGACGCTGCCATACACAGCACCCACCTGACGCTGCCATATACAGCACCCACCTGATGCTGCCATACACAGCACCCACCTGACGCTGCCATACACTGCGCACACCTGACGCTGCCATACACATCGCCCACCTGACGCTGCCATACACAGCGCCCACCTGACGCTGCCATACACATCGCCCACCTGACGCTGCCATACACTGCGCCCACCTGATGCTGCCATACACTGTGCCCACCTGACGCTGCCATACACAGCGCCCACCTGACGCTACCATACACAGCGCCCGTCTGACGCTGCCATACGAAGCGCCCAACTGACACTGCCATACAAAGCAACGGCCTGACGCTGCCATACACAGCGCCCGTCTGACGCTGTGGTCCACCTGACACTACTATATACCTATTACATACACAGCTCTACCTCGTGCCCATTACACAGATAGTTTACTATATACACATTACACACACAGCTCTGCTACATGTGCATTACACAGATAGAACTACTGTGTGCACATTACACACAGAAAACTGTACAATAGACTGGTTATACTGACATAGCCCTGCTTTATGCACACCTTCCATACATAAACTACCTCTGCATTCTCCACCAGCACAGCCTGTGTTTCCTAACTCCTCCCACACACATGGCTGATCACATGACTGTGACATCACCACAGGTCCTGTAACCACAATGTAGTGTTTAGTCCAATTTCTGGAGCTGCTCCAGGTGAGAGAGATGTCTGTGAGGGGTGGGGCTTCTTGGGAGAGGGGCAGGGCTTAATGTGTGCCAGACCTGGCAGCTTCTGATACAGTGCACCTAACAAGAAAAAGAGTATTTTTCCATTCGTTTAAAATGGCCTGAACAGGTGTCTATGATGCTTGTACAGGCATTATCAAGACCTCTGATGTAGACTGTAACTAGGCAGGGGCCCACCGAGGATTTCCCCGGTGGGCCAGTCCGAGTCAGTATTGCACTCCAATAGGCTAAATGAGACCAATGATACCTAATTTTAATTTAGTTGCCTGGCTTCTATCCCTTCCCCTCTAGCACCATTTTTCACATGCCCACTGGCATATTTGCCATATTTACAAGACTACTACCTTTTAGTTCAAATTGTACAGGGTTACTATTATTTAGTTATTTATTATGTCTTATGTATTTACTTTTCTTTGTATTGTCATATCTGTAATGTATTATTTTGTTGCCGTTACAATGATGATCGCTAATTGTTCTATCACTTTCACACTATGTAAAATGTGATACCTTCCTTAACCTCTGACCTAGGTTGCTGTCTCTCCTGATTTTGAGATGTTATAATGCATTACCTTTGAGTTTTGTTGAATGGCCTGATGAAGTTTCTATTGCAGAGATGAAAGACGTTGCCTAAAAACATAATTGTATCTACAACTTATAGCTCCTAGCTCTCCTCCTCTGAGTGGCAAGCGCTCCCTTCTCCAGCCTCTTTCATTGAAATGTATTTTTTATTTGCCAGCAGCTATTTTATCTTGATATGTTTCAGTAGGGCTTTTATATACAACTTTCTTCACTTCCCATGACACCCTTGAATATACTGAATGTGAATAAATATGACAACCAGAGATAGATTTAATAAACGACATTTTCCTCCAGGTTTACTTTTACTATAGGTAACTGTGAAATACTGTTTTGTGAATTGGAGCCAGTATCCTGCACATCATTGTGCCTACCTTGCAGACATGACAAATGTGTCCCTTTCACCCAGGTCTGGCCATTATCCGTTGCAGAGTTTTGCTTGTTCAGCATTACAGTATGCAGATCCAGGTGCCATTCCATAAAAATAGTCTCTAAATACACTCAGTGACTTGCAGGAGCTGATTTGTCAATGGAAGGACAAGGAGAGAAAGCCAATTTCTAAGCCTAAGTATTAGTTCATGCACTTCTAACACCTATTTAGTTCCCCAGCAGCAGTAAATGTCAAGGCCGTTTTCGTCTTGGCAGTTTGCTTTTACAGTACTTTATGTTTGTACTGTTCTAAGTAAGAATTGATAGATATTTCCTGTGGTTATTGCTAGTAAAAATTCCCGGCACTATTACCTGCCAGACTGCTTAGTATTTCTCAGGTCAATGTGGAGAAAATACAGAACCAATGAAGCATTTGAAGAAAATTTATATTTATTCCAATATATAAAAAGAAGGAAAAAAAAGAAAAATTACATTTTAAATAAAGTCAACAATAAGAAAAGCACTGTAAAGAGGACATGACTTTCTTGAGTGTATTTCTGCAAATTTATTTTTACTTTGGTTACATTTACATCTAATCAGCCTTGAGTAGATATACCATTATCGCCAATTGTAGTTCTATGATATTGTTGAAGGAGAAATTTTGTACATATTTAAAAGCACCAGAACTATGGCACGTTTTCAGTAATGCTATCGCTCTCGTCATCGTCAAATGTATTTTTATGTGGTATAGATTGGCTTGAACAAAAGGAATAACAAAACACTTATGTTTACAGCTGTCTGTAAAAAAAACAAAAAAACTATAGAAATATGTGAGATTTGGCAGAAAAAGCAAGTTATCGTTGGCAACCTTGTGTCTAGTTTATGGGAACCCACCCTGTAAAATGGGATTTGAGAAATCCAAGATCATTATCAATATATTGTCAAAGGTAGAGAAGTGAGGTGGTGTTAACCGGTGCCAATCTATCTGGTAGAAAGAGTGCTGAGTGGCCCTTGCTAGGCCTAGTTGTAAGCTTTTTTCAATGACTGAGCCTTTATATGTCACCGAGTACAGGGTGATGATTACTACTCAGCTCTTGGAAGAAGCATACAAACACATCATGGGGTGTTTTGTATAAAATGGCCATGAGTAAATGGGCATAATATATTACAGACCAAATAGTGATTATCATTCTTTGGAAAAAAAATGGCATTCTGCAGTTTTAATTTCAGTGTGACCATATAGCCATACACAGTATTCAACTTTTAGGTTTTAGGTCTGCTAACCTAGGTGTGTGGTCAGGTGAAGCATGAAGGTCGGAGATAATCACTAATACCAAAGATATCATCACAAACTTTTTAAAACTATTTACATCACTATGTTTTATTATTTGTAAGTGGGTTTAACAGACCTCACCACTAAATTAGTTCAGACCAAACCCTATAAACCCAGACCCTACCATTATTCACACCCCAGACTAGACCATTAAACTTATTCAGACACCAGATCACTAAACATCTCCAGCCCACACCAGCCCAAACTCATCCAAAACCCAGATCAGACCCCTAAACTCATTGAACCCCAGACCAGCCTCAAACTCATTGCCACCTTAGATCAGTCCAGAAAAATGAATGTATATCCCAGACCACACCACTAAAATGAATTCAGACCACAGACCAAACACCAAAACATAATCAGACCCTAGACCAGCTTCCAAAATAAGTCCAGACCCCAGACCAGATCCCTAAGATTAATCTAACCCTAGACCCTATACCAATATATTTACCACTCCCTGATCTTTTTTATTTAAAGGCACAGCAACACACAACATGCTCATGCTAACCAGTATCAGGATCGTGTATGAGCTGTGTGTCAGACACTGGCGGCAGACTTGCAATCATAGATGCGTTGCAGTAGACATTGGGCAGCTGCCTCCACAGTCTGGATTTGGACATTAAGAAGCCAGTTTGGGCCGCTTGCCCCAATGATAGTAGGATATTGCAAGAAAACCCCTTTTTAACCAAATTACAAATGGACTACAAGGTTTTGTGCATTTTAAAAATATTGGAAATGAGGGAGTTGAATGTAAACAAACTAGATCTATTACGAATTTCACAAAAATTTATCTGTCAAACGAATCTGGATTTGTAGCGATTTATTTCAGACAAATCATGTAAAAATTGTTTTAGAGCCATTTTACTGTGAAAATTGGTGAGGAAAACAGGAAGGAAGATGAAGATGACACTGATGGGGGATTGCCCTGATAGGCTCAGAGGCTGACAGACAACCTGAACAGCCCATCAGGTGGCAGGGTTCTGACAGGCCCTTTTTCTCAGAAGGAAGAAACCCCATTCTGACTGTAGCTAGCTGTATTTCCCTAAAAGCAATTGCAGACACAACCTAGCAATCAAGATGGAATACGGACTCAAAATCAACCCCCAAAGCTACTGTCAGTTTTTAGAAGACACTTTCTTCAATCAGTGTTACAGGAAAAGTCTGAACTTTATAAGAAAAGCAAGATTTTTATGCAGTACTCCCCTGATGGCTAGCCAGTAAAGGTCTTAAAGATGAAAGAATAATGACATGGCCCCCTTCCTCACCTAATCTTAACCCTAATGAGACCTTGTGGACCCTTCTTTAATCAGAGATTTACGGTGAAGTGAACTAGCCCACCTCTCTTATCAGTGTCTGGAAGGCTGTGGTTGTTGCTGCACAAAAAGTTGATCGCTAACAGATTAAGAAACTGACAGACTCCATGGACGGAAGGCTTATGACTGTTATTGAAAAGGAGCTTATATTTGTCACTGATTTTTAGTTGTTTATTATTCTCACTTTAACCCCTTCAGTACCGAGTGACTTTTCACCTTAAATCCCAGACCGATTTTAGCAAATCTGATGTGTCAATTTATGTGGTAATAACTCTGGAATGCTCGTATTTATCCAAGACATTCTGAGATTGTTTTCTCATGACATATTGCACTTCATGTTAGTGATGAATTTGAATCAATATGATTCACCTTTATTTGTAAAAAAAAATCCTAAAATTACAGAAAATTTGTAAAAATTAGCAATTTTCGAAATTTGAATTTCTTTGCTTTTAAGGCAGATAGTGATACCTCATAAACTAGTTAGTACTTTACATTTCCCATATGTCTACTTTGTTTGCATCATTTTGTAAATTACATTTTAAATTTTTTTTTAGGATGTTAGCCTTAGAATTTTAGAAGCAATTTTTAAAATTTTTAGGAAAATTTCCAAAATGAAATGAAAAAGGGAAATGTTCTTTTTTAAGGACCAGTTCAGTTATGAAGTTACTTTCTGGGGCTTACATGGTAGAAACCACCCATAAATTACCCCATTTTAGAAACTACACCCTTTAAGTTATTGAAAATTGATTTTACAAACTTTGTTAACCCTTTACCAACAATTAAAGGAAAATGGAGGTGAAATTTCAAAATGTCACTTTTGTTTTGCAGATTTTCCATTTTAATCCATTTTTCCTGTAATAGCAAGGGTTAACAACTAAAAACTCTATATTTATTACCCTGATTCTGCAGTTTACAGAAACATCCCATATGTGGTATTTGTGGTCTTAAACTGTTGTATGGAAACAACGCAGGGCTCAGAAGGGAAAGAGCATCATATGGTTTTTGTAGGGAAGATTTCACTGGGATCATTCTAAGTTGCCATGTCGCATTTGAAGACTTCCTGTTGCACCCCTACTGAAGAAACTACCAAAAACTGACCACATTTTAGGAACTACAGGATAAGGTGACAGTTTTATTGGAACTTTTTTGGGGTACATATGATTTTGATCGCTTACACTTTTTGTGAGGCAAGTTACCAAAAAAAGGCTGTTTTTAATTTTTTGTTTTTTACAATATTAAAATATTATTTTTAAAGAGGACCTTTCATGGGTCCAGACATTATAAACTAAGTTTTAGGATACGTAGGGCATAGTGCAAGGTTCTAACTGCACTTACTATTTTTTCTTGGTGCCGCTCCGTTTGTCTGCTGTGGCCCCCGTTGTATTCTCCCATCTAGTATGCTAATTTTAGCATCAGGACAATAAGGAGGAGACTGTCCAATCGCAGCATAGAGCATCACAGCCAGGGAAAAATTAAAACTCACCTTCTCTGCTGCGACTGGACTGTGCTACAGCCAGGGAGAAGGAGACGCCCACGGAGAAAGACTCAGTCTCCTCCTCATTGTTCCGTGGCTAAAATTAGCATACCAGGCGGGGGATTACAATGGGGGCCACAGTGCCCAGAAAAAATAGTAAGGGCAGTTAGATCCCTGCACTATGCCCTATGTATCCTATACTTAGTTTATAATGTTTGGACCCATGAAAGGTCCTCTTTAAGTTTTACACAGTAAAAGCATTTTTGTAAAGAAGAAAATTTTGTTTTTGTTTTTGTGTTGCCATTTTCTGAAAGCAATATATATATTTTTTCAGCTGTTTGTCTTATGTAGGAGCTCGTTTTTTGTGGGATGAGGTGATGGTTTGATTAGTACCATGGAGTACATAAGACTTTTTGATTGCTTGCTATTACACTTTTTGTGAGGCAAGATGACCAAAAAATAGCTGTTTTGCATAGTTTTTATTTATCCTTTACAGAGTTCACCTGACTAGGTGGATTATGTGATATTTTTATAGTGCATCTTAAGATCTCGTGATAAATGAGCAATAAATAAAGACAACCCCCCCCAAAAAAAAAAAAAAAGAAACATTTTGTTTGTTTGTCTTTATTTGCCAGGGTACTTACCAAATTCATTTTAAATTAAAAAAATGTATCATGCTTTAAATCAAAGAGAAGGAAGGTTCAATCGTGTTGAGCCAAAGGTGTAGGATACTCTTTCGAGTGGCAGCAGGCCAACTATGTAGCATAGCCTTTTGACTTCTTTTCAAGGCCAGGGAATCCGGCAAGACACTAAAATTAGCCCAATAGGGATCTTGTTCAATTAATATTTGATAAGAAGACATCAAGTGTGCTCCCACATTCCCCCACAATTCCTGAACCCTAGGACACCCCCAAAAGTGCCTTTAACAAAATGTAATTCTTCTCTAAAATTAAATTCTACTGTAAGCATTTAGTTGGAATTTTTGCCAGGCAGGCGTCTGTAAAAATGGTCTCGTCAACTACGAAATTTAGTTCTGTATGCCATCAGCCAGATTTTTTGCCTGGAGTGTGTAAAAATGATCTTGTCATAATGGAAATATGGTGCAGTTCCACGTTTTCACCAAAAATTAATTCTCTATCTGTTGTGTGATATTTTTACTTCTGGTCAGATTTTTTTTATTATTAAATTGTTTAAAATTGTCTTGTTTTCTAAATGACTGCAGCGTTTCCCCCACACATACCCGGTTCCATAATCCCATCACACCGAAAACAACAAAGTTGTCCTGTGCCAAACTACAAAACATCACATTTGTCAAAGTGAATGAGGCATGGATCTGTGAGAATTTTCACACACCTCCGCCAGCCCCAACATGCCACTGCCACTGTCTGTCTACCTACCACAATGTTCCGTAATGTGTCGAGGTTGCTGCTGCCACTGCTACAGCTGCTACTGCCTACTGCTAACTTTCCTCCTGGCGCTTCCATTATCCATTCTGCCAGTACCATTAGCCCTACACAGCCACCACTACTATAAATCTAGTACCCCAACATAGCTGCAAACACATCTACTGCCGTGTTTGTTCCATGTTGTGCTGCTACTGCTGTCCCTACTATTATGCCGGTCTTAATAAATGACCCCCTTAGTGTATTTATATTATTTATTCCTGTTATAGGTTAATAGGATTGGAAGTTTTGACTATTCAAACCTACAGAATCCATGCAAACTTGCGTTTGAACACTCACACCTTTCCACCTCGGAATATGCTTTACGTTATGAACTGGTAAGTTTGATTGACTTGTTTGGAAATATTAGTCAGTATGTCACTGTCAATCTCATTGTGTTAAAGAACATTATAATGGGGAGTAGAGAAAGCAACATTTTTAAGACAAGATAGAAACCATATGAGTCAGGGCAAGAATCGTTTCTGACATAGATCAAATTTCAAAGAAGTTTGTTTATCAATAAACAATACAAAAGAAACAAAAATATAAAGAATCGGTTTTCCTAAAATTATGGCTGCGCGTGTTAGAAAGTCAAAGTAAGTGTAGAGGAGACAAGACCAGGAATGCAACACCCATAATGCCGTGCAGCCAGCCAATACGCAGGTAGCCATCCCCCTGTGATGTTACAGCTAGGCATAGCCCTATAAAACGTTGATCCCGCACAGTCACCACCATTTTTCTGTGAGCTGAGCTGAGCATAGGTATACACGTGACAGGACGCTCATACACTAGGGGTTTGCTGCAAACTGTTCACAGAGAGTATAGGACAATATTGGAGAGGGAGAGTGCAGGGAAAGCATCGAAGACTGCTGAACTACAGACTCTGCTACCATGTATTGCCATGTACACACCTGTGGAGTGCACCAAGAGTCATAGCTAATCCATTCTGTTAGCTGTAGAGTTATTGTGCATCAGTATTACAGGTAGATCTAATTTATCGTCGTGTACACAAGTGTGCAGTGCCCAAATATTCATAGTTAATCCTTTCTGTTAGCTGTAGAGTTAGTGTGCATCAGCATTACAGGCCACTGTTACTTCTAGGCAGATTGGCCTGGGTATACCTGATTTATAGCCATTTTGATTCATTCATTTGTAAACATATTTTACAAAACTTCACTCATCTCCACCTTTTTACATAAAAAATGAAATATAAAAGACATATGGGAATATAGTTCATACTCTGATTTATATTCATATAAAAGATCTAGTCTATGGTTAAGGCCTTTAGGTGTCCTACTGTTTAACACAAAGATCCAATAGGATTACCGATTAAGGATTTTCCTATTGAGATCTCCACCCCTATAAGGGTTAAACACTTTCTTTATACCTAATATTTCCAGGCTGGTTAGATCACCATTTTGCAGGTATTTAACCCTATCTACCCTTGGCCATTTTTCACCTTCCTGCCCAGGCCATTTTTGCAAATCTGGCATGTGTCACTTTATGTGGTAATAACTTTGGAACACTTTTACTTATCCAAGCCATTCTGATTCACAATTTTCTAAATTTGAATTTCTCTACTTTTAAGACAGATAGTAATGCCTCATAAAATAGTTGTCATCATTCCTCATATGTATACTTTATGTTGGCATCATTTTGTAAATGTCATTTTATTTGTTAGAACGTTAGAAGGCTTAGAAGTTTAGAAGCCATTTAAAAAATGTTCAAGAACATTTCCAAAACCATTTTTTTAAGCACCAATTCAGATATAAAGTGATTTTGAGGGGCTTACATAATGGAAACCATCCATAAATGACCCCATTTTAGAAACTAAACCCCTTAAATTATTCAAAACTGATGTTACAAACTTTGTTAACCCTTTAGGTGTTCCACAAGAATTAAAGGAAAATTTTAAAATTTCATTTTTTTTAAAGATTTTTCATGTTAATCAATTTTTTCACACTGCAAGGGTTAACAACAAAATAAACCTCAATATACATTACTCTGATTCTGCAGTTTACAGAAATACCCAATATGTGGTGGTAAACTGCTCTATGGGCGTGTGGAAGTGTTCAGAAGGAAAGCTGCGCCAAATGGATTTTGAAGACAGATTTTGCTAGAATGTTTTTTGGGCACCATTTTTTATTTGAAGAGACCCTGACGTACCCCTACAGTGGAAACCCTCAAAAAGTGACCCCATTTTGGAAACTACACCCCTCAAAGAATTTATTAAGGGGTGTACTAAGCACTTTTACCCCATAAGCGTTTTAAGGGGATTTTGAAACACTTGGCTGTGAAAATGAAAAACTTCCAATAAAATGTTGCTTTATCCCCAAATTGTTCAGTTTAACAAGGAGCAACAGGAGAAAAAGCACTCCATAATTTGTTACCCATTTTCTCCTGACTACGGCAACACCCCATATGTAGTGGTAAACTGCTGTGGGTGTATATGGCAGGACTCAGAACGGAAATAGCACCATATGGCTTTTGCAACACAGATTTTGATAGAGTGGTTTACGGGCGCCATTGGTTTATTTTTTAAGCGATTGTGTTATGTCAGGGTTCATTTTTTGCGGGATGGGGTAACGTTTTAACTGTAACCATTTTGGGGTACATATGACTTTTTAATCACTCGATATTATGCATTTTGTAAGGCGAGGTGAAAAAAAATAACTGTTGTGGTACAGTTTTTATTAATTTATTTTTACAGTGTTCACCTGACCGGGTAGGTCATGTGATATTTTTATAGGGCAGGTTGTTTCAGATGAGGAGATACCTAATATGCCTATTATTTTTATTTTTGTTAAGTTTTACACAGTTAAAGCATTTTAGACAAGAAAAATATCTTTTTTTTGTTGCCATTTTCTGAGAGCCATGTTTTTTTTTTATTTTTGAGTGATGGTCTTAGGTAGGGTCTCACTTTTTACAGGATGAGATAATGGTTTGATTGGTACCATTTTGGGAGACATATGACTCTTTGATAATGTGGTATTACACGTTTTGTGAGGCAATGTGACAAAAAATTGTTGTTTTGTCATAGTTTTTATTTGTATATTATTTTACAGCATTCACCTGAGTGGGCATATCATGTGATGTTTTTATAGAGCAGGTTCTTAGGGACACGGCGATACCTAATGTGTTTATCATTTTTGTTAAATTTTACACAGTAAAAACATTTTTGAAAAGAATAAAATCTTGCTTTTCTGTTGCCATTTTCTGAGATCCATATTTTTTTTATTTCTTAAGCGATTGTCTTGGATCAAATGAAGGGTTGATTGGTACCATTTCGGGAGACATATGACTTTTTGATCACTTGGTATTACACTTTTTGTGAGGCATGGTGACAAAAAATTGCTGTTTTGGCGCAGTTTTTATTTTTATTTTTTTTACAGAATTCACGTTAGGGGGTAAATTATGTGGTATTTTTATAGAGCAGGTTGTTACGGATGTGGCGATACATAATGTGTCTTTTTTGTTTTTGTTAAGTTTTACTCAGCAAAAGCATTTTTCAAAAGAAAAATATCATGGTTTTGTGCGGGATGAGATTACGATTTGATTGGTACCATTTTAATTGCTTGGTATTACACTTTTTGTGAGGGAAGGCGACCACAAAATGGCTATTTTGGCAATGTTTTTGGTTTTTTACAGCGTTTACCTGACGAGGTGGATCATGTAATATTTTTATAGAGCTGGTTGATACGGAAGCGGCGATATCTAATATGTAAACATTTTTAGTACTTAATGATGGTAAAAAAAAAAAAAAACTTTTTTCTAACTTGAAACCTTTATTTTTTTTAATATGCAAAACTTTATTTAAACTCGCCCCCCCCAAACTTTTGGGGGTCTGATCCCCTCTCCAATGCATTACAATACATCTGTATTGTAATGCATTGGCTGTAAGTGTATTACCAGTGTACAGTTCCTGCCTGTGAGATCCAGGGGGCTGGAATTATCACTCCTGGGGCCTGTACAGTGATATCTGAGTAGACTTGCCCCAAGGATCATGCATCGTGAATGAGTAGATAGTGTATTATAATCACTCTTATGAGGTCGAACCGACTGGACTCACCTGTTTCTGGGTCACAAATCTGCTCACAAGAATCTATTGTTCTTTGACCACAGAGATCCCGCACCCATGGAGAACTGGCATTTGCTTGATAGTAGAGAAACAGTTGGGCAGGGTTTACCCAGTTTGAAACATCTAGAAAGCTTCCTTCACTAATCACAAAACTGCTCCCTGTAGATAAAACAGAGAAAACAAAAATGATTAAAAACCTTCATAGGAAGTCACTTTTTTATCCAAGACAAGGAAATTGTGTGGTGGGATAAAAAAAATCATTAAATTAATGATTTTAGAGTTTTCAGCAATTTTTACCTATTCACTGTAAGACCTGCCTGACTGAGACCACTGTGGCGCGGGTACGTAGGTACAGATGTGTTTTGATCAAAATATATTGGCTGAGAGTCTCAGATTTTAGTATTAGAGTTTGCATCTATTGTTTTAGTGGTTTATTTTCCTTGACTTAATAAATGTAGCCATGCACATCTGTATATTTACTATCATATCATGCAGGATGTTTTATATCTTTTTTGCCGTGACTTTATTTATTAGTCTTGAAGGAATAAATGCGCTTCTATTCTGGGAGTAGCATTCATGTGCACTTTTGCCCCATCTATCTAATAGGCGGCCTTGATTAAGGTGGTACATATAGCGGTGTGTGATCCTACTCTCATCGGTTGCTGGATGCACACAGAGGTAACTAGGAGCTGCACACTATATGTGCAGGGTCTACTCTCCTGAATATAGATGCCCATACGGCATAAGTAGGGTTAGAGTAGGACCTGCCTGATTGAGACCACCGTGGCGCTGGGTAGGTGGGCACAGATGTGTTTTGATCAAAATATATTGGCTAAGAGTCCCAGATTTTATTATTAGAGTGAGGGCTTAGTCCATATAATATGTTTACATCTATTGTTTTAGTGCAATTTTTTCCTGGGACTTTATAAATGTAGCCATGCACATCCACATATTTACTATCATATCGTGCAGGATGTTTTGTATCGTGATTTTATTTAAATGTAAGACCTCCTACTAATCACCATAAAGAGGGCCACACATCCCCAATTTAAAGGTGCTGCATTCAATGTCTTGAGGCAGACACTATTCATGGTGGACTGCCGCTCCATTCAAATATACACAGAACCCCCATTCTGCTAGATAGAGAAGGTTTTCAACTGTCTGACCCTCACCATCTAGCAGGCATCATATAAACAGTGACAATGGAAATCCGCTTATAACTGTTTATACCCAGAAGACAGAATTGAATTAGTAATAACTTTAGATACCATAGTATACTAGATGATACTGTAGCCCTAGTTATCTTGAATATTTCCAAAAAGGGATTGTTTGAGATTTGGATATTGATGACCTTAGGTAAAAGTATTCTGTTTAGCAGCTTCTGCCACAGCTTTATCTAATATCTATCAAGGTAAAGATCAGCAGATCTCTTTTAATGAATGGCACAAAGTGTAGGTTCACCCCTGATGGGACAAATGTGAATATAATGAATATACAATGCATTTGGAAGATCTTCAGACCCTTTCAGTTTTTTTAGCATTTTGTTATGTTGCAGCTTTGTGATAAAATAAAAATTATTAAGTTTCCCCCCATAAATCTGCACGCAATACACCATAATGAGAAATTGCAAACAGAATTTTAGAAATGTTTGCAAATTAACAAGGAAAAACAAAACCTGTGACCTGTGGTAAATTCAGTTTAGTGGACATGATTTGGAAATAAACACCCCTGTCTTTATAAGGTCTCATGACTGGCAATGCACATTAGAGCAAAAGCCAAGCCAAAGGGGAGGAAAGAACTGCTTGTAGAGTTTAGAGACATTATTGTGTGGAGGCACAGATCTAGAGAAGAGTGTAAAAGAATTTCTGGTTCATTGAAAGTTCTCAAGAGCATGGTGGTCTCCATAATTCTTAAATGGAAGACATTTAGACTGACCAGCACTCTTCCTAGAGCTGGCTGCTCCATAAAACTAAGTAAATGGGGTTGAAGGACCTTGGTAATAAATTTTATGTTTCCCAGGGAGCTTTGCACTTTGGATTGCTGTGTTTGAGACTCTTAAGTGAGGCTCCACGGCATTTTTGTAGCTGGTCTCCCTAAGATCAGCTATTGCTTTGTTTGAGTAGTCACCAAAGCATTGCTCCCGGTTAGCCAGAATCCTACTCCACACTGATGAGGGGCAACACCCTGAAACAGCTGTCTGTGGATGGATAACTTGCTTAGGTTTTCCCCGTCACATCCTTAAAGCTTGTAAAAGAGCGGGATCTTGACATAGGGGCCACTTAATATGGTGGTTTTGGTGATCTCTGTAATGGAGACACCCCTTTGCTTGTTTTTCCTTCCTTTGAGGGATATCTGGCTTTCACTGTGTTGTAGACCCATAACTGGGGCTCCACAATCTTTTGCATTTATGTTTCCCAGGGAGCTTTGCACTTTGGATTGCTGTGTTTGAGACTCTTAAGTGAGGCTCCACGGCATTTTGTAGCTGGTCTCCCTAAGATCAGCTATTGCTTTGTTTGAGTAGTCACCAAAGCATTGCTCCGGTTAGCCAGAATCCTACTCCACACTGATGAGGGCAACACCCCGAAACAGCTGTCTGTGGATGGATAACTTGCTTAGGTTTTCCCCGTCACATCCTTAAAGCTTGTAAGAGCGGGATCTTGACATAGGGGCCACTTAATATGGTGGTTTTGGTGATCTCTGTAATGGAGACACCCCTTTGCTTGTTTTTCCTTCCTTTGAGGGATATCTGGCTTTCACTGTGTTGTAGACCCATAACTGGGGCTCCACAATCTTTGCATTTATGTTTCCCAGGGAGCTTTGCACTTTGGATTGCTGTGTTTGAGACTCTTAAGTGAGGCTCCACGGCATTTTGTAGCTGGTCTCCCTAAGATCAGCTATTGCTTTGTTTGAGTAGTCACCAAAGCATTGCTCCCGGTTAGCCAGAATCCTACTCCACACTGATGAGGGCAACACCCCGAAACAGCTGTCTGTGGATGGATAACTTGCTTAGGTTTTCCCCGTCACATCCTTAAAGCTTGTAAGAGCGGGATCTTGACATAGGGGCCACTTAATATGGTGGTTTTGGTGATCTCTGTAATGGAGACACCCCTTTGCTTGTTTTCCTTCCTTTGAGGATATCTGGCTTTCACTGTGTTGTAGACCCATAACTGGGGCTCCACAATCTTTGCATTTTATGTTTCCCAGGGAGCTTTGCACTTTGGATTGCTGTGTTTGAGACTCTTAAGTGAGGCTCCACGGCATTTTGTAGCTGGTCTCCCTAAGATCAGCTATTGCTTTGTTTGAGTAGTCACCAAAGCATTGCTCCCGGTTAGCCAGAATCCTACTCCACACTGATGAGGGCAACACCCCGAAACAGCTGTCTGTGGATGGATAACTTGCTTAGGTTTTCCCCGTCACATCCTTAAAGCTTGTAAGAGCGGGATCTTGACATAGGGGCCACTTAATATGGTGGTTTTGGTGATCTCTGTAATGGAGACACCCCTTTGCTTGTTTTTCCTTCCTTTGAGGGATATCTGGCTTTCACTGTGTTGTAGACCCATAACTGGGGCTCCACAATCTTTTGCATTTATGTTTCCCAGGGAGCTTTGCACTTTGGATTGCTGTGTTTGAGACTCTTAAGTGAGGCTCCACGGCATTTTGTAGCTGGTCTCCCTAAGATCAGCTATTGCTTTGTTTGAGTAGTCACCAAAGCATTGCTCCCGGTTAGCCAGAATCCTACTCCACACTGATGAGGGCAACACCCCGAAACAGCTGTCTGTGGATGGATAACTTGCTTAGGTCTTCCCCGTCACATCCTTAAAGCTTGTAAAGAGCGGGATCTTGACATAGGGGCCACTTAATATGGTGGTTTTGGTGATCTCTGTAATGGAGACACCCCTTTGCTTGTTTTTCCTTCCTTTGAGGGATATCTGGCTTTCACTGTGTTGTAGACCCATAACTGGGGCTCCACAATCTTTTGCATTTTATGTTTCCCAGGGAGCTTTGCACTTTGGATTGCTGTGTTTGAGACTCTTAAGTGAGGCTCCACGGCATTTTGTAGCTGGTCTCCTAAGATCAGCTATTGCTTTGTTTGAGTAGTCACCAAAGCATTGCTCCCGGTTAGCCAGAATCCTACTCCACACTGATGAGGGCAACACCCCGAAACAGCTGTCTGTGGATGGATAACTTGCTTAGGTTTTCCCCGTCACATCCTTAAAGCTTGTAAGAGCGGGATCTTGACATAGGGGCCACTTAATATGGTGGTTTTGGTGATCTCTGTAATGGAGACACCCCTTTGCTTGTTTTTCCTTCCTTTGAGGGATATCTGGCTTTCACTGTGTTGTAGACCCATAACTGGGGCTCCACAATCTTTTGCATTTTATGTTTCCCAGGGAGCTTTGCACTTTGGATTGCTGTGTTTGAGACTCTTAAGTGAGGCTCCACGGCATTTTGTAGCTGGTCTCCCTAAGATCAGCTATTGCTTTGTTTGAGTAGTCACCAAAGCATTGCTCCCGGTTAGCCAGAATCCTACTCCACACTGATGAGGGCAACACCCCGAAACAGCTGTCTGTGGATGGATAACTTGCTTAGGTTTTCCCCGTCACATCCTTAAAGCTTGTAAGAGCGGGATCTTGACATAGGGGCCACTTAATATGGTGGTTTTGGTGATCTCTGTAATGGAGACACCCCTTTGCTTGTTTTCCTTCCTTTGAGGGATATCTGGCTTTCACTGTGTTGTAGACCCATAACTGGGGCTCCACAATCTTTTGCATTTTATGTTTCCCAGGGAGCTTTGCACTTTGGATTGCTGTGTTTGAGACTCTTAAGTGAGGCTCCACGGCATTTTGTAGCTGGTCTCCCTAAGATCAGCTATTGCTTTGTTTGAGTAGTCACCAAAGCATTGCTCCCGGTTAGCCAGAATCCTACTCCACACTGATGAGGGCAACACCCCGAAACAGCTGTCTGTGGATGGATAACTTGCTTAGGTTTTCCCCGTCACATCCTTAAAGCTTGTAAGAGCGGGATCTTGACATAGGGGCCACTTAATATGGTGGTTTTGGTGATCTCTGTAATGGAGACACCCCTTTGCTTGTTTTTCCTTCCTTTGAGGGATATCTGGCTTTCACTGTGTTGTAGACCCATAACTGGGGCTCCACAATCTTTTGCATTTATGTTTCCCAGGGAGCTTTGCACTTTGGATTGCTGTGTTTGAGACTCTTAAGTGAGGCTCCACGGCATTTTGTAGCTGGTCTCCCTAAGATCAGCTATTGCTTTGTTTGAGTAGTCACCAAAGCATTGCTCCCGGTTAGCCAGAATCCTACTCCACACTGATGAGGGCAACACCCCGAAACAGCTGTCTGTGGATGGATAACTTGCTTAGGTCTTCCCCGTCACATCCTTAAAGCTTGTAAAGAGCGGGATCTTGACATAGGGGCCACTTAATATGGTGGTTTTGGTGATCTCTGTAATGGAGACACCCCTTTGCTTGTTTTTCCTTCCTTTGAGGGATATCTGGCTTTCACTGTGTTGTAGACCCATAACTGGGGCTCCACAATCTTTTGCATTTTATGTTTCCCAGGGAGCTTTGCACTTTGGATTGCTGTGTTTGAGACTCTTAAGTGAGGCTCCACGGCATTTTGTAGCTGGTCTCCCTAAGATCAGCTATTGCTTTGTTTGAGTAGTCACCAAAGCATTGCTCCCGGTTAGCCAGAATCCTACTCCACACTGATGAGGGCAACACCCCGAAACAGCTGTCTGTGGATGGATAACTTGCTTAGGTTTTCCCCGTCACATCCTTAAAGCTTGTAAAGAGCGGGATCTTGACATAGGGGCCACTTAATATGGTGGTTTTGGTGATCTCTGTAATGGAGACACCCCTTTGCTTGTTTTTCCTTCCTTTGAGGGATATCTGGCTTTCACTGTGTTGTAGACCCATAACTGGGGCTCCACAATCTTTTGCATTTTATGTTTCCCAGGGAGCTTTGCACTTTGGATTGCTGTGTTTGAGACTCTTAAGTGAGGCTCCACGGCATTTTGTAGCTGGTCTCCCTAAGATCAGCTATTGCTTTGTTTGAGTAGTCACCAAAGCATTGCTCCCGGTTAGCCAGAATCCTACTCCACACTGATGAGGGCAACACCCCGAAACAGCTGTCTGTGGATGGATAACTTGCTTAGGTTTTCCCCGTCACATCCTTAAAGCTTGTAAAGAGCGGGATCTTGACATAGGGGCCACTTAATATGGTGGTTTTGGTGATCTCTGTAATGGAGACACCCCTTTGCTTGTTTTTCCTTCCTTTGAGGGATATCTGGCTTTCACTGTGTTGTAGACCCATAACTGGGGCTCCACAATCTTTTGCATTTTATGTTTCCCAGGGAGCTTTGCACTTTGGATTGCTGTGTTTGAGACTCTTAAGTGAGGCTCCACGGCATTTTGTAGCTGGTCTCCCTAAGATCAGCTATTGCTTTGTTTGAGTAGTCACCAAAGCATTGCTCCCGGTTAGCCAGAATCCTACTCCACACTGATGAGGGCAACACCCCGAAACAGCTGTCTGTGGATGGATAACTTGCTTAGGTTTTCCCGTCACATCCTTAAAGCTTGTAAAGAGCGGGATCTTGACATAGGGGCCACTTAATATGGTGGTTTTGGTGATCTCTGTAATGGAGACACCCCTTTGCTTGTTTTTCCTTCCTTTGAGGGATATCTGGCTTTCACTGTGTTGTAGACCCATAACTGGGGCTCCACAATCTTTTGCATTTTATGTTTCCCAGGGAGCTTTGCACTTTGGATTGCTGTGTTTGAGACTCTTAAGTGAGGCTCCACGGCATTTTGTAGCTGGTCTCCCTAAGATCAGCTATTGCTTTGTTTGAGTAGTCACCAAAGCATTGCTCCCGGTTAGCCAGAATCCTACTCCACACTGATGAGGGGCAACACCCCGAAACAGCTGTCTGTGGATGGATAACTTGCTTAGGTTTTCCCCGTCACATCCTTAAAGCTTGTAAAGAGCGGGATCTTGACATAGGGGCCACTTAATATGGTGGTTTTGGTGATCTCTGTAATGGAGACACCCCTTTGCTTGTTTTTCCTTCCTTTGAGGGATATCTGGCTTTCACTGTGTTGTAGACCCATAACTGGGGCTCCACAATCTTTTGCATTTTATGTTTCCCAGGGAGCTTTGCACTTTGGATTGCTGTGTTTGAGACTCTTAAGTGAGGCTCCACGGCATTTTGTAGCTGGTCTCCCTAAGATCAGCTATTGCTTTGTTTGAGTAGTCACCAAAGCATTGCTCCCGGTTAGCCAGAATCCTACTCCACACTGATGAGGGCAACACCCCGAAACAGCTGTCTGTGGATGGATAACTTGCTTAGGTTTTCCCCGTCACATCCTTAAAGCTTGTAAAGAGCGGGATCTTGACATAGGGGCCACTTAATATGGTGGTTTTGGTGATCTCTGTAATGGAGACACCCCTTTGCTTGTTTTTCCTTCCTTTGAGGGATATCTGGCTTTCACTGTGTTGTAGACCCATAACTGGGGCTCCACAATCTTTTGCATTTTATGTTTCCCAGGGAGCTTTGCACTTTGGATTGCTGTGTTTGAGACTCTTAAGTGAGGCTCCACGGCATTTTGTAGCTGGTCTCCCTAAGATCAGCTATTGCTTTGTTTGAGTAGTCACCAAAGCATTGCTCCCGGTTAGCCAGAATCCTACTCCACACTGATGAGGGCAACACCCCGAAACAGCTGTCTGTGGATGGATAACTTGCTTAGGTTTTCCCCGTCACATCCTTAAAGCTTGTAAAGAGCGGGATCTTGACATAGGGGCCACTTAATATGGTGGTTTTGGTGATCTCTGTAATGGAGACACCCCTTTGCTTGTTTTTCCTTCCTTTGAGGGATATCTGGCTTTCACTGTGTTGTAGACCCATAACTGGGGCTCCACAATCTTTTGCATTTTATGTTTCCCAGGGAGCTTTGCACTTTGGATTGCTGTGTTTGAGACTCTTAAGTGAGGCTCCACGGCATTTTGTAGCTGGTCTCCCTAAGATCAGCTATTGCTTTGTTTGAGTAGTCACCAAAGCATTGCTCCCGGTTAGCCAGAATCCTACTCCACACTGATGAGGGGCAACACCCCGAAACAGCTGTCTGTGGATGGATAACTTGCTTAGGTTTTCCCGTCACATCCTTAAAGCTTGTAAAGAGCGGGATCTTGACATAGGGGCCACTTAATATGGTGGTTTTGGTGATCTCTGTAATGGAGACACCCCTTTGCTTGTTTTTCCTTCCTTTGAGGGATATCTGGCTTTCACTGTGTTGTAGACCCATAACTGGGGCTCCACAATCTTTTGCATTTTATGTTTCCCAGGGAGCTTTGCACTTTGGATTGCTGTGTTTGAGACTCTTAAGTGAGGCTCCACGGCATTTTGTAGCTGGTCTCCCTAAGATCAGCTATTGCTTTGTTTGAGTAGTCACCAAAGCATTGCTCCCGGTTAGCCAGAATCCTACTCCACACTGATGAGGGGCAACACCCGAAACAGCTGTCTGTGGATGGATAACTTGCTTAGGTTTTCCCCGTCACATCCTTAAAGCTTGTAAAGAGCGGGATCTTGACATAGGGGCCACTTAATATGGTGGTTTTGGTGATCTCTGTAATGGAGACACCCCTTTGCTTGTTTTTCCTTCCTTTGAGGGATATCTGGCTTTCACTGTGTTGTAGACCCATAACTGGGGCTCCACAATCTTTTGCATTTTATGTTTCCCAGGGAGCTTTGCACTTTGGATTGCTGTGTTTGAGACTCTTAAGTGAGGCTCCACGGCATTTTGTAGCTGGTCTCCCTAAGATCAGCTATTGCTTTGTTTGAGTAGTCACCAAAGCATTGCTCCCGGTTAGCCAGAATCCTACTCCACACTGATGAGGGGCAACACCCGAAACAGCTGTCTGTGGATGGATAACTTGCTTAGGTTTTCCCCGTCACATCCTTAAAGCTTGTAAAGAGCGGGATCTTGACATAGGGGCCACTTAATATGGTGGTTTTGGTGATCTCTGTAATGGAGACACCCCTTTGCTTGTTTTTCCTTCCTTTGAGGGATATCTGGCTTTCACTGTGTTGTAGACCCATAACTGGGGCTCCACAATCTTTTGCATTTTATGTTTCCCAGGGAGCTTTGCACTTTGGATTGCTGTGTTTGAGACTCTTAAGTGAGGCTCCACGGCATTTTGTAGCTGGTCTCCCTAAGATCAGCTATTGCTTTGTTTGAGTAGTCACCAAAGCATTGCTCCCGGTTAGCCAGAATCCTACTCCACACTGATGAGGGGCAACACCCCGAAACAGCTGTCTGTGGATGGATAACTTGCTTAGGTTTTCCCGTCACATCCTTAAAGCTTGTAAAAGAGCGGGATCTTGACATAGGGGCCACTTAATATGGTGGTTTTGGTGATCTCTGTAATGGAGACACCCCTTTGCTTGTTTTTCCTTCCTTTGAGGGATATCTGGCTTTCACTGTGTTGTAGACCCATAACTGGGGCTCCACAATCTTTTGCATTTTATGTTTCCCAGGGAGCTTTGCACTTTGGATTGCTGTGTTTGAGACTCTTAAGTGAGGCTCCACGGCATTTTGTAGCTGGTCTCCCTAAGATCAGCTATTGCTTTGTTTGAGTAGTCACCAAAGCATTGCTCCCGGTTAGCCAGAATCCTACTCCACACTGATGAGGGGCAACACCCGAAACAGCTGTCTGTGGATGGATAACTTGCTTAGGTTTTCCCGTCACATCCTTAAAGCTTGTAAAAGAGCGGGATCTTGACATAGGGGCCACTTAATATGGTGGTTTTGGTGATCTCTGTAATGGAGACACCCCTTTGCTTGTTTTTCCTTCCTTTGAGGGATATCTGGCTTTCACTGTGTTGTAGACCCATAACTGGGGCTCCACAATCTTTTGCATTTTATGTTTCCCAGGGAGCTTTGCACTTTGGATTGCTGTGTTTGAGACTCTTAAGTGAGGCTCCACGGCATTTTGTAGCTGGTCTCCCTAAGATCAGCTATTGCTTTGTTTGAGTAGTCACCAAAGCATTGCTCCCGGTTAGCCAGAATCCTACTCCACACTGATGAGGGGCAACACCCTGAAACAGCTGTCTGTGGATGGATAACTTGCTTAGGTTTTCCCCGTCACATCCTTAAAGCTTGTAAAAGAGCGGGATCTTGACATAGGGGCCACTTAATATGGTGGTTTTGGTGATCTCTGTAATGGAGACACCCCTTTGCTTGTTTTTCCTTCCTTTGAGGGATATCTGGCTTTCACTGTGTTGTAGACCCATAACTGGGGCTCCACAATCTTTTGCATTTTATGTTTCCCAGGGAGCTTTGCACTTTGGATTGCTGTGTTTGAGACTCTTAAGTGAGGCTCCACGACATTTTTGTAGCTGGTCTCCCTAAGATCAGCTATTGCTTTGTTTGAGTAGTCACCAAAGCATTGCTCCCGGTTAGCCAGAATCCTACTCCACACTGATGAGGGGCAACACCTCGAAACAGCTGTCTGTGGATGGATAACTTGCTTAGGTTTTCCCCGTCACATCCTTAAAGCTTGTAAAAGAGCGGGATCTTGACATAGGGGCCACTTAATATGGTGGTTTTGGTGATCTCTGTAATGGAGACACCCCTTTGCTTGTTTTTCCTTCCTTTGAGGGATATCTGGCTTTCACTGTGTTGTAGACCCATAACTGGGGCTCCACAATCTTTTGCATTTTATGTTTCCCAGGGAGCTTTGCACTTTGGTTTGCTGTGTTTGAGACTCTTAAGTGAGGCTCCACGGCATTTTGTAGCTGGTCTCCCTAAGATCAGCTATTGCTTTGTTTGAGTAGTCACCAAAGCATTGCTCCCGGTTAGCCAGAATCCTACTCCACACTGATGAGGGGCAACACCCCGAAACAGCTGTCTGTGGATGGATAACTTGCTTAGGTTTTCCCCGTCACATCCTTAAAGCTTGTAAAAGAGCGGGATCTTGACATAGGGGCCACTTAATATGGTGGTTTTGGTGATCTCTGTAATGGAGACACCCCTTTGCTTGTTTTTCCTTCCTTTGAGGGATATCTGGCTTTCACTGTGTTGTAGACCCATAACTGGGGCTCCACAATCTTTTGCATTTTATGTTTCCCAGGGAGCTTTGCACTTTGGATTGCTGTGTTTGAGACTCTTAAGTGAGGCTCCACGGCATTTTGTAGCTGGTCTCCCTAAGATCAGCTATTGCTTTGTTTGAGTAGTCACCAAAGCATTGCTCCCGGTTAGCCAGAATCCTACTCCACACTGATGAGGGGCAACACCCCGAAACAGCTGTCTGTGGATGGATAACTTGCTTAGGTTTTCCCGTCACATCCTTAAAGCTTGTAAAAGAGCGGGATCTTGACATAGGGGCCACTTAATATGGTGGTTTTGGTGATCTCTGTAATGGAGACACCCCTTTGCTTGTTTTTCCTTCCTTTGAGGGATATCTGGCTTTCACTGTGTTGTAGACCCATAACTGGGGCTCCACAATCTTTTGCATTTTATGTTTCCCAGGGAGCTTTGCACTTTGGATTGCTGTGTTTGAGACTCTTAAGTGAGGCTCCACGGCATTTTTGTAGCTGGTCTCCCTAAGATCAGCTATTGCTTTGTTTGAGTAGTCACCAAAGCATTGCTCCCGGTTAGCCAGAATCCTACTCCACACTGATGAGGGGCAACACCTCGAAACAGCTGTCTGTGGATGGATAACTTGCTTAGGTTTTCCCCGTCACATCCTTAAAGCTTGTAAAAGAGCGGGATCTTGACATAGGGGCCACTTAATATGGTGGTTTTGGTGATCTCTGTAATGGAGACACCCCTTTGCTTGTTTTTCCTTCCTTTGAGGGATATCTGGCTTTCACTGTGTTGTAGACCCATAACTGGGGCTCCACAATCTTTTGCATTTTATGTTTCCCAGGGAGCTTTGCACTTTGGATTGCTGTGTTTGAGACTCTTAAGTGAGGCTCCACGGCATTTTTGTAGCTGGTCTCCCTAAGATCAGCTATTGCTTTGTTTGAGTAGTCACCAAAGCATTGCTCCCGGTTAGCCAGAATCCTACTCCACACTGATGAGGGGCAACACCCGGAAACAGCTGTCTGTGGATGGATAACTTGCTTAGGTTTTCCCCGTCACATCCTTAAAGCTTGTAAAAGAGCGGGATCTTGACATAGGGGCCACTTAATATGGTGGTTTTGGTGATCTCTGTAATGGAGACACCCCTTTGCTTGTTTTTCCTTCCTTTGAGGGATATCTGGCTTTCACTGTGTTGTAGACCCATAACTGGGGCTCCACAATCTTTTTGCATTTTATGTTTCCCAGGGAGCTTTGCACTTTGGATTGCTGTGTTTGAGACTCTTAAGTGAGGCTCCACGGCATTTTTGTAGCTGGTCTCCCTAAGATCAGCTATTGCTTTGCTTGGTAATAAAGGTGACCAGGAACTCAATGGTCACTCCTTGAGCTCCAAAGATCCTGTGTACAGATGAGAGAAATGTCCAGAAAATCAACCATCACTGGAACACTCCAAATATCTGGGCTTTATGGCAGAGTGACTAAAAAGAAGCCTCCCCTCAGTAAAATAGAGGAAAACCAACCTGGGGTTTGCAAAAAATCACCTAAACAACTCTCACACTGTGAAAAAAAAGGTTATCTGGTCTAACAAAAGCAAGATTGAACTTTTTAGCCTCAATTTTAAATGTCATGTCTGGAGGAACCTGCCCAATACCATCTCTACAGTGAAACATACTGGTGTCAGCATCATGAAATTCAGGTGCTTATTGCACTTTAGAATCTGTAGTTCTGCTCCCCTAAAGCCTGATACAGATGGTCTATGTCAGGTTTTAGCAAAGCAGGTAGAGGAAAAGAAGTGATGACTTATATGAGCTCCTGCTCGCTACTCTCTGTTAATAGCCTGTGCAGCTATTAGAATGGAGCGAGTGATTGCAGGGCAGGTGTTAATATAAGACATTATTCCTCTGCCTGTGCCCGCTCTGCTAAAGCCTGACATAGCTCATCTGTGTTAGACTTTAGGAGAGCAAGCGCTGGTAAAGGCAGGAGAAGTGATGCTTCAGCCTGTACAGAGCTCAGAGCGGCCGCGAGGGAGTGCGTACTCCTATGCACTGCACTATATGGAAATACAGATTCTAAAGTGCAATAAGTTCCTGAACTTCAGGTGCCTATTTCACTGCTAAAATAAAAATAAAATATATATATATATATATATATATATATATATATATTTAAAAAAAAAAAACTTTTTACAACATTTACAATAAAGTTTAATGAAAATATGGAAAGGTTTAGGTACACTTTAATAACAAAATGCCATGAAGATGTATAAATGTGCACATACATTGTAGGCTAAGTTCACATGATCGTTTAGCTTTTTGTTCTTCTGATACATCAGAAGAAAAAAAAAAAAGAAAAGAAAACGGATCAGTTATTTTGAGCATCAGTTTGCACTACAAATAACTGATCTGTCTGTTTGCATTAGTTTGTGCACTAGGACTTTTTCTCCCGTTAAAAATAACTCATCTCTAACAGCAGTGACACAAACTGATGCAAACTGATCCTAACTGATGCTCAAAATAATGCTTGCCTTTTTTATTCTGTTTCAGCTGGACATAAAAATACTACACAGACCTTTTTTGTCCAGCCGAAAGCAAGCATTTATGCCGGAAAGCTGCCGGATCACCGCCAAATCCCATTACAGTGAATGGGGATCCGGCAGTGTGCGGTGGTATCCGGCGCTGATGTGAACCCGGTGTAAACAATGATATGAACTCAGCCTTAAGGGGTTTTATTTATACGATATACGGTACTGTGCAAAAGTTGTAGGCATTACTGTGGCAAGTTTCTTCATAAATTGTGTTAATTGATAAAAATAAACTATTATCTCTTCTATTCTTGTATTTTCTAATTTATATAAATATATATATATATATATATATATATATATATATATATATTCTAGCAGAAGGACCCGGCTTCGCACGGATATATTTCATCTATTTAATTTAATGTTTGTGTGTGTCTTTAAAAGATATCAACAGTATCCACTATAATAGTAACATCCACAGTAGACTGCCCCCTTAATAGTCACCCCCCACAGTGCCCCGTCTCCTTAAAATGGGTCCTCCACAGCAGCCCACCCCCTTAACTTTGACCTTCCCAGTAGCCTGCCCCTTTAACAGTGAGTTTCACAGCACCCCACCCCCTTGACAGTGACCTCCACAAGGGCCCGCCCCCTTAACAGAGACCTCCACAGCAACTGCCCCTTTAACACTGCTGCCACAGTACTCCACTCCCTTAACAGTGACCCCCACTGTACCCCGCTTCCCTAACAGTGACCTCACAGTACCCTGCTGCCCCTTTAATAGTGGCCTCCACAGTCCCCTCCTCCCTTAACAGTGACCTCCAAGGTGCCCTCCCCTTTAACAATGACCTCCACAGCGGCCTGCCCCCTTAACAGTAACATCCACAGTGCCCTCCAGTTTAACAGTGACCTCCACAGCGGCCGCCCCTTTATTAGTGACCTCCACAGTACCCCATCTCGTTAACAATGATTTCCACAATAACCCGCCCCCCACAGAGCTCCGTTCCCTTAAAATACGACCTCCATAGTGGACCGTCCCTTTAACTGTTCACTCTACAGCTCCCTGTCCCCTTAACAGAGGCCTCCACAGCACCCGCCCCTTTAACAGTGACCTCCACAGCATTCCGCCCCTTAACAGTGACTTCCACAGTGGTCCGCCCCTTTAACAGTGAGCTCCACAGCTCCCGTCCCTTTTTTAGTGACCTCCACAGTACCCCATCCCCTTAACAGTGATTTCCACAACACCTTGCCCCCTTTAATGGTGGCCTCTACAGCAATCTGCCCCTTAACACTGAACTCCATAGCTGACTGTCTCCTTAACTGTGACCTTCACAGCAGCCTGCCCCTAGGGTGGCTAGAGGACCGGTTTTAGGCTGGACAGTCCGACTTTCAGACTTCCTGTCCTCCATACGGCGCAGGGCCTTGACGGACACAGGGATGTCCTTTTAAACAGATGACTGTTAGACAGCAGCACTGTGCTGTCTGAGCGTGAGTTGCAGGGGAAAGTCACCCTCCCTCGCACCTCTGCAGCTGAAAGAAGTTGATTTTTACCTTCATTTTTTTCTATCCCTGTTGGCTGCGGCATGGGAGGGGACATGGCATAACCAGGTCGGGACGTGGCTTAGCGGGACCTGGGGTGGGGTTTTTAAGTCTGTCTTTTAAGGTTGGTCTAAATGGCCACCCTACCTGCCCCCTCAACGGTGACCTCCACAGCACTCTGCTCCCTTAACAGTGTAATCCACAGCACTCTTCCCCTTTGAAGCTGACCTATAGCAGTGAAGAAAAATGGTTGGGTTGTTATGGAAACCTGGTGTAAAACTGTGTGTATGTGGAGACTAAGGGCCTGCGAGCTTCTTTTGGCTGATAAGGGTCATGTGACCGTATGTATGGCAGTTGGCATATGAGGAGAAAGACCTGCAGGCTTCTATTGGCTAATGTAGGTGATTTGATGTGCCATATTTGCATTTTTTGGGGAATGTCTCAGGAATGGTATGTCCTAGATAGCTGAGACCTGGTCTAAAACCTTTTCATACACATGATGTACCTGTGTGCCAAATTCTGTTATTGTAGATGCGACGGTGCGGATTCCTTTAGCTGACATACACACATACCCAGCATTATATATAAGAAGGAATCACAGCACTCCAGCCGCAATGCTGCATTCTTAGAGATGAATGAATTGAATCTAAACTAGTTGAATTCATTGCGAAAGTTATTTGTTTCAGATGAATCACGTAAAAACAGCATCTGGTGCCATTTTACTGTGAAAATTGGCGTGGAAAACAGGAGAATGAAGATGAAGGATTACATGACACTTGGAGGAAGTGTGTGTGTGTGTGTGTGGGGGGGGGGGGGGGCTGCCTGATTAGCTCAAAGGCAAACTGACAGCGTGATCAGCCAGATGAAATGACCATTGCCTTCTTTTCTTCACATTCTATGTAATCTGCAAGTTAAATAAAGGAGAATTTTAACCGTAGAAGATACCATTCAGTGTTATAGCAAAAGCATTTTACTGCATTAACACCAATGTTTTACCCATGTTAATGAACGCGTTGTATATTACTGCAAGATACCGTTCAATGTTACAGTATATCAAAAGTATTTTATTGCAATAATGCAATTATGATACCGTTCAGTTACAGCTAATACATTTTACTGCAATAACTGTATTATTACCATTAAAAGTTGTCAATACCTGTGTGCAGTGTGTTTGTATAAGGGGAGGGACCTTTAGTTGCACCTCTGTCCTTAAATTACAGAAAACACTTGCAATCTTTCTAGTACCATTTAATAATCGATCTACCAAACTTGTGACTTTTCATTTATAGGTCTCATAATAATATCTGGAATAATAGAAACGTGGCAAACAAAGGGGTACTTTCACACTTGTGTTGAAGGATTCCGTCAGACAGTTCCGTCAACGTTTGAAAGCTGATTTAATTTGCAAACGGATCCGTTTGCAGATCCGTTTGACAATTGTATTGAAATAACGGATCCGTCTTTTCATTGTCATCCGTAAAAACGGATCCGTTATTTATTATTTTACTATTTTTAAATGCGCAGAGTGAAGGAACGGATCCGTTAATGCGTCAATTTTCAATGATGGATCCGCCCTTAATACATTTTAATGGAAATTAATGGCGGATCTGTCATTTCGTCAAGTGTTTCCGATTTTTGGACGGAGATAAAAATACAACATGCTGCGCTTTTATCTGCGTCCAAAAAATGTGAAAGGACTGAACTGAAGACAAACTGATGCAAACTGAATAGATTGCTTTCCATTCAGAATGCATTAGGATAAAACTGATAAGTTTTTTTCCGTTATCGAGCCTTGAGGACGGAACTCAATGACGGAAAAGAATAACACTAGTGTGAAAGTACCCAAAGATCCATGCATCATCATCTGAGATTCAGAATGTGGATAGTAGTGCAAACAGCAGTAGCAGCACCAGCCACCTGGCGAGTAATACTAGTAGTAGTAAACCCCAGTTTTCCCTGACTTTCGATCTGTGCCACATTATTATTGAGGATAAAGAGAATGGCATTATGGACTAGATGGCTAACTTCTCATCTCAGTCACAGTAGGATGATGTAAACATTACCTCTGAGTCTGACACCATGACTTGCACATTCCTCCTGCACCTCCTTCTTGCAACCCCAGAGAAGTCTTTCAGTCTCTCTTTCTCTATCTTCACTGCCCCTTCTTGTGGGGAACTTTATATTTTCATACGAGGCAAAAAAACAACAACAATAAACCATTTGCTATGATAGTCTCCCCATTGATCACAAGAAGGAAGGTCAGGCGGAGGTGGGTACTCCATGGATAGCTGTGGTGTTAGTGGTAGTTGTAAGGACTAAATATGAAGATTTGAAAACTAAAGTGCAAAGGCTCTGGCACAAACCAGCAGCTGTGGAGCCAGTGGTGATTATCACACTGGATGCTATCCCCAAAGACCTCGTGAGGCACTTAAAACAACTGAATGTTTACAAAATCACAAACTTCAGAAAGCCATATTTCTGGAATCTGAATCCATTATTTACAGATACTTTCCTAAGGGCTCTTTCACATCTGAGTTTTTCCATTCCGTCCTACTAGGTCCTAGAGTTCCTACTGATCAGGATTATTCCAATGCATTCTGAATGGAGAGAAATCCGTTCAGGATACATCAGGATGTCTTCAGTTCAGTACTGACACGTTTTTTGGCCGTAGCAAATTCCGCAGCATGCTGCGGATTTTCCTCCGGCCAAAAATCCTGAAGACATGCCGCAAGGACGGATCCGGAATTAATGGCCATTGAAAAGCATTAATCCGGATCTGACTTTAAGCTAAACATCGTTTCGGCGCATCGCCGTATCCGACATTTAGCTTTTAAGAATGGTAACCATGGCAGCCAGGACGCTACTAAACTCCCGGCTGCCATGGAAAAGCAGCGGGGAGCCGGGGGAGAAGCTACTTACCTTCTGTGCGGCAGCCCGGGCACTCCTCGATGACGTCACCGGGTCCCTGCATCGCATGGTTCACATAGCTATGCTATGTGAGCAATGCACCCTATGAATCGTACGGCGCATTGCTCACATAGCATAGCTATGTGATCCATGCGGCGCAGGGACCCGGTGACGTCATCGAGGAGTGCCCCAGCCACCGCACAGAAGGTAAGTAGCTTTTCCCCCGGCTCCCCACTTCTTTTCCATGACAGCCGGGACTTTAGTAGCGTCCTGGCTGCCATGGTAACCTGAAAGCAAAGATGACCTCAATAAACATGACAGCAGTCTCCGACTGTGAAACCAGATTCTGTGGACCGATGAAACCAAGATTTTACTTTTTGGCCTCAACTCTAAACATCATGTTTGAAGGCAGGCAGCCACTGCCCAATACCATCCATACAGTGAAGTATGGTGGTGAAAGCATCATTCAGTGGGAATGTTTATAGAGGCAGGGCCAGTGAGACTGGTCAGAAAATGGTTTCTATGAAGGGATGAATATGTTAATGGATCCTTAATTTTTCAATTTGATTATTATTAAACGGTACACAGCACAACATGAGATCACAGTTGGTATTCATCTTCATCCCTTGTCAAATTCCTCCCAGGAATCTAGGATGTCAGGGCCGGCGTCAGCACCCGGCATACCCGGGCAAGTGCCGGGGCCCACTGCTCCTGGGGGGCCCACTGCGCTGCTATGAGCGCTTCCATCAATACAGCTGAAAGGGGCCCCCTCCGCGGACTTTCTCTCCCATTCTCACCAGCACTCCTGGGTCTCAGTTCAAACACTGTGTCACTTCCTGTTTCTCGCCACTGACGTCACTGTGGGCGTGTCTGCGGCATTGCACTAGAGGCTGGACGCTCTACACTGAAGTTCCCCCAAAGGCCGCCATTTTATTGGAGCCAAGAGCTCCTCCTTCAGCTTCTCCAGCAGTACACGTCAGCTGAAGCTGCAGGTCAATTGCAGCGATTTGTAGTGTCGTCCTCTGCTCCCCCTCAGAGTGTATGCCCCCTGGGCTGAGGTTGGTGCGCTCAGTCTCCTGTGTGTTTGGCTTGTTTTGGTGGGGGTCAGCAGTTCTGAGGCTTACAGGGGCGGGGCTGATAACCGTACAAATCCTGAGGCTGCACTACTGAGGGCTGGTCTTGATAAGATGGCCCCCATACAGGAGGCTACTTCCACATCAGTATGCACATCCTGCTGGGAAAGACATTCTACTGCAGTTGTCAGAAGGGACATAAGGAGTTGTTAGTAGTGCAGCCTCAGGCCCTGGTGTATACAGAACCACAGGCCTGCATGGACAGAAGCCAATATTACCTCCATTCCGTACATTCTGATTTCCTGTACAAATATTTGCTGTGGGGCCCAGTCAGTTCTAGCTAGTGAGGGCCCCTTACACAGTATAATGACCCCTAGTGCCCCCTCCATACAGTATAACCCCCAGTGTGGGCCACTGGGGGTCATTATTCTGAATGAGGGGCAACTGGGGGTCATTATTCTGAATTAGGGGCGACTGGGGGTCGTTATTCGGAATGGAGGGACACTGTGGAGTCAATATACTGTGTGGGGGGCCCACTGAGATTTATCGCCCATGGGCCCACATGAACCTGGAGCCGGCCCTGTAGGATATAGTGATATATCAGTGAATAATGCAGGCAGATGCCAACAGTGTGGCTTTCTGAACATGACAGATCACGATTTTGTCATCATTCAGTTGTTTTAAGTGCTTTCTGAGGCCTTTGGGGATGGCACTGGTGTGCCGATAACCACTGGCAACAAAGCTGTTGGTCTGTGCCAGATTCTTTGCACTTTACTTTTTAAATATTTGTAATTGGCCTTTTCTTATTATTTTTTTCTCCTCAACTCTGCTGTCACTAGATATTGTGATGTTGATGGGCCACACCCTTTTTTATTATTATTAAATTAATCACTAGAAGTTTACCAATGAGCTCTACCTGAATCCTATATCATGGCACTTATTAGGTAGTAGACATCTGAGGAACATTTGATACACAGAGTAATTGTCTGCAATAATAGATAAGTGTAAATACATCCAGCAATCCAACAATAGATGATAATTTGCTTGTTTGTGTTTGATTGCAACTTTTATTCTGACCTAAAATTACTATTGATCAGGTGTAAATCCACATGTGTAAACAAGCATCTGGGTGACATATGTAGTTTCGCTGCATGGTGGAATGCACAATCATAAAAATGTCCAAATTTATTAAACGTTTGTTCCCTTTATTTTCTGAGTCAGTACAATTACTGCAATGCCACATTTGTATAATTTTACTTATGTTTTTAATACTGAAAAAGGAAAAAGAGAAATAAAAACAGGCTGGTGAAGTGAGCTCCATTTATATAAGCAGATATATAACGAGAGTTTGACCACGTCGCGTGTTTGATTAAGTGTGTGGTTGTACAGTGCCTTGTGAAAGTATTTGGCCCCCTTGAACTTTTCGACCTTTCACCACATTTCAGGCTTCAAACATAAAGATATAAAACTATAATTTTTTGTGAAGAATCAACAACAAGTGGGACACAATTATGAAGTGGAACGAAATTTATTGGATATTTGAAACTTTGTTAACAAATAAAAAACTGAAAAATTGGGTGTGCAAAATTATTCAACCCCCTTAAGTTAATACTTTGTAGCGCCACCTTTTGCTGCGATTACAGCTGTAAGTTGCTTGGGGTATGTCTCTATCAGTTTTGCACATCGAGAGACTGAAATTTTTGCCCATTCCTCCTTGCAAAACAGCTCGAGCTCAGTGAGGTTGGATGGAGAGCGTTTGTGAACAGCAGTTTTCAGTTCTTTCCACAGATTCTCGATAGGATTCAGGTATGGACTTTGACTTGGCCATTCTAACACCTGGATATGTTTATCTGTGAACCATTCTATTGTAGATTTTGCTTTATGTTTTGGATCATTGTCTTGTTGGAAGACAAATCTCCATCCCAGTCTCAGGTCTTTTGCAGACTCCATCAGGTTTTCTTCTACAATGGTCCTGTATTTGGCTCCATCTTCCCATCAATTTTAAACATCTTTCCTGTCCCTGCTGAAGAAAAGCAGGCACAAACCATGATGCTGCCACCACCATATTTGACAGTGGGGATGGTGTGTTCAGGGTGATGAGCTGTGTTGCTTTTACGCCAAACATAACGTTTTGCATTGTTGCCAAAAAGTTCGATTTTGGTTTCATCTGACCAGACTTCCTTCTTCCACATGTTTGGTGAGTCTCCCAGGTGGCTTGTGGCAAACTTTAAACAACACTTTTTATGGATATCTTTAAGAAATGGCTTTCTTCTTGCCACTCTTCCATAAAGGCCAGATTTGTGCAGCATACGACTGATTGTTGTCCTATGGACAGAGTGTCCCACCTCAGCTGTAGATCTCTGCAGTTCATCCAGAGTCATCATGGGCCTCTTGGCTGCATCTCTGATCAGTCTTCTCCTTGTATGAGCTGAAAGTTTAGAGGGATGGCCAGGTCGTGGTAGATTTGCAGAGGTCTGATACTCCTTCCATTTCAATATTATCGCTTGCACAGTGCTCCTTGGGATGTTTAAAGCTTGGGAAATCTTTTTGTATCCAAATCCGGCTTTAAACGTCTCCACAACAGTATCTCGGACCTGCCTGGTGTGTTCCTTGGTCTTCATCATGCTCTCTGCGCTTTAAACTGACTTCTGAGACTATCACAGTGCAGGTGCATTTATACGGAGACTTGATTACACACAGGTGGATTCTATTTATCATCATTAGTCATTTGGGTCAACATTGGATCATTCATAGATCCTCACTGAACTTCTGGAGAGAGTTTGCTGCACTGAAATTAAAGGGGCTGAATAATTTTGCACGCCCAATTTTTCAGTTTTATATTTGTTAAAAAAGTTTGAAATATCCAATAAATTTCGTTCCACTTCATAATTGTGTCCCACTTGTTGACTCTTCACAAAAAATTACAGTTTTATATCTTTATGTTTGAAGCCTGAAATGTGGCAAAAGGTCGAAAAGTTCAAGGGGGCCAAATACTTTCACAAGGCACTGTATAAGTGTGAAACTTTAGATTAAGTGAGTTCAGATTTGGAGACATGGCTGGATGACAACTAAGACTGGGCAGTAATTGTACAAGGATGCAGTCTGTTTAGAAAGGATAGTCAAAACCGGAGAGGGGGAGGGGTCTGCCTTTATGTAAAGTCCTGTCTAAAGCCCACAGTTAGAGAAGCTATAAATGAGGGACATGAACATTTGGAGTCACTGTGGGTAGAAATACACGGAGACAAAAACAATAATAAATTACTAATATGAATTTATTATAAACCACCTAATATACCAGAGTCCACAGAAAATCTACTACTAAACGAGATAGAGGAGGTGGCAAATCATAATGAGGTGGTGATTATGGGAGACTTCAATTACCCAGATATAGACTGAGAAACTGAAAGCTGTACATCTCATAAAGGAAACAGGTTCTTGGCAATAACCAAAGACAAATACCTTTCCTAACTGGTTCAGGACCCGAGTAGAGGAACGGCCATACTGGACTTAGTATTAACCAATAGACCTGACAGAACAACAGATGTGCAAGTTGGGGGACACCTGAAAAATAATTACCATAAAGTAATAACCTTCCAATTATCTTTTAAAAGAGCGTTTCTACAGGGAGGAACAAAAATACCAAACTTCAAAAAAGCTAAATTTAGCCAACTAAGAGAGGCCATAGGCCTAACTAACTGGGACAAAGTCCTCAAAAAAAAAAAAAAAAAAAATACAACCACAAAATGGGATATCTTTAAAAGCATCCTAAAATCTCATTGTGAGAGGTACATACCGTATGGGAATAAAGGTTAAGGAACAAAAAGAAGCCAATGTGGATAAATAGAACTGTAAAGAAAGCAATAAGTGACAAAAAGAAAGCATATAAATCACTAAAACAGGAGGGTAGCGAGGAAGCACTGAAAAACTATAGGAAAAAAATAGAACATGTAAAAAACAAATAAAAGCGGCCAAACTAGAGACCGAGATTAATTACCAAAGAGAATAAAACTAACCCTAAAATGTTCTTCAATTATATAAATGTTAAAAAGTATAAATCTAAAGGTATCGGCCCTTTAAAGAGTAATGAGGGGGGAGTTGCAGAGAGCGACGAGGAGAAAGCAAAGCTGTTAAATATTTTTTTCTCCAATGTATTCACTGAGGAAAATAAACTGTCAGATGAAATGCTGAATGTAAAAATAAATCCCCATTAAAAGTGTCCTGTCTAACCCAAGAAGAAGTACAACAGCGACTTAAAAAGATTAAAATAGACAAATCACCAGGACCAGATAGCATACACCCCCGTATCCTAAGGGAATTAAGTAATGTCATAGCCAGACCCTTATTTCTGATATTTGTGGACTCTATACTGACAGGGAATGGTCCTCAGGATTGGTGCATAGCAAATGTGGTGCAAATATTCAAAAAGGTTCCAAAAACAGAGCCCAGAAACTATAGGCCGGTAAGTCTAACATCTGTTGTGGGTAAACTGTTTGAAGGTTTTCTGAGAGATGCCATCTTAGATCTCAACGAAAATAAGCAAATAACGCCATATCAGCATGGCTTCATGAGGGATGGGTCATGCCAAACTAAATCAGGTTCTATGAAGGGGTAATTTCTAGACTTGAGAGAGGTCAATCAATGGATGTCGTATATCTGGACTTCTTCAAAGCATTTGACACTGTACCACATAAAAGGTTAGTATATAAAATGAGGAGGCTCGGACTGGGAGAAAATGTCTGTATGTGTGTAAGTAACTGGCTCAGTGAGGGTGGTTATTAACGGTACACGCTCAGATTTGGTCACTGTCACTAGTGGGGTACCTCAGGGGTCAGTATTGGGCCCTATTCTTTTCAATATATATTTTTTAATGATCTTGTAGAAGTCTTGCATAGTAAAATATCAATTGTTGCAGATGACACTAAACTGTGTAAAGTAATTAACACTGAAGAGGACAATATACTGCTACAGAGGGATCTGGATAGATTGGAGGCTTGGGCAGAGAAGTGGCAGATGAGGTTTAACACTAACAAATGTAAAGTTATACACATGGGAAGGAATAATGCAAGTCACCCGTACATACTAAATAGAAAAAACACTCGGTAACACTGACATGGAAAAGGATCTAGGAATTTTAATAAACAGCAAATTAAGCTGCCAAAACTAGTGACAGGCAGTGGCTGCCAAGGCCAATAAGATAATGAGTTGCATCAAAAGGGGCATAGATGCCCGTGATGAGAACATAGTCCTACCACTTTACAAATCACTGGTCAGAACACATATGGAGTACTGTGTACAGTTCTGGTCTCCTGTGAACAAGGCAGACATAGCAGAGCTGGAGAGGGTTCAGAGGAGGACAACTAAAGTAATAACTGGAATGGGGCAACTACAGTACCCTGAAAGATTATCAAAATTAGGTTTATTCACTTTAGAAAAAAGACGACTGAGGGAAGATCTAATTACTATGTATAAATATATCAGGGGACAGTACAGAGATCTCTCCCATCATCTATTTATCCTCAGGACTGTGACTGTGACAAGGGGACATCCTCTGCGTCTGGAGGAAAGAAGGTTTGAACACAAACATAGAAGAGGATTCTTTAGGGTAAGAGCAGTGAGACTATGGAACTCTCTGCCTGAGGAGGTCGTGATGGTGAGTACAATAAAGAAATTCAAGAGGGGCCTGGATGTATTTCTGGAGTATAATAATATTACAGGCTATAGCTACTTGAGATGGGTAGTTGATCCAGGGAGGTATTCTGTTTGCCTGGTTGGGAGTCAGGAAGGAATTTTTTATTCCCCTTAAGTGGGGAAAATAGGCTTCTACCTCACAGTTTTTTTTTTGCCTTGCTCTGGATCGGCTTGCAGGATGTCGGGCCGAACAGGATGGACAAATGTCTTTTTTCGGCCTTATGTACTATGTTACTATGATATATATGCCATATTATAATCCTGTAACTTATTTTACATGTAAGTCTATGGCCATTTAAATGTTTTTCTTCCATTACAGCACTGACTGTAAGGGACAAATGCACTTTTACTTAATAGCAATGGCGTTTGGGTCATGGCAGTGCAAATGATCTTTCTTTTGTATTGTTTATTTTTACTATAGGGAAAGGGGTAATTTGAATTTTTAGATTTTCTTATATTTGAATAACGTATCAGCCTATAAGACACACCTACATTTTAGAGGAAGACAATAAGAGAAACAATATTTTTCATTAGACCTAAGGTCAGACCAGCAATCAGACCCCCAATACTAATCAGAACTCAGCTGACAACCCCAATCAGACCCCCAATGTTAATAAGACCCAAATTAAACCACAGATCAGACCCCCAATCAGATCTCAGCTCAGACCTCAAAATGTACGACCCCAAGACCTCAGATCCCCAGACCTCAGATAAGAGCCCCAATATAAATGAGACCCCCATTCAGAGCTCTGATCAGCCCCCATGCCTCTTATTATCAGCCCCCATGCCTCTTATTATCAGCCCCCATGCCTCTCATTATCAGCCCCCATGCCTCTCATCAGCCCCCCAGCCTCTCATCAGCCCCCCAGCCTCTCATCAGCCCCCCAGCCTCTCATCAGTACCCATCCTCTTATCAGCCCTCATACCTTGTGCACAGGAGCCCCTCATCTGCCTGCTCCCATGCTGCCACCAAAGAACAGAGCCCAAAGGTAAGTGAGTTTATACGCAGGAATACCTAGAGTCCTATCTAGCCCTATAGGACCCCAATATTAATGGCAGGAATGAGACTACCTGTTCCTCCAAAAGGAAGGATGAACAGGAGTCTACTTCAGGCCTAATACAAACAATAGGGAAATGCAACACACAGAACCCAAACAAAATTCAAAAGGGAAAGGAAAGACTTAACTTCGAAGAGGCTATGGAAGCACCAGGAACTCAGCCGAGATCCAACCACAAATAATCCACATACACAGAAGCCATAAACCGCACAGCATAGTGGAATAAGCAACTATAAATAAGGAAGGTTAAATGACCACATAAGAAACACCTGGAGGCAAGGGGTGCGGCCATTACCAGAAAAAACACAGACAACTATTAATCCACAAGGAAAACCTTCCAGATCAAACCACATGTTGCCAGTCTCACAGATCTCCTGACACTCACCGTCGCCGGGACAGCCGTATGTCTTGGTAAGTCCGTGACAGTACTCCCCTTCTACGGCTGACCTCCGGGCACCCAGGACTTAAGTTATGCGGCACATACACCCCCTGAGGAAGCTTACGCGAGACGCGCGTTGGGGCTCTTTTGGATCACAACCTTGGTATTTATTGATGTAATTTTTTATCTATTATATGATTATTTATTGTCCATGTACATTGTATCCTATGCACTTTGCACTTTATATGTATGTACTATTTTGGGCGTCTATATCTTGTTTAAGACTGGCTAGGTCATCTACACATGCTCTACTTTGGGGCATTTATTCATTTACTAACTACCTTATACCTTTTTGGCCTTGTCTAATGTCTTCCCTATGCTTCATGCTGTCCACTTTGTGATCCTCTCCCACCCTGTGTGTCACCCACCTGTATTTTGTATTGTCTGTTATTGTATTTTACCGGATTTTCCCCTCCCTGGGAACCATAATAAAGATTATTTGTATTGCTAGTCGTGCTTCGCCTGCTTTCTTCCCTTTTTGTGTTTATATTTATACAAGCAGGCAAATAACGCAAGTTTGTGAGCGTTCGCGTGTTTTATTTCCATTGTGTGTTTGTATTAAGTGTGTGACTTTAGATCAAGTGACTTCAGATTCAGAGACTTTAGTGGGGGACTGCAGTAAATCAGTTTCTTATCACTGCATTATATTGTATTTTTCTCTTTTCTTGAGTAATCCCTATTTAGTATGTGTTCCATGATTGACAACGCAGTCCAGTGCACATCTTCTCTAATGTATGCAGTCCTGGAACAGCCATTTGAGGGTGCATAACTTTGTTCAAAATGTGAGCAAATTGCCCGTTTGGAATTGCACATCAAGTATCTAACCGGGCGAGTTTTAACACTGAGAGGCATTAACAATTTGTAAATAAGTTTGTTGCTCACTGTGCAAGCACTCTATAAAATAGATGAGAGGGAGGGTAGTAGTGAGGAGGCTGAGCAAAGTGAGGTAGCTAGCTGGATAACAGTTAGAAAGCGAGGTAGACAGAAGAGTGCCAGGGAGGCTAGCCTTGATTTGACACACCCCAACAATTTTGCAAGGTTGGCAGATGAGGGGGATGACAGTTCAGAGAGAGCACTGCTGCAGCGGACACTTCCTCTGCCAGTCAGGGGAATGTCGGCTTCAGTAAGCAGGGGGCCAGGAGAGCAGGGCAGGCCAGACAAGTGCTGGTAGTGGGAGACTCAATTATTAAGGGTACAGCTAGGGCAATCTGTCACAAAGACCGGGATCGTCGAATGGTGTATTGTCTTCCTGGCGCTTAAGTTCGACACATCGCGGATCGGGTTGACAGATTACTGAGAGGGGCTGGAGAAGATCCAGCGGTCATGGTCCATATCGGAACCAATGACAAAGTTAGAGGTAAGTGGAACGTCCTTAAAAAGGATTTTAGAGATTTAGGTTAAAAGCTTAGGGCTAGGACCTCAAAGGTAGTATTTTCCGAAATATTTCCTGTACCTCAAGCCACACAAGAAAGGCAGCTGGAGATTAGGGAAGTTAACAAGTGGCTCAAGAACTGGTGTAGGAAGGAGGGGTTTGGGTTCCTTGAGAACTGGATTGACTTCTCTGACGGCTCTATCATAGGGATGGGCTGCACCTCAATGGGGAAGGGGCAGCTGTGTTGGGGGAGAAGATGGCTAGAAGGTTGGAGGAGTGTTTAAACTAGGGACTGGGGGGAGGGTAAGTACATTATAGGATGGGAAGATAGAGACCAGGGGCAAGGTAGTGGGACTGGGGGAGGAATGAAAGGAGGGACTAGAACAGTTCAGAAGGAAAGGTGTAGGGTAAAAAATATACATATACCTCTTAAATGTACAGTTGTGTTCAAAATTATTCAACCCCCACTGAAATTGAGTGTTTTGGCCAGTTTGACATTGATTTTGATCATTTCAGTGATCTTGTTTACAATTAAAACAAAGAGGCACTTGTAAGTCAGACAAATATAACATAACATTTATAATTAAATAACCACAAATGTCTTTTTTGTGCTCACATCATTATCAGTTTTATTCAACCCCCAAGTGACATTCAATCTTAGTACTTAGTACAACATCCTTTTCCAGTTATAACAGCTTTTAAACGTGAAGCATAGCTTGACACAAGTGTCTTGCAGCGATCTACGGGTATCTTCGCCCATTCTTCATGGGCAAAAGCCTCCAGTTCAGTCACATTCTTAGGCTTGCACGCTGCAACTGCTTTCTTTAAGTCCCACCAGAGGTTCTCAATCGGATTTAAGTCTGGTGACTGCGATGGCCACTTCAAAATGTTCCAGCCTTTAATCTGCAACCATGCTCTAGTCGACTTTGAGGTATGCTTGGGATCATTGTCCTGTTGAAAGGTCCAACTTCTCCCAAGCCTCAGGTTTGTGACGGACTGCATCACATTTTCATCCAATATCTCCTGGTACTGAAGAGAATTCATGGTACCTTGCACACGCTGAAGCTTCCCTGTACCTGTAGAAGCAAAACAGCCTCAAAACATGATTGACCCCCCGCCATGCTTCACAGTAGGCAAGGTGTTCTTTTCTTCATAGGCCTTGTTCTTCCTCCTCCAAACATAGCGTTGATCCATGGGCCCAAAGAGTTCTAATTGTGTTTCATCAGTCCACAGAACACTATCCCAAAACTTTTGTGGTTTGTCCACATGACTTTTGGCATACTGCAGTCGACTCTTCTTATTCTTTGGAGACAACAAGGGGGTGCGCCTGGGAGTTCTGGCATGAAGGCCTTCATTACGCAGTATGCGCCTTATTGTCTGATCTGAAACTTCAGTACCCGCATCTGACAAATCTTTTTTCAGTTCCTCAGCAGTCACACGGGGACTTTTCTCCACTTTGTGCTTCAGGTAGCGCACAGCAGTCGAAGTCAGCATCTTCTTTCTGCCACGACCAGGTAGCGTTTCAACAGTGCCCTTTGCCTTGAATTTGCGAATGATGCTTCTTATGGTGTCTCTTGGTATGTTTAACATCTTTGCAATCTTCTTATAGCCATTGCCCTTCCTGTGAAGAGAAATCACCTCTTCTCTTGTCTTCCTGGACCATTCTCTTGACTTCACCATGTTTGTAAACACACCAGTAAATGTCTAGAAGGAGCTGAGTATCACAGTAATTTTAAATCTGCCCAATTGGTGCTTATTATGCTTGATTGCTGCTCCTTGATGTTACAAAACTGTTATTTACCCTGTTAGTCTGATTGGTAAAGGGGTGAAATGTGGCGGAACCAGCTCCACCACTTGTGCTTGTAGAGGACTGCTTGCCCGCCTCCTGCCTCTGGATTACGGCCCTTTAAGAACCATCTGGGGACATACTGTGGAGTTACTGGATGGCCACCATTTCATGTATCAGAGGCACATGGTGAGAACAATGGATGAAGCACATGGTGAGAACAATGGATGGCGGCCATTTTAACTCACAGACACTGTTTGGACTTTTCTACACGGTGCCATCTCGCCGGTATTCATCGGGCAGTAGTTTTAAACTATACAGCAGGGGACACATTATACAGTCATTATTTTTTATATAGCCTGTATATGTTCTGCGGAATCTGCATTAACCTGTATCTTCCAAACTACTGAACAGATCTGGGTGAATTTTGGATATGTGGTTCATCCAGATCCCCGGTTCCGAGGATATACTTGTTATGGGGTTATTGCATGTTTTTGGGTTCCTGTGATATGTTTTATAAAACTGTATTTCTCTGCCTGTGATAATTATATTAGCCATTGTGTTCAGTAATCAGATCACAGGCAGAGAGGAGGATTTTGTGTGAGAGTGTCTGTGTTTATTGTACGGATTGATTGGTTGTATTTCAAACCCCTGTGGGCAGTACTATGTTTGTGGATTGTAAATAAAAGAGGCTGTATGCCCCAGGACAGTAGTCCTAGCTTGACCTTCAAATCGCAGCCTCGACTCGTTTTTCGTGGGGGAAAGATTATCCTAGCTGTAAAATAGCTAGTGGGATTGTTCTACATTTACAGGATCCTTCTGGATATTGAGACGAAGCGGCTCCTCTCTCTCTCTCCCTAAACAGAGATCCAGACTATCCAAGCGGTCCAGCTTCCAGCTAGCCTGGGAGTAACCGTAACACTTGACATCCAAAGATGTTTTCAATACCTGATCGAAAACACTTGAATGAACCTATGTTCTTAAGAGTGGTAGTCTTTAAGGAGTTAAATAATTGTGTCAATGAAGAAATCACAAAAAAAACATTTAATACTGTATTACAAAAACAATTGATGTAATTTTAGTTGCATTTGGTTCTTTAAAAAGTCCTTGTAAGATTTCATTCTGAACACAATTACAAATGTACACTAAATTCCCTAAAACCCTTTACAGCATTGGGGGTTGAATAATTTTGAACACAACTGTATGTATACTAATACTAGAAGCCTGACTAATAAAACTGGGGAACTGGAATTAGTGATGTGGGAGGAGGACTATGACATAGTAGGAATAACTGAGACATGGCTGGATGATAGCTATGACTGGGCAGTTAATGTACAGTGTTACAGTCTGTTTAGAAAGGATCGCCAAAACCGGAGAGGGGAAAGGTCTGCCTTTATGTAGTCCTGTCTAAAGCCCACAGTCCGAGAAGATATAAGTGAGGGACATGAACATGTGGAGTCACTGTGGGTAGAAATAGATGGAGGCAAAAACAATAATAAATTACTAATAGGAGTTTATTATAAACCACCTAATATACCATAGTCCACAGAAAATCTTCTACTAAACGAGATAGACGAGGCAGCAAATCATAATAAGGTCATTATTATGGTGGACTTTAACTACCCAAATATAGACTGGGAAACTGAAACCTGTACATCTCATAAAGGAAACAGGTTCTTGGCAATAACCAAAGACAATTACCTTTCCCAAATGGTTCAGGATCCGACTAGAGGGACGGCCATACTAGACTTAGTATTAACCAATAGACCTAACAAGAAAAACAGATGTGCTAGTTGAGGGACACCTGTTGGGGGGATAATTGGGGGATAAACTTCCAATTATCATTTAAAAGAGTGTTTGTTCAGGCAGGAAAAAAAATACCAACTTCAAAAAAAGCTAAATTTAGCCAACTAAGAAAGGCCATAGGCCTAACTTTCTTGGACAAAGTCCTCAAAAATAAAAATACAGCCACATAATGGGATATTTTTAAAAGCATCCTAAAAACTAATTGTGAGAGGTACATACCTTATGGGAATAAAAAGTTAAAGAACAAGAAGAAACCAATGTGGATAAATAGAACTGTAAAGAAAGCAATAAATGACAAAAAGAAAGCATTTAAATCATTAAAACAATAGGGTAACGAGGAAGCACTGAAAAACTATAAGGAAAAAAAAAAGCAGCCAAACTAGAGACTGAGAGATTAATTGTCAAAGAGAGCAAAACTAACCCTAAAATGTTCTTCAATTATATAAATTGTAAAAAGTATAAATCTGAAGGTGTCGGCCCTTTACAGAGTAATGAGGGGGAGTTCCAGAGAGCGATGAGGAGAAAGCAAAGCTATTAATTTTTATTTTCTCTACTGTGTTCACTGAAGAAAATAAACTGTCAGATGAAATGCAGAATTTAAAAGTAAATTCCCCATTAAAAGTCCCCTGTCTTACCAAGGATAAAGTACAGCGTCGTCTTATCCTAAGACAATTAAGTAATATCATAGCCGTATACTTATTTCTGATATTTAAGGACTCTATACTGAAAGGGAGTGTTCCACACTATCTTGGAGCACCTCAATGAAAATAAGCAAATAATGTCATATCAGCATAGCTTCATGAGGGATTGGTCATGTCAAACGGATAATCAATGGATATTGTATATCTGGACTTCTCCAAAGCATTTAACACTGTACCACATAAAAGGTTAGTATATATATATAAAATGAGAATGCTCAGACTGGGAGAAATTGTCTGCATGTGGGTAGGTAACTGGCTCAGCAATAGAAAACAGAGGGTGGTTATTAATGGTACACACTCAGATTGGGTCACTATCACAAGTGGAGTACCTCAGGGGCCAGTACTGGGCCCTATCCTCTTCAATATATTTATTAATGATCTTGTAGAAGGCTTGCACAGTAAAAGATCAAGTTTTGCAGATGACACTAAACTGTGTAATTGACATGGAAGAGGACAGTATACAGCTACAGATGGATCTGGATAGATTGGAGGCTTGGGCATAGAAGTGGTAGATGAGGTTTAACACTGACAAATGTAAGGGTATGCACATGGGAAGGAATAATGCAATTCACCAGTACATACTAAATGGTAAAATTCTGGGTAACACTGACATGGAAAAGGACCTAGGAATTTTAGCGAACAGCAAAGCTAAGCTGTAAAAACCAGCGTCAGGCAGCTGCTGCCAAGGCCAATAAGATAATGAGTTGCATCAAAAGGGGCATAGATGCCCGTGATGAGAACATAGTCCTACCACTTTACAAATCACCAGTCAGACCACACATGGAGTACTGTGTACAGTTCTGGTCTCCTGTGAACAAGACAGACATAGCAGAGCTGGAGAGGGTTCAGGGGAGGGCAACTAAAATAATAACTGGAATGAGGGAAATACAATACCCTGAAATAGTATCAAAATTAGGGTTATTCACTTTAGAAAAAAGATGACTGAGGGGAGATCTAATTACTATGTATAAATATATCAGGTCAGTACAGAGATCTCTCCCATCATCTATTTATCCCCAGGACTGTGACAAGGGGACATCCTCTGCGTCTGGAGGAAATAAGGTTTGTACACAAACATAGAAGAGGATTCTTTATGGTAAGAGCAGTGAGACTGTGGAACTCTCTGCCTGAGGAGGTGGTGATGGTGAGTTCACAAAAGAGTTCAAGAGGGGCCTGGATGTATTTCTGGAGTGCAATAATATTCCAGGCTATAGCTACTAGAGATGGGTCTTGTATCCAGGGAGTTATCTGATTGCCTGATTGGAGTCTGGAAGGAACTTTTTTCCCCTTAAGTGGGGAAAATTGGCTTCTACCTCACAGGTTTTTTTTTTGCCTTCCTCTGGATCAACTTGTAGGATAACAGGCCGAATTGGATGGACAAGTTAATTTTGGCCTTATATAGTATGTTACTATGTTACTATGTTACCTTGAGGCGCAATTCCGACGGCACAAACAGTTTTCCAGAGGGACAAGAATCCGGTGCATCTCCTTGGGCCTCTAACACCTTCACTTCTAGGTAAGGGTAAAGAGTGGATATCACCACCCCTTCCAACAGTATTGGACTCGGATTGTCAAAATCACCACCTCCAGGAAAACTACGTGACAAAGCATCTGCCCTGATGTTCTTAACCCCAGGAAGATAGGTGACAGTGAAAATGAATCTGGTGAAAAACAAAGACCATCTGGCCTGCCCCTGGTTCAGTCATTTAGCAGACTCCAGGTAAGCCAGGTTTTTGTGATTAGTAAACACCGTGATTGGATGAATCGCCCCTTCCAACCAATGACGCCATTCCTCAAAAGCCAACTTAATGGCCAGTAACTCTGTTACCTACATCATAACTTCTCGTTGCGGAAGAGAGGTGTTTTTTTTTTTTGAGAAAAAGGCACATACACAACATTTACCAGGTGATGGGCTCTGCGATTAAACTTCTCTATCCCCGACCTCGGACGCGTCCACTTCCACAATGAAAGGTTGTGATACATCTGGCTGCACCAATATAGGGGAATAAGAGAAGCATTCCTTAATCACAAAAAAGGCTCTCAATGCCAAATCAGACCACACTGAAACATCTGTCCCTTTCTTAGTTTTGAAGAAATTTTTGGTAATAGTTGGTGAACCCCAAAAACTGCATAAGAGCCTTCAGATTTTCGAGTTGATCCGGCTCTGGATCCATTCAAAAACCCGAAGATGATAGCAGGTAGTCCACAAATTGCACCTCGTGAACAGCAAAAACACACTTCTCTAATTTTGCGTACAATTTATTATCTCTTAGGATCTGTAACACCTGTCTAAAGTGATCCTGATGTATCTCCACGTCTCGAGAATAAATTAGAATGTCATCCAAATACACGACTACAAATCTCCCCACAAGGTAATGAAAAATGTAATTCACAAAATGTTGGAAAACCGCAGGAGCATTGGTCAACCCAAAAGGCATGACCAGGTTCTCAAAGTGCCCCTCAAGAGTATTAAAAGCCGTCTTCCATTCATCCCCTTCCTTGATCCTGACCAGATTATATGCCTCCCTTAAGTCCAACTTGGAGAACACCTTGGCACCAACAATCTGGTTAAACAAATCGGGAATCAAAGGAAGAGGGTAAGGATCACGTCACGGACAATAATCCGATTGAGTTCACGGAAATCCAGACATGGCCGAAGACCCTGCTGCCACTGGAGACTTGGAAGGTCTTATGTGTCCATTAGCCAAACTCTCGGCAATATACTCTCTCATGGCCAGTCTTTCAGGTACAGAAAGCTTATACAATCTAGATTTTGGCAACTTAGCTCTGGGAATAAGGTTGATAGAACAATCATATTTCTGATGCGGAGGTAAATTCTGGCATCCACTCTCAGAAAATACATCGGCAAAATCAGATATAAAAGAAGGTAATGTCTTAGTAGTTAAAACAGAATTTTTTTTATCTGTGACATACAGTGTACTTTTTCAATAGACTGTGTCCGCTGCTGACTGTTACATTACCAGGGCAAAATTTTAAGTGTACCGTGTGCGTTAAAAATTTTTTTATCAGTGATATACAGTGTATTTTTTCCATAGACGCTGTCCGCTGCAGACAGTTAAATTAACTGCACCTCATCCTCTGTGTAAAGTGTGCGCATCCTAAAAATATCTGTGACATCCAGTGTATTTTTTCTGTAGACGGTGTCCGCAGCTGACTGTGACATTCCCTGCGCTAAATCTGCTGTATAACGTTAGCGCATCCAAAATATATCTGTGAAATTCAAGTACGTTTTTTCGTAGCCGGTGCTGACTATGTCATTGGCTGCGCTAAATCTGCTGTATAATGTTAGTGCATCCAAAAAATGTCTTTTGCTGCTGGAATGTAAAATCTTTATAGTGTTTTTCCTATGCTGATACAGACCTGTTTTTGATAATATCTCTGCAATTTCCTAGCACTGGCAGCTCTGCTAGTCTAGCGGGAATCAGGAATGTCAGCATTTAGCATTGACAGTAGGTGCAAATTATCATGGCACACTTACTATCAGTGCAGAACTCTGCACTCCTACTTCTCTCGCTATTTTTGCAGTGTGTCTCTTAGCACCAAGAGAGAAGCTCAGAGAACAGAGCCAAAGTAGCAGAACTGCCAGTGGTTAGCACTGGCAGCAAGTCAAGCAATGGTGCAGCAGAGATAAAGCACATATAGGGAGGCAAGAGCTGGGGAAGTGACAAGAGGCAGCATGAAAGCCTCTGTATGTTACACACAGGCGTCTTGCGAGCTCAGTTGAACCCTGAAGACAGACGCTCCTTAGGAAAGCTAAGGAAATTCAATTCTATGTTTATATACAGCTCGTCCTGGATGGGATATGCCTACAAATAGTAATGGCTAATGAGCTAATTGGTCCTAGCACCCAAGATCTGATCTCAGGGATAATCACCTATGGAGCTGATTACAATCAGTACTACTTATGAAATTATATGTAGGCTTTAAATCATGAAAAATTGCCCCCAAAAGAGGTAAAAAAGAAGGTTTTCTAGAAAATCTAATTTTCCTGACAAGTTGTTCACAGATCTAGACAAATAACTTAACAGAGTATCAAAAGCTGACAAGTAAAAATTCAATTTTTTTTTTATACAAGACAACAAATACATAAAAATGATTTCCAAATCATGACATTTTTCAGATCTCTCTACACAACCATTAAAGAACACAAACCTATAACAAAATAATATAAACATAGTTGCAGACACTTTATAAGACTGCTCCAAAGAAAATTCTGGTGTACAAAATTGGAAAATATATAAAAATAAGTATGTTCTTATAAAAAAGAAATACCGAAGATACATTTTAACTTTAAACATTATAATGCAAACACATACAAAAATTGTGGTACAAGTAAGAAATGTGCCATAAGCTACTAATGTCATTAGCACAGAAAAAAACTACAGTAAGTAGTCAACTGAAAAGATGCAGATATGGTACCCACAGATTTTGTCTTCTCATTGTCTTTAAATTATTGCCCCCATGGCCATCTTGCATTTATACTAGAATTGTATGAGTATGGAATTGACACTGGGTTCTGATTTGAGAAGTGGATGGTTCTGTATAATTCTATGGCACATTGGCACCAAATGGACCAGTAGCTGAATACATCCATGCTTGAATTTGTCCACTGAGACTGAAGTAAAGCTGGTTTGTAATGTAGGATTTGGCACTGAAAAAGCTGATGACTGATTGAAAGGACTGCTTGGCTGTGTACTGTAAGAAACCTGAGGGTATGTTTGACTTACTCCTCCAGTGTTATCACCATTTTGATACCAGAAATATAAGGAATACTTCCAAGAATTAGGAAACGGCGGATACTGACGACTGGCTGCTGAGACTGACTGACCATTCCAGGTGGTAGATTCATCTTTTGGTTCTTTTGTCCCAGAGACATTTAAGTCTTTCTTTATTTCTTCTTGTTCTTCAGTTCCTGGATTTAGTTGCTTGATGTTTTCCTGCTCCTCTGATATATTAATGTCCATGGAGCACATGCTTAAGATACTTGCATTATCACCTAATGAAGAATCTTTCGCTTCAGAGAACTCACCAATCACTTTCCTGCTTTGAATGTCAGATGCTTTAGTGGAATTTACATAACCTGATCCAACTGAAATTAAATTTCCCTGACGGCACACTGGATGAAAGTTGTGGAGGCCGGGAGCAAGTTGGCTGCTGGCACCAGACTTGCCCTCCAATAGATCCTCTTAAGAGTCCTGTATTGTTATTTATCGTCGGTAATTGGCGCGCTTGCTGCCTTCCTTGGATGTGGTAGCCGTTTCTCAGGCTCCCTCTCCGGAATCAAACCCATGGTAGGCACAGAAAGGAACATCGAAAGTTGATAGGGCAGACATCCAAATGGATCGTCGCCGTCACGGGGACGTGCGGTTGCCCAGAAGTTAGCTAAAGTCAACAAAGCAGCCGCAGGCCCTTGCCCATAATCTTTTCAATGGTCAGCTCACCTACAGGCCCTCACATATGTTTTACAGGGTCAGCCCACCTACAGGCCCTCTTACATAATGTTTTACAGGGTCAGCTCAACGGAAGGCCCTTACCTACAATCTTTTACAGGGTCAGCTCACCTATAGACCCTCGCATGTAATGTTTTACAGGGTCAGCTAAGCAGCAGGCACTCTCCCATCATTTTTTAAATGGTCAGTTAAGCAGTAGGCCCTCAACCATAATGTTTTAGAGGGTCAGCTCAGCAGCAGACCCTCAACCATAATTTTTTCGTTGGTCAGCTAAGCAGCAGGCACCCTCCCATAATTTTTTAAATAGTCAGCTCAGCTGCAGACCCTCACCCCTAATGTTTTAAGGGGTCAGCTCACCAGCAGGCCCTCAGCTACAATCTTTTACAGGGTCAGCTTACCAGTAGGCTCTCACCTACAAGTCCATTCTCGCTATTCAAGAGTCTGGTCAACACAATCCTCACTGCCAGGGTCACGTAACTAGTTAGCACGGAGGAGTCTTGTTCATTATCGGAATTAACCAGACAAATCGCTCCATCCACTTATAGCGGCCATGCACCATTACCCACAGATTCGAGAAAGAGCTATCAATCTGTCAATCCTTTACGTGTCCGGGCCGAGTGAGGTTTCCCGTGTGGAGTCAAATTAAGCCACAGGCTCCCTTCCATTAATTAGTTTAAGTTTCAGCTTTGCAACCATACTCCCCCCGGAACCCAAAGACTTTGGTTTCCCGGAAGCTGCTCGGCGGGTAATGGGAATAACGCCACCGGGTTGTCTTCAAACCTCCGACTTTCATTGTTGATTATTGAAAACATTCTTGGCAAATGCTTTCGCTGTGGTTCGTCTTGCGCCAGTCCAAGAATTTCACCTCTAGCGGCGCAATACGGATGCCACCGGCCGTCCCTCTTAAACATAGCCCTAATTCCAAAAAACAACAAAACTTTGGCAGAACTTGCACTTTAATACAAGTTAATATACAGGAAAGAATGTTTCCTAACAATTCTGCCTCTAACATTGAATTTATCTTTGGTTTTGTGTGTATTATTGTCAGTCTGTAAAAGTGGTATACTACTCGGACAACATCGTTCCCAGCAGCGCCATGGGAGTCCAAGATGCATCCAGACATCCTCCCTATGATGTTCCCGAACCATTTCAGTGGTGTTTCCATCAATTTCTGAACTTTTCCTATGAACCAGGTACCCTCCCCTCTTCAGAACAGGGGGTGCCTGGTTTAATGCTCGGGTTCTCCCATTGACTTCCATTATACTCGGTAGAGGACTAGTGCTCCCACCACCCTATTCACTACCTAGGGCTTATTTCAGGGTATGCCAAGGACGAGGCACGTGATTGGCGTACTGGTTAGTAGCCTGTCTAGGGACATCAGGGCAGCCAGGTGCTGGTGCTAGGTGAGTTAGGGGTCAGCACTTCTCCCTCTCCCTAGTGAAAGGGTACTCTCCTTCCCTCCCCTCTTTGCCACACGTCTGTTACCTGCCATATCAGACGTGATAGTGTGGTTGCATTGTGTTTGGTTGTGTGGGAAAAGCCAATTCCCCTGCAATGTGGACAATAAAGCATTACAGCACCCTTTGAAACAAACAGGTAGTCAATGTAATATCAGCGCCCCTGGTCCTCCTGAGCTACTTTACAAAGCTTTGGTGCGGCCTCATCTGGAATATACAGTTTAGTTCTGGGCACCAGTCCATAGAAATGATGCTTTGGAGCTGGAAAAAGTACAAAGGAGAGGGAGTAAACTGATAAGGGGCATGGAGGGTCTAAGTTATGAAGAAAGAATAAAATAATTAAATGTATTTAGTCTTGAGAAGAGATGTCTAAGGGGAGACATGATTAACCTATACAAATATATGAATGGGCCATACAAAAAATATGGTGAAAAACTGTTCCATGTAAAATGCCCTCAAAAGAAAAGGGGGCACTGCCTCCGACTGGAGAAGAAAAAGTTCAAAGCTTCTTTACTGTGAGAACTGTCAATCTGTGGAATAGACTTCCTCAGGACGTGGTCACAGCAGGAACAGTGGACAGTTTTAAAAAGGGTTTAGATAATTTCTTAAAAGTAAATGATGTTAATTCTTATGAAAACGTTTAGAAATCTGAGTTTCAATTCCTTCTGGGATTCGCGTCCCCCACCTATCCCTTGGTTGAAATTGATGGGCTTATGTCTTTTTTTCAACCGTATGAACTATGTAACTATATGTAACTTCTAGCCGCTATCCAGCTTATACAGTAGAAAAGATTATCCCAAATGAGGGGGACCATGCTTTAACCAGACCACATTAAGATATTGCTGTTAGGAACATGACATATAGAACAGTAATATTTCAGTTTAATTTGTTTTCATATACTGTTATTTCCTATGTCTTTCATTGCACTGCCATGCTTTATACAATGCTTGCCTCCTGATCTCCACCATCTCTTTTAAATTATTCACCATATAAGAGTTGTTAATTCCCTTTGTCCACACAATGGCAATATTTCAAGAACAATCACATTATCCCTAAGTTAATTATGAGCTCTATAGTTTTGACTAAACCACCTATCCTGAGAGTGAGATTTATAAAATATACTGCACAGGCAGCAAAGGCAATTACTGCTTTAAAGACTCATATAATATGACAGTTCTGCACACTAAGAAATAATATGTAATCATTAAGAGGTAATTGTAGAGAAAAGTCTCGAAACGTGAAAGGCTTAATTACCTATAAACGGGGACTCTATAGTTGTGTATGATGCATCTAGGTTAAATCCGATAATTATTAAGGAATATTATGTTTTATACATATATATTCTTCTATATTAAAACAATAAAGAATTGTGTAATGGAGCGTTTACTGGCCAATAGTAATGAATTATTCTGTTTGGAAAACAATAGAAGCAGTAATATTACACAATATATAAACCAACTGCAACAATTTGCTCTCAATCTTGTTTTTCTTAAGTCTGTAAAAGTGGATAACCAGTGTAATAAGGACCTCTTACATGGCAAAGAAGTCTCTTAGAACTGTTCGTTTGGCAATCATTGTGCTGTTTAAACACCCCACTAACCAGCTTGTCTGTTTGCAAAAATCAGCATTTTCCAAACAATATCTTCAACTTACTGAAAACCAAGCTTATCTTCTCCCATGATCCCAGCTGAGGTTTCTTATATCTCAGTTTTTGTTCTTTAGTAAGTATATTCTTCATTTCATTTTAAGAGTTTATACACTTTTTTACTATTCTTTTAAGCAGAGATTGACACAATAAATTATCCATATTTGACAGGGAAACTTTATTTGGCACATCTTGGGTCATCTTAAACAGTTTTCTATTTGGTGCAATTTTTCTTAATTTGTTTACAGATCGATAAAAGTGGTTTGACATTTTAAAAAATATCACAGAGTGAAAGACTTATGTGTGAAAAAAATGTCTTTTTTTTTGCATCTAGCTCTTCCCAAAACGTGCAAAACATCACAAAGCTTCAGCAAGCTGCTGAATAAAAAGCTTTCATCAGGACAAACAAAGCCAGAACCAATAAGGAACTGTCTAAAATGAATTATAATGACATTATATGGACTTTAGAATCGAAGCACCAAACAACAATGAAAGATGAGAGTGAGCATTATGAAATATTGTTGTTTAGTATTTAAAGCAAAATTGAAAATCAATTTTTATTCAAAGATATCAAAATGTAGAGAAAAATATCCAAAACATTGCTATATATGTCATCAGTTGTAAAAGGGTAATGTCCATACATTAAATGGGCACTCAGTGGAGAGGTTTCAAACAATATGGGCCTGATTACTCAAGACTTCTGTCTGCTACCCCGGTCTTGATGGGGCCAGCTCTGCAGGAGGATGCATGTGATTTATGATGAGGCTCAGGCCTCATCATAAATTACATGCCTCCTCTGGCACTCCGTGCACTTGAATTACATCTACGTCAGCTCGGAGCTGCCGCAGATTTTACTCATTATTTACGCCAGTTTCCTGCATAAATAATGATAAATGAGCTGAGGTCAATGGCCCCGTCCAAACACCACTCCCTTTTTGTAAAATTGGAAAAGGCAGAGAAAAATTACAATTGCAAACTACAAATAGAAAAGTCACAAATCGGGTGGATTTGCAACTTTTTTATGCTAAAAACCTATGTGGGGGAATAATGAAATCCCCCTATATGCTTTGGGCTACTTTTGGACATAGTTGTATGTAATTGTAATTTTGCATCCATATTGTGGCAACACCTGGACTTCTTGAGGTTCAACTAAACAAAAATATGTTGGGATGTCCTTGTGGCCCTAATTTGGGCACTAAAATGCACCCGTGGCATGGCCATCTGAAAATGAACAAGGTGAAGTGGACACATTAGTTCTATGTTAGAAAAACCTGATGGACTAAATGGAAGAATTTTGTTTCTTTTGTTTGGTTACACTTTGATTTTACCGTTCTTTAGAAAGTTCTATGGATATTGATTCTAGGTTAAAAATCAGACATAATAATGCTACAACATTTTCACTGTATGGAACAAGCTCAACCGTACTGGACCCCAGCCTGTTTTTCCCATTTTTCTATTGGACCAAAGTTGCAGATAAGACTTGGTACCTACAAATTTTTTGGTACCACATCTAAGGAGGTTCCAAATGAGCCAAGCCAGTATCATGAAGGTCACATTACCAGAATGCTGGCTAGTACTTAATCTAAAAGAATCATCACTACACTGTACATTGAGGGGGTTCCATATCCACAGTAGAATACAGACTACCTGGTACCAAAGTAGAGTAGAACAGGGTTGAGCTGGTACCATACACTAGAATAGTGGTTGTATACAAGAAATAGTGGTGTACTCATAGATACTATTTCACTTCACTTTTATCACTCTGGTGACAGAAGAGAAATATTATTATGTGTCTATTAACGCTAAAATGGTTAAGACCTTTATAAACAATATTTTGTCTTGCCTTTTCATTACATTTAATTTAAATATTCACAAAATGCTCAAAAGATGATAGTTTCTGTAGATGAATCAGACCCTCTTGGCTTATCATTTACCAAAGTATATGTGCCACAGTTACTTTATAAATATTTTTTTCAAAGTGTTAGTTGTCTTTAATTCATAATAATTCTTCTACCTTTGCTGTTATGAAAATCTTCTCTCTGTGTACTGACATTCTCAGAAGAGACAAGCAAATTGTGTAAAAATTCAATGTGGATCCTAATCCAAATATCTGGTGATTTGATTTGGAAAATGAGAGAGAGCAAAAAATGAGTAAAAATGTTAAAAATAGCGAGAAACAAGAAAGTCCTAGGAGACTTCATAGTGTCATACAGAAATACCAAATTGAATCAATTCAGACCTGAATCAAACAGGTCAACAAATTTGGCCAAACCAAACCCAAATAGAAGACTCAGACTCCCTGTAAAAACTGTAGCTAAACTGTAGTCACAGATCATAGCCCTGCCCTTGTGTGGCTGAACTAAAAATCAGCCTATAAGAAAGACCTGAGACAAATAAATAGCAGGTAATTATCTCGACAAGGTGCCGACTTCCAAATCATTTTACTCATACTGGACAGTCTGTGAGTCCAGCCCCCTTCGCGCACCTTACTGAGCACAGCACTGTACATTCAACAGTGGCCCTGCTGAGTATTGAGCTCAGACCTATTCACTTGAATGGGGCTGAGCTGTGCCTAGGCCACGTGACCGATGACAATATCATCACTGGCCTAGGAAAAGCTGAGAGAAGGCCACGGCAAGGATAGGTCATGAGTTATAAAGTCTCAGAAAACTGCTTTAAAGATGACACATTCCCTTTGTATTTTAAGCAACAAAAAAAATAGTTTTTCTTTTATTATCTTTGGGCACCCTACATGGTTAGTACCAACTAGCATCCTGTTTGGCAAGTATAACAGCTTGCTTGTGGGGTTTCCACCAGGACTCGAAATCACAACCTTTCACATCAGAGGCAAAAGCCCTAACCACTGAGTTATGAAGATCAATGCTAAATTGTGCTGGAAAAACCTCACAATAGTGTATCATGTATTAGGTATTCCTATATAACAGAAGTATAATTAAATAAAAAAATAAATGTGCAATTACTATATGTAGTAATTAAACATTTATTTTGTGTCATACATTTTTTTTTACAATTACTGAAAAAAAATATATAAATTATACTTCTGCTGTATAGGAATACCTAATACTTGATAAACTACTATGAGGTTTTTCTAGCACAGTTTACCATTGAGCTCCATAGCTCAGTGGTTAGTTTTCTTGCCTCTGATATGAAAGGTTGTGAGTTCGAATCCTGGTGGCAACCTTTCAAGAATAGAAGCTAAATTAGATTAAAATACATTGGGTGTCCCAAAGCATACTGACAATGCTTGGGGATACCCCCTTAATGTTCATAGCACTGACTCCATATATGGACACAACCATATATGGAGTCAGAGCTCAGACCGGGATTCCTCGTAGGATTGCTAGAACCTCCCTCTTGACTGATCTTCAGGAAGATTTAGCAGAATCTGGAGGTGTGGTACATTGTTCTACTGTTCAGTGACACAGTCACAAATATGGTGTTTATGTAAGACTAATCAGAAGAAAACTGCTCCTCACAAAATTCAGCTTCAGAAGTTTGCAAAAGAACATCTAAACAAGCCTGATGCATTTTGTAAACGATTCCCGTAGACCGATGAGGTTAAAACAGAACTCTTTGGCCACAATGAGCAAATATATGTTTGGAGAAAAAAAAGGCACAGTATTTCATGAAAAGAACACCTCTCCAACCATTAAGCATGGGGGTTCAATCAAGCTTTGGTGTTGCTGCCAATGGCACAGGGAACATTTCATGGGTAGTGGGAAGAATGGGTCCAATAAACTTTCAGCAAATTCTGGAAGCAAACATAACACCAACTGTAAAAAAAAAGGCTGAATTTGAAAATAGAATGGCTTCTACAAATGGACATTGACCCTAAACACACCTCAAAATCCACAATAGACTACCTCAAAAGATGCAAGCTGAAGATTTTTTTCCATAGCTCTCACAGTCCCCTTATCCCTTAAACAAAGAATTAAAAGATTCTCGGCTGGCTACAAAAAGCATTTACAAGCTGTGAAACTTGCCAAAGGGAGAGCCCAAAGTTTTGCTGCAGGCCATTTTCATGTTTTGTTATTTTGAAAAAGTAAAAGATGGAAAAAAAATTGTGCTTAAAATAAAAAGAGAATGTACATAGATATTTCCGTTTTTATTATTGAGTATGTACAAAGTATGGTTTAATTCAAATGCATTCTTCTTAGAAATAAAACTGCAATGTATTAACACTGTTTTTAATCACTATAAATGTGTTATTCCATGGGTGCTCAAACTCAAACCAAATATGTATATTTTTGTTTTATTGTTTTGTGACTTCATTTACCATTAGGCTTGAGCGAATTGAGCTTCGGATCATACTTCGTTTTTAATGCTGTTTCCGTACAGCATTAAAATGTATTGGCTAGGTGCAGCCAAACTTCATCTCGCCTGAAATTGTGTGAGACTTTGGTGCATTAGCATGGTATTCCTATCTGCATAACATTTTAAACTATAAATCCAAAGTGGGGTTTGGTACTGGCTTGTACCTCGGTACCAAAGCCCACTTCAGATTCCTATTTTAAAATGTTTTTAAGTATGCATACAGTAGTAATTCATCTAAGTCTTGCTCAACTTCGGGCGAAACAAAGTTTGGCTACATGAAGCCAATACATTTTAATGCTGTACATAAACAGCATTAACTATAAAGCAGGAGTTTAGGCTTAAAATAACATCTGGTCTCCCCAGTATCAGTATCTTCCACAATTAGCTAGAGTTTAGAATTATTTTGTCATTATTAGCTGATACTCTGCATTTTTGCAGCAAGCTAGTATGAGTTATTTATCTACATTATTTTAAGATTTTGCTCTAATTAAATTTACACTTATATTCATAGGTAATACAATTCAAGTATTATTATATTATACATTTTGGAGTCATTATTTCTTAATTTTGACAAATGAACTAATATTTCATACCAGAAGTGATGGTGTCATATATTTTGTAAAATGTATGCTGTGCTATTTGATTCAGATTTATGGACTGTATCTGTGTGCATGGCCAGTTTTGCATGAGTCTGTGTTTTCTGGGAAATATGGTCAAAGTGAAAACCTCATTTGCCAGACCAACTGTGGCTTGGCTGACCCAAATTCACTACACCATAGTGATCTATTGACCCATACTCACATGATGGAAGAATGGGACAGTTAAGCTCCCAGTATCATAGATCACTATGATACGATGAGCCACAATCTGTCTGTGAAATACGGATATCACGTAAACCATATTTCCCGGAATGCACATTTTCATGTGAAACTGGCCTAAGGCTATGAATACACTTTGCACTAGTAAACTATTGTTCCTAAATTATGGTACTGTATGTACCCCAAAGGATATCTACATAAGCACAACAGCACTTCTCACCAGCTACAGAAGAATCTGATAAAAGTTCACCTAGAGCAGGCATGTCCAAACTGCGGCCCTCCAGCTGTTGCAAAACTACAACTCCCAGCATGCCCTAATAGCTGTAACAGCTGGAGGGCCGCAGTTTGGACATGCCTGACCTAGAGAGTGCTGTGTCTCAGACCGGGTTGGAGCTCCAAGACAAATGCTACATCCAGCAGATGTTGATTTCACAGCAGCTGTGTACAGAACTGTAGTCATCAAATAGAGCTGTGTATTAGAGATGTGTGTACTGTGTAATAGAGCTATGTGTGTATCCTATCTCTATTACACAGTACACAGCTCTACTACACAGTACACACATCTCTAATACACAGCTCTATTTGATGACTACAGTTCTGTACACAGCCACTGTGAAATCTGACCCCTCCCACACACATGACTCATCACATGGTCAGGACATCACCACAGGTCCTTTGCCTTTCCAGCAGCTAGCAGCTTCTTTGAGCGTAGAGTTTGTGTATTACATACTTTTGAGTTAGGGAGGAGGGAATTTTGACTGACTTCTGAGGGAGAAGGGAGTTTTGTCTGACATCTGATGGAGTTTTAGATGAGGGAGGAGGGCGATTTGGCTGAGGTCGGGGGAGGAGGCAGTTTTGAATGAGGGAGGTTTGGCTGATGTCTGAGGGAGGAGGCAGTTATGGTTGAGGGAGGTTTGGCTGATGTCTGAGGGAGGAGGCAGTTTTGGATGAGGGAGTTTTGGCTGATGTCTGAGGGAGGAGGCAGTTTTGGATGAGGGAGTTTTGGCTGACATCTGATGGAGTTTTAGATGAGGGAGGAGGGCGATTTGGCTGATGTCTGAGGGAGGAGGCAGTTATGGTTGAGGGAGGTTTGGCTGATGTCTGAGGGAGGAGGCAGTTTTGGATGAGGGAGTTTTGGCTGATGTCTGAGGGAGGAGGCAGTTTTGGATGAGGGAGTTTTGGCTGATGTCTGAGGGAGTTTTGTCTGACATATGATGGACTTTTGTATGAGGGAGGAGGCCGTTTTGTCTGAGGTCTGAGGGAGGAGGCAGTTTTGTATGAGGGAGGAGGGCATTTTTGGCTGATGTCTGAGGGAGGAGGCAGTTTTGTATGAGGAAGAAAGGAGTTTTGGCTGACAGAGGATGGAGTTTTGCCTGAGGGAAGAGGACTGGTGGAGTTTGGGCTGACGAAGGAGGGTGTTTTGCCTGACGGAGGATGGAGTTGTGGATGATGTCTGACAATGTCCTAATATGGACACGGTAAAATCCTAAAATACCTCTTTATTGAGTTAACATTTGCTATATTTGTATACCAGTATTTCTATTCAAGATGCACAGGACCAAGGCAGCTAGAACATGAAATATACACTTGGGGAGATTTATCAAACTGGTGTAAAGTAGAACTGGCTTAGTTACCCATAGCAGCCAATCAGATTCTACCTTTCATTTTTTACAGCTCAAAAAGGTGCAATCTGATTAGTTGCTATGGTCAATTGAGCCAGCTCTACTTTACAACAGTTTGATAAAACTCCCCCAGTGTGGTAAGTCTGGGGGTTAATGAAATTTCAATTTTTTTTGTTTTTTGTTAGAAACTTTTTGGCACATGCACCTAATAGTGGGTTGTACTCTTTTAGAAGGTTTCAGCATTCTGCTTTGCCATTTATAATGCTGTTCATTTCATTTTACAGTATACATTGGATAGCTTTATCAATGTTTCTCTGCTAGTTTTTAGGCATGAAAACATTAAAAAGTAAAGTGTTTGTACTGAGTAATATATTTATAAATCTCCTTTGTCCCTATTTTTGACACATAATGTATCAGACCTGCCCTTATGTCAAGACTAGAGCAGATGCAGGACAGAAAGAAAGAACAACGTGCCAGTATTAAGAAATCTGCCCCATTGTTCTTGTTGATCTCTTTTTAGGAACAATATACCGTATTTTTCGCCCTATAAGACGCACCGGCCTATAAGACGCACCTGGGTTTTTGAGGAGAAAAATAAGAAAAAAAATATTTTTAACCAAAAGGTGTGCTTTTGAAGTAATGGTGGTCTGTGCATGACAGTATTATGGGGGGGATCTGTGGATGGCACTGTTATGTGGGGAGATGTGGATGGCACTGTGATGGGGGATCTGTGGATAGCACTGTGATGGGGGATCTGTGGATAGCACTGTGATGGGGGGATCTGTGGATAGCACTGTGATGGGGGATCTGTGGATAGCACTGTGATGGGGGATCTGTGGATAGCACTGTGATGGGGGATCTGTGGATAGCACTGTGATGGGGGGATCTGTGGATAGCACTGTGATGGGGGGATCTGTGGATAGCACTGTGATGGGGGATCTGTGGATAGCACTGTGATGGGGGATCTGTGGATAGCACTGTGATGGGGGCATTTATGAATGACACTGTAATGGATTGGATCTGTGGATGACACATATATAGCATCTTATGCTATATGTGTCATCCACAGATCACCCCAATTACAGTGTCATCCACAGGTGACCCCTTTTCTAAAACATCTGGCCCATGACTGCTTAGGGGGCGGAGCCTGGCAACACATGGCGGGCGGCCCGCCGCTAACAGCGTGACTGCTTGTATAACATTTAAAATCTTTATTCATGTCCCCTTATTTCCTAAAAGCCCAGGACAGTAGCGCTCTGCTAACCTGCTATACCGATCCTCTAGCAGGCAGAGCGGTGCGGCGGCAGGCTGGTGTGTAACGTCCTCACTGACGCCATCTGCCTGCTCCTTTCACTTTATGAATGAAGCAGGAGGAGCAGGCAGATGACGTCAGTGAGGACGTTACACACCAGCCTGCCGCCGCACCGCTCTGCCTGCTAGAGGATCGGTATAGCAGGTTAGCAGAGCGCTACTGTCCTGGGCTTTTAGGAAATAAGGGGGCATGAATAAAGATTTTTAATGTTATACAAGCAGTCACGCTGTGAGCGGCGGGCCGCCCGCCATGTGTTGCCAGGCTCCGCCCCCTCCTCCTTCCATGCTGATACATCGCAGGCTGTGCGATGTATCGGCTTCAGCTATAGGAAAATGGTAGTATTCGCCATATAAGACGCACTGCCATTTTCCCCCCACTTTTGGGGGGGAAAAAGTGCGTCTTATATGGCGAAAAATACGGTAGTTCATTTGAATTTATTACAATAAATATAATACAATAATATAAAAAAATTTAAACTGTCTCTAACTATATATTTATCACGAGTGGACACGGGAGAAAAAGGTACTATGGGGTTCATTTACTAACTGATATGCCAGTTTTTTGCAGGCTATTTGGACTGACTTTTCCCCACTCACGCCAGGTCTAAAAAAGGGGTCATGTCATGGGCGGGAAGGGGGAGGACTGCCAGGCCCATCTAATTTATTATTTTAAACGCCTGTTTTAGGCATACAAAATGTTCTAAATCTACAGCAGCAAGGAGACTGCCGTAGATTTAGACCGGTGGTGGATGCGACGAAGTTATGTATAGAACGCAACTTCTACAAAACTTCGGCTGATCCACCAGCAGTGCAGGAGTTATTAAGACTGGCATCTAAAATGTCGGTCTTAATAAACGACCCCCTATGTCTACAAGTATTTTGTCACCCTACTACAAGCATTGATATATTGACTAGTGTTTAGCAAAGCGAAGCATCTGAAGTGGAATTCGGTCCAAAGTTTATGAAAACTTTGGTTGTAAACGATCTCGAATTTCCTCATGCTTCATGGTAATGGATCAGTTTTCCTAAAAAGGTGGCTGCATGTGTTAGAAAGTGAAAGTGAGTGTAGAGGATACAAGCCTGGGAATGCAAGTTCACCCATAATGTAGCGAAGCCAGCCCATCCGCAGGTAGCCATCCCCCTGTGATGTTACAGATAGGCAGAGCCCTATAAAACCTTGATCCCAGTATAACAGGCCACTGTTACTTTTAGGCAGATTGGCCTGGGTATATCTGATTTATAGTGATTCGTGACAAATTAGTTTGTAACAAATCTAATTTGTCTAAACTTCGCTCATCTCTAGTATTGACAAGTTAAATATTGCTACTTATTAATATCAATATCAATAAAACAGATGCTGGAATTTGATGCCTGGGTTTTTTGGCATCTATAGGCATGACTATATATATTTCATGTTTTTGCTATTTTTTTTAATATTTGTTTATTTATTAACAAATATATAACTCTCTGATGTTCCATTGAGGTGCTTCTTTATGGATAGATCTATGCCCAAACTGATGAATTCTATCTTTTGACAAATATACTTATGAAACATGATATGTATGCTCTATTTTGCAAAAACAAAGCAAGACAGGGACTTCTAAAAAATGTGAGAAAAGGTTTAGGCGCATGCTACTATGGCTCAGATACCTTGTAGTTTAGAAGACAAAGAAAGCTTGAAGCGGCGCTGCAAGGGATGTAGATCTTCCGAGATGTTTCATAAAATACTTTCATTAGGTGCACTGACAGCGCATTTTGGGGATGCACTTACTTCAGGTAAGTAACACTATGGTATTGAACAGGGTGTTACTTACATGATGAACAGGTTGGTACAACCCCAGAACCACTTGTCCGTGCACCTAATAAAAAAAATTCTGAAAAATCTCGGAAGATCTTCATCCCTTGCAGTGCCGCTTTGAGCTTTCTTTGTCTTCTACACTATGTGTCAAGCAGTGTCAACAATTAGTTAACCTTTTTGTGTTATTTTTTACTTAACGCGTTAACCATCAAATTTAGCTTGGCTGCATCTGTAGTTATACACCTGTCCAACCACTGCAAATGCCCTCCTGAATTCAACTACCGTTCTCAGGATGGTGACACAGTTGAATACTGTGGTGAGGGCAGTATTTTGTGCAGCACTGTGGTATTTGCTTCTGTTGAAGAAGTATTTTGTGTTGCACTATGGTATTTGGTTCTGCGGGGGTGGTATATTGCATCACATTACATTATTGCAGGCCTCACATACTGTTGTTTTCCCTGTCTATTTGTGTTGGTCCTGCCTACTTATGTTGCCCCACCCTCTGCAAATTTGGACCCACTTAAACATGGGCCAGTTATTGGTTTTTTTCCAGGGCCACTTTAAGTCCCCCGTCTGCCCAATCCCATGTACTGAATATAAATAATATTGGATGATTGCACATCAATTTATACCTTCTATACCAGCTGCAGGTGGCCTTTTTTCATCTTTTTTTTGTTTGTCCTATTATTGTCTTATTGTCACTATACTATACTGTTTTGTTAAAAAAATAAGGGGAAAAAACTCTCCATATTATTATTGGGGCTTTCTGGTTTGCAGGCACTAATATTCTTTTTTGTACTATATAATTTCCTATTGGCAGTTAAAGTGTACTGGTGTTTTTTTTTTTTTGGCAAATCAACAGCATAATTGATACTTCGATTAATCATATGTATATATAAAATACATAAAAATACAATGATTACTATTAGAAAAAAGGGGCATCTACTTTGACATCTATTCTGCCTACAGGCTCTCTGTATATGTTAAAAAATCAACCTTAGTAATTGAAAACCTTGGCCTCAGTAACTGAAAACTGGATTAAGGGTCATCTTACAGTCACTCTTCTTCAACTTGTGTAAAATACTCATTATGTGAGAGAGGAGGGGGAGCAGCAAGGAAATACTGCTGAAAGGACAGATCACACAGCACTCCACCTCAGGAACAGCACATAGACTCAGGAGAGTTATAGAGAGAAATATGTTGAGAGGAAAAAACATCCAAAGGCACGACCCTCTAACATCTTCACTGCATCGGTGCCTGTGCGAGATTCCAGGGCCAGGCATCGGAGCAATGAGAATACCTGGCTGTGCCAATCACATTGGGAGGGGGAGGGGAACTCTGAGGGGCTACTTAGAACTAAAAATATTAAATGTTGTGCACAGAATAAGGGCTCATTTTAGTCACCATGATCCACCCTACCACACAGTATGCACGCCTGGTTTAGTAGGGTTAATTACGGTGACTGATGCATTTTAAAATGTCACATGATTATGACTATTAAGACATTTCAGCATTATCCTTTATATGTATTTTTCTAATTTATGTAGCCACAAGTACACTGATTTAACAACTGACAAATTGATTATTGAGTCAACAAATATACAATATAATAGGATATAACATCAGATAGAATGAGAAATTGACGTGGCCGCAGAAAAAATCTGAGAACAAGTTTATTACAATTAAGGATTATATAGTGTTACTTGAAAAAAGTCTTGTCACATATGATTTTCTATTGTAGACATTAGGACTTCTGGATAGGAGTAAAAAGTAACCGTAACATAATTGTGGGCTGCACGTAGTGGTTAGGGGCCCAATGGTGTGACTATAAAGAGTGCAGTGGTGGCAGTTATAAATATGGGGCTCCTGCCTGGTGTTACGTAACACTTCTACACATCTAACTAGACACAAGTCTTTTATCCTTTGACCCGTGGGTTAGTTTTTCACATCCTTGTTTGTCAACTTTGTAGGTCCAGTGAAGAGTTTCTATATACATTGTAACCACACACTAAAAAAGGAATTTGGGCAACCATGGCTGGGTTACCTTTTTTTAGACCCCAAAGAGGCATCATGGACTGTGTCTACAAGTATGTATGGCCTCAGGATGATTTTATGACTCAATGAACATTTTTCTCCCTAGTGGCCTAATCAATTAGGATAGACAAAAGACAATGTAAGAAGTACGGTATATACTATATTGGCATATTGTTAAATTTTAAAAGGCAACTTGAGGCAAATATGCGATATGCAGCCCTTAAAACATAGTCACTTAGCATGGGTATCTATCAGAGGTACACAACTTTCTAAAATGCTTTTAATTGCGACACTATCATTTATTTAATATTAACACTTTGCCCATTGTCATATTTGATACTCTATGTACCCTATGTAACGTCTTACCTGTCTGGTCCGTTCTTCCAGCTAAAATATGGCCAAACATGCAGCAGTCTGCCTAATTATAAACAGCACATCCACTTGTTCAAGGATGTGTTCAAAGGGGAGCTGTCATGGTGAACTGCAGTCCAATCTGTAAGCATGTTATAGAGCAGGGGTGCACAACCTGTGGCCAACAGGCCGCATGCGGCCCCCAGAGTGGAGGTTTGCGGCCCCCGTCCAGCTGGACAGAAACATAGCTGATCATGCAATCAGCTGTGTTTCTTCCTGGAGAGCCGCAGAGGGAAGGATGATAGCTCCTGCCCCTGTACTGTAGCAGGAGTCTGGAGCAGCATGGGTCCCTGGCTATTGGTGAGAGTGGGGGAGTCAAGGATAAGGCAGGCGCAGTTTATCAGTGCTTCTGCCTTCTCCTTAAGGAGAGCTCTGCAGCAGTAGTGTACTAAGTGGGCAGGGCCGGCGCGTCCTATACGTGGAATAGGCCGCCACGTAGAGCGCCCCTCTACTCTAGAGGGAGAACAATGGGCATTTCTACTCTGGAGGGGGAACAATGGGCATTTCTACTCTGGAGGGGGCACAATGGGCATTTATTCTCTGGAGGGGGCACAATGGGCATTTTTACTCTGGAGGGGGCACAGAGGCATTTTTACTCTGGAGGGGGCACAATGGGCATTGCTAATGTCAAGGGGGCACAATGGGCATTTCTACTATGGAGGGGGCACAATGGGCATGTCTACTCTGGAGGGGGCACAGAGGGCATTGCTAATGTGAAGGGGGCACAATGGGCATTTCTATTCTGAAGAGGGCACACATGGGCATTGCTCATATGAAGGGGACACAATGAACATTTCTAATCTGGATGGGGTACAATGGTCATTTCTTCTCTGGAGGGGCACAATGGGCATTGCTAATGTGAAGGGGGCACAATGGGAATTTCTACTATGGAGGGGGCACAATGGGCATTTCTACTTTGGAGGGGGCACAGAGGGCATTGCTAATGTGAAGGGGACACAATCGGTGTTTCTACTATGGGGGGCACAGTGCACAGAAGGCATTACTACTCTGAAGGGGGCACAAAGGGCATTATAACTGTGAATGGGCACAATGGACATTACTAGCACAGGGGACATTACTACTATTACGGGGGCACAATGGGGATTTCTACTATGGAGGGCACACAATGGGCATTTCTTCTCTGGAGGGGGCAAAATGGGCATTTCTACTGTGGAGGGGACACAGAGGCATTGCTAATGTGTAGGGGGCACAATGGGCATTTCTACTCTGGAGGGGGCACAATGGGCATTATTACTGTGAAGGGGCACAATGGGCATTACTAGAACAGAGGGCATTACTACTATTAAGTGGGCACAATGGGGATTTCTACTATGGAGAGGACACAGAGGGCATTATTACTAAGAAGGGGGCACAATGGGCATTATTACTGTGAAGGGGGCACAATGGGCATTATTACTGTGAAGGGGGCACAATGAGCATTATTACTATTAAGGGGACACTATGGACATTATTACTGTGAAGGGGACAAAGGGCATTAGTACCGTTAAGAGGCATTTTTACTGTGAAGGAGGCACAATGAGGGCATAACTACTATGAAGGGGGCACAATGAAGAGATAAGTACTTTAAGGGGACACAGTGTGGGCATAACGACTATTAGGGAGCACAATGTGGGCATAACTACTGTTAGGGGGAACACATCTGTACAAAACTATTGTGAAGGTTGTACAATGAGGGCAATACTACTGTGAGGAGGTTCGGATTTTTTTAAAAGTATTTGGGGGGGGGGGTGCAAGAGAAAGGACCCACCCAAGGTGCCAAACAATCTAGGCACGCCACTGCCACTAAGAAGCTGATAAACAAGCTATCACTCATTTGTTGGCTGATTTGCATGTTTTATCAGGGTGAAAGATTACAATTATTGTCAGTGTGCTGCCAATAATCAACAGAACTGAATGATGGAGAAGTGACTGTGATAGCTATCATTTCTCCCCACTCAATTTTTATCAGCCTGTGTAATAGGCTTATGCAAACAAGTGCTGATTAACTTTTTTTTTTCTTGTGGCCCCTTGAAACAGAAAAATGTGACAATGCGGCCAAGAGACCAAAAAAGGTTGTGCACCCCTGTATTAGAGCATGGCAAATTGATATACTATATATTAGTGGGAATAGATTCAGTAGAACTTCTTTTTTATTTGCTGCTCACTGTGGCTGTAAAAATCCAGTGGGTAGAGTAACTAAACAGTTACAAGTTTCAAGATACCTGTGATTCAATGATTAGGACCACCCACTGGACTCCTAAGCCCATAAAGCGGGGATTTAAATGAAGAAATTACATGTTCTAAGGAATCTTCTTCCACAAATATGTAAATCAATCTGCTCAGCTCCCATTTTAAAGTCAATGTTGCTAAAGGCTATGGACACTTTGATTGAATTTGTTTCATAGCTTTCTACTACATTTTTAAATTGTAATATAGGATTACATTTTTTTTTTCACTACTATAATTAGAAAGTTCTTTGAGATTTGATAACTGCATCATGCACACAGGCTAATATTTGTCCCACATTTCATAGCAATAGACATAAAAGTATTACGGATGCAACAAACATCTCTTAAACTGTTGAATTCTTAAGTAATTGACTTTTTGTTAGGCTTGTATATAACTCCATGTTAATTATAACATAATTGTCATGTACTTAATCCTTGTGCTTTTATCTTCCTTTCCCTTAAGTGTTATCGAGTGAGCAACATATCAGAAAATTTGAGTCAATAAATGCACAAAGAAGCATTTAGTTGTATTGAGGTCACCTTTTCTCTGTGATATTTCGTAACTGAATGATAAATTGCTCAGTCGGTTAAATAAAGGTTGATGTAAAAGATTTTTGAGATCAACCATCAATACTCTGTTCTAAACTTTTCCCCACAACCAAAATTTCCTTCAATTAATTAATTTCCTGTATATTGTGTCAATGTTTGTCACAGCTAGATGCTATATTGGATTTCCTGTAATATATCGCCTTTAAGGAACATAAATGCACACAGAGTTGCAAAGCTTTATAGAAATGTTAAGAAAAAAATCCTTATCTGGGAAATAAAACAGCAATATCTAAGCGTGTTACGGTTCTATAAATTCTCTAAATTGTATATAGTCATAACAGGGCTCAAGTGGACTTCTATAGGTGCAAACTAAATCTTTGCATGCTTTGGATTCTCTATCGAGAATCTAATAATACTAAATAACTTAATTAAATATTAGACAATATAACTCACTGTAATTTTACAGCACCTGGTTTTGGCTCAAAAAAACTGATGGAAATAACTGACCAAATAACTGAAGTGTGACCTGGACCTAAGGCGTTACAAGGCAATAGTTTTGTTCTAACAGCACATTATATATTAGTGGCAAAAATAGATATAATGTTTATGGGCCAATTTAAGGTATCATTTTAAAGGTCCTATATTGATTTTATTAAATCCAGTATCTATAGAATGTGAGAACCCTGCATTGTTTATGAATTCCAATATACTGTATGTCTTATTGTATAAGTGCTATTGCATATGCATTTTTGTTATTATCACAGAAAGATATTTCTATCAGGCAGTAACTGGCACTGAGATAGCATTTAGAGTGCCAAAGAAAAGTAGCATTTAATATTAGTGATTAAAACGTGTATAGTATAGTATATGTAAGCAAAGATATCTAAAAACAGATAAAAGTAAGGTTCTGCCGTAGAGATAGGGAAGAATCACACATTTGGAGAAAGCAGTGTGAGCCTTTGCCTGCTAGTGCTAGCCTCTTAGAATGCTTGGCCTATTGGATTGTGCAGCTGCCGCTATGAAAAGGGCAACCCAACTCAGCAGAATAGCCATATGGACCAGCGATAGGTCAGTCTAGCATGCTGGTTCCATGCCATATTTAAACAAGCTAAATATCCCTGGAAGATTGCCTCCACAGAGCGAGAAACCAGTGAGGAGCTGCTGTTCAATGCAGAACCACCCACTATCATTCCGTGGGTCACAGGTTGAACAGGGAGGCCCTAATTCGTTGTCTGAGGGATGAATGGGGTGAACCTGTTCCAGTGTATAGTAATACCGGATAACATCACAAACTATGTCAGCTTTTTAAAAGAACAAACATAGCAGGGATAGGAGGAAACATCCACATATCTTGAAATATGAGTTACTGTATCATTAAGATAAATGGAGGTTTTCTCGGATTCCTATTATGTTTATTCTTACATAACAGCTGGGACGCTATCTAGCATCACTATAGTAATTCTGGAACAGGTCCAACCCCTTCTATTGCATCTTTTATCCCTCCTGATGATTCAAAAGATGAAAAGCATAAGGACTAAAAGATTCAGGACCTAGAGAATGTTGGGTCTGCCAATTGGGTCGAGAAGGCAGTCCAACAATCCATTAGCATTTTGAGGGCCTAGCGCTAGAAGACAGTGGCTCGCACAGCTTTCTCCATCAAAGGTGTCATACTCCCCATACTCTATTCTCTGTTTTCATTTGTTTATATACTATACACATTTTAATTGCTACTACTAAAAGCTGCATTTTATATGGAACTCTAAACTAATATGTCAGTGAGAGCAGATTGTAATTAATAATATTCATCTTTATATAGTGCCAACATATTCCGCAGTGTTTACACTCATATTGTCATCTATTTTTTTTGTTTTTATGTTTTGTTTTTTATCATGTGACAAAAAAAAATAAAAAAAATATGGCCAGTGCAGTCAAACATAAAATTGACAAATGTATTAGTACTGCCATAAAATTTGGCATAAAATTACAGGCAACACATTTCAATGCAGAAACTCCATCTTCATGAGGCCATAGATCATATCAAACAGGGCCACAATTTGGAAGCCTATTTGTGGTCTCTCCGCTACTTATCTCCCCTTTCTCTCCTAACCCCCCTTTCCCCCTCCCGCCTCTTTCCCTACAAATTGTGGCGCAGTTTGATATGATGAAAATGCAGTTCCTGAATTGAAATGTGTTCCCTGTAATTTTACATCAAATTTTATGTCAAAACCAATAATTTGTCAATTTTATGTTTGACAGCACTTCTATGTGGTTATCATGTCATTTTATTTTATTTTAATTGCCATACCTATTTATGAATCACCAGATAATTGCTATAACTGCATAATAAATATAGAGTATAGCAAAAATATATTTTTGCATGATACATTTGGGATACATAACAGTAAAATCATTCTTAGTCCTCTTGGGGCATCTGAGAACCTGCCGTATGTGCAATTGATTTTTCTTAGATCTAATAATGTTGGGAAAAAGCAGTGGGGTAGAAAACATATGTAAATTAAAATTATATAATTTGGTGTCAATATGTAAATCTGAATAAAATGGAACAAAGGGTTTGCTCTGTGTCTCCAAGCACAATACTGTAATAGTGGTATTCAAATTGTGAGAATTTATCTTTTTATTACAGCAAAGCTTATAAATACAGTGGTCCTTAATTTATCATATTAATTGGTTCCAGGAAGACCATTGTATGTTGAAACCATTCTAATCCGAGTAATCAGTTCCAAAGCCTTAAATTGTCAGCCAAGATAAGAGAAAATGAAGATTTAAGAATAATTTGCAGATAACTAAGACAGATAAAACAAGTGCTTACATATAATAGTTTGGAATAGCTGGTAACTAGCATCTAATACCAGAGTGGTGGCCTTGATTGGTTGGTTCTGAGTCTGAGGCATTCTATATTGATTCTAGTTTCAACTTACAATGGGTCAGAAACGACCATTGTATGTTGAAAATATTGTAACCTGAGGCCATTGTATCTTGAGCGATCACTGTATTAGATTTATAGGGGTTGAAACTTTGGGACCCTTGTGGTCCTCTTTACCTGAGTGTGAATAGTTTGGAAGGAGCTGTATGGACCGATGGTTAGGCATGGGTACTGACTACACAATAAAACCCTGAAAGCTAAAGAAAAGGCAAGTAAGAGCTCTCCGTTCCTTCTTTACGACTATTTTGTCTCCCATAGATTAGTCGATAATTATTCCTGGCTTTAATACTACCGTGTTTTTCGCCCTATAAGATGTACCTGCCCATATAACGCACCTTGGTTTTAGAGGAGGAAAATAAGAAAAAATATATTTTGAACTAAATGTGTGTTAAAATATTTAATAAAATTACAACCTGTTATGGGGGGATCTGCTGTGAAACACTGTTATCGGGGGATCTACTGCGACACACTGTTACAGGGGTATCTGCTGTTGACACCATATTATGGGGGGATCTGCTGCTGGCACAATATTATTGGGGGTCTGCTGATTACACCCTGTTATGGGGTGATCTGCTGATTATACCATATTATGGGGGAACTGCTGATGACGCAATATTATGAGGGGATCTGCAGATGACACCCTGTTATGGGGGGATCTGCAGATGACACCCTGTTATGGGGGGATCTGTTAATAACACCCTGTTATGGGAGGATCTGCTGCTGACACCCTGTTCTGGGGGGAGGATCTAATGATGAGACCCTGTTATGGGGGCATCTGCTGCTGACAATATTATGGGGGGATCTTCTGATGATACCCTGTTATGTGGGGATCTTCTGCTGATACAATATTATGGGGGGGGGGCGGAATCTGTTGATGACACTCTGTTGTGGGGGCACTGTTATGGGGGGGATCTGCTGCGACACACTTATGGGGGGGTAAGTTAACTGAAGTTCAGAACTTTTCACAGCAGCACATTCATCCACTCTCCACTCCACTTTGGGGGGGGGGGAAAGTGCGTCTTATGGGGCGAAAAATACAGTTATTTCATAGGAAACCATAAGTATGACTGCAAAAATAAAAGGAATGATTTAAAAACCATATAAGACTAAACAAAAAAACATAGGAGAAAATTAAAACTAACGATTAAATGTCTTAAAATGTATCTGGGTGTCACAGCTGAAAGACTGAGGAAAAAGCTAACCTGTTGAATGTTTTTTTGGAACAGCTTGTACAGAAGAAAATGTCAGGCGTAATGCTTGGTCAAAAGTATGCGTACTGTTAAATGTCATCAACACAAAAGGCATAAAACTCTCACCTCTTTAAAATGTTCAAAATAGACAAGTCAATGAGTCCACATAGAGTATACCTAGGTGGTCTGCACAACTTAATTGCTCTAATAAGAAGACCTTAATTTCTAAGATAAACTTATGGTTTATGGTATGCTATTTGCAAAAATGAAAAATGACAAATGTCGAAGCAGTATTTAAAATAATGGAAACTGTATGTGTACTGTATATTAACATTCAACAGATTTGTATTCTACTGCCATTTATGCAAACAAAATCAATATCAGTTATCTGAATGGGGTTGTATCTGCAGCATGTATATGGATATATGTAAGCCCAATTCACATGCATGAGACCATCAGAATAATTTCTGCAATGCATTTCATAAATGTTTCTTACAGGAAATGAAAATACTATGGCTTGTAGAAAATGTGTATTGAATGAAAAAAACTGTAAGGGGGAGCCGCCGACATACGCTCTTGATGCAGCGTCACCTGCATTCCGCTGGTGAGGAGCGAGGACGCGTCCTCCATCCCCTAGGCAACGAGTAGGAGGAGAACTGAGCACGGATTGCAATGAATCAGCGCTCAGGAATAGTGAAGGGCAGGACATGTGAGGCTGGCCACGTCACGTGACTCATCTGCCAGGGGTCTTTAAACAGGTAACCTGCTGGCCACAGGTTGCCTGTGATTGGTCTCATTACCCTCACTAGCGTTCTATCTACTTTGGAGTTCTGTTTTTAACCTTGGCTTGTATTTGACTTCGACTTGGATTACCCCTTGTAAAGACACGACTTATTGGCTTCTGACCTCGGTTCGTATCAACCTTGCTTTTTTTTCTTCCCTTAGTGCCGTTATTATCTCCCACCTCTGGTTTCACTGCTTCAGTGTTTTTGTGCCTGCCTGTCACTTCGTGTATTATTAATTAAGCCCCTGCACGTACGCAAGCTAGGGACTGACGCCCAGTTGTACGCCGTCGGTTATGACGGGCCGTGCAAGTAGGCATGGACAGAGGTATGGGTGGAGTTCAGGACTGCACGCATCACCCCCCCCACCATGACAAAATCTGTACAAAACCTAGAAAGCTGAGAATAGCTTTATCTTCACAACCATTTTTATTTATGCAATGCAACAAAAATGGAAAAAGAAGCGACTATGTGAATAGTGCAACTTACAAATTTTATCTTTTTGTGTATACAGCTATTATGCATACCTAGATGTGAATGAGAGAAAAGGTTTTGTCCAGACAGACAGACAGGTTTTTTTCCAGACAGCAGACAAACCCGAATTTTTTCAGGTTTCTTTAGATTATATCCACGGCGGTTAGAGCAATTTAAGTGCATATGTCAGTGGGACAAAAGCACTAGAGTCAGGGACAGTCAGAAATCAATTAAGCTTGTAACCTACTGCCAGGGAGAGTAAAAGGAAAAGCTAGAATTACAAAGAAGAAAAAGAATTGTGTGTGTAGAATAGAGACAGGCAGGGAAGCTGTCAGCCAGGAAGTGAGAAGAGAGGTGCTGTGGCTGGCTGTGTCTCCTAGCAGAACCACAGCTGCTACAAACCTCAAAAGCAGCTACCTGCAAGCAAATCCTTACATTTTTTCCAATTTTCACAGAAATCCTTTTCTTGGGAGTTGGAATAAGGGAAACTGTGCAACATGTGTACTACCATCAATCTAGCATAGCATATAGAATACTAGTGAGATCTCTGTGTCAGGTCATCTCACATATTTAATTTTTTTGCTGTAGTTTAAAAAACGGTATACATCAGTGATTAAGAACAAAATATTAGGGCTACATTGTTTATTATCTGCACACACACACACAGTCCAGTTCCAATGTATTTATTTATAATAACAATAAGGCTGTTGCTGCCCCAATCAAGCTGCTGCCTGCCAACATGTACGTACTAGTGTTGAGCGAATCGAAGTCAAAGCAATTGACTTTGATCCGAATTTCAGGAAAAATTCGATTCATCGTGAAGCTGAATTTCCTCACGCTTCGTGGTAACGAATCAATTTTCACTGAAATGGCCGAAAAAAACATACCTCATCCATTTGCGCACATAAAGGCCGCTGCAGCCATCTTGATTGAAGATACTGTACAAAATCTCTCATGTTGGGACATATGATATCACCATGCCCGCCAGCGTGATGATGTCATCGCATCAGTGCGTGAGATTTTGCGCAGTTTCTTCAATCAAGTGATTAAATGGATACTTTTTAAATTTTTTACCGGATTAACCCCTCAAAGTTCTCAATGTTAATATCAGATTCCACCATCAATGATGAATGTGGCATCTGAGGGGTTCAATGACAGGGGGAGGGGGGTCAGCGTGATTGCTGCTTCCCGTCATTATGCCCACTACATACAAAGAAATGCACTTTGTGACACTACCACCACTATTGCTACTATTACTATACATAAACAGTCTTTTTAGGCTTGTTCAAAACTAGACACTTTTTCCTCTGACAATCAATACCTGTGGATGTCATACCTGCAGGCATTCTGACCCTGCTAAGGCATAATGTTTGGACGTTTGGTCCCCCCAATCCACTTTTATTTTTTTTTATCCCATAACACCGTGTGTGTTTAAACATCATCTTCACCGATAAGGGACACATTTTGGAAGCTTTTGAATAGGAACAAGCATAACACATGTGTCGGCGCAGTGTGTCTGAAACAGCCTGATAGGCATAGACTTATGACAAGCCTGGGAGCCTTCACTGGACCCCCTGCTGCTATGTGGAGACATCAGCACATGGCAATCTCATGTCTGACAGACAGAACCTCCTCCCTCTGAAACCACTTAAATGCTGCAGTTGCTATTGATCACGACATCTAAGGAGTTAAAAAGATGGGATCAGTGCTTCTTCCAATCCGGGCCATTAGAGCTGGAGCCCAACTGTCTTGCAAGAGCTGAGCTCCTGATGTTCACTGCACAAGAGTTGGCTGCCGTAATAAGGTCACAGCCTAGAAAAAGATCCTCTAATGACTGCAGTAAAAAGTGGTATCAGCGATAATTAAGGGGTTAATGCATCTATATGCAGCAGTCTGTACTGTATACACAGAGAGGGTAGGCTGCAGTATATAGACAACTATGAACAAACTAACATAGAAAAACTGACCCTCTACAGCAGCCCTTCAACACCCCCATACATTTGGGCAAACTTTCTATGCCGAATAGACAGCCTGCACTACCATACGTTCTTGCTGAGCTTTATGCCCCTACAGCGACCCAGACCAGGGGAAAAAGCTTTTTAGGAACACAATGACTGTGACAAGATACTATGGTAATCAGTGCAAAAACACTTGATTTTTGCAGACCGCAAATTTGCAGACATCCATAATCCTGATCAGCTTCAGGGGTCAGTATTGGGCCATGTTCTTTTCAATCTATTTACACTGTAGTGGAAACGGACATATCGGAAAGATTGCATTTGGATTTAGAGAAACTGGAAATTGGGCTATACAAAACAAACCATATATATTTGAAAAAAACTTCAAGGACTATGGAAATTAAAGCAAATGTCAACACCACATATCAAATGAGATAAAATTAGGTTGAACAGATGTGGAAAAGATTTAGGGATATTAGTTGGTAATAAGCTGAATTGTAGGACTCAATGCCAAGCAGCTGCTGCCAACTCAAAGATCATATAATACATTAAAAAGGGCATTAATGCGCACAGTGAAAACAGTTTTGCTTCTACATAAATGGAATCTAATTTAGAAGTACCATTCGTAACGGTATCTCCCACCCGGATCTATTAAATATAAAGCTGGTAAAGGGCTAACCTTTTAAATCATTTCACTAGCTTGTAACCTGAATTTGCGTACATTTTTACCAGAGCTAGTGCATACCGTGGTATTCACAATATAAAAATAAATGGAATTTTCTCAATGCTGATTCACTATTGTCAAGAACGGAGGTCATTCGTTCTTTGGATGCCCAAAAGCCTTTGACTCTTCTAGAGAATCTGCTATGGTGAATCTGATGTGATAAATGTTAACACTAGTTGAGTCAATAATTGAGAGCAAATTAGATTTAATTATTAATCACAAAGCTACAAAAGAAAGTGATAGACATTTTCTCTCACAACCATAATATAGTTGCAAGAAAAAGTGAGGAGTTTTGAACTTCTTATCTAAGTCACAATTATAAACAAACACATTCTATGCTATGTGGCTGTCTGTGACCACCACCGCTTCTCCTCGGCTGGTCAGACCGGCTGCTGCCTTGCTCATCCACTTAGCTCTCCCAGAGAACTTGTGACCAGTTCTGCTGGTGTCTCCCTTTCCCTTTCCCTTGCCGGTAGCTCTGGCCACCAGACTAGCCCCTTCCATCAGCAGGCCAAGGACTGCTTCTTGCTGCCATTGCCTCTCAACGTACCCTCTAATTACCCAACCTATGGCTGGCCATCTTAGGGTATTTAAGCAAGCAATCGTTTCTTGCTAGGGTGTGCTGTGTTTTCATTTGCCAATTCCATGTACTGACCCCTGCCTGGCTTCTGGATCTGACCCTTTGCTGCCTGGCCTAACCTCTGTTTGATCTCTGTACTCATCATGAGCTGCCTGTCATAACCTCAGAATTTTATTATTAAAGTTTATTAGATTGTACATACTCTGACAGCCTTGATTTTGACCTGTACCTGACTGTGGTTTTGCTCTTCTCCGGCATCTTTTGATCTCGGGGGGTCAACAGATATTTAAATAAGGAATACTCCAAGAGGTAGCGGCTTGGTGGTTCCCCAGGAGAAGAGTCCAGATCTCTGTACAAGGTTCAAGCTTAAAGACCTGGAGAGTCACCTAGATAACGGCGTTAGGAGTAGCCCTAATCCAAATCTGTTCTAGTGGCACAGTGGATCCACATCTGCTTCATTATAATCTAACCAAATGAATAAAAGTAGTTGTACTGTTCATGTATTTTATTGAGCATATTGGGTAAACATCCAAAGTCCAGGGAGGAAAACTAAGTAAACCCTTTTAGTACCTGTTCATCAATATTTTTTGGGATGGCTTGTGTGCACAGCCCTTTTCCAGGTCTTGCCACAGCATCTTGACAGGGTTAAGGTCAGGACTCTGAATTGAAATATTCCAAAACAAAAGCTCATCCTAACTGTGAAGCATAGCGGAGGGAACATCATGGTTTCAGGCTACTTTGCTGCATCAGGGCCTAGATGCTTTGTTAACATTGAGAGAGCAATAAATGTTAAGGTGTATGAAAACATGACCTTAAGCTGAAAAGAAATTTGGTGAAGACAATAATAAGTGTTTATAATGTCAGAGAGCAGAGATAAGGAGCCTGTCAGCTCCCCAACTGACGGAAAAAGAGAGAATATACAGCGGCTGCTACTAGAGCATCTTAGCTATCTACAGAAAAAGGTGCTCCATATTTTTAATAAAGACCAGTTAAAAAATGATTTTTAGCTCAAAATGAGTACAATGCAATACACCAAAAGGTGTAAAGTTGATTTACAGGTTATTAAATTCTGTAAATTCTGTCATCTGCACTGTTTTTACTCAATATGCTCAATAAAAGGCATGAATGCTACAACTAGTTGTGTGATATTTGTAGTTAGATTATGTATGACTATAATTTTGACTTAAATAGCAATCAGGTCACATTTCATTAGTAATCAGTGAGGAACTCCAAGTAAATCTAAAGGGTTTACTTCTGACTTTCTGACAACTCTGTATGGTTTATTAATCCATTAAAATCTCCAGTTACTACAAGGACAAATTGCAATACAGTGAAAAGTTATCATTCTCACTTGATCACATAGGATCTATATGCGCGAAAGCATTTTCCAACCATGTAATCATGTACTGTATGTATGATGCTTTGTCACCTTGTCAAACATATCCCAAAATGATAAGGATTTTAAGAAGATTTATTCAATTTATAGCTGCCCCACAGGGCACAAAAACAGGGGGGAGTATCATGGAAATCTAACCATTTGTCAGAAGACTCTTACAGACTCATTCTATTGAGGGAATTAGCCAGGCAAGAACTTCATTAAGCAATGTTTGCAGATATATTATTGTTTATGTGCTGGCATGCCATGCATTCTACCTGTTTAATTAACTTTATACATATTTAGATCTCTCTCTAGATGTAAAATTGTTGCAGCTATGTAAATCAGAAGTTAGAGCCAGAGTGAACTCTGGTATGGAATAAGAATATTGGGATGTAGATTGCTCTTTCCATTATTAAATCTTTCAGATTGGATATGTTGAGGGGAGTAGGATGCAATCATAATATAAATTAGGTACAAGAAGGAGTTCCAGAAGATAAAAGATCTTCGTCTCTTAGTTTGAAAAAAAAAAATATTGGATCAAGATGATCCATTTCACAAATTTATCATTTTAGATGTCTTTTTTTAATATAAAATTGACCAACTAGTATGTTTATGAAACACGAACAAGCTGCACTCAAATTTTGCCACTGGTTGAATTCAAACCTAAAACCAAGTCAATAGTACTAACCAGTGAGCACTGTGCTATCCAGATTTTTGTTATTCATCCTATGGAGTTTACACAATGAATGGGAAGTCTCAAAATGTATGTACAGTGGCCCCTCAAGTTTTATTAATTGGTTCTAGGACACCCCACTGTACGTTCAAACCATTGAAACTTGAGACCACAACGTCATGGGAAACAAGTCATTGGTATTGAGCGGTGGTGTACCTCCAATAGCGGCAGACCACACAATTGCTATGGAGCCCATGAGGTTGGGGGACCCGGCAGTGCTGAATAGCCCCGCCCCTCACTTTCTAGTCTTACAAGCCTGTGTACACAGCAGTAGAGTAAGGAAGTATTGTATACTATAGCCTTCCCTTCCTACTGGCTCCGTCTGTAAGCCAGATACGGGTGGCCAATAAGCAGGGAGATGCTCTGATGCTGGTTCTGCTTATTGACTAGCTGAATTTCAGCATCATCTCATCTTAACTCTGGTGCTGTTGCCAGTGCCACTGCATGGATGTGTGGAGGAGGCTGTCGTTTCTCCCAGTGTGACCACTGTGGCCATGCCAACCAACTTCCTGCCTCAGTGACTGGCGCATTGGGGATCTCAGTGAGTAACAAAGGCTGCAGGTCTACTGCAGCAGTCTTGATCACATTTTGTGTTAGCGTAATAATCACATGGTTACTCACATACACACACTGTGTTGCAATGCCTTGGTGGAGGGAGCTGTGCACTGTGGTCCCTGTCTGTTGTATGTATGTGTGTGTATATATATATATATATTGTAAGAGGGCGCAAGGTTCCGTCGTCGACGGAAGGTACGTGTCACCGAGGTTCCTGGCCTCGGTGAGATAAGAGCCGGATTTTTTGTGTGTCAGTAGCAGCTAGTGCTGCTTGACACATTGATATTTAGTATGGCTACAAAGCCGATCCGGGCCGGCTCTTATTGGGAATAGTCAAGTGCTGGGTGGGAGACTATTCCCCACGGTCCAGGCCGGACTGTCCGGGCCTTTAAAAGGCAGCCACCTCAGCAGGTGGGAGGTGATTATCCTGGAAGCTGCTGGTGTTGCTGTGGAGCTCTCAGGGCTGAGAGCAAGAGTCTGCAAACAGGCGTGCAGTCTACCTGGAAGCCGCTGGTGGAAACTTTGCGTGGCCGAGCTAACTGCCAGGTGTGAACTAACACCGACCACTCAGGTGACCTTGCTGTGGGACTGATGTTTTTGCCGTGTGTTTTGCCTTGTGTGAACAAGCACTAAAGACTGTTTCTGTTTTGCCTTGTGTGAACAAGCACTAAAGACTGTTTCTGTTTTGCCGAGTGTGAATAAAACACTTCTGCTTTACCCAGAGAACTGTATACCTTGCCTCTATACTGCGTCCGCAAGCCTGTCTACCAGAGCAATTCCCCACATTTGGTGTCGGATGCGGGCATGCGCAGTGAGGCTGGCCTGAACGCCGAAACTTTTTGTTTTTGCTTTGTTGGACTGCATGTCATATATCAGGCCTGCAACTTTTGTGGTTTCTGGCAACATGGAGGCTGCTGTGAAAGCTCTCATGGAGGCTAACGTACAGCAGCAACAGGCTAATGAGCTACAGCAAAAAGACATGAGGAGGCTATGTGTGCACAGCAGCAGACGAACAATCTCCTAATGCAGCAGCTGATAGCCTTGCAGGAGTCGGTGCGAACGTCCCAGCAAGGAGTTGCAACCACGACAGCCCCGACTGTGTCTACCGCCAGGGACAAAGTCCGATCCGCCCTGAGGAAAATGGGTCCAGAAGACGATATAGAGGCATTCCTGACTGTGTTTGAAAGAACCGCCGAGCAAGAGAGGCTGCCATTGGAGCAATGGGCTGAGGTGGTGGCGCCTTTTCTGGTGGGGGACGCACAAAAGGCCTATTTTGACCTCAGCTGCGAGGAGGCAAAGGACTATGAGAGGCTAAAAGGTGAGGTGTTGGCCAGGTTGGGAGTAAACACCTATGTGCGAGCGCACAGAGTGTGTCAGTGGGTGTTTTCCGAGTCCCGACCCGTCCGGTCACAAGCCTATGACTTACTTCACCTAGTAAAAAAATGGCTCCAGCCTGAACTGTTGAGCCCTTCTCAGATGGTTGAAAGGGTCGTGGTCGACAGGTTTGTGCGTACCCTCCCGAGAGCCATACAGCGCTGGGTGGGACAAGGCGATCCAGGCAACCTGGAACAACTGGTTAGCCTGGTGGAGAGGTATATGGCCACTCAGGATTTGTTGAAGGACTCTGCGGTACTACCGAAGTCACGTCAGCCCCAGTTGCCGACCCGGGATCCTGGAAAAGGGATCCTACCTCATAAGGAGGGGCGTGGATCTCCGGTCCGTGGGAGGAATACCCTGGGGAGGAGGGAGGCTGCGGGGGTCAGGTGTTGGGATTGTCAGGACTGGGGACATGTGGCCGCCAACTGCCCTAGGGCATCCGAACCCATGGACTGCGGGTTCGCTCGCCGGTCCTCTCTTTTTGCCCAACCAGTGTATATAGCTGACCCTCTGCTGGCCGCGGACACCCCTCCAATGTGTGACATCATGGTTAATGGACACTCCGTGCAGGCCCTGCTGGACTCTGGGAGCCTGGTAACTCTGGTCCATGAGTCGTTGGTAACGGAAAAACTCCCAGAAGGGCGAACCCTTACCATTGTCTGTATACATGGGGATCGCCGGGAGTATCCCACTACTAAGGTTACCCTGACGGTGGGTGGGAGAGAGGTGCCACATGTCGTGGGAGTGGGGAGACGGCTCCCTTATGCCGCAATATTGGGAAGGGACTTTCTCCCGGTTCTGGTCTTTGTGGAGGAATGGGTTGCCTACCTGTGGGGAAGAAAAATGTCCGGGTCCCGAACCCGAGGAACCCGAGGCAGAGGCACCAGCAGTAGGGGTGACCACTAATTCTGTGATAGAGGAGGAGACAACCCCACTGAGTGTAATGGTGGGAGACATGGAGGGCTTGCCACCGGGGCCTGAGTTGGCAGACCTCAGTGTCTCCGGAGAAAACTTTGGGACCGCGCAACACCGGGACCAAACCCTAGCCAGGGCCTGGGAGAACGTTGTGATAATTGATGGTAAACCCCAAAAACCTGGGGCTGAGTTAATGTTTCCCCGTTTTGTTGTTCACCAGGAAATGTTGTATCGGGTGAACAAAATCCGGGAGAGCTTATTGAACAGTTGGTGGTGCCCACAGCGTATCGCAAGCTCGTTATGGAGCTTGCCCACCAACATGTTCTTGGGGGACACTTGGGATGGCAGAAAACCCAGGACCGCATACTGCAGCGGTTTTATTGGCCCAGTGTGTTCAAGGAGGTAGAAAATTATTGTAAGTCCTGTCCAACCTGTCAGGTAAATAGCCCCCAGCCACATTTCCGTAGTCCTCTGGTACCTCTACCAATCATAGAGGTACCATTTGAACGAATCGCTATGGATCTAATAGGGCCCATACCAAAGTCCGCTAGGGAGCCACCAACACATTCTGGTCGTTCTCGATTACGCCACTCGGTATCCGGAGGCGGTGCCCCTGCGACATACATCAGCTAAGCTCATAGCTAAGGAATTAATGGAAATGTTTTCCCGGGTGGGCCTGCCTAAGGAGGTTCTGACAGACCAAGGGACCCCTTTTATGTCCAAGGTTATGAGGGAACTGTGTAAATTGCTGCGTATTAAACAGTTGCGGACGTCCGTTTACCATCCGCAAACAGACGGTCTCGTCGAAAGGTTTAACCAAACTTTAAAAAATATGTTAAAAAGGGTGGTGTCTAGAGATGGGAGGGACTGGGACCTGCTTCTGCCCTATCTCATGTTCGCAGTGCGAGAAGTGCCCCAGGCCTCTACTGGGTTCTCGCCCTTCGAACTGCTTTATGGCCGACACCCTCGGGGCCTGTTAGACATCGCCAAGGAAGCATGGGAACAACAACCCGTCCCCCACAAAAGTGTCATTGAGTATGTCACCCAGATGCAGGAACGGATGGAAAGGGTGTTGCCGCTGGTCCGGGAGCATATGGAGGCAGCGCAACAAGCCCAGAGTAGGGTGTATAATCGTCAGGCTCGGGTACGGGATTTCAATCCGGGAGATCGGGTTTTGGTTCTGGTACCTACCCTTGACAGCAAGTTCCTAGCTAGGTGGCAGGGGCCCTATGAGGTGATCGAGAAGGTAGGGGAAGTAAATTACAAAGTACACCAGCCAGGCGGCGCAAGCCGGAGCAGGTGTACCATGTGAATTTACTAAAGCCGTGGAAAGATAGGGACTCGTCCGACAACAGCCCCCGTCCAGGGCTTCTAGGTGAAAAGGGTCCAGCCCCACAGTTTGAGGCCTGTGAAGCAGTAACCACGGTAAAAATTGCAGACAGCCTGTCTTCCAAACAAGTTCAGGAAGTCAGGGAGTTCATCAGTCGGAACACGGATGTGTTCTCGGACCTCCCTGGCCGCACTTCCCTCATCCAACATGATATCGTCACGGAGCCTCAGGCCAAGATCCGGTTAAAACCATACCGGGTACCCGAGGCTCGGCGACGGGCCATCGCGGAGGAAGTGCAATTAATGTTGAAGCTCGATGTCATTGAGGAGTCGAAAAGTGAATGGGCGAGTCCCATAGTCCTAATACCCAAGCCAGATGGGACGTTGCGGTTCTGCAACGATTTTCATAAGTTAAATGAAGTGTCCAAGTTTGATGCATATCCCATGCCCCGGGTAGACGAGCTTGTTGAGAATTTAGGGCAAGCCCGTTATTTTTCTGTGCTGGACCTCACTAAAGGGTACTGGCAGGTACCCTTAACGGAGTCGGCCAAGGAAAAAACTGCTTTTGTTACCCGCAGGGCCTGTATCATTATAAGGTATTACCCTTTGGCCTGCATGGCGCCCCTGCCACCTTCCAAAGGTTAATGGACATTGTGCTGCGACCTCATCGTCGGTGCGCTTCGGCCTACTTAGATGATGTAGTCATCCACAGCACCGACTGGGAAAGCCATTTGCCCAAAGTGCAGGCGGTAGTGGATGCCCTTAGAAAAGCTGGACTAACCGCCAATCCAAAAAAGTGTGCAATTGGGTTAGAAGAGACCAAGTATCTGGGGTATGTCATTGGGCGGGGAGTCATCAAGCCGCAGGTAAATAAGATAGAGGCAATACGTAATTGGCCCCGACCGGTCACCACCAGGCAGGTAAAATCGTTCCTGGGGATTGTAGGGTACTACATGAGGTTTGTGCCCCACTTTGCCACGATAGCAGCACCATTGACAGACCTGTTGAAAGGACGAAAGTCCGGAAAGGTTCACTGGAGTGAGAAGGCAGAAGAGGCTTTCTCCGCATTGAAGTCGGCCCTGTGTGGGTCCCCGATTTTGGTGACGCCCGACTTCAACAGGGAGTTCATAGTACAGACGGATGCCTCAGAGGTAGGCCTCGGTGCTGTACTGTCTCAGGAAGTCAACGGCGAAGAACATCCCGTTGTCTTCCTGAGCCGTAAGCTCAACCCAGCCGAGACCAGGTATAGCATAGTGGAGAGGGAGTGCCTGGCTATCAAGTGGGCACTCGAGTCTCTCCGCTATTACTTGTTAGGGAGGAGGTTCCGTCTGGTGACCGACCATTCCCCTCTCAAGTGGATGAGCCAGGCCAAGGAGAGGAATGCTCGGGTCACCAGGTGGTTCCTGTCCTTACAGAACTTCAAGTTCTCAGTAGAACACAGGGCAGGCCGCTTGCAGGGTAATGCAGATGCCCTGTCCCGCGTCCACTGTCTCATGTGTGTTCACCCCTCAAGGTTGAACAAAGGGGGGTATGTAAGAGGCGCAAGGTTCCGTCGTCGACGGAAGGTACGTGTCACCGAGGTTCCTGGCCTCGGTGAGATAAGAGCCGGATTTTTGTGTGTCAGTAGCAGCTAGTGCTGCTTGACACATTGATATTTAGTATGGCTACAAAGCCGATCCGGGCCGGCTCTTATTGGGAATAGTCAAGTGCTGGGTGGGAGACTATTCCCCACGGTCCAGGCCGGACTTTCCGGGCCTTTAAAAGGCAGCCACCTCAGCAGGTGGGAGGTGATTATCCTGGAAGCTGCTGGTGTTGCTGTGGAGCTCTCAGGGCTGAGAGCAAGAGTCTGCAAACAGGCGTGCAGTCTACCTGGAAGCCGCTGGTGGAAACTTTGCGTGGCCGAGCTAACTGCCAGGTGTGAACTAACACCGACCACTCAGGTGACCTTGCTGTGGGACTGATGTTTTTGCCGTGTGTTTTGCCTTGTGTGAACAAGCACTAAAGACTGTTTCTGTTTTGCCTTGTGTGAACAAGCACTAAAGACTGTTTCTGTTTTGCCGAGTGTGAATAAAACACTTCTGCTTTACCCAGAGAACTGTATACCTTGCCTCTATACTGCGTCCGCAAGCCTGTCTACCAGAGCAATTCCCCACAATATATATATATATATATATATATATATACTGACTGAATCCTTTTGGACATGCTGTCAATCAGATTCAAGCATGTCTTGACCAAAATCTGTTCCTAGGTCTCTTCTACGCGTTCCCAATGTTGGTGCATACTGGTCAACTCACTTGGGTATGAATACAGCTTTTTTTTCAACTCTACCCACAATTATTTGATTGTGTTGAGGTCTGGGAACTGTGTGGGCCAATCCAGCACCTCTACTTCATTGTCATCGAACCATTTCTTGTCACTCTCGATGTATGCTTCGGATCATTGTCCTGCAGTAACACTATGTTGTCCTTTTCATACTCATAGTACTAGAGTGCACAAAGTAACTTATATTGTAGGTTACTCACATGTAGCTCAGCATTAAGACCACCATATCATCAAGCTTCCTCTACCGAACTTGACAGTTCCTTCAATTTCTCGATCCATTAGACCCCTTTTCCCTTCCAGACCTATTTGCACCCATCAGAGACCAGTCTATTGACTTTCGCCTCATCACTCCAAATCACCCGTTTCCAATATTCTACTGTCCACTGATCATACTTTTTTGCAAACTTGAGCTGACGCTACCATTCCAAACTAGTGTAATGCTCATTGCATGGCGCTTGCATGGACATCTGTGATCTCACTATTACAATGCATTCAAACCGCCTCCACTGCCATATCTGTCGAGCCAGAACTGAAAGACCTTGTGATGAGCCGACTTGTAGACTCGTATATTTTATCTGGACGTCCACCTCTTGGCTTTGGTATGGATGGATGGACTTTATTTTGTATTCTTCCAATTGTCATAGCAATCACATCATGCAGTTTGGCAATTTTCTTGGCTGAGATACCACTGAGCTGGATTATAATATTTCTTTTTTCTTGGGAAATCCTCTTCATGGCTGCTCCTGGATTTGAATCAGTGACCTTTCGCTTGGAAATTAACCTAATAACACATTTTGCTATTAGGGAATGTGAGAACATGTAATTTGTAGTACACATGAAGAAAAAGATTGTTACAATTGCAGAAGACAAACTGTGGGCAGACAACGGAGTAACATGGCAAGAATCTGCATAGCTAATCATATGCTAAATAGTCGTAAGTCCAATTTAGCCAAGATGATTGTCTATAAAATGATAGTCTCACGTTCGAAGCTGCAGCGCAAGGTGAGATATGGAACCTGAAATTCAAACGTCCAAAACATTGTTACCCTTTTGCTGGTCAGTGTATATATACACTCACCTAAAGAATTATTAGGAAACACCTGTTGTATTTCTCATTAATGCAATTATCTAGTCAATCAATCGCATGGCAGTTGCTTCAATGCATTTAGGGATGTGGTCCTGGTCAAGACAATCTCCTGAACTCCAAACTGAATGTCAGAATGGGAAAGAAAGGTGATTTAAGCAATTTTGAGCGTGGTTGTTGGTGCCAGACGGGCCGGTCTGAGTATTTCACAATTTGCTCAGTTACTGGGATTTTCACGCACAACCATTTCTAGGGTTTACAAAGAATGGTGTGAAAAGGGAAAAACATCCAGTATGCGGCATTCCTGTGGGCGAAAATGACTTGTTGATGCTAAAGGTCAGAGGAGAATGGGCCGACTGATTCAAGCTGATAGAAGAGCAACGTTGACTGAAATAACCACTCTTTACAACCAAGGTATGCAGCAAAGCAATTGTGAAGCCACAACACGCACAACCTTGAGGCGGATTGGCTACAACAGCAGAAGACCCCACCGGGTACCACTCATCTCCACTACAAATAGGAAAAAGAGGCTACAATTTGCACAAGCTCACCAAAATTGGACTGTTGAAGACTGGAAAAATGTTGCCTGGTCTGATGAGTCTCGATATCTGTTGAGACATTTAAATGGTAGAGTCCGAATTTGGCGTAAACAGAATGAGAACATGTATCCATCATGCCTTGTTACCACTGTGCAGGCTGGTGGTGGTGGTGTAATGGTGTGGGGGATGTTTTCTGGGCACACTTTAGGCCCCTTAGTGCCAATTGGGCATCATTTAAATGCCCAATTGGCACTAATGCTACCTGAGCATTGTCTCTGACCATGTCCATCCCTTCATGACCACCATGTACCCATCCTCTGATGGCTACTTTCAGCAGGATAATGCACCATGTCACAAAGCTCAAATCATTTCAAATTGGTTTCTTGAACATGACAATGAGTTCACTGTACTAAAATGGCCCCCACAGCCACCAGATCTCAACCCAATAGAGCATCTTTGGGATGTGGTGGATTGGGAGCCTCGTGCCCTGGATGTGCATCCCTCAAATCTCCATCAACTGCAAGATGCTATCCTATAAATATGGGCCAACATTTCTAAAGAATGCTATTAGCACCTTGTTGAATCAATGCCACATAGAATTAAGGCAGTTCTGAAGACAAAAGTGGGTCCAACACCGTATTAGTATGGTGTTCCTAATAATTCTTTAGGTGAGTATATATATATATATATATATATATATATATATATATATATATAGGGTAATTTATCAAACTAGTGTAAAGTAGAACTGGCTAAGTTGCCCATAGCAACCAATCAGATACCACCTTTCATGTTCTGGACAGCTCCTTTAGAAAGTGAAAGGAGGAATCTGATTGGTTTGGGCACGTAAGCTAGTTCTACTTTACATCAGTTTGATAAATGAACCCCATAGAGAACTGTTAAGTAGCTTTTAGTACAAGCCACAAAGGCTATAAGTATTAGGGCAATGAGGGGCAGAGACTGAACCCCACTTACCGTTTTTTCTATGGGGGAACATGCTGCATCTATTGGAATCTTGCTGCTATTAGAGCCATAGTCAGTTACAATAATTGTACTTTATATTTGGGTGGGGGGTGCAGTTCTGACTTTCTCTTTGGAGCCCCTCGATTTCAATGTGCGCCCCTAGTACTGAGGACTTCAAACTGTCACTCAAAATAAGATTAGAAAATTAACATTAAAGAAAAAATAACCATATATCTAATACATCTAAACCACTTTCTTTAGTATGTTGAGGACAGAAGCTTCCTCAGCATCCTGTACAGTACGCAATGTACTGGAAAATAAAAAGGAGCAATCCTCTCCTGTTGTCCAAAAGAGCAGCCCATCCTGGTATAGGTAAACAAAAGTATAGAACATTTAGTACTTAACAGAAGTGCTTGTAGACACTACACAGACATTTGCTATACAGGTTTTTTTTTTTTGTAATGAAATATCCATGCTAATTATCTGGATCTTCCAGACAATCACACAAACGGAACAATCAGACTGTTTGTGCCACTGTACGTTTTTACTGGCTGTAACACACATTTACTGTCCCTGCCCATAGCAGCTGCTCCAGGTGTCCAAAGTGGCATGCACCTGGCCTCACAACTTCAAGGAGCGGCCCATGTTTTCCGTCATGTGACAATACAAGGCAGGGATGACTTTTTTGGAGTAATAATGTTGACAAAGTATCTTCTGGTGGAATCCACTAAGTGGTATGGCAGAAACTGCACTGCCAGCAACTTGGTTATGTGGGAGTTAAGCTTCCACTTTATCGGATTGCTCCAGACGATATTTCCTGGCCACACATGCCCTCATTAATGGCTAACGGAGCACAATAAGACAAAGAGGAATAGTCTGAGCGGGAAAAGCAGTATCTGATAATAATGATGACAAGGACACTATACTGCACATAGATGCAGGCTTGGTGCCACAAAGGAGACTGGGTGATGGAGTACACTCCTGTTGCACTAGCTGGAATTCCACAGGATCTCATGATGACGCTTCATGTCTGCAATAGAGCTAGGGTGTCTGTATTTATGTTTGAATGTCCAAGGTTTATTTTAATACTGCAGATCTTGTTCAAGGCAATGCATTGTCATCTCAACTTTCCCTGCCAGTGAAGAAATTACAACTTTACCAGGTACACAACAGGGTACTCTACTGATAGCATCCACCCAACCAATGTCTACATAACACATAGCCCTTAACAAATATTTTTGTACTCACAGGAAATTTAGAAGGATAAAAATAGACAGTTACAAAAGTTTTATGCCATCTCATTGGTTTATAAAATAAATAAATACTATCAGAAGAGTCTACTATATGTCTGTTGATCACCATGACAAACTAGCTATGAAAAAATATGTCCTCATACAATCTGAAGTACTATTAAGAACAAGTCTAGTACTGTACATGAATGCTGCAAATATTTGTAGACATTTCTGCCATTCCAAATGATAGAGTAACATGTTTTAGTCAGGAATATAACTAGAAAAGACTGGGCCCCATAGAATGACCCCCCCACCCGTTGCTAGTCTAGACCCTCCCACCTCAGTCATGTAAAACTATGAAAATAAAACACTTCTAGTGCTGAGTAGGAGGAGTCAAAAGTTTACTTTACAATATGCCGCCTGGGCCCTGTATGCGACCTTACGGCCCCACATAGTGCTTATTCCCACTTAGTGATCCCTTCCAAATACAATGCCCTCTTAGTGTCCCCTTCACAGTAGTGTTGTCCCATTGGTGACCCACACAGTAGAATGACCCCTAAGTACCCCCACACAGTAGTTATGCCCCATTAGAGCCCCTCGCACAGTATAATGCCCCCTAAATGCCCATACACCATAGAACACCCCCTTAGTGCATCCTTCACAGTAGTGATACTCCCTTTGTGAAGAAGAAGAATGCCCCCATAGTACATCCTAAGCAATAGTGATGCTCCCTTAGAGCTCCTACACAGTAAAATGCCCCATTAGCAACCGCTATACAATAGTAATTCCCCCTTCGTGCCCCACATAAAAAAATGGACCCCTTATTACCCTCCACTAAGTAATTATGCCCCATTAGTGACCCACCACATAGTAGAATGCCCCTTTATGCCAACACACAGTAGAATGCCCCCTTAATTCCTACACACAGTAGAACATATTCTTAGTCCCCCCTTTACAGTAGTAATGCATCTTAGAGTACCCACACATTAGTTATTCTCTCTTAGTGCCCCCACAAAGTAGAATGCTCCCTTAATGCCACAGTAGAACACTGCTTTAGTGTCCTCTTAACAGTAGTAATGTCCCCTTATTTCCTCTACACAGTAGTTATTCCCCCTTTACTGTAGAATACCCCCTTATTACTATCTTCACAGGAGTGATGCCACCTTAGAGCTCCCAGACAGTTGAAATTCCCTTTAGTGCTCTGACATAGTACTTATGCCCCTTAGTCCTCAAATTATAGTAAAATACTCCCCTGGAGTCACAGTAGAATACCCCTTTAGTGTCTCTACACACTAGAATGGCTCCTTAGTGCCCCCACAAGTAGTTATGCCCCCTTAGTGCATCCTTACAGTAGTGCTGGCGCCTTTGGCACGATGCAGTGAAGTCATTGCACTTCCTGAGCTGAGTAGGAGAGTGCACCGGCTTGAGGATGATCCCAGGCCACTGAGCTCTCCTAATCAGCCCAGCAGACACAATTATGTCACAAAATGGTGCCTGCTAATGGAGAGAGCACAGGCTGGGGAATAAGGCCCGGGCCGCAATTGATGACATACAGCAGCTGGATAAATTTTGGGTCTGAGTCCGGCTGCTGTATCTGTCATCCATTTCCATTATAGCCCAAGGCTCACCTACAGGTACACAAACACACAGAGTAATCATTACTGTGTGTGCAATGGCAGGTGAGGCCGTGGCACCATCCCCCTCCCCCCGCTACTGTGGGCCATATAGCAACCACTACAGCAGCTACCACTGTACTTCTGGCTGAAAATTTAGTTATGTTAGGGAAAATGGGAAATTTACTAAGGAAGAACTGTTATTTGTTGCCCATAGCAACTAATCACAGGGCAGCTGTCACAGGTTACGGGGGATGGGGAAAACACCAAATGCACAAAACAACCAATAGACAACAGTCTAGGCATCAAAAGCTAAGGAAGAGGGATGGTGACCTCCTAGTAATCCCTAGGCCTTTATCTAACTCCTGCCAGTATGAGCAGATCCTGATGGTGGAAATGCTCATATGCCTGATACCTTATGCCCTGCAAAAACTGACGAGCCCTAGGACAGATAGCAAGAAATGAGACAGCTTGTTCCTTCCCTGATGCAGGAACCTGCGTCTCCCTAAGGGCTTAAAATAACACACACCAGAAAATAACAAATAACAAAGGCAACAAGTACTTAGCTTAGAGATGTATGGAGAAGCAGGAGATACAAGACAACCAAGCTCTAGCACAGTGTTTCCCAACCAGTGTGCCTCCAGCTGTTGCAAAACTACAACTCCCAGCATGCCCGGACAGCCTTTTGCTGTGCGGGCATGCTGGGAGTTGTAGTTTTGCAACAGCTGGAGGCACACTGGTTGGGAAACACTGCTCTAGCAACTTAAATGTCTAGCATATAAGAGTGAATCTGGATCGCACATCAGTACTATGCTTCTGATATAACGACTGTCCTTCAGCATAATTACATGGCATCTCAGCCCAATTTGTAATATATTCTATGTTGTGCATAAATGAGGCATTGGTATACAGTTCGATCAAAAAGCATAGGCCCACTTACCGCGACAAGGTTGCCAAATTCAAGTGGGAACCTACTCTAAGTTTTGGCGACCACCGGCGCCCCAGCACCGCGCCAGCAGAGGGCAGGACCCAGTAGCCACACAGCTACCTTGGCTCTGGGCCCCACCATTCCACCAGCACAGGACCAAGGCAGCAATGGCCACTGCACCTTGCTGCACCATGTGACACAGCATAGATTATATTACAAATATGGGCTGAGATGCCACGTAATTCTGCTGAAGGAAAGTGGTTATGTCAAAAGCATAGTACTGATGATGTGCAATCCAGATTCACTCTCATATACTAGACAAGCTCTAGCAACTCCAAGCAGAATCTATCAACCGCATGGTCAGCAGTGTGAGGCGGACCTAAATAGAGCCTCATCAGTGATAACCAGCGGCACCTGAGGAGAGGTTAGATACTGCCAAACAACAACATACATAGAGGAAAGCAGAGAGACCTGTCAGATAGCTTCACGTGCAGCAAGTCTATCCGATCTTCTCACCTTTCTCACTGGAGGGACTGGACAAAAAGACATTTTTTTTCTTTTGGCCAGTTTCATAAATCTGCCTTTCTGTTTCACTAATTAGTTGAACAGACTTTACAAGTTTTATAGGGAACTGTATTTCCCACCATGGAAGTAGAAACAGCCTGCTGTCTTTTTAATGTATGTTGTTTTTAGGCCCCATACTCAGTCAGTAATCACTTTCTACCTGCCAAAGACATCCAAATTATTATTATTATTATTTAAGATGACTGCCATAACAAAAGTAGGCAGCACAGGGATTATCCTGAAGATCTGTGACTTGCTGCTCTTTCCCTTTATTTACCTGGCACTGCTTCCTCTTCGTCTAACAACACAGGACACAAAAGCCACTGACCACAATATCCTACAAGGTAACAACCATTCATTGTGCTCCACACTTACTTGTTATCCTTCTCTCCAAGAGACCCGAGCTCCTGCTTTACAGATAAGGTGGATGTGGCCTCTGGCCCTTGAGATAGAAGAAGGCTTGGACTTCTGTGTTTTCTCTCCTGCAACCCTCCTGCTTAGGGCCCATTCCTACAACCGCAATGTATTTTGCGGTCGGAAAATTGGGGATCCCCAAAACACAGATGCCGCCCATGTGCGTTATGTAATTTGCGGAACGCAACAGGTCGCCCATAATAGGAAATGTACTATTTTTTTTTTCTGCGGCCCCACAGAACGGAGCAATGGATACAGACAGCACATGTGATGTCCACATCTTTTGCAGCCCCATTGAAATGCTGCTCGGATGTGGAACCAAACAAGTTTGTGTGCATGAGCACTTATCTTGTGAAGCTGTAGCACCTGAACATTAGTGGCTACAGGGAATACTGGTAAATAATGCTGCATCTATGTGTGATTCTCCAGGTGGTGTGGAACTATGGCTCCCAATATTCCATTCGGTAAAGACATGCCATTAACCCAACAAGGACTGATTCTAAAACTTAACCTTTAATTTACGCTATTTAAAAGTATCAAAAATGGTTAAAATCGCTGCTTACCTCCAGCAAAATAAGTGATAGTTTACTTACAGGATCAGTGGAGTTAGCATAGATGGGGTCAGGGTGCTTCACTTAAACATGTGTGACAAGGATGGTTTAAACCTATATCGCCCTATTATGCCCTATCAAAGGGGAACAGAAGGGGTCTATCAAGTATCCTGCTTACACACGCAGAGCACCCGCCCCAACAGGGGCGACCCCACACCGAACCTGACCCTGATATATGGCCAAATCCCTATTACAGTTCTGACTAACCGTTTAGTTAGTCAGAACTGTAATAGGTTAGTCAGAACTGTAATAGGTTAGTCAGAACTGTAATAGGGATTTGGCCATATATCAGGGTCAGGTTCGGTGTAGGGTCGCCCCTGTCGGGGCGAGTGCTCATGCGTGTGTAGGCAGGATACTTGATAGACCCCTTCTGTTCCCCTTTGATAGGGCATAATAGGGCGATATAGGTTTAAACCATCCTTTTCACACATGTTTAAGTGAAGCACCCTGACCCCATCTATGCTAACTCCACTGATCCTGTAAGTAAACTATCACTTATTTTGCTGGAGGTAAGCAGCGATTTTAACCATTTTTGATACTTTTAAATAGCGTAAATTAAAGGTTACGTTTTAGAATCAGTCCTTGTTGGGTTAATGGTTTGTAATTGTGTCACGGAACGTTTCCCTCTGCTTGTTCTAATACAATATACTAAGGAGGGTATATATATATAGTCGGTAAAGACATGCCCAAAGAGCAATCAGAGTATGGGTGACAGTAGTGACTCAGATTTTTGCTGTGACCCACTGACTATCACCCTGGTAAGGGCTCTCCCAGGTTGACACTTCTGAACATGACAGAAAAGCAGTGACTCATAAGGATGAGATGAAATCTATGGAAAAGAAAATGGATGCATGAACAGGTCAAAACTTTCAGACAAGTGAACCAAAAAACTGAGTTACCCTGGCACTGCTGCCACAATAGATTCAAGGGCACTTGTGTCCAATCGAATCCATTCATTAACTGTGTAAAAAGCAACGTGTTTCGGGACTGATCAGTTTCTTTCTCAGGCAATACAGTCCTAAAAATTTTTATTTTTTACACAATTAATAAATGGATTAGATTGGACAGGAGTATTGGTATCTCTTGATACTCTTGGTATTTATTGAGACAGCAGCACTCAGGAAAGTCAATTTTTTTGGTCACTTGCATAATCCAGCTTTGTACTCCCTTTCCCCATGCTTCTAACTGGACAGGGTGAGTGGTATGGCTTTGCACTCAATCACTGATTCTCCAAAGGTATTACTCTATATGCTGTCCATGTGTATTTTTCATTAGACACTAACTGTAGGTATGACAATTATTTCACAAGTAACCATCTCCCACCTTTACTCATCTTTATCTACCATTCTAGTGCTCCACAAGTTTTCTCATAATTTTGTCATACCCATGTCTATGAAAAAGAAATTCAATGACAAATCTGATAACGGTCTTATAATCTTTTGTTGCTATAGAATTCATGCATTCAGTAAAGCAGGGTGTTCATATTCACGTTTTCTGATTATGTTTTTGAAGTCAAAGTCAGGAGTGGATCTAAAAGCAGTAGAAGAAAGTCTTTTTATCTGTTTCTGGCTTTAGCTTCAAAAACTGAATTAAAAATCTAAATAACACACATCTTCTGAACAAGCCCCGTTGTTACCAATGTCAAGGCAGAGGAAATCATAGCAATGGAAAAGACATAGATTTTTCTTGTTTTCTTGGTCGGTTATAATACATAGCAATCTGATGCACTATGGAATGCCCTTCAATAAGAACTAGGACTAATAAGATTGAAGTCTCATACATCACTATAAAATTAGGTATCCCACGACAATATTTACTGCAATGCAGCTCCAAACTGTGCATCATTGGGATTTTCCTGGCAGAAGTCAGCAGAATGTAGGGTGTAAGCCAAACACATGATGCTCACATCCAGATTATGTTCAACAGCCTTTACTAAATTGGAAAACATCCTTTCCAATTAGATCTAACTGCATGGTGTATGTTATATAAAAGAGTTATTAAAACCACATCTTCACGCAGTAAAGAAGAAGTATAGTTTTAAGGTTCATTAGTTTTGAAAAATGGATTTCTGGGTAAATCTTGGAATCTTGGCATAGTCATAGAATTTGAAGGACAGTCAACAACTATGCATCAATTACATGTAAGGGCCAGAAATATACAGAGGCACTGCAAACATCCTAAATTATGCCAAAGTATGAGGCCAAATCTCCAGACAAATATAGTAAAATGTAATTTATATTATGAATTCATTAAAAAAAAATGCTTATGAAAACCTGCTTCCCCTTGTCCCTCTATCTCTCTTCCTTTCTCCTAATGCCGCTCTGAGCAGGGTGCAGAAAGTTATAGATAGGAAGGTAGTCAGGGGCGGACTGACCGTCCGGGCACTTCGGACGTGGTCCGAGGGCCCGGCCGAAAAGGGGGCCCGGCGGCAGCTGCAGCTGCCCAGTGTGTCCAAAGTAAAATTAAGTCTCTGATCCGCGGGGATCAGAGACTTAAAAAATGCCCAGATCATTAAATAAAATAACCCCCCCCCTGCACCCTGCCATATTACTGTCTCCCCGGCGGTGCAGCGCGGGGGGATTGCGGGAGGAGGCGCGGGAGGCGCATTTGCGATCCCCCGCCCGCCTCCTTTAAAAGATTTCCCTGGTGTCTAGTGGTTATAGCAGGGGGTCAGCACATTGCAGTTTAAACATTGCATTGCAGTTTAACCCCTTCCATACCGCGGTCCGTATGGACCATGGTATGGAAGGGGTTAACAGGGAGGGAGCTCCCTCCCTCTCCCATTGGGGGGCTGCTGTGCCTTTTGCAGCCCCCCGACAGGTTGGGAAGCAGAGGGAGGGAGCTCCCCTCCCTCCCCATCACCCGCTGCTCTGTACTTGCAGCGGGTGATGGTCACCATGGAGACAGGACGCTTACTGAAGCGCCCTGCTCTCTCCATGGTGCTGAAAGCTTGAATAGATCTGCTATAGGCAGGTCTATTCAGACTTTCTAAAGTAAAAAAAAAATACAGTAGGTACACTATATAGTGTACTTACTGTATTTCATAGACCCAGATCCACTGGATCTACAAGAACCAACTGGGTCTGGGTAAAAAAAAAAGTAAAACACTATCACTGTGTAAAAATTAAAAAAAACAAAAAAACTACACATATTACATATCGTCGCGTGCCTAAAAGCCTACTCTATAAAAATATCACATGACCTGACCCATTAGGTGAACACCAAAAAGACAAAAACAAAAAAATGGTGTAAAAAAAGCCATTTTTGTCACCTTGCATGACAAAATGCGTAATACCAAGCGATCAAAAAGGCTTATGCCTTCCAAAATAGTATCAATAAAACCGCCATCACATCCCGCAAAAAATGAGCCCCTACATAGTACAATCGACCCAAAATATAGAAAAAAATGGCTCTCAGACTATACAGACATTAAAACATGATTTTCTTTCTAAAATGCTGTTAAAGTAAAATACATAAAAAAAGTATACATTTTAGGTATCGCCGCATCCGTAAAAACATTCTCTATAAAAATATCCCATGATCTAACCCCTCAAGAAAATACCGTAAAAAAAATTAAATAAAAACAGTGTAAAAAAAAAAAATTGTCACCTCACATCACAAAAAGTGTAATAGCAAGCGGTCAAAAATTTATATGAACCCCAAAATAGTGCCAATCAAACCATCATCTCATCCCGCAAAAAATGATACTCTACATAGGACAGTCGGACCAAAAAAAAAAAAAATAATGACTCTCAGACTAATGATATTATTGTGTAAAACGTAAATAAATAAATAAAAAGTATACATATTAGGTATTGCCGCATTCGTAAGAACAAGCTCTATAAAAATAACACATGAACTAACCTCTCAGGTGAACACAACAAAAAAAATAATATAAAAACGGTGTCAAAAGCCATTTTTGTCACCTTACATCACAAAAAGGAGCAAGCGACCAAAATGTCATATGCACTCCAATACAGTGCCAATCAAACCGCCATGTCATTCCGCAAAAAATGAGCCCCTACATAAGACTGTCGCCCAAAAAATAAAAAAATATGGCTTTGAGAATGGGGAGACATAAAAAATAATTTTTTTTTTCACAAATGCTTTATTATGAAAAACTGTAACAAAAATTCCCAAAAAGTAGTCATATTTGGTATTGTCACGTCCAGAACAACCTGTTCTATAAAAATAGCACACGATCTAACCTTTCAGATCAACGATGTAAATAACAAAAAATAAAAACAGTCCCAAAACAGGAATTTTTTTTTTTTTAATTTTCCATTTTAATCCATTTTTCCAGTAACAAAGCAAGGGTCAACAGCCAAACAAAACTCAATATTTATTACTTTGATTCTGTAGTTTGCAGAAACAGCCCATTTTGTTTGGCTGTTAACCCTTGCTTTGTTACTGGAAAAAATGGAATAAAATGGAAAATTTTGTCTCCATTTTCCATTAACTTTTGTGGAACACCTAAAGGGTTAACAACGTTTGTAAAATCAGTTTTGAATAGCTTGAGGGATATGGGAGTGACTGGAGGCGGGATATGGGAGTGACTGGAGGCGGGACATGGGTGGGGCCTGGAAGGGGGCCCTTGGTTAATTTGCCCGGGGGCCCTGAGGGTTCTCAGTCCGCCCCTGAAGGTAGGTGATGGAAGGAAGCAGTAGTCTATAAGATGATAGACTTGGATTTTTAGTGTAATATGAGTAGAATTTAACTCTGTAGATGGTGACACTAAAAAGTGTTATTAGCTCGGTTTCCTGACATCATATTATGGGTGTGTGCAGGAGCCATATATTTGCAGCCCGTTATGTCAGATCAGGGAAGCTTTCCTGGAGAAGACCTTGGCACTGAATGTATGGCCACTGCATTTCTTGGCAGAACTATTTTAATAACATTGGCTGATTTTAATACGCTCAAAGCAGGATTTTAGCTACATGAGGTCAACCTAAAACTTTAACACAATTCCATTTTTAAACTACATTAACAAGGAATTACTAAAACCACACTGATTCTGAATTTATAATTTTTATCTTCTTTCTTACTTGCAGTCATGCACCTAGCCTTTCTGCTGCCTGAGGCAAAAACTGAAACGGGGCCCCGACCTCCCAATGCCAATTTCTTAACCTAACCCTCTCCCTCCAGCACTACTGTTAAAGACATACTTAGAAAACTTTACATACAGAGCTACAAAACATACGTGGTAATACAGCACCACATACTGTGCCCACTGTGCTTCCCAATACTATACTGCAGAAACAGATAATCTTCCTTCTGCTGCCCCCTTCTTGTCCCTACCTGGTACACCTTACCTGACCTCATGCACCCCTGCTTACTTGCACTCCCTGTCTGTGCACCATGTACATAAGGGCCGTGCACTGCATGGTGTGGACTCCTAAGTTTGCAGGATATCTTGAGAGTACTAAGGTTAGGGTATGGCCACACAGTCAGATTTCCTAGTGCAGTTTTGGAAGCCAACTTCAGAATTAGATCATAAAAGGAAAGAAAGTATAAAGGACAGGCACAACTTATCCACAGTTTTTTAATTTACTCCTGTTTTGGCTTCCAAAACTTTATCAGGAAACCTGACCATTTGGCTGTACCCTTAGGTTCAATTAACAGATTTCTGGAAAAGGGTCGTTATCCAGTTTGTTATTCTGGATTTTTTTCCCTAAGACATGGAAAATTGACTTTTACCTTATCAGAGTTTTTTGCCTAAACTTTGCAGGATAATAGGCTGACCTGGATGGATGGACATCTTGTTTCAGCCTTACAAAATATGTTACTATGGTATTATGGAGAGGATTCATTCATTAGCATGCAGTGTGCATTTGTGGGCACACATTGTGGAAATGCGAGTGAGTAAAATTAAAGAAAAATGACAGATTTGAAGGTAAAATATGGTAATAAAAAATATATACAGTATCTCTATAATTTGTATGCATTATGTTAAATAAAATAGTTAGAAATGACCATAATGATAACCTGAGTGCCATGTGATTATAAAAAGATACAGTTTATCCCTTAAAAACTATTTTTGCTCTTCGTGCTCCCATGCTCTTTGTGCAGTGTAGACTAGAATGATATTTTAGAAGCATACATGCTCAACCTTGAATACGTACTGGCTGTGTGTTCTCACCCTTGGTGGATCGAATTCACTGCCTTATGCGCAAATCTTCAGACAGCCTGAACAATGGTTTTATCTACCTGAGGACAGTATACTGAAGACTTGTCTTTGTTCTCAATTGCAGTATCAACTGACACCTAGCAGAGGAGTTCGTTTTGACTCCTTTTCCAGTATTTCAAATATATTTCTTCTATTCAGCATTTAAATATCTTGAAAATTGTACGTCAAATATGCATTAATAAGGAAATCTGAATTAGGTCAATTCTTTTTTTACATAGCTATATGTATGCATGCAATTACACGTTTGAACCCTTCCGGAGAAAACATTGAGCTAAATAGGATAATTCATTCCCTGCTGTTGAGGACAATAACTTATTATAGAGTTTTTTTTTAGAGTTGTATACATTCCTACACAGTACTCTCCCCCTTCGCTGTAGTAACTGCAGGAAAACAGTAAAGAATTCGGACACTATTTAGATTACATAAAATGAAATTAGAGTTACAATAAATTTTACTGTCCAAGACCACTTTCATGGACGTACGGAAACATATGGCATCTCGGCGACAGTGAGTGGCAGAAGATCTGTGAGACTGGCAACACCTGGTTTGATCTGACAGGTTTTGCTTGTGGATCAATAGGTGTCTGTGTTGTGTCCGGTAATGGCCACACCCCTTGTCTCCAGGTGTTGCTTATGTGGTCATTGTACCTTCCTTATTTATAGATGCTTCTCCCACTATGCTGTGCGGTTTATAGCTTCTGTGCTTGTTTGTGGTTGGATCTCGGCTGAGTTTCTGGTGCTTCCATAGCCCCTTTGAAGTTAAGTCTTTACTTTCCCATTTGTATTTTGTTTGGGTTCTGTGTGTTGCATTTCATATTGTTTGTATTAGGCCTGAAGTAGACTCCTGTTCGTCCTTCCTTTTGGAGGAACAGCTAGTCTAGTCCCTACCATTAGCATCAGGGTCCTATAGGGCTAGATAGGACTCTAGGCATTCCTGCGTATTAACTTATCTACCTTTGGAGTCTGTTCATACTGGTAGTCAGTCAGGATTTTGGTTAGGGTTTTCACTAGGAGGTGTCCATCTTCCTTCCCTAGTTCTTAGGCCTGATTCCCAGTTTCCCCCTTCCCTCCTATGCTCGGTGTGGTGTTTCCCTCCCACAGAAAGGATGACAACCATCAAGATTAAAGGGGTTGTTCAACATATTCGAAAATTTCCCCAGAGTTCTGAAATGTGATACAGTAATACAGGATTTTAAATTTAACACTTAATCCCCACCATTTATAGCACTGCCACTCTAGTCCTCACCTCTGGTCTGCGTTTGCAGGCTGCATGGGTGATGTAGATGTATACAGCACTTGACCACTACAGCTAAACACTGGTCTCAACAGTATATGGCACAAGGCTGCTGAAGCCACTGACTGGCTACAGTGGTCACATGCTGAATACAGGTACAACACCACTGCAACCTGTAAATACAGACCGGAGTGGAGGACTGTAGTGATAATGAAGGAATATGCTGTCTTGAACTTTGTGTAAGAACATTCTGTCATAATCAAATGTTTTGGGCAGCCGAGTATCTAACCAGAATTCCTTATTTTGTCCGTGTCAGCTAGTACGTGGAGCATGAAGGCCAGGATGTAACTGGGGAAAGTATGTTGTATGACGGTATGTGTCTCATTATGATTGGAGGCTATATTGTTTGAATAATGAAAGGGCGTATAATGTCCTATATAAGCTTGAACCTTATTATCAATAAACAGAGTGATTTTGATCATCAAATGTGTCGTGTCTGATATGGTCATTCACTCTCCTGGCGCCAGAAAAGACTTAATCCAAGCTGATGCATCTAGTCATCTTTTATCATCCTATCAGATAACACTGGAATTAGTGGTGTATTAAGTTGTGAGTACCCAATCTTTTATTATTTTATGACAGTTTCATACGTTTTTATATCAGTTGGACAACTAATTTAACTCATTCACCATTCTAAACTATATATATAAAAAGCATTAATCATATAATATCAACTGATAACCACTAAAACATCCAAAATTACAATGCATCTTTAATATTAGTATTTACCCCCATCACAACCTTGACTAGACTACTACATCATAAATTCTTGACTAGACTACTAAATCACCCTACTCTGCAGCCTCCCATCTAATATTCCTGCAACCCTTCAATTTACCTACAACACTGTGGCCATGTAAATCTACCTCTCTTCTAATTTCTCCTCAGCCTCTGCCAATCCCTTCAATAGTTGCTCATTACCCAACAAATGCTTTTCAAAATATTAAAAATGACCATTTGAGTCCTCCAAAAATCTCTCCTATAATCTCCCGATATCTTTCCATATGTAATCTCCAGGCCACACAAGACCTACTTCTTTGGTCTTCTCTTGTCTTCTCATCACATCATCATCACCAGGATCTCTCCCATGCATCCTCCATATGCTGGAACTCATTACTCAAACACAGACTCTATCCCACCTCTATCCCACCATCAAAACCTTCAAAAGTACCCTGGAACACACCCCTAAGGACAGCTTACAACCTTCAGTAATGCTGCTAAGAGCAGCTTTTCCCTTACCGACTGTCTCCTTCCCCTTCCTTTGTAGAATGTAAGTAATTTGCATGTGTGATCATAACTCTATGGAAAGTTGGTAATTTGCTGCAAAGCCTTCAAAATGTGAATACAAAAGAAGGATCAAAGAAAAATAAGAAGATAGTTAATACAGACCAAGCAAGTGCTTACATATAACAGTTAGAAAGCGCTGCTAGAATCTGTAAATCTTGTTCTGTGTTAAGGACAGGAGGTTCTTCGGCATCCTGTACAGAACCCACAATGTACCAGCAAAATAAATGCAGCTGCCATCATCTTGTGTCCAAAGAAGGAGCTCATGCTGGCTCAGGTAAAGAACAGTAACAGACATGTTGTACCGCATTGAACTGTAGAGTGGCTCCACTAGCCAATCAGAGCATGCACTTCAGTAATATATGTTTTTTACCTGTGAAATACTTATGCTGATTGGTAACATCTTCCATCTAATTACACATGCTGTAGATAAGCACTGTTGTTACACTGTATGTTAAATTTGGTTTCAAGTTACAGTGTACCAAATACTGAAAATATTGCAACCTGAGGCAATTGTAACTGGAGGGACCACTGTACTTTTTGCATTTCATATATACTGTACAACATCCTGGAATTAATGACACTTAAAATAATAAAATAAATAATAAAAATAAGTGCCAAAGTCATTATCCTGCAAAGTTGATCCAGAGGAAGGTAAAAAACAGCACAAAGTATGCTTGAAGCTAATTTTCCTTATTTTATATACAAGAATAAAATCAGCACTCCCTAAACTACACAATGTAAAAAATGTGCTATGTAGTAAATGTAGAAAGTCAGCAAAGTGAGTATAATGAGTGTTATGGGCACCAATTTACATGGAACACCCCTCCCACCTTTAACGTCACAATTGTTTTTTTGAAAGACCACAAATACTCTTCTGAATTGTAAAATGCTCTCAAAAAGATCCTTTCATGATGTCATTGTGGTGTCAGTGCAAATGTCTTTAATAAAGTTCTATGAGTTTTTTTGTACTTCAATTCATTTAAATACTAAGGTAAGAAAAGTAAATCTAAAGGCATGCAGAACCCGGTAGGAATCAGGATTTAATAAAATGTATTTAAATTAAAAAAAACACTTGCATTGAAATAAAGATGTCTTAAGTTTTTTTTTATCTTTTTTATAGCTCCTTTTAATATGCCCTTCATTTAGATATAACATTCTAAATGTCACATTGGGACCTGCTGAGTACCACTGCTGATTTCCCATTTTTAGATCTTAATTTTGCTGTTATTTTTCGACTTTAGCAGAACTTTTTGTTCTTTAATTGTCAAGTTGATCATTTTTATTTCATTTTGACAGAATTATGAAATCTTTTTATCTAAGAGTTAAAACAAGAATATTTTTCATATTAGTATTCACACATATAAGTTTTCACACAACTTCCTATTTGATATTTAGATATTTTGGCTCCTTAATTTTATTGAATGCACAATGATCACTCTACAGTATTTCTTCCTGCTGCGTTGATTTTTGATTTTAAGTTTTTTTTATATCATTAGTTATGGTTACAAAAAAAACAAATGTCCTTTAAGATCGAAAAAAATCAACTAGGACTTATGTGGAAGGAAAGGAGATGAAAATCCTTGACCTTCATTTTTTCCTTACTAATCTACATGGCATTAACCAATCTGAGAGAAGGGAATAAAACCCTTTTTGACTCTTAAAGGCAACCAGACAAAATTCAAACAATAACTCTATATAATTACATTACTTTGGATGATATGTTGTTTCAAAAATTCTCCTAAAGGGTTTCTGTCACCAGAAATACCTAAATTAAACTGGATGACATTAGCGATGTGCTAATGTCAACTGAACCTAACTAGCCTATTCCTAGTTTTATCCATGCCCCAATTACTCCATAAATGTAACTTTTATAATATGCAAATTAGCCTCTAGGAGAAGAAAGGGCGTTGCTCCTGCTCCTAGAGGCTCTGTTCTCCCACCTCTGTCACCTCCCTCCAAGTCTTGATTGACAGGGCAAGGCAGCGTTCGCATCCTCCTGCCGGCCCAGAGAGCATGTTATATCTCATGACTGCGCTGTGCCATTTAGTATTCCGATACAGTAATAGACCAACAGTGTATGGTGAGACCACAAGTTGGAGGTAAAAAACCACTATGGAGACGCCAACCTTAATCAGGAGATATGAGCAGTAAATAGGTTAAATGTCTGGAAATCGCATTATATGCAAATTAAATAAAATTTATATTGATTGGGTGTCCCAATTTTAAAACCAAAGAACAGAATTAATATGAAATCTATCTGGATCATGAATAAAAGGTAATAAGAAAAAAACTCACTTCACCAGGAGGGTAATGAGGGATGAGCTCAATACACCCATATTAGCACCTCCTGTGCCTAGATCGCCTGGATAAGATCTTAGAAAGAACCGCAATCACCCAAGGTGTCTTCTGGAAACTTTCTTTAATGGGAAGCCGAAACACAGGGAAGGAGGAGCTCAACACGTTTCGGGGTCAGCCCAGAGGACCCTTCATCAGGAGCAGTCTTTAAGGTGGCTATAAATTTAAAGTGGTTTTCTGGGATTTTGATTCTGATGACCTATCCTCAGGATAGGCAATCAATATGTGATCGATGGTGGCGATCAGCTGTTTGAGAAGGCAGCAGCACTCTTGTAAAAATCGGGGACCTTCTCTGTGCTCACGAAGCACAGTGATGTACATTGTATTGCAGCTGTGCTTGGTATAACGCTCAGCCCCATTCGCTTGAATGGGGCTGAGCGCAATACCAAGCACAGCCGCTTTACAATGTACTGCGCTGTGCATGATGAGCATGGAGAAGGCTCACAGGAGTGCTGGTGCCTTATGAAACAGCTGGTCAGATGGGGTCCTGGGTGTCGGACCCCCACTGATAAGATACCGATGACCTACCCTGAGGAGAGGTCATCAGTATCAAAATCCCGGAAAACCCCTTTAATATGTCAATTGGACAAACATTTATTTGTCCCTCATAAGACTACCATGCTTTTTTCCACTGGGGAGAAGGAATAAGCTGGTGACATACAATTCTCAGGCTGGAACAAAGATTCATGCATGATGATTTCCAACATACCTGATCCTTCATTCCCAATATATCTTCTGTTAGGGGTGAGTTAGGAAACCCCCATACACATAAGACAGTAGAAGTTACAATGACACTGATATCGGCAGATAAAGCCGACACAAATACACATGCCACATAAAGCCTTTTTTGAAGCCATCAATTGTTTTGGCTCCTGTTTCCTTCATCAAAAAGTGTGGTGATAAGAAAGCAGGATGCGCTCATACCCATATGCAGTTGTGCATTTCTGTAGGGGAGCACATCCTGCACTTGTAGTCCGTTGCTAATGGCAATCACCAGCAAAAAATGCATACAATGGATGATGCCAGCAACGGACTACAAGTACCACAAAGGACTGTGGTACTTGTAGTCCGTTGCTGGCATCATCCATTGTATGCATTTTTTGCTGGTGATTGCCATTAGCAACGGACTACAAGTGCAGGATGTGCTCCCTACAGAAATGCACAATTGCATATGGGTATGAGCGCATCCTGCTTTCTTATCACCACACTTTTGATGGTTTATATATATATGTATGGAGGTGTATAAACTCCATTTTAAATGTGCCTGTTTTTCATCTTCAGGTCACATTTGGGTGCACCTGCTTGGCCTTGGGCTATATCAGTCAGTCTTGGGTAGGGCTCATAGACACCTCCCACCTCCCATTGCAAGCATGGCCACATGCTGGAGGTAACAGAGGAGATGTTTGTGAGTCGTCCTAATGCTCCTGTAATTGCCCACTGGCCCCTGATATCGCCCATATGGCGCAGGTAGGTGAGTGTTAGGGCCCACGGGCTACTTGAGAGACCTTGACGCTGGTGCCCGAGGCTTAAGACACGTCCTCCTAGTAGGATATGTCGAACTAACTCTCAATTTTTAACATCAGTGTGAGGGTTTAGTGTGACGGCAGCGTGCACCTATCTCTGGTTCTGTGTTTGTTCTGAATTCCTGCCACATCCACATAAATTTCACCTTATGTAGGATGTCCATTGTGGTACTTGTAGTCCGTTGCTGGCATCACCCATTGTATGCATTTTTTGCTGGTGATTGCCATTAGCAACGGACTACAAGTGCAGGATGTGCTCCCCTACAGAAATGCACAACTGCATATGGGTATGAGCGCATCCTGCTTTCTTATCACCACACTTTTTGATGGTTTATATATATATATGTATGGAGGTGTATAAACTCCATTTTAAATGTGCCTGTTTTTCATCTTCAGGTCACATTTGGGTGCACCTGCTTGGCCTTGGGCTATATCAGTCAGTCTTGGTAGGGCTCATAGACACCTCCCACCTCCCATTGCAAGCATGGCCACATGCTGGAGGTAACAGAGGAGATGTTTGTGAGTCGTCCTAATGCTCCTGTAATTGCCCACTGGCCCCTGATATCGCCCATATGGCGCAGGTAGGTGAGTGTTAGGGCCCACGGGCTACTTGAGAGACCTTGACGCTGGTGCCCGAGGCTTAAGACACGTCCTCCTAGTAGGATATGTCGAACTAACTCTCAATTTTTAACATCAGTGTGAGGGTTTAGTGTGACGGCAGCGTGCACCTATCTCTGGTTCTGTGTTTGTTCTGAACTCCTGTTTCCTTCTCCTAAAGTTGTTCATTCTACAAATTCAATGCTATAGATTGTCACCTCTGAAGACAAAACTTTTTTCTCCAGCTGCAGGGTGTCAATATTTTGTGTGGCCACCATTATTTCCCCCCTTGTCTTTTAAGAGGATTTTACTATATATACATACAATATCTCACAAAAGTGAGTACACCACTCAAATTTTTGTAAATATTCTATTATATCTTTTCATGGGACAACACTGAAGATATGACACTTTGATAGAATGTAAAGTAGTCAGTGTACAGCTTGTATAACAGTGTAAATTTTGTGTGACCTCAAAATAACTCAACACACAGCAATTAATGTCTAAACAAAAGTGAGTACACCCCTAAGTGAAAATGGCCAAATTGTGCCCAAAGTGTCAATATTTTGTAAGGCCACCATTATTTTCCAGCACTCTCTTTGGTGTGGAGTTCACAGGTTGCCACTGGAATCCTCTTCTAATCCTCCATGATGATATTATGAAGTTGGGGGATGTTAGAGACCTTGCGCTCCTCCAACTTCAGTTTGATGATACCCCATAGATGCTCAATAGGGTTTAGGTCTGGAGACATGCTGGGCCAGTCCAGTACATTTACCCTCACTTTCTTTAGCAAGGCAGTGGTCGTCTTGGAGATATGTTTGGGGTCGTTATCATGTTGGAAAACTGACCTGCAGCCTAGTTTCTGAAGGGAGGGGATCATGCTCTGCTTCAGTATGTCACAGTACATGTTGGTATTCATGGTTCCCTCAATGAACTGTAGCTCCCCACAGCCGGCAGCTCTCATGCAGCCCCAAACCAGGACACTATGCTTGACTGTAGGCAAGGAACAACTTTGTACTCCTCATCTGGTTGCTGCCACACACACTTGACACCATCTAAACAATATAAGTTTATCCTGGTCTCATCACAATATGGGACATGGTTCCAGTAATCCAAGTCTTTAGACTGCTTGTCTTCAGCAAATAGTTTGCAGGCTTTCTTCTGCATCATCTTTAGAAGAGACTTCCTTCTGGGACTACAGCCATGCAGATCAATTTGATGCAGTGTGCGGCATATGGTCTGAGCACTGACAGGCTGACCCCCAAACTCTTTAACATCTGCAGCAATGCTGGCAGCACTCATACATCTATTTTGAAAAGACAACCCCTGGATATAACACTGAGAATGTGCACTCAACTTCTTTGGTCGACCTTGGCAAGGCCTCTTCTGACTGGAATCTGTCTTGTTAAACCGCTGTATGGTCTTGGCGACCATGCTGCAGCTCAGTTTAAGGGGGGTTGGCAATCTTTTTATAGCCTAGTCAAAAGCTACTCTAAGAGTTCTTTGCCATGAGGTGCCATGGTGAACTTCCAGTGACCAGTATGAGAGATTACATCAAATTTAACACACTTGCTCCCCATTCACACCTGAGGCCTTGTAACACTAATCGCATGACACTGGGGAGGGAAAATGGCTAATTGGGCACAATTTGACCATTTTCACTTAGGGGTGTACTCACTTTTGTTGCCAGCGGTTTAGACATTAATGACTGCATTAATGACTCTGTGTTGAGTTATTTTGAGGACACACTAAGCTGTACACTGACTACTTTACATTGTATCAAAGTGTCATATCTTCAGTGCCGTCCAATGAAAAGATATAATAAAATATTTACTATGTAAGAGATGTACTCACTTTTGTGAGATACTGTGTGTGTGTAATATATATATATATATATATATATATATATATACAATTAGTGAGGAGGACATGTGATGGTCATGTGTCATTTATGATCCCCTATTTCAATATTGTTTTTCTAATGCAATTTGAACCTCCTTTTTACGCAAAACACAGATGTCGGCCGTGTGCATACTGCAATTTGCAGAACGGAATGAGCGGCCCATGATAAAAATATCTCTTCTTGTCCACAAAATTAACAAGAAAAGGACATGTTCTGTCTCTTTTGCAGGGAAACTGAACAGAGCAACAGATGCGGACAGCCCAATTAAAGTGAATGGGTCCGCATCTGAGCTGTAAAAACTGGTCATGTGCATGAGCCCTAATACACATGAAATACACATGCTGCATCCTTGTTGCCGCCTTTAAAGCTGCTCTATGGAGACTAAAGGCTCTGCATCGATGCTAATGTGGATGTTATAATATCAATATCCCCTCTAATTGATTTTTTCTTTTTCTTTCTACTTTCCTGTTATGGAGTCTTTAAGGAATGGATATACGGATATTATGGGATTATGTTTTTGGATAGTTACTTATGTTTGGAATGTCACCCGCTCTCACTTAACCAATACCTGGTCTTTTTCATACTACTTATGGAGATCAATATTATGTATACATGGTGTGATGAGTTGACAACTGTTTAATTACTTATCACACATGTGTATTAACCAGTAGATGAATGGGGAGGTCCGCCCCAGGTGCCGGCTGTCAGGGGGGTGCCAGAGAAGCAATGACCGCTTCCATCAATACAGATGGAAGCGCTCATTGCCGGAGGCTTGAGCGCTGACGCCTATGGCCCACATACTGTGGCGGGGCACAGGAGCGCATAGTTCCCTGCCCCGCCGCCGATCACTGCCCCCCATAGGCTTCAGGCCTATGCAGTAGTGAAATCCCAGCGCAGGTGTGCGTGATGACGTCATCGTGCATGCCTGTGTCTGGATGCAGCAGCACAGTGAAGTGTGCGAGCAAGCGCATGGACATAGGTGAGCATTTAGCTTTTAGTTTTTTTTTTTTTTTTTTTTTCTTCAGGAGGACATGTTGGGGGAAAATATGTAAAATATATGTGTGGGATACTGTGTCGGGCAAATAATTATGGGAGGGATTACAATGTGCGGTGCAAATTACTAAATAGGGACAATATGGGGGAAACTACTGTGTGGGGTAAATTACTATATGGGGGCATTTACTGTGTGGGGGGCAGTGTGGGTTACTCTACTGTATGGGGGATACTACTGTGTGGGAGAAATTACTGTGTGCGGGAAATTACTGTGTGGGGGAAGTGTGGGGTACAGTACACTACTGTGTGGGGTACACTACTGTGTGGCTGGCAGTGTGAGGTACACTACTGTGTGGGGGAAACTATTGCAGGGGGGCAGTGTGGGGGACACTACTGTTTGGGGGGCAGTGTGGGGGGCACTACTGTGTGCGGGAAATTACTGTGTGGGGGCAGTGTGGGGTGCAGTACACTACTGTGTGGGGTACACTACTGTGTGGCAGGCAGTGTGGGGTACACTACTGTGCGGGGGAACTACTGTAGGGGTGCAGTGTGGTGTACTCTACTGTGTGGGGGGAGTGTGTGGGACACTATTGTGCAGGGGCAGTGTGGAGGACACTACTGTGTGGGGGGCTGTGTCGGGGACACTACTGTGTGGGGGCAGTGTGGGGGACACTACTGTGTGGAGGGCAGTGTGGGGGACACTACTGTGTGGAGGGCAGTGTGGGGGACACTACTGTGTGGGGGCCAGTATGGGGGACACTACTGTGTGGGGGGCAGTATGGGGGACACTACTGTGTGGGGGGCAGTGGGGGAACACTACTGTGTGGTGGGCAGTATACTGTGTGGGGGCAGTATGGGGGACACTACTGTGTGGGGGCAGTGTGGGGAACACTACTGTGTGGTGGGCAGTTTGGGGGACACTACTGTGTGGGGGCAGTGTGGGGGACACTACTGTGTGGGGGGCAGTGTGGGGGACACTACTGTGTGGGGGACACTACTGCGTGGCAGGCAGTGGGGTGTACACTACTGTGTGGAGGGCAGTGTGGGGGACACTACTGTGTGGGGGCAGTGTGGGGGACACTACTGTGTGGGGGCAGTGTGGGAACACTACTGTGTGGGGGCAGTGTGGGGAACACTACTGTGTGGGGGCAGTGTGGGAACACTACTGTGTGGGGGGCAGTGTGGGGACACTACTGTGTGGGGGCAGTGTGGGGGACACTACTGTGTGGGGGACACTACTGCTTGGCAGGCAGTGGGGTGTACACTACAGTGTGGGGGAAAGTACTGTAGGGGGCAGTGTGGGGGACACTACTACGGTATGGGGGCAGTGTGGGGGAAACTACTGTTTGGAGGAAACTACTGTGTGCTGCAAATTACTATATGGGGGCAGTGTGGGGGAAATTACTATATGGGGGCAACATGGGGAGCGTTGCTATTGGGGAGGCACTGTAGGGGCTATTCTATTATTTTTGGGGACACTACACAGGGATTATTGCCTGGAGCACAATATAGGATGTTATTATTACTGAGGGCTCCCTAGGGGACATTATAGCTGCTGTGGACACTATAGGGACATTTGGGGTAATTCATCAAACTGGTGTAAAGTAGAACTAGCTTTTTGACAGCTCTTTTGGAAGTCCAGCTCTACTTTACACCAGTTTGATAAATGACCCCAATTATGTCTACTGGGGGTCACTATTTTTTCAGCAGTATAGTACCTGGGACATTGGGGAGCACAACGGGCACAGTATTGGGGTGGCAGCAGGATGACACTGTGGGGGCACCAGGATGGGGATGTTGATGGAAAAACTGAGAAATCTAACGAGTCTGTATTACAAACTCTGTAGAGACGACATGCGGAGAAGAGGAAAGAAAAGGTCTATATGACAGTAGATGTCCCTGGATGTAAGAGGTATGTGGTCAAGTATTATCACTTTTAGTTTGAAATAAATTTGTCAACGTCCTATCTATTTATGTTATTACTCATTTTATGTTATTACCATTTTATACAGTAGACATGGACAACTTGTGGATACAATTTAACAGGTTAATGACAATCATTCTCGACCTGCAGTCCGTCCCCTGCCCTGCATGCACCGTCTTGATCAGTGGCAGGTCCCTGCTGTTACTGACAGCCAGGCCCCTGCTGTATCCACCAGCATCGGTGACAACACTGATGCCCATGGATTAACCCCTCATATGCTGTGGTCAGCGCTGATTACAGCATACAGGAAGTTCGCACTCCCCCTGCTTATTCATCGGATCCCCGCGCTGTGATGACGGGGTCTCGATGATTGCCATATAAGCCTGAAGCCTTTCAAAAGCTTTGGGGCCTGGCAGCTACGGAGACCTATGAGGCCCAGCCCCCAGGCTGGGTCTCATAGACGAACCGTCAGTGTATAACACTGTGTAATACACTGATAATAATCAATGCCATACAATACAACATGAATTGTACTACATTGAAACAGGGATCAGACCCTGAAATGTTGAAGTCCCATAATGTGACAAAATTAAAAAAGTGACAAAAGTTTTTTAACAATAAATAAATTTAAAGTAAAAAAAAGTAAGTTTCAAGTAAAAAAAAACAAAAAAAAACATTCCTTTTCCATTATAAAGAAATAATATAATAAAAAATAGAAAAAAAAAACCTGAAAAATAGACATATTACACATCGCCGACCGGCCGACTGCCGAATGCCGTACAAAATGAAAAAAAAAACTGTGCCAAATAAGTAATTTTTTTGTCACCTTACATCACAAAAAGTGGACCAAGTGATCAAAAAGTCGTATGTACCCCAAAACAGTACCAATCAAACCGTCAACCTACATAAGAAAACTGCCTGAAAAATATAAAAAAATATGGCTTTTAGAAATGGAAACACAAAAACATGATTTTTTTTTCCAAAATGCTTTATTATGTAAAACTGAAACAAAATAAAAATAAAACTACACATATTTGGTATTGTCGCGTCCGTAACAACCTGTTCTATAAAAGTAGCACACAATCTAACCTGTCAGGTGAACACTGTATAAAAAAAATAAAAACTGTGCCAGAACAGACATTTTTGGTGACCTAGCCCCACAAAAAGCATAATATAGAGCAATTAAAATCATATGTATCCAAAATAGTACCAATAAAACTCACTTAGTAGTTTCAAAAAATGGGGTCACTTTTAGGCAGTTTCTTCCATAGGGGTGCATCAGGGGGTCTTTAAATGTCACATGGCAACTTTAACATTTTGTTTGTTTAATTGTTAACCCTTGATGTGTTACAGTAAAAAATTTATTAAAATGGAAAACCTGCCAAAAAAGTGAAATTTTAAAATGTCATCTCCTTTTTCCTTTAATTCTTGTGGAACACATAAAGGGTTAACAAAGTGTGTAAAATCAGTTTTGAATAACGTGAGGGTGTAGTTTCTAAAATGGAGTCATTTATGGGTGGTTTCCACTATCTAAGCCCCACAAATTGGCTTCATAACTGAACTGGTCCTTAAAAAAGTGGGTTTCGGAATTTTTTTAAAAAAATTTGCTTCTAAAATTCTAAACCTTATAACAACCTAAAAAAATTAAATTACCTTTACAAAATGATGCCAACATAAAAGTGGACATATGGGAAATGTAAAGTAATAAATATTTTATGAGGTATCACTATCTGCCTTAAAAGAAGAGAAATAAAATTTAAAAAATTGTGAATTTTTCAACATTTTTTGTAAATTTATTAAGTAAAATAATTCCAAAGTTATTACCACATAAAGTGACACATATCAGATTTCCAAAAAATGGCTTGGTCCTTAAGGTCAAAAATGGCAAGGTCCTTAACCCCTTAAGGACGAAGGGCGTACATGTACGCCCTTCGTCCGCACTTTAAAGATGGCGCCCACTCCCGCACGGAGCGGGCGAATGAGCTGCGGGTAAATGCTTGATTCATCAAGCTGACACCCGCAGCTCATGTCCGCGACCGGCAGCGATGCCGATCGCGGACATTTAACCCCTCAGATGCCGTGGTCAATCCTGACCACGGCATCTGATCAGCGCAAACCGAAAGTTTCACTTTCGGTTTTGCTCGGCTCCCTGATGGCCACAAGGGGGAGCCGAGCATGCATGTAGTACCCTAGGTTTCTGTGAATGAAACCTAGGTTACTACAAGCATTCCTATGGAGCCTATGACTGTAATAGGCTCCATAGGAAATATGCGATTTTCTCATATATTCCAATGCTATTGCATTGGAATATATGAGAATAGCAATCTGATGATTGCATCTTATAGTTCCCTATGGGAACTATAAGAAAGTGGTAAAAAAAAAAAAAAAAGTTTAAAAAATAAAAATTAAATAAAAAAATATAAAAATTCAAATCACCCCCTTTCCCCAAAATGAAAATAAAATAAATAAAAAAATAAAAAAATTACACATAATGGGTGTCGCAATGTGCGAAAACGCCCATACTATAATAATATTAAAAAAATATTCACCATACGGTAAACATAAAAACGGAAAGAAAGCGTCCAAATGGCTAATTCGCCATTTTTGGATGCTTCATTTCCTAAAAAAAAATGAATAAAAAGTGAACAAAACATCATACGCACCCCATAATGGTATCAATTAAAAGTTCAGATTGCCCCGCAAAAAATTAGCCCCTACACTGCTCTGTACGCATAATTACAAAAAAGTTATAGGGGTCAAAACATGGCGACAAAAAAATAAAATAAAAAAATTCCCACTGAATTTTTTTTTCACTATCAAAACGCAAGAAAAACTATACATATTAGGTATTGCCGGATTCGTACTGACCTGAAGAATAAAATTAACCAGTCAGTTTTAGCGCAAATCAAACGTTGTAATTTAAAAACCCGTAAAACTGTGGTGAAATTGCTTTTTTTTTGCAATTTCACCCCATTTGGAATTTTTTTCCCGTTTCCCACTACATCACATGCAAAAATAAATAGTAGCGTTAAAAAGTACAACTTGTCCCGCAAAAAATAAGCCGTCATATGGCTATGTGAGCGGAAATATAAAAATGTTATGGCTTTTGGAAGGCAGGGAGCGCAAAACAAAAACGCAAAAATCCCAAAACCCACGGTCCTTAAGGGGTTAAAGGGTTAATGAATACCATTATATCTCGCCTACATAAGAGAGTCTAAAAGCTCCTAAACTGTACAGCTTAGAGGTCAGCTGCAAATTCTCAGTCAGATAACTTTAAGACAGAATGCCATACATTCTGACGGTGTGAATTGTGCAATATTCCTCTATTTCCATTTTTTCCTTTCTAGCATCAGAAGATAATTTTTACATTAGTATAGTTTCTAGTTGTGGTAAACATTGACACATGTAACGACATCTAACGACATAAAAGGTAAAACAAAAGATTTAATATATAAGGCAGATTTATCAAAACTGTGTAACAGTAAAACTGCCTGTTACCCATAGCAACCAATCACAGCATAGCTTTCATGTCCAAAGCTGCCATGGAAAAATAAAAGCTGCGCTATGATTGGTTGCTGTGAGCAACAAAGTCTTACTGTTAGACTGCCCCGTTGACTGTGGGGAAAGGTTTAGAACAGAATATTGATAGGACGTCTTAAACATTCTTACTGCTGCTCTCCATTTTGAAACCTTGTTTCTTTTGAAGCTTCCTTTTGTTATTAATTTGTTCCAATGTGTAAAACCTCACTCTTTAGTGCCCTCCACTCTCTCACCATCCGCGATGAAGTGTTCTGGCACATGTAGTGTGACCTTCACAGTGAGTGGGCAGGGTATTTGCGACCCACACACTACAGCCAACACGCAGGCACTCACCCCGACCAACGTCAGGGCTGTTCGACTTAGTGGACTCTTCAGAGTACCTGAAATTAGGAAAACAAATAATAAGACTAATGTTATGAAATATAACAAAATGCCTAAAGCAAATGTTTTCGAACAACATACATTATAAAATTTAAAGGGGTTATCCAATCCCTGTAATGACCCCCACAAAGCCCGGGCCCCTCCTCTAGAGCATACTTACCTGTCCCCAGCAACCGCATCCCTCCGGATCCTTGCATGGCCGCCGATGCATCTCCCATGGATCACAACATTAGGTGATGGGGGGAGCAGCCAATAGCAGGCTACGACGGTGACCAGCCTCCATAGCGTCACCCAAGATGCTAGGGAGGCTGGTCATCCTTGCGGCGTGCCATTGGCTGCTCCCCCCGTCGCTGAATGTTTTGATCCGCGCTATGGGAAAATGCAGCATTGGCCATGCAGTGATCCAGAGGGACGCAGGTGCTGGGGAACAGGTAAGTATGCTTTAGAGGAGGGGCCTGAGCATTTTGGGAGTCATTATAGGAAATGGATAACCCCTTTTAAGAATTAAAGAAAGCAATACATAAAGACAAGCTCTACAAATATCTATAGTATTATAAGTAAATGTGCTACCTATGTACAGTACATGTATACTCTGTAAACAAACAAGAAATGCAAGGACGCAGGTTATGTACCCTGCTTTATAGCTATACAACAGGAGACTCATGACTAACAGACATACATTTAATCATAACCTTCCATAAGAATGTATCTAAGTGAAGTTTATGAATAGTCTCTTCGACATTGCAAACCATGATGTTGAACTTTAACCCCTTAATGTCGAGTCCTAGTTTCATTTTTGCATTTTTCCTCCCCACATTCCAATAACCATAACCGTTCATATAGCTATATGAGGGCTTATTTTTTGCGGGACACAATGCATTTTTTTAATGCCACCATTTAATTTACCATGGCTTGTATTAGAAAATGGGAAAACAAATTATTTGTGTGGCAAAATTTAAAAAAAGAACAGAATACCACCAAGATTTTTTGGGTTTTGATATCACAGCGTTCAATGAGCACTAAGAATGACCTGATGTTCCTATTCTGCAGCTCAATGCAAATGTGGCAATACCAAACTTGTATAATTCTATTTGTTTGTTTTACTATTTTTTTTTTTAAATAAAAACCTTTGAAAAAAATTGAATGTTTCTTTGCATTGTCATATTTGGACAGCCATATGTTTTTTATATTTCAGTCTATAGAGCTGTATGAGGGCTTGTTTTTTGTGTAACTACCAGTATTTTTTTTTCATTGTTGTGGTATGTACGACTTTTTGATCACTGTTATTCAATTTTTTGGGGGGACAAGATGACAAAAAAAAAATGGCAATTCACGTGTTTTTCTTCTTTTTTTCCGTTATGGCGTTCACCGTACAGGAATTATTTTTTTATATTTTAACAGTTCAGACATTTTTGAACACGGCGATATATTTTTTACATGTAAAATTGGGGGTGATTTAAACTTTTCATATATTGGTGTATTTTATTACTATTTGCCCCAATAGGGGGCTAGTACATGGAATATTTTGATCCCTGCTCCTATTCACCCTAACAGAGATCTATTAGGGTGAATAGGATTTTTACAGTCTCCATTCTGAGCTATGGCTCGTGCATTGCTCAGTTTGGAGATTGCCATGACAGGCCTAGGCTGCCGTGGCAACTGATCGGAGCTCTGCAATTTCACAGCGGGGTCTCCTATCTGAGTGCAGAGAGAACCGCATCCCTCTGCCTTCATTCACAGGTACCGCGATCAGCACTGATTGCGGCACCTGAGGGGTTAAATGACTGGGGCGGCACGATCGCAACTCCCTGTCAGTGTGAGCTGCTGCCGGCTGTATGAAACATAAATTAAAGAGATTCTGTCAGCAGGAAATGCACTATTTAGCTGGATATAATGATACCTTTCACTTAGCAATCCATTACTTCATTCTGAAGAAAAGGTACTTTTATTCCATATGAAAGTGAGGAATTAAAAAGGGTTCTTCCCAGTGCTTTTCTTTTTTCAATTTTCCATCGTGTATGTAGCACTTCCTGTTCCTGTATTCAACCGAACCCATGATGCACTTATACTTCCTCTGTCAAAGCTCCAGCACCGCCCAGCTACTTTATAGCTCCTCCCACCCAGCTAGTTACATAAACACTCTTCCATCACTGTCCCTGTTGCTGTTTTAACACACCGATGACATAACATCACAGGAAATGAGAAAAAGCAGCATGGAGATGGTTTTGTGATCACAGCCCAAAATAGAAAATAGGCGCAATAAAGGTAAAAAAAGATATACTCCTTAAAGTATAACTGTCAAATTTTTTTTTTTTTACTATTGGATTCTGGTGATTAATATCACCTTGTTGGCCCTGTTTTAATTTCTGATTGTTTAATAAATAACCCCTAAAAGCCACCTAAAAGTCCCCAGTATTGGCTTTTTTTTTACGTGAGATAAAATCAGGTTGCTATGCTCCTTCCGTCTACCAAATGAGAGGACGGAGCACGCTGCCTGCACTGGGAACTGATAGTGAGTCAACATTGTAAGGGAATGTATAAAAAGCCAGGTTCTTCCTGACAGGAGATCCAAAGACTTAGCAAACCATGCAGGGCCTAAATGAATGTAATAGTATTTCCAGATATCATGTTACCCAATAACAAAATAGAAAACATAAACAGGGAAGGGGCGAAGATGTCAATTCCAGAAAGTGTCTGTTATACAGTAAGGGATATCAAGGGTTATAGTTTGAGAACCGTGAGGTGATATTTATGACAGGTATGAAATATGGGGAGGATAATGGTAGGCATAGATATGGAGTTTGACCTGGGTAAATGATCACAGATTGGAATTAGAATAAGAGGACCAGGGAAGCCAGAGAGAAAGAAATTTAACTTGAGTACCAAACTATCAGCCACAAAGTTCTTCCAACCTGAAAATTTGATTGACTTTATGTTCCCATTGCTGGAGTGAAGAGGGTTCTGAATTTTTCCAATATAAGAGAATAAGAAGTTTGAATTAACCAAGTGGTGAGTGTAATATCTGTAGAGCAGGGACAGGCAAGGACAGTAAGTCCCTAAATAAAACCCACCCTACTGTCCCTATGTACTTGCAGTATAAGCCCTAAAAGGTAGAACTGCAACTGGACGATGGTCCCTACTCTATATGGGTGCAGAGACAAACAACAAACACACAGACAGACAGACAAACACAAAGGCCGCGTGAACAGAAATGGGTCAGAACCAAATGGGCCATGCGATACCAAAACCAAGAGACAAATAAGGGTGAGGAGACAAGCCGGGTTGGAAGTACATAATCTCAATCCGTAAACCAGGAACAGGGAACCCCGAACAACGCTAGTGAGCCAAAAGACTATCACTGGCAATGGTTCCATTACAATAGAGGATTTAAATAGAGAGCCAGTTTCTGGAACAGAACCTGATTGATCCAGTAACCTGACTCTTCATAGGTCAACCACAAAACCAAAAGGTAATAGGACAGATGGGCTGTCATTCATTCCACTGACTATCCCCACCAGCGCACGCGCGTTGCGGGAGAAAGCAGAGCATTGCGAACTGTAGCTAAAAACGAGCCTGTGTCACTGGGGCGTGTGGCTCATCAGCGTAGCTCTCGTGTCGTGACCATGCCGAGGCTCAGAATTTCGCTGCTGGGGCCTGGACAGGTTTCTTACAATTAGGCATAGTTTAGATCGTTTAAAATTGGTTGAGGGGAGCCAAAGCAATACAGTGTCTGGTTTGGGGATAATATGTTTACCAATTACCTTGATTTTCTTACATATTTTATTCCAAAACTGGGAGATAAATCGGCAAGTAAACCAGATGTGAGTATAGTTACCAGCATAATTGCCACATCTTTTTTCTTTACTCTGGATGATCTAGGATTTGTAAAATTTATGCACTTGTGAAGGTGCAGGTGTGAAGCGGAGTAGTAGTATAATCCACGGTATCTCCGCTGGTAGTCTTATTCAGCATACAACATACAGGTAGCGTAAGTATAATCCCTTTTCCCCAAGAACTGGATGACACACAGTTTAGGAGTCAACCACACCTTTATTGCAATGCAACCATTTATATACAAGTCCCCATGCAAGGGGTTTCCATAATGGCATTCCAGGGGTTTTCCCCTGGTGGACTCTGTGGAAAACTTAACCTGTAAGGCTATTTCCCATCATGCCTTTCTGTACTGGAGAGATAATTGCGTAAGAGTATACAATTAACACATAGACACAGCCTTTGATATACTGAAGTGGCTAGGTTTGTCACAAGGTCATGGTCATGACAGAGTCGAAGTCACAGGAGCTGGAAGAGGTGCTGCAGGTCTGGAGAATAAGCTGGGGGGGGGGGACCTGGTATCGCCTTGCATCATGGTGCTCGTCTGCTAGCTTGGCTGCGATGTGTAGGGTATGGGACTTTCGATCCCTTACCCAGTCTTGTACCTCTGGTGCCACTCCCTTGAAGAATTGTTCTAGGAGGATCAGTTGTAGTAGGTCCTCCAGGGTCGTGGCTTGGGTCACTTGTATCAGCCCCCTGGCAGCTCTGTGTAAGCGGTGAGCCCATTTTGCATGGGAATCCTTTTCCTGCTTTTAAATTTCCCAGAATTTACGTCTGTATGCCTCGGGGGTAATGGCATAACATGCTAGAATGACCTGTTTCACCTTCTGGTAGTCTCTGCTGTCCTTATCAGGAACTGTGCGGTACGCCTCTGCTGCAAAGCCAGATAATCTACCGGCAAGCAGGGGTACCTGGTCTGCTGGGCTGATATCATGCAGCTGGCACAGTCTTTCAAAGTCCTGAAAATATCCGTTGATTTCGTCCTCTGTATCATAATTTTCAAATGCCTGATAGAGAATCTTAATGCTTCCCTGGGTGATGCTGGATGATGCTGTTGACCCCTCTCTGGATCGCCATGCCTGTTTGTAACTGCCTGGCCATGATATACTCCTGTCCATCTGCTATTAATCTTTCCAATGTCTCTATGGGTGGTGTTTCTGGGTAAAACTCGAATCTGGTTCTGAGTTCTTTTTGGAACTCGGTTTCTTCCCTCTGCGGTGGAGGTACCGTATTATTGGCTCGGTCTCCCGCCATGAGTTCAGCAATAAGGGTAGCTTTCATCTTGTTGCTGGCTAATTTATCCCTTGCTTCCAATAGTTCTTTTAGTATAGCTCAGTTCAATGCGGCATAGCTCGTCTTCATTCACCGTCCGTTCGTATAGTCAAACATATTCCCGAACTCCGGTTTTAAAAAAACTTCTGAACACTGCTTTGCTGTGAGGTTTGAATCCCGTTGCTTGCCACCAATTGTAGTGGAGTAGTAGTATAATCCACGGTATCTCCGCTGGTAGTCTTATTCAGCATACAACATACAGGTAGCGTAAGTATAATCCCTTTTTCCCAAGAACTGGACAACACACAATTTGGGAGTCAACCATGCCTTTATTGCAATGCAACCATTTATATACAAGTCCCCATGCAAGGGGTTTCCATAATGACATTCCAGGGGTTTATACAAGTCCCCATACAAGGGGTTTCTATAATCGCATTCCAGGAGTTATACAAGTCTCCGTGCAAGGGGCTTCCATAATGGCATTCCAGGGGTTATACAAGTCCCCGTGCAAGGGGTTTCTATAATGGCATTCCAGGGGTTTATACAAGTCCCCATGCAAGGGGTTTCTATAATCGCATTCCAGGAGTTATACAAGTCCCCGTTCAAGGGGTTTCCATAATGGCACTCCATAGGTTATACAAGTCCCCATGCAAGGGGTTTCTATAATGGCATTCCAGGGGTTTATACAAGTCCCCATGCAAGGGGTTTCTATAATGGCATTCCAGGGGTTTATACAAGTCCCCATGCAAGGGGTTTCTATAATCGCATTCCAGGAGTTATACAAGTCCCCGTTCAAGGGGTTTCCATAATGGCACTCCATAGGTTATACAAGTCCCCATGCAAGGGGTTTCTATAATGGCATTCCAGGGGTTTATACAAGTCCCCATGCAAGGGGTTTCCATAATGGCATTTCAGGGGTTATACAAGTCTCCATGCAAGGGGTTTCCATAATGGCATTCCAGGGGTTTTCCCCTGGTGGACTCTGTGGAAAACTTAACCCGCAAGGCTATTTCCCATCATTCCTTTCTGTACTGGAGAGTTAATTGCGTAAGAGTATACAGTTAACACATGGACACAGCCTTTGATATACTGAAGTGGCTAGGTTTGTCACAAGGTGTTTTTCAGCCAATATGTACTCTTCACTTTCCTGAGCCTTTGGCCTGTGCTACACAGCCATTCATCCACATACAGTATGTATTTGCAGAAGCCAATGTTGCATACAGGGTTTAATTACCCTGCACATTATCCATTACACCAAGTCAATTCAAAATACATATCAAGTGACCAGAAAATGGAGGTCCCCTTGTGGCAAGCCCTCTACTGCTGAGGTTCCTTGATATACGATGCATGCAGAAAGTTTTCAGATCCTTTCACTTGTTTCACATTTTATCTTGCGGCCTTGTGCTAAAATAAAGAAAAAATCTAGTTTTCCCCAATCAATCTGTGCTCAATACCACATGGAGAGAAAGCAATGAAGACTGGAGGCTGTAATCGCTGACAAATGTGCTTCAAATTTTGTCAATGCACGATTTTAGTTTTTCTTTTTCAGTATATTAGCAAAGATTTCTAATATTCTGTTTTCACTTTCTCATAATGGGGTATTGAGTGCAGAATAATGGGGGAAAACTTTATTTTTATTTTAGAACAAATCCGCAACATATTAAAAAAGGGCCTGAAGACTTTCCGAATGCATTGTATACAGTATGTGTCTTATGTAAACTACTATAAAGAGAAGATCTTTAAGTCAGTTACAGTGCAATGTAAAGATCTAAATATATTCCGAAGGATCATTGTGTGTCTGAAGTTACCTATTCTTTCTCCAAGACAGTCTTGCCTAATTAAGTTTGCTAGCTGAGATTCATATCCTCTTTTCCAATTGGCACTGCTTTTATTCCAAAACTGGTATGATTATCTTACAATCATCAGCATTTTAGCTCTGTCTTTCCTGTGCTCACTGCTATGTAATTACCTATACTTTAATAGTGGTTCCCTGAGATTCACTCTTTCGAAACAGTTACGTGATTGCTGTATCTCCTTGGCATTGTGATGTACTTATTGATGCTGTTTATGCTCTTATGATTTAACACAAGGCACTCAAGATCTTCATTGTTCAACCACAACCAGGACGCATTCTTGTCTCAAACGCTATACAGCAATTATTTGCAATCCTTATACAAATAGCTATATTGGTGCCACTAGGGGATGAATTGTATTGGTTTGTTCCTCAGCAGGTTGGTCTGTTTGTAGCTATGTACCGTATGTCTGTTTTATCTTTTTCTTAGGGGCCAGCTCCCTACAGAAAATTCAGTATATTCTATAGAACTTACTCAGATTTATGATAAAAGTTATAATTTTGTATGTGATCTTTGCGCTTAACAATATGGAAGCTAATGTAGCCATATAACCCTGGGCTCTTGGGAAATGTGAGCTGGTCCACACTACATCAAACCAACTATCAAGCTACTCCAACATCAGGTCTTGAGGACCTCCCATAATGGAAACATTTGTATTAATTAGAGGTATCTTAAAACCAATTAAATCTCATGTGCTATACTAATGTAGGCTTTCTACACAGGCTGATGAATAGGTAATGATGGTCATGCCGAAATCATCTCCTCTGTATAAGTGTGATGAGCGGGAGGTGCCATATTCGATTTTGCGATAATTCGCGAATATTCGATTGAATATTCATCATATATTCGTTGAAATCAAATATTTGTCATTATTCTATATATTGCGAATGTTATACGAATTCATATTCGCATTGCAAATTAAACTTAGAGCTTGTTTTCTAATGGTTGTTGCTAGAATATAACGAAGATTGAGAATATAGTGCTATATTTGTGATTTTGTGATATTCGTTATATTCTAGCAATACAACCATTAGGAACCCAGCTCTAAGTTGAATTTGCAATGCCAGTAATTCAGGTTATATTAATCGCATTGCGATTACAACTTAGTCAAATTTGTGAGATCGTGATTCTCACATCCGACAGTACATTTTAGCATGGAGGCGTTCCCATGCACACGGTAAGTCGGCAGAAGCGGCTACGGGCATTGACTGGAGCAGGCAGGGAGCCAGGAATCCTCCGGACAGGTAAGAACAGATTTTGGGAAGTGGGAAGACAACCAGAGAGCAACACGATTAACAACTTAAAAAAAAAAAAAACGAATATTCAAAATAGCGAATATATAGCGATATATTCGCAATATTCAAGAATTTGCGAAGTGCCAATATTCACTAAAAAAATTCGCTATTCGAATATTCGCGCTCGACACTATAAGTGATCGCTACTGAGATTGTTTGTCCCCATATTATTCATTGTTTGCTGGCAGATGTCAGTTTACACAGGACGATCTCCTGCCAGCAAATAATGATTTTATGTACCAGATAAAAGATGGTGTTGCTGACAATCGAGCAGTGGAGCATTGCATGGAAACACTTCACCACTGAGGCCAGTGAATGGCTGCAGAGTTGCACATGACCCGGCCTAGAAAATTTTCACACCTGGGACCAACAGGAGTGACAACCTATCCTACCAGATGTACATTCTGCACCTACAAAATGGTAGATTCTGGAAATCAACTCCACCTCCCCCCCCAAAAAAAAAAAAAATAAAAAAAAAAAATATATATATATATATATAACGAAGGAAGAGACTGCGGCACCGCCTGATAGTGATATAAAGTGGATCCACTTTATATCACTATCAAGCGATGCCCAGTCTCTCTTCGTTTATATCTGACTTAGTCCAGGCCTTCGACCGCGGGCACGCCACTCCACCGGATCGAGTGCCGCCATTGGAGACATCTTTCCTCTGCCTATATATATATATATATATATTATATATATATATATATTATTCCAGACTGCAACACAACAAAGCAGGATAAACACCAAGGGGCTGAATATTTTTGCGAGGGACTGTATGACTCTAATAATAATGGTTATCAGAATAGCAGACAAGATATGTACTAAAACGGAGACTCCCCACAGTTTTAGACAATTGTACAGCACAGTGCGGGGATATGTGAAAAGTGTCGCTGATTCCAGTATATGTAAAGGAAACATTATTTATTTCTGTTGCAAAATGTGTTAATGAGAATTTTATGATGTATGGTGCAAAAAGACTGTAATTTATCATTTATACAAGGGCATCAGCTAAATTAAAGGGGTTGTCCGGGTTCAGAGCAGAACCCGGACATATCCCCATTTTCACCCCTCCGGCCCAGCTGGCTCTTCCTTGCCCTGCACTGTATCATGCAGGGCAAGGGATTTTGTGTTTATATTTTTTACTCTGCTAGGCGGAGGCTAGGGCAGTGCTAAAGCCCACCCATTAGTGTCGGTGACATCACTGGGCTCACTGCTAAGTGGAAGCCTCCACCTAGCAGTCCCTATGGAGAGCCCGGTACGTCACCAGATCTCCAAAAAAAGCCTTAGCCCTGCATGATTCAGCGCAGGGCAAAGGAGAGCATTGGAGTATGAAATTTTCCAATGCTCATGTCAGGAGGGCTGCCTGGTTGAAAATGGCGATATGTCCGGGTTCAGTTCTCTATTTAATTTTAAGACATTTTTAATTTAAAGAATTGTAATAAAAAGTCACCCGCTGTCACACCCACTTTATTATCCAAATTCCATGCCAGAAAGACTGTAGTGGTTATTCTAAGCATCATATTTCTCAATGTATTTACACCACACAACTGGAATGAATACATTGAATCTCTTTCTTCACTCCACACAGTATATTATAAAATTGTATGCCATTAGGTGGAGTTCTGTGCATAGCAATGTATACAGGAGGACCCAATGCTTTCTTTGCACTGAGCTTCCCCAAGTAGTGACTGCCTGAAAATGCACTGAATCTATGTTGGAAACAGGAGAAGCAGTTCAACGTTGGGTCCTCCTTCCCCATAGCACTCGTGTGGTCTGAAACAATAGTAGGTATGCCACTGCCATACATGTGTATTTTTTAAATCTTATAGAAAATCCTATGGAAAAAACGTTAAAAAAAATACTCCATGTCTAGGCGTGTTCCACTGACCACAAAACCCTACAAAAACAGCAAAACACAGTAACATGCTTGCCATGTTCATAGAGTTTTTAATATTTTACCATAGACTTTTAAAGGTATATCTCTGGCCTCACCAATTTGATAATAAAGTGCAATAAAAGCCACAAAAAATGCCACTGAAAAAACACAGAAAAACACTTGTGTGTGGCTAAAGCAGACTGTATGACTATGCCTATCAGTGAGCCAGAAAAGGAGCATTAAATCCCTGAAAAATGTCCGGGTCTGAACAGTCCAGCCGGTGAAATGTATAAACTATTTAAAGATTTATTAGTCCCTGGCCGGGGGCGCAGGTTTACAATGTTTGTCTTTCTACTGGAAAATCTTTAAAATCTCAGTATCATTCTGTTCTTGTTCTTTTTGCAGGAAAGGGAAGGATCTAAAAAAAACTGATGCTCTTTGTATTCTCGAATACTGAGGATGAATTATTGGCTGAGATGGTATTCTGCAGGTTAACCCATTCAAAACCAAGGTCTTTCAATGCCTGAGCGTACACATTCAAAGGCCAGTTTCACACGGTCAGTATTTTTCAAGTATTTTTAGTATTTTTGTAAGCTAAAACCAGAAGTGGGTCAACAACACAGAAGAAACACCAATCTTTCCATTATACCTTTTCTCTGTAGCCTCACTCCTGGTTCTGCCTTACATATTGGCAATGTACTGATTCAACATGCTATTCAAACACTGAATGTGAGAAGGTGGTTTATGGGTCTTTTCTTTTACACTATGGCCATATATTTTCTTATTTTTATTTATTTTTTTTTTTTTTTGGGGGGGGGGGCTCCCTGTCACTTCAGGGGGTTGTTTCTAAAGGCAGAGTGCTATGCAACATGACCTTGCAATAAACAGGATCACTTAAAGGGAATGTGTCATCAGAAAATGATTTTGTGATAAAAATCACTTTATGTTTAATATAATTTTAAATAATTTTTGATGATGTTATTTTTAATTTTCTATGTCACTTTTTATATTTAAGCTAAAACCAAAAATCGTGCGGCTATTGCACTGGTCACTATATCTAATAATTGGTGCCACTTCTTGGTCTGTACAGATCACTTTACTGCAGTTACCTGCTTATCTGTCATTCTAATAATCCCTGTAATGATATCACCTCTGTTTATAGATAAGACTCCTTCATTTACAATAGGTGATTGTCAAATCTTATCTATTCTTTCCTTGTACGATGACCTCTGCACAGGTCACAGAGCACGTCTAGAAGACTCTCCATAGAAGTCAATGAGGTCTCTTCCTGTCTATTGTATATATGGCCCATGTAGCTGCCATAAAGCAATTTTTAGTAATGCTTTGTAAATGCTGTTAAGAATAGCTCAGGCAAGATGGCTGCCCCCATAATAATGTTCAGGAAATAAAATAAAAAAATCTGCAATCACAAAATAAAACCAGATTAGAAAAAAGGTGTATTATCTGGTTTTAACTGGCAGGTAAAATTTTTGGTGACACATTTCCTTAAAGGGCTTCTGTCACCCCCCTTAACCCATTTTTCACTAGCTGACATTAGCTATTTGCTAATGTCAGCTGAGTTGAAATATATATTTATTACCTTGTCCGAAGTTGTAATTTACGTGAAAAAGGCACTTTTATTATATGCAAATGATCTTCGCTACCAGCAAGTTGGGCGTTTACTTGCTGGTAGCCGCCGCATCTCGATGAATTATGCACGCCCCCTTCCTCGTTTGATAGACAGGGCCAGCGCTTTCTCCTCCTCGCACTGGCCCTGTCTGAAGATAAAATCCCGCGCCTGCGCCGTACCGCTCAGTAGTCGGCGCAGGCGCTCTGAGTGAAGGACGCGAGCTTTGCCGCTCCGTCCTCAGTGCGCCTGCGCCGATTACGTCACCGCTACACCCGGAAGGGAAGCGGGTGTAGCGGTGACGTAATCGGCGCAGGCGCACTGAGGACGGAGCGGCAAAGCTCGCGTCCTTCACTCAGAGCGCCTGCGCCGACTACTGAGCGGTACGGCGCAGGCGCGGGATTTTATCTTCAGACAGGGCCAGTGCGAGGAGGAGAAAGCGCTGGCCCTGTCTATCAAACGAGGAAGGGGGCGTGCATAATTCATCGAGATGCGGCGGCTACCAGCAAGTAAACGCCCAACTTGCTGGTAGCGAAGATCATTTGCATATAATAAAAGTGCCTTTTTCACGTAAATTACAACTTCGGACAAGGTAATAAATATATATTTCAACTCAGCTGACATTAGCAAATAGCTAATGTCAGCTAGTGAAAAATGGGTTAAGGGGGGTGACAGAAGCCCTTTAAAGTTTACATTGCTGCAGTAAATAGGCATAGTGGAGACATGAAGGGGTTAAGGATCCTTGCAGGATGTAGTATAGAGATCTTAGTAATGTGTACTGTGAGGTTACAATAAAGCAAAACCTTCACATGAGCCCATAGGCACTACATTGCACCACATTTACTCAATGAACTGCTGGACTGTACCAGCTGCACGTGTAATTGACCACTTTTACCCTCAGTTCACACTTGCGCATTTTACAGCGCGTTCGAACGCGCTGTAAAACGCATAACCGATGCAAACCAATGCTTCCCTATAGGACTGGTTCACATTTTCGCGTTTTACAGAGTGTTCGAAAGCGCTGAAAAACGCCTGACGCATAAACAAGTACTTGAGCTTTTTTTGGGGCGTTTGTCGCGCGTTTTGGCCCATAGACTTCAATGGGAACGCGCAACGCTTGTATTTTGCGTGTTTTTGACACTGAACGCGCGTTTATGAATTTGCAACATGCTGGAAAGGCCAAACTTCATATAGACAGGGATATTTGGTCATTGAACAACACTGCGGTCAATCACACAAACATGCGTAAAACGCGCGTTTACTATTGCCAAAAACGCGCACAAAAACGTGTGGAAAACGCGCGACAAAAACGCGCAGAAAACGCACGTCTCGAAACACTCAGGTCTGAACCCAGCGTTAGACCTTTGAGAGACAAGCTTTACTTGTGAGAAATGAAGAAAGCCCACCAAGTAAGTATTCCTCCCGCTATATTACATAACTGACATCACCCAGAGATATAATTCAAGGTTCTTGGGATATTTTCATCAATCCTAGAACCAGATTTCCTTAAAGTGCACCCCTATACTTTTATTAAAAATGGCATATTAACCCTTTCAGTTTTCAGCTTATAGCATAATTTTGAAAATCTGACATGTCTCTTTATGTGGTAACAACTTTAGAATGCTTTTACTTATCCACTGATTTTGAGAATATGTTCTTGTGACACACTGTACGTCATGTTGGTGGTAAATTTGGGCAGATGTGTTTTACCTTTATTTATTAAAAAATCCAAACTTTACAGAAAATTTGGAAAAATTCACAATTTTTAAGTTTGCTTTTTTGTGCTTTTAAGCCCTTATGCACATGGCCGTACATTTTTTCATCTGCAAAACACGGATCCTGGCTGTGAGCATGCCTCCTGTCTATTTCCCCTCCACGGAATGGACATACAGATGCAGACAGCACCCGGTGTGCTGTCTGTATCTTTTGCGCCCCACTAAAATGAATGATTCCACATCTGATGCGGACTGGATGTGGACCGAAACTACAGTAGTGTGCATGAGCCCTAAGGCAAGTAGTGTACCAAAATAGTTATTAAATAACATTCACCATATGTCTAATATATGTTGGCATCATTTTGCAAATATATTATTTTGTAGAATGTTAGAAGGCTTAGGCTTAGTACCAAATTTAAAAAACTATCTTTTTTAAGGACCAATTCAGTTTTAAAGCAACGTGGAGGGGCTTATATGATAGAAACCACCAATAAATGACCCCATTTTAGAAATTATGGGGCACATTTATTAAGACCAGTGTTTTAGATGCCAGACTTAGGGCTCTTTCACACGGGCGTCATGTTTGACGCCCGGATAGGAGGCGGGTGCGTTGCGGGAATATGCGCGATTTTTTTGCGCGGGTGCAAACATTTGTCTTTTATTTTTCTCTTTATTTCATCTTTGTGAGGGATTTTTTTTGAGGGTACAACTTTTTGATCATTTTTTATTTAGTTTTTTGGGAAGTAGGATACAGAGAAGGCAGTCTTTTTTAAGTGATTTTTTTCAGCACTACTGAATTTTTTCTGTCTTTTTTTTGCACATGTAGAGACACATTTATAAAGATCGGCATTTTAGACGCCAGTTTTATCAAAGGACCTGGCCCGTCCCCTTCTACCCCATGCCCACAATTTTAGACCTGGCGTGAGCGGGGCAAAGTCACAGATAGCAGCGCAACTAACCGTTTAGGCGTATTTCAGCATAGTAAATGACCCCCGCAGTTTTTGCTGAAAGTTGAATCTATGGGAAATATGAAATACAGGCCACACAAACGTTTTTTTAGCAGCTAGCATTTTTTTCCAAAGCAATAACAATTCTTTCAGGAATTTTTCTATCTACTTCTCTATGGGAAAAAAAAAAACCTATCTATTTATTTTGAAAAAAGATTAAAAAAAAGTACTAAAATATGTCATTTGTAAAAATGCTATGTTTTATCAGCATTTTTATGGGTCTTTTTTTGCTTTTTCTTTTGCAGAAAGAAACCCTTGTGTTTCTTTTGGTCTAAAGTGTTTTGGGTTTTCTGAACCATTTTCTATGTTCTGTGTGGTGAGGTCTATAAGATGGCATACAGCTAGAATGAAAAAAATCTTTAGAACACTTTTTCTATATTAGTAAACCAGTCACACAAGGACATAAATTGATACCTTTGTTTCCTTGGTGGTTTTCATGCTGTCGTCCTCGAATTGTCAACTGTGCCTCATCACCAGTTTCTGATCCAGAATTTTCTTCAGACTTCAGGTACCCTGCTGGATCTATGAGAAGAAAACAAATAAGGGAATTTGTGCTAGCAAAATGAGTATGATTGAAAGATTTATAACATTTCTATTTTGCAATTCAGTGCATTATTTTCTAAAACATTTTTTTCTGATCTAAAATGTCCCCAAAAGCTGTTAGCTATGGTTTATAGTGCAGGATCTCCTTTAGACATGATTTTCGAGACTGTGAAAACTGCACCGGGATAGACCCACGCACAGCATTTCAGTTTTTGTGTGTGTGTTTTTTTATTTATTTGTGGAAATTTTTACTTAAACATCTGTCAGTAAGAAATCTGGTATGAAACCAAGCACCAATACTTGGCAGTTTTATATACACGGACCGCGCAGACAAATATTCTCCTGGAGGTTAGTCTGAGGAACAGACTCTGGATCCCGTTCAACCAAGTGTACGCCGCCTCGTCCTGTGTGCAATGTTCTACATGGATCATAAAGACACATACATAGTGAAGTACCGCCGGATTGCTCACCAGCTTTTACTTATAGTTCACTCACAGGATTCACTGATTTTTTAGGCACATCAAAGGATCGTTTAAACACTGGCGATGTTTACTTCTCTTCTCTCCTATGCATGGGTTAAATTTCTCCAACAGTGAGTACTGCAACACACCATTAAAGTACTTTGTGTTTATTATACTCACAAACAATTCTATAAAATTGCGCAATGTATAAAACAACTCGATCTGCCCGACCCGGGTTTCGCTCCACAGCAGCTTCATCAGGGGCGTCATTTCCTACTATTTTCCCACAGTTTTAAAACCTATCCATCCACTTTCTCCTTCAACAATTAATTAGCTACCACTTGGGCAACCTGTGTCAGGCTACCAACCCTTGGATCAGGACAAAACATTTTCCCTTTTGGTTATTTTCTAAAATCACAATATAATACATATAATCCTATTCATATACAGCATAAATTTTAACCCTATACCATACTTTTTCTATGTATAACCCAATTAGCACATTGCATGCAATCATAATGTACACACCCATTCACATATTACGTTAATTTTCACCATAGAACATGTTGCAATGATTCTTACCATTTGCATTTTCACTCGTTTTCAGTGACCAATACTTGGCAGGGCTTGGTGAGCATAATGGAAGAATACCTTTTAATCTGAGCTCCAATGCCCATAAAAAGATTTTCATAAAGTAGGAACACCTTTAACTCTGTGTTCAAATATCCAGAAAAAGACTTGTATTCTGATAAGCAATTGACCGATTAAGTGCACCTAAGGCATGCCCGAGTCCCTTGGTGCACCCTAGTTCCACTGTTTGCTCTTCCAGCTCACCCCTCTCATGGATGATTGACAGGGCTAGGATTCAGAATGTTCCTCTTTCTTGGACCTGATATCTTGCGCCAACACGAGGAGTTAGAACATAAACACATGCACAGGAGATAAAGTTGTCGTGCACATGCTGTGAATTTTTAATGAGCGGCTGATGGGTGGGGGCATGCAGAAGCCCATCAATATCAAGGACTTCAGAGCACACATAAATAATTGAGAGGACTGTTGCACTGGCTTTTGTGATTGGCTAGTGTGATCAGAGGCTAACTGACCTCACCCTAACGGGAAGCTTCCAGGTGAGCTGATGCTCAGCCCCCTTATTGGATATCTTCATTAAAGGCAACCAGTAGAGGAGGCTGATGCTGGTCACCAGAGAGGGTTAGTGATTTTGTTCTGCTGGGGTGATCTGCGCTGCACTGTAGCGTTTTGTTCTGCTGGGGCAGTTCTTGCATTGGCTATGCCTAATTTATTGGCCCCACCTACTGTAACGTTGGACTCACCTACAACATGAGGTCACTTTATTTTATTTTTTTTCAAGGCCACTTTAATTTTATAGTCCGAGTGTGATTTTACTGAGACTACAACAAGAAAAAAAGGTGACAACATGCTATAATGAGGGTGTCTGTCACTATGTTGTCCCGAGAATCATATATTTTATTTGGTGATTGCTTCTCTTAAATATACTTTGCATTCTCACTTTTTTAGTATGATAAAATTATCAAAGAAAGTCCACAAACCAAGGAGGAATATGGGAGTCTCATTTTTTCCTGCCTACTGCTATGGTTTCTCTATGTTATTTCTGTAGGCTAAAATTAGATGCAGTGTTCATATTCTTCTAACCTTGCAAGATGCATACAGAAGTTATATATATAGAAGAACAGTGGACAACACCACAAACAAATGCAGATAATAGGCATGGTAACAAAGCAGCAAAATAAATCCTCTGTTAGGACTAAAGACTTTATCTGCCTATCACCAAAACATTACATCAAGATAGGACATATTGCTAACCACATAAGTCTTGCAGCAAGTTTTTCCTGTAAAAGGATCAAAAACAACAGCTGCTGTACAAACAATGCATTCAAGAGGTCTCAATGGAGGCTTTGATTTGTCTGTAAGTTTATGACATTAATTTTTTCACTATTCAAGATGTCAAATTCCAGATAAGCACCGTGGTCTTACTATTATGAACATTTATTAGGATTATGATATGGGTGTAGGTGTACAATTACGAGTGTCCATTATCATCTTATGTTATCATCTAAATGTTCATTCTGATCACAGAACCCTGCTATGCGATGAAATTTGTGCTGAAAAGCTTTCCTGGGGCTTTGTCAATTTTTTAAAATAGATAAAATAGATAATGTAATACATTTGCCGCAATGAATATTCTTGACATAATCACGTGATAGCCTTAGGGTTCATGCACACGAGCATGTGTGCCCCGTGCCCGCATTGTGGACTTTGGGTTCACAATATATGGTCACCAGCTATGTGCAAGCCGTACTGCAGATGCATTGACTTGAATGGGTCTGCAATCCGGCAGATACGGAGCAGAGTGGAGGCACGAATCAGAAGCCCACAAAAACACTTCAAAGTGCTTCCATGTGATTTCTGTCCATGCCTCCGCACTGCAAAAAAAAATAGAATATCTCCTATTTTGTTGTGGTGCGGACCGTCTCTTGCGGTGCACTCATATACATAAGTCTATATGGCAAAGAAGGCACACATTTTACTTTGACCCATCTAGTCAACATTTTAAGATGTAGCCCCGAGAGATATTTTTTTTACCTCTTATGTTCATCAAGAAAAAGGAAACCTGTCCCTATTTTCATGCTGCCCTAACCATGGGCAGCATAAAATGACAGGTTATCTCTTTACAGAAAGCGGCATGATTTTAAAAATTCTTCTCCCCACCCAGCTGGGCTTCATTGACAGATCTCTCTCTATGAGGATTTTTTCATATGAGTGATATGGAAGAAGTCGGGATCTGTTCAGGGTAAAACTAATGGTTTTGCACGCATTTGCTTGTGTAAAAAAGACCTAACATGATATATAATAAATATTATATAGAAAAATATATATGAAACTGATCATCAGTGGCTGCAGGGAGACCTCCTAGTATGCATGAGTCCTAGGAGGTGTTAGGCCCCTTTCAGACGAGCACCCGGCCTGAACTCCCAGCACTGCGCTGGGGTCACATGGCATTATATTGATTTATGAAGCTATGTAACCCTTACAGTTCTGGAATGTATTAGATAACAGTGACAACATTATGTCAGTGTCATCTAATACATTCCAGAACTGTAAGGGTTACATAGCATCATAAATCAATATAATGCTATGCGACCCTGGCAGTGCTGGAAGTTCAGGCCGGGTGCTCATCTGAAAGGGGCCTAAGATCTCCTAGGACTCATGCACTGTGGGTGCCTCAGTGCGAGTCTGCAGCGAGACACTTGCTCATCTGAAAGGGGCCTCAGAGTGTTACATACCATATTTCAAGACAATTGGAGCATACTTGCTTTGGGTAAAATTAATTCAAACCTGAATTGAATGTTTTGAAATATTTGAAATAAACTTCAAGAAATTTGCATATTTCAAATGTGAATATTCTATGTAAATTTTTACTTTATTTAAAGAAATGGATTAATCGTTTTGTGGAAGTCACTCCATATATTCTACTTCTAGTCCTGGCTCTTTAACTTCCTATTTGGACTTTTAGCACCGGCCTCACCTAGCACTCTCTCTCCTCGCTGCATCAGATGGGCTCCATAGAAGTCTACTGGCCCATCTTGGTTCCGTCCTTTGATGCGAGGAGAGAGAGTGAGATATGAGAAAGCTTCTCTCCCTTCCCTCTATGACATATCAAAAGTATTTTGAAAAGTTAGTGACCCTTTAAGCAACCATTCAATACTTTTATTGTGAATGGTATGCTAAACTTTCAAACCCATGTGTATACTATAAAGTATATAATACAACACTGCTACAAATATACTCTGAAAAACCTCTCCTGAAAGTCACTCTGTAGTCTCTGATGTCTTACTCTAATACATGCTGATCTGCTCTGCAATATGGCAGATAATACCGTTCCAAATTATAAACAATCATTTAATCATAAAAGAGGTTTCGGTGAAAAAAATAAAAATGACTCAGGAAAGAAATGTTTTGCAAAGTTATACAATAAATTGACACTAAAATTGAGATTATCGGCTGTGCTGATGTGCACTATATAACTTCATTACTCACTTCTTGTCATGTATGAAGTAACTTTCATACTAGTAGTTTCCTAGTGTCAATTCCCAGTCCAAAAAGACCAAAAGAGAAATAAATCAAAGTAAAAAACTTAAGCACAATGACATCATTGGTAAGCTCCTGCAATAAGATTTTTTTGTATTTGACTAGAAATTAGCTAATCGATTCTGAATTAATTAGATTTGTCACAAACTTTACAAAAATTCTGCTGTCAAAAGAATCTGTTGACATTTTGGCAATTCCCTTTTGGATGAATCACGCAAAACCACGCCAGCACATTTTTACTGTGAAAATTGTTGGGAAAAATGGCAGGGAGGATGAACATGGTGGACTACATGGCCTTGGGAGGGAGGGGACTGTTTGATAGGCTCAGAGGATGACAGACAGGCTGTGAGACAATCAGGGGCAGTATTTTGGCAGCACCTCATGCCCTCGATACATTTTTCTGCAAATGCTGTGCAATTGGCCCTTTTTTTCTAAAAAAAAAAAACAATCGTTTTGATTTTGCTACCATTTATAACTAAAGGGGTAGTGAAAAAAATGTGGGCTCGATACTACAATATTCTGCTTGCAGTCTCCCCACCAAATAAAACTGGCTAAGGTGGACAGTGACAACTGGGTAATGGTGCAATGCTTTTTGAAAATATACAGGTAGTCTGTCTGGGCATCCGAAGCATGTTCACTGTGTGGGTGTCCTCATGTAACCACTGCTCCCAACACCACCTAACAGCTAGGACAAAATGGCCTAGATGCTTGGCAATACACTGCAAAGGCTATCCTGCATCTCTCAGTTCAATGAAGCTCCCTCTGTCAAGTCTGCCAACTTTCAAAGTGTCATTGAGGCATGTCTAGCAGTCAACGATCTCTTACTAAGAGGTACAGTACCCAACAGTAGCCTCTGAGAGTCTATTTATATGGCAGCGGGAGAAGCCCTTTTATGTTCCCTTGTGGCAATCAGACCACACCTGTAATCATCTACATATCTGCCTGAGCCATAACTGCGTGCTGAGACTTGCAGCAATCTGAGATTTCTCTCTGGGTGTGTTATTTTTTTGCCAATGAGTGTAAAAGCTTGATTCAAACAATAGGTTTTCTCTCTGATGACACGTTAGGCAGTTGTAGCTATATTGTCTCAGAAGGTCAAGTAGACAACATAGGTCCTACATATCTGTGATAAAACAAAACAGCACTCCATAGTTAAGTAGCTGCTAGTGTAGGGTGCTTGTAACCAGTGTGCCCCAGCCATGATAATTGCATGTGGTTTACCACTAATTGCCTGTAATTGCTGTGATTTAAGTAGCAAGTACAAAGCCAGACACTTAGAGGTAACTCCCTTGTGCTTACCGCAGCGAGGTCACACAGTCACGAAAATGGTGTAGCGATGATCAGGCAATCCTCCTAATCACAAAGGCATGTTTTGTATTGTTGTAGTGAAAGTGCTGATTATATTTACAGAAGATACACACCCATATGTATCACCAATGTACTGCCCAAGAGGGCTATAAGAAAGTCGGATATTAAGTGGGTTGTGTGGTTTAAAGGACTCATTTTCGAATACCTTTTCAAATACCTTCTGAGTTTATACAGGTGGACCCTATTCACAACCTTAATCTATCAGCCAGAGCACAATGCAGCTACACAGATTGTCTCTCCCTTTAGTTACATGGACAGTCCATAGACTTTATTCCAGGAATTTTCCCATTATAATTTCTCAATCTGCAAAAACATTCACAAGGAAACTACTTTTTTTTGCAAAAGATTTTATTAGACATGTCACACAGCTCTGGTCAATTGCTGTCCAGGACTAGCAATTAGCCATTTAATTACAATATATAAGGCACAAAAAAGATATGACACAATGCAATCAATGCTAATTATTAACAGTGAGGGCGGTGTGATTAGGTTACATAGCTTCAGATGTGCATATGTCACCCTGACGTGAAAGGCATTTCAGCTTAATAATAAGAACAATAAAACGATATACCAGATAAGGAAAAAAGGGAAAGTAACTTGAACTCAATTAGGCTACTTTCACACTCGCGTTCTGGCTTTCCGTTTGTGAGATCCGTCATGGGCTCTCAGAAGCGGTCCAAAATGGATCAGTTCTGTCTGTAGTGTTTTGCTGTCTGCTTGACGAAACTGAGCCAAACAGATCCGTCCTGGCACACAATGTAAGTCAATGGGTGCGGATCCGTTTTATCTGACACAATCTGGCACAACAGAAAACGGATCCGTCTCCCGTCTTGGTTATGTTACAGGAAATACAAATGGGTCATAATGGATGAATGCGGTTATAATATTGTAACGGATCAGTTTTTGCAGATCCATGACAGATCCGCCCATAACGCGCGTGTAAACTCAACAATCATCGGCCTTTGCTTAATCAGGGGCAAGCATCTGAAATGCCCCCCCCCCCATATGCCCCTCACACACAATGTACTTACCATGCTCCTTGGCGATCCCATCCTGTCGGGGGGCTGCAAAGGCACAGCAGCCCCCCAATGGGAGAGGGAGCTCGCTCGCTCCCTGTTAACCCCTTCCATACCGCGGTCCGTACAGATCGCGGTGTGGAAGGGGTTAAACGGCTGGCATCTGAACAAGTACAGATGCCAGCCGTTTCTATCAGAGTGTCAGCAATGTACTGACATTCTGATAGATCCACTAGACACCAGGGAATATTACAGAGGAGGCGGGGGATCGCAATTGTGATCCTGCCTGCCGCACTGCCCGCCTCCTGCACCACCTCCCGCAACCACACCCCCTGCACCCCCGCAGCCACAATATGATTGGGGGCTGCAGGGGGGGTTAAAATTTACAACGTTGGGTGCATTTAGACCACGGGGATCAGACAGCTGCAAACCGGAGGTCTGAATTGACCTGCGGTTTGAAGCGATCGACCCCCTGGGCATTGTAACATGGTACCTGCTGAATGATTCCAGCAGGTACCTTGTTCCGATCACTGCCGGCTGAGCAGCAGTGATCGGAAATACTCATGACGTACCGGTACGTCATGTGTCCTTAAGGATTCGGGGAACATGTCGTACCGGTACGTCACGTGTCCTGAAGGGGTTAATGCAATGCCACCTATGCAGGGCCGTCTTTAATGCGGGGCAAAAGGGGCAGGTGCCCCGGGCCCTGTTGCTCCTGGGGGGCCCAAGGCTGCTGACTCCGTGTCCCTATCATATCCTTCACTATGCAAGCGGCATGGCTCTCATAATGAAAGACTTACCCGAAGGAACGGGAAGTGGTGAAAGCTCTATACTCACGGCTTCCTGGTCCTCGGCTCTCTGCTGTGAAGGCTGCGCACATGTGAGGTCACGCTGTAACCTCACACTGTGCGTGCCAGTTCACAGAACAGCAGCTTGAAGAGGTGGAAGACCTGAGGTGTCATGAAAAATATTTTTTTCTTATTGTCCCCCTCTAAAACCTAGGTGCATCTTATAGGGCGAAAAATACGGTACTTGCTCCTCCTCCCGACCTCCCCTGCCCTTTGCGTATGCCGCGCGCCGTGACCGCACGCGGAGGCACTGCAACGCTAGGGTGAGCCGACCCCCGGTCTCCTTCCTGAATTGCAGAGTGGTGCCCACTTCCAGCCCTGAGCCCAGCTGCCAAGAGCACTGATCCTAGAGTCTTCAGAACTGTAAGTATTTTAGTAATTCACTGTAAGCTATATTATATATATTACTTGTTTTATGTGAGTAAGGGTGCTGGGTGGTTGGAGAACGGGGAATGGAGTGCGGGGAGGGAGGGGTGGATGGAGGGGTTAGTAGTTACAAATTACTATCTGCACATTGTAAAAAAAAAAAGTAATCTGCAAAATACTATATATTTGTGTCAGAAGTTGTGCTTTTTTAATTATTAGAATAATGATACAGCCATTTTATTTTATACTTTTGTGCTGATTCATTTTTTTTTCTCTATATTATGGGACACTATAGTCACCAGAACCCCATCAGCTAAATGTAGTAGTTCCGGTGTCTATAGCATGTCTCTGCAAGCTTTTTAATGTAAACACTGCCTTTTCAGAAAAAAGGCAGTATTTATATTACTGCCAAGGAACACCTCGAGTGGCCACTCATCAGATGGCCAGTAGAGGTGCTTACTAGTCCAGTTTTGCACAACGTGCAACACTGGCATTAATGCTAAACACTCCTCATAGAAATGCATTGATTTCAAGCATCTCTATGAAGCCACGCATGCACAATAGCCTCCCAATACTTCCTATGGGAAAGCATTGGGTTGGCTATGATATACTCACACACTGCACATTTTTTTGTGTGTGTATTGTGGTGGAGGGCGTGATTGCATGCTAGGGTGTGGGAAGGCGGGATCCAAGGGGCCCAAGTAAATTCTTGCCCAGGGTCCAATCAATATTAAAGACAACCCTGCACCTATGGGCCCATATCTCACAAGCATCCAATATTGACCATCGGCCTTGTCTCATGTACACATAATTTCTCCAGATTCCCAGAATCTTTTGATGATATTATGTACTGTAGATGGTGGGATATTCAACATTTTCAAAATTTTACGTTGAAGAGCATTTTGCAGATTGGTGAACCCATATTTGCTTCTGAAAGCCTCTGCCTCTCTAACATGTTCATGTAACTTGCTCCTCCAGATGGATTTTTACTTTTCCAGCCTTTTGTTGCAGCTGTCACAACTTTTTTGAGATGTGTTGATGCCATCAAGTTCTAAATGAGTTCATTTTTTTCATGAGATAGTAAAATGTCTCACTTTCAACATCTGATATGTGTTCTATGTTCTACTGTGAATAAAATATTGGTCTATGAGATTTGCAAATCATTGCATTCTATTTTTATTTGCACTTATTTACATTTTACCCAGAGTCTTAACTTTTTCGAAATTGGGGTTGGATAGATAGATAGATAGATAGATAGATATAGCAAAAAACTAATTTCTATATCAAAACTTTGACCTGGCTAAATAGATTTTGACTCACGAAAAGTTAAATGCAATATTCACCGTACTTTTAGACTTTAAAAAATCTCACTGCCTGAAAGATGATTTAAAACAAAAAAATATATAGACTTTATTGTTGATCTCAGTTAAAATGGATGACTCGTTTATCACTTTTCTTTCAGACAGAGACAGGCATTAAGCGGGATTAGATGTATACGGCGACTTTGAGCTAATATTATACGCCGATTGACACTCAGATACCCACACACCTCAAGTAAAGGATGCACACCTCTATTCACATATGCACCCTTTGTTGTTAGTGCAGAGTGGGGGTCAGAGTGATATACCGTTACAAGACAAATAAGGTGTCGGAGCCAAGTTGAATTAGTCTAGTACTCTCAGGCCCTAGCCTAGCTCCTGAAGAATTGTCTCAGCCAATAGGAGACACAGAAACACGTTAAGCGGGCTGAGAGAATATAACATAGGCAGCCATAGGTTGTAAGTAATTGCAGCACTATACTCCAATATGATGAATGAGGAATCCTAACCTCTAGAGGTCCTCTGTACTGACTGGTGTCCATATGAAGCAACGTTGTTGTATGCTTAAGATGACACTAGTCTACTGAGTAACAGTGCAGACCGGTTGGTCTATACCAGGCATCAGCAACCTTCGGCTCCCAGCTGTTGTGAAACTACAATTCCCAGCATGCTCCATTCATTTCTATGTAAGTACTTAGAAGAGCAGAGCAACTATGCATGCTGGGAGTTGTAGTTTCACAACAGCTGGAAGCCAAAGGTTGCCTACCCCTGGTCTATACGCTTGTGATCAGCCATCATATAACCCCAATACATTAAAAAGACACAGTGGGTGCACTATAGTAGTGCGGCTGGTCACATACGTAATTAAAGGAAGGTGCGGCAATGTGAGACAAAAGTATATACAAAGTTGCCGACACCTTACCTGTCTTGCGGGAAATCACTCTGACTCCCACTCTGCACTAGGTTACTAACAGCAAAGGGTGCATATGTCAATAGAGGTGTGCATCCTTTACTTGAGGTGTGTGGGTATCTGAGTGTGAATTGACGTATAATATTAGCTCCAAGTCACCGTATACACCTAATTCCACTTAATGTCTGTCTCTGTTTGAAAGAGAAGTGATAAACGAGTCGTCCATTTTAACTAAATAGTTCCCTTTTAAGTTTCACACATATATTCTCAAGCCTCAGAAAATTCCTTAGATTAAATACCTGAAAGAACACATTAAAAGCAAAGGTTGCCAACAGATTTGCTGAGATAATTTCCCTTGAGTCAACCTCAAGTTAACATGGGTGACCCAATAATAGGTAATGGCATAGTTCTTACCAATAACCCCTTTTAGTGTTGTGATAGCCAGGACTATGGGGATAATCAATTAATGATTCTTCTGATTCAAATTAAAAGAGTAATAACAGTGGGCAAGGGCAAAAGTGTTTTCTGTATAAGTGCTGCAAGGCAAGCTATTCTTTGTAGTGAAGAATTGCCATTAAGTTTCATCTTTGAGGTCTAAGGTGTAAATACCTATTAAACGTTCATTCATCACCATTATCATTCGCCATGTTTTTTTCATTTAACCTGTTGCTTTGCCTACATTCTGCATCTGTTTTATTCTTGTGCTATTGCAATAATGTAATACATTAGTAAAATTATATTATGGGCATTTATAGACTCTTCAAGACTTTAACGTTTATTCAGTATACCTAGGATACACCATCAGTGTTTGATCGGTTACAATGCAACCTCTGACCTCCCCGTTTGATCAGCACAACCGATTGGGCACCAAACTGCTCTTTATTGTTTCTATAGGCATATTAGTTTATCTGTATGATCAACTGTGCCAGGTGCTGCAGCTTGTCCCATTCAAGTAAAGGTACCTCTATGCCTATGTACACATAGACACTGCAATCCCTTCATACTTCTGACTGACCAGGGGTATCAAAGATGAAACCCCTACCCAGGATAGGGTATGATCTAACCCTTGCTGATGATAGATCATGGTATCTATTAATGTTCACGTGTTATAGCATAGGATTGGTGTTGAATCCCTGGAGAAACCCTACTAGAATAGGTTAAACTCAACAAAATAATGACCAATGTCTAAAAAGCTGAGCCATATAAGAAATAAAAAATCATTATTCTGGTCTCAAAATGGTTTTCTGAGAAAAAGACTTTTATGGCAGGCTAACCAAGGCCATATCAATGATGAACATGCAGTTAAGAACACAACTAATGTAGGTTCCAGTCCTAGTTTTCAGTGGACAAGTTGGCCTCATATGGGTGATCATTAATAGCTCTGCAATTAATAGACTGTACCAAATGTACTACTTACCATTTCCAGTGCTGTGATATAAAATCATGTATGTTCACAAAAAATTAAGAATACTAATATTTAATCTTCATTGTACTACTGCAGATGTAGCCAAGCTAAAATTGACTCTAATGGCACAGTGTTATATTGGTTACCTTGTGACAAAAGCCATTAAAATCCATTGAAAAGTTATTTATCTTTTTCTTGCCATTCTTTACTTGACATGCTAACCATCAAGTTTAGCTTGGCTTCATCATAATTGGTTTAAGGTCGGTTTATGAAAGATGGCAACCATCACAGACTTAGCTGACTCCAGCACAATCAAGTTGATGTATTACTTTTTTCAGAATCATCTCTACCCTCCATACCAAACCATATTTTTTTTCCATCCTGAGGTTACTAGTCTAGGGAGAATTCTAAATGTGTCCCACTACGGTGCTGTGCAGATCTTGTTCCATAATGTCAGCTCATTCCAGATGAAGTTGATGACACCTATTGAAGCCTCAGAGGATATATAGTATATATTTTTTTGCCTGGTATGGCTTCACTGAAATACAGGTCTAGTTCTAACAAGATTTTGAAGCTTTTTATAAGAATTTAAATGTGAGCTCTGTTAGGAAGGTTAGAGTAAATGACCCACATTGTAGTTAGCTGCAGAGGTGGACATACTGAACGGTGGTCCGTTAGGTAAAGGCACCACAACTGCCTTAAAAGGGAAACAAAGGCGCTACTGTCTACTTGACTGCAATAATATTGATGAATCTCAAGACCCATAATTACTGTTAGATTGTGATCCGGAGACACTGGAACATTGCTGAAGAATTTGCTAGAGAACCTCTACAACAAGCACCTTGCTCTTGACAAGGTGTTTTTGCCAGTTATGGGTACACACCATTTTCTTGTACAGGGGCATCTGCAGTGTATTGATAGTCCCTTGGGATGCTAGATGGAACATATCCAAATAAACTCTACAAAATCAAGTCTCTGTAAGAAATACCTTGGTTCCTTAGTAGCTGGGTTTGTTCTAAAGTAAGGACGAGCATTTCTACTGAAAATGAAGTTACATTAAAATACCTTCTTCTATGAATGTAAAATACATATGGTCTGGGCAATAAAAATATATTTATATATCAGTATCAGATACACTTTAACCCCTTAGTAACCAAGCCTATTTGGGCCTTAATGACCAAGCCAGATTTTGAAAATCTGACATGTGTCACTTTAGGCAGAGAATAACTTCGTAAAGGTTTTGCACATCAAAGAAATTCTGACACTGTTTTCTCATCACATATTGTAAAAATTTACCGATAAAATATGCCTATCTTTATTAAAAAAAACGTAAAAATCTATGAAAATTTGTAAAAATTGGCATATTTTCTTATTTTCAACTGCAATATTTCACATACGTACATAAATACTGTTCAATATTTTTTATCAGAAATATATTTCCTCATCTTTACTTTATTTTGGCTGCACTTATAAAAAACTTTAACTTTTTTTTTTAATTTAGGAGACTTACCATTTTAATATAAATTTTAAAATTTTTGATGTACATATTTTTTCCTGCAACAAGCCAAGTTTGCAGAGGCTTATAAGTGTCAAAATAATAGAACCCCCTAAAAGTGACCTCAATTTGAAAACTAGACCCCTTAACGTATTAATCTAGCGGTGTAATGACTCCCTAGTCTTTTAAAGAAATTAATGCTCAGAAGGTGAAAAGAAATTAAATTTTAATTTTTTACACAAAAGTGTCAATTTAAAGACAGATTTTTATACAAAGCACATAAAAATGAAGAAGTACACCCTAAAATGTATCACCCCATTCCTTCTGTCTTCAGAAAAAACCCCATTGTGGCCCTAATTTTATGTCTTGACAAACAGCAGAGCACAAACATAAAGGAGCACCCAGTGGCTTTCAGAACACAAAACTTGCTTGAAAATGTTTTAGGCCCCATTGCACACTTATAATGGCGTTGAGCTGCCAAAACAGAAGAAAACCCCCATAAATGCCCCCATTTTTAAAATTACACTCCCTAAGGTATTCATCTAGGGGTGTAGTGAGCTTTTAGACTCCCTAGTTTTTTGCAGAAACTAATGCTAAGCAGGCAAAAAAAGATATATATTTTTTTCATTTTTTACACAAAAGTGTCAATTTAAAGACAGATTTTTTTCTACAGAGCACATGAAAAAGAATATGTACACCCCAAAATATTTCACCCCATTTCTCCTGTCTTCAGAAATATCCCCATTGTGGCCCTAATCTTAATTCTTGACACACGGCATGGTCCAAATATAAAGGAGCACCTGGGGCCTTTCAGATAATAAACTGAAAATGGTCCCGGCCCCATTGCACACATGTAATGGCGTTGAGCTGCAAAATGATAGAAAACCCTTATAAATGACCCCATTTTAAAAACTAGATCCCTTAAAGCAGCATCTAGTGGTGAAGTAAGCACGCTGAGTGCAAAATTATTATAGGATGAAATAAAGAATATATATGGTTTTATCCAAATTGTTAATAAATTTTTACAGGAAATTGGAGAAAAAGTATTTTTAGATGGGTAACCCTGTTACTGTCTTGGAAATCCGCCACCTTCTTATCTTGATGAGAAGTGAAGCTGTGCACATATAAGGGAGGCAGATTTCTAAAAAGGCATTTGCTTGTACATTTGACTCGCAAAACTGAAAAAAAAGGGGGGAAAAATGAACTGTAGTGAAAGGCAACAAGTCCAAGACTAGATGGTGTCGTTTCTGAAAAAACCACAGGATGTTGGCTTGAACTAAAACTGTGGGAGGAGTAGAACTCAAAAATCAATGAGAGACATTTGATTGGTTGTTGGTGGCTCCACCCACTTTTTCTAACCTTGAAATGGAAACACCCAATGACCACATTTGTGATATTTGAGGTCCTTGACATCAATAATGTCAGAATGGCAGCATTTTTTGTTTTTCCCTTTTAAATCAATCAAAAAAAAATCTGATTGGCTGTTTTTGGATCCACCTACTTTTTAAATTTGAATTCCAGTCACCCAGTGACTGAATGTACTAAGTTTCAAGACCCTGCCATTAACAGTGGAAGAATGGCAGCAATTTAAATATTCCCACTAAATAGCAATATTTGATTGGCTGTTTTAAGCTCCGCCCAGTTTTCAGAATTTTAACCACAGTCACCCAGTCATGGTCTGTGCCAAGTTTGGGGATTCTGGCTTCCTGTTTGCATCACTTCCTGTCAGCTGACCAGTGTGACATCATCGCAGGTCCTGGAAGGTGAGAGCTGCAGGAGAAGCCAAACATCAGGCTGTGTACTGCGCTTGGAGTCAGGGCTGGGAGGCCAACGGTGTATGCAGGGGGGAGCGCTGCCCTTTCCCCAGGGGGTGGCGCTTTCTCCCGGTATGGAGACCCGAGCCACGGCCACCAGGCGCACTTTACCAGGCAGCCAGGACGGAGATGTGAGGAAGGAGAGCGTTGGAGACCCAAAGCAAGCTGCTCCGGGAGTATGGGAGGTGGAAGTAGAAGTACCAGAAAAGCCGTGTGCGCATTCAAGTGGACTGTCGCAGCCAGGAGGTAAGCGGCACAGAGTGCAAGCATGGCAGTCAAGTGCTCCAGCAAGGAGCAGTGTGGAGGAGCAGGGCCTTGGTGGTGGGAGTCTCAGGAAGATGAGCAGCCTGGACTCCTCGTTAGACCGGGCTGGTTTGCATTTGGGGAAGCCATACATGGCTTTGGAGAAAAAGCCTGTTGCTGAACAGGCAATGGAAAAGGAAAAAAAGGTTATTGCTGAACAATCAGCACGCAGAAGTGTGGTTACTACCAAAGCTGCAACTGCAAGTCAATCGGTGGGGAAAGCGCCATCAAAGGTATTCAGGGGGGACATGTCCGGACTGGAGCAGTGCCTGAGGTACGTGACTCCAAACAGAGTAGGAGTGTATCTCGCCCTGAGGTGTCTCGTTCTGGAGTGTCAGGCACATCTTGCCCTAATGTATCTCAAACTACAAGTAAGGGGATTAAAGTGATGCCTAATTGGGGAATCCAGGGTCCCACAGATCAGACCTGGCTTCCCGTGTAATGTACTATCTTGGATTGCATGATAACTGTTAAAAAGGACTTAAGGAAAGCAAAATTGGAAAATAAAAATATCAAGATGCAGGAGGACCTAAGCGAAGGAGAGGAACCCTCACTGCTAAGCTGGATAAGTTGGAGGAAGAGGTGCCAGTATTGGAAGAAAGGAAAGCTGATATAGAAAGGAATGGTGGCCCATTTATGGAAAAATTCAGAAATGATGAACGTTTTGAAAATATGTTCAGTTGTAAGTCTGGATCTTCTGACCTGTCAGAGCTGCAGGTTAGGAGCCAGAGAAAGGCAGCAGAAAGTGAGTCCGAACAGGACTCCTTGCCAGATAGGCAGGGGGAAACCTCTTGGTGTCAGGGAATAGCCTCCGGGGAGGAAAGCGAGTCTGGTGGAAGGTTGTTACTACAAAAGATCAGGCAGCTAGAATCCCCGGTAGGTAAGCTCTATTTTGGTAGTGAAGAGGTACCTGAAGAGGAAAAAGTAAAAGTGAAAAAAAGTAAAACCAAAGTCATAGAGAGAGAGCTCCTGGTTTATACCCCTTTTAATCCTGCTACTGAGCCCAGCCTAGCTCCTGATGTGAAGCTAAGTTGTACAGAGCGGGAGAGTGGGTGGTTGTGCCTGAGGTCTGAAGAGACAATGGCAAGAACAGATAAAAAAAAGTGATAACAAAGTGATGGAGCCAGTTCAGAATACAATAGTGATTAAGGGTAGAAGTGGGGAGAACCCGGCCAGTCTAGGGGGAGTGAGGGGTGGTTCCCGGGGAAAAAGTGATAAACATGTGGTGAAAGGGGGAGTGAACAATGCAAAATGAGATGTGAAAGGCAGTATGAAAGAAAGGGAGAATGGAGTCAGTAATGCAGGACCAAGTGTGGATGCAAGTGGGAATGCAATAGTAAGTGAAAATATGGAAGTGAGTGGAAATGATGTAAGAGGGAATGTTGTAGGTGGCGAAAATGTGGATATGAAAGAATATGACGCAAGGATTTTGACTGCTGAGGATATGGAGAAGTTGAGAAAAGAGGAGGAGGAGGAAGAAAAGGAGAGACCAAAAAAAAAAAGGCAAAACGCACTTTTTCAAATATCGTTGAGCAGGGAGCAAGGAACTCTTTGCCCACAGGATCTGGCAAGGGTAACTTGCAACAGTGCCTCTTGGGGGCCTTGAAAGAGGGTGCGGAGACCTCCATACAAGTAAAGGATGAATCGATTGACCTGTCTTTCTGGACGGAGAGACACGGGCTAAGAGCCTTCCGAGAGGAAAAAGGGTGTTAGACCGTCTGGACCCCACGGGGGGGGGGGGGGACAGTAGGAATGTGGCCCGTCTGTTTTGGAAAGGTAAGGAAGCAACACCTTCCAGGAAGACTGTTGTGGAGCTTTTCCTACAGATGGGTTTTGAGGCGAAAGACATCTATGCCTTCATCCATCCAGTGGCCAAGATGACAGTGATGATGATGGGAACCCCAGAGTTCATCACGAAGAGGCTGACCCCTCCGCTGTCTCTGTCTCCTCAGGTGGGATTAGTGTGGATGAAGAGGACAGTGAATGGTTGGTGAGGAGGAGGAATAAGCAGCGTAAGAAGAGAAACAGCAAGAGAGAAGGCAGGAAGGCCTCTCTTGAGTGGGATCCGTCCATCCCACTCTCCCTTGACCAGATACCAAGGAAGGTTTTAGCTGGTGCCCCTCTTGTTGAGGTCTAACTGGTATGGCATCCTAAGTGATACCTCCGAGGCTGGCTTGGCTGAGGGGGAAGCGAGGGATGCAGTGCCGGAGTGTGAGAAGGCCTCCTCGCAGGTTGCCGGGCCCTGCCCTTCAGAGGGAAACCCTTCTGGAAGGGGGGCCAAGTCATCAGATCCTGTGGGCAAAGAGAAATGTGATATGGATGTCTCCCAATGCCTGAAAAGGCAGAAAGAAAGTGAGGAGTCAGATGGTTGTGATGGTAAGGGGTGGCGGTGGGGTTAAGAAGAAAGCTATCTAGTTCAATCACTTATGATGGCGGAACTCACCCCGTTGACGCTAGCAAGCATTAACGTTGCTAACATTAAGTCAGATGTGGCTCGTTATGCGGCCTTCGATTTTTTCAGCCATCTTGATGCTGATATTTTATTTTTGCAGGAGACCTGGTTGACTTCAGCAGAGTTAATGGAGAAAGCAAAGATAGAAGTGGTTTTCTCCGATCACTGTTTAATTTGTTTTTCTTTGAATGTTGCAGAGACCCCCTGTATGGGCAGAGGATTGTGGAAGTTGAATTCATCTCTCCTGGAAGATGCGGCAATAAGACAATCCTTCGAGGAGTTCTTTCAGGGCCAGGAACTGTTAGTGCACCTCTGCAACAGTAAGTCAGAGTGGTGGGAGATGTTTAAAACAAGGACGGCGAGGTTTTTCCCAGAGCTTTCATACCTCAGGTGCCAGGACAGAAATAATCTGTACCAGGAACTGAGGAAGGAACTTGAAAATATGGTCTCGACGGGAGGTAGCCGTGAGGATATCTCTCATGCGAAGTCCTTACTTAAGAGGTGTCAGTATGATAGGTACGCATCTTTGGTTGTCGAGAGGGATTTCGTGAAGTACCGCTCGCACGACCCTTACGGCAACTGTAAGATGTCAATGAAACGTAAGCTGGTGACAGGCCTGATTGATAGTACAGGATCCCTGAATAGGTCCAAATCAGGGATCCTGGAGGTGGTCAGGTCTTTCTACTCTCACCTCTTGGGTAGGAAAGAACTAGATCGGGACAAGTTTTCAGCTTTCTTGGCTGAAGCTGTTCCCAAGGCAGGAAAGGACCCCTCTCTTGACGTTTTGTTTGAACCAATCAGGGAAGAGGAAGTGAGACTGGCCATTGAAGGGCTTAGGCCCAAGAAATTGCCAGGTCCAGATGGCTTAACATCTGAGTGGTACAGCACTTTCAAGGAACAGTTAGTTCCTCCATTGACTGAGGTCTTTAATGAGTGTCTCTCCTCGGGCACTTTACCAAAGTCAATGGGTAAGTCAGCCCTGATTATTCTGTCAAAGGGTAAAGATCCATCCCGTGTTGAGAATTGGAGACCCATATCACTTCTCAATACATACAAAAAGATCCTGGCAAAAATACTTTTTAATAGATTGGTGAAATTTGCACCGAGACTTCTTTCAGGGGCTGCACAGTTCCCGGTCGGAGCACTTTTAAGAGCGAAGGATGTTTCTCCAAACGTTTGGACACCAGCGGTTGTGGGTATCCAACTCAATTTTTACGGACTGTCCCAAAAGCTCTTATGTTTGCAGCATGGAGGGATTTATAAAGGGGTATACTAGTGTAAAAATTATCGGTGTACACGTGGTATCCTTTGTGTAGGAATGGTGCCAATAGATCCCACACAATTTTTACCGATGGAAAAAATATATATATAAATATATATATATATTTGTGGTCAGGGCTACGGACACGAAAGCCGAAGAGCCCTAGTGGGATAAACACCGAGACCCACTGTAACTGCAATACGCATCTTACCTAACTAAATGGCTAGTGGTGTGCCTGTAGCCATGTCCGTGGGTAGGCCTATAAAAAGGGGGGCATACCCTGTAGAAGTGGAAATAGAAAGGGAGGGAGGGTGGGGCAACTGAGAAAACGCCCGCCCCTAGGTGGGGCTGTGCCTGGTTTAAGTAGAGCCTCCGCCCCTCCCACAAATGCAGCCTAATCAGACTGCCATACTTGTGGTCAGGGCTACGGACACGAAAGCCGAAGAGCCCTAGTGGGATAAACACCGAGACCCACCGTAACTGCAATACGCATCTTACCTAACTAAATGGCTAGTGGTGTGCCTGTAGACATGTCCGTGTGTAGGCCTATAAAAAGGGGGGCAAAAACCAGACATGTAGGGTGAAAAGACACTTGAATGGCCTGTTCAAAGAAACCCCTGATCCAAACTGCGAAGCCATATCTCCCACGAGAGTTCGGGTACATAAGTCAACCATAATGATGCCTGCATCCATCCTGCGGATAGAGCCAGGACAGAATGCTGAATGTCGCAGATTCTGCCCCAATGCACGAGGGAGGAACTGGGAAACGCTTCAGAAGGAAGCGTGGACGATACTAACTAAACCTGAAGACATGGTTGTGGTGTGAGCACTGACAAATTCCCCCTAGCCTTATAAGACCGGAGAACTGAGAGCCTAACTGTCTAGACTATGCAAAGAAGGGCCCGAAGAATACCATGTAGGCCAGGAGAGGATGTAAAGCAATAAGCTAAGAACGTAGTATATGGAATCCTGTCGATGCCCTCACGCGAGTGAAGGAGTGCGATTGCAGTAAGCTGCTGGCGATTTAGTTCGCAGACCTGGCTGATTGAAAAGGTAACCGGCATGGTAATACAAATGACAAATATGAGGGGTAAACAAGAAAATAACTAAAAGCGACCTAAAGAAAGTACGGGCGGGATTACACCATGGGCCTGACCGATGTGATATGCGATACTTAAAATAACTACATTTCCTGAAAAAAAAAAAAACCTGACAGGCGAATATCGTTAACACGAGACCAGACCAACATGGCCGGTGACACCTAATGACGAGTGTCATTTGGTACGAGAACCTGAAGGTAGGTGGCCGATGACACCAATGACTTGAACTCCGGAATGAAGTCTGGTCCTGGGGGGCGCATCGCCAGACAGGTGATCTGTCGACCAGGCAGGAGTTTGTGAGCTGGCCACATTGATTATTGAACGTGAAGAAAAACATAAGCGGGCAACCAACTATGGCGAATGAAAACGTAGGAGGAAGAATGCAACAAGTACAGACAATAGGTTTAAAACACAAGCCTAAGTGTGACATAAATAATTGAATGTGGATGATTGGAATGTAATGGGCTAAGGACGTTGAGTTAGAGAACAAGGGCCTAACAAAATGAACAAGAGCTATGACACCCGGGGGTGGCCCACGCTCCAATGACAATAACGATACGTTGTATTGGGCGGCAGTGGCGCCACCACCAATCCTATATGTACCACGATTAAGTCTATTAGTATGTTTCTGGAATCAGCTTCCTGTCAGCCAAGCATAGCAAATGACCTACCATAATCCCTGCCAAGCACTAAATTGTCCACAGAGAGAACGGAATGGTAACAAGGAGTAACCAGCAAAAGAAGCAATGCAGAAATGAGGAACAAACGGAAAGAATCCATGCGGCACCCAAAGTCCGCCAGAAGAAGCCGTGTTGTAAAGAAGCATGTCCAGAAGAGGGACAGTGTAGTAAAGACTAAACCCGGAGAGTAAGCATATCCGACTATCCGGTGAAGGTAGCCGTGCAGTAAAAGATTCTCCAGCCGAGGGAGCAGTACAAAATGGTGAATAATAAATTATGTTTGCCGAGGGACTAGAAGAACAGGAGAGCGCAATGCAAAGGACTGCCTGGTGGGTGGAGCCGCACAGCGATACCGCCTGTGGTATGCAGAACGAATGCATATGTACATACGATACCTAACTGGCAGACCGCAGGAAGTTATAACTATGACAAATGGCCTCGATAATATGCGTACTAATTAAAACCGAGGGTCTAGCCTGAATACCGGACAGGCTAATGTTACTGAAAAAGTCGCCTGACCCGCATGGCAGGTGACCCTGACCAGGCTGAGCTTCGTTAAGGAAGAGTACACCTGGGGAAGCGTGGCAGACAATGGATGCACCACCGACAGACTTTGGAAAAGTGGCCTGCTCCCTGATGAATAAAGAAGCAGATATGGATGTGAGACATTTGGGCCAAATCAACCTGGATGCACTGAAGTTCAACCCACCAGGTAGATCACCAGGCAGGACGAAAACAGTCATCGGTCCCCTGAAACCATGGGGCCGAAGCAGTCATCGTGCCCCCGAAGCCATGGAGCCGAAGCGGTCATCGTGCCCCCGAAGCCATGGAGCCGAAGCGGTCATCGTGCCCCCGAAGCCATGGAGCCGAAGCGGTCATCGTGCCCCGAAGCCATGGAGCCGGCGGTCATCGTGCCCCGAAGCCATGGAGCCGAAGCGGTCATCGTGCCCCGAGCCATGGAGCCGAGCGGTCATCGTGCCCCCGAGCCATGGAGCCGAAGCGGTCATCGTGCCCCGAAGCCATGGAGCCGAGCGGTCATCGTGCCCCTGAAGCCATGGAGCCGGCGGTCATCGTGCCCCGAGGCCATGGGGCCGAAGCAGTCATCGTGCCCCAGGCCATGGAGCCGAGCGGTCATCGTGCCCCTGAAGCCATGGAGCCGAAGCGGTCATCGTGCCCCCGAAGCCATGGAGCCGAGCGGTCATCGTGCCCCGAAGCCATGGGGCTGAAGCGGTCATCGTGCCCCGAGCCATGGGGCCGTAGCGGTCATCGTGCCCCGAAGCCATGGGGCCGAAGCGGTCATCGGGCCCCGAGCCATGGGGCCGAGCAGGTCATCGGGCCCCTGAGCCATGGGGCCGAAGCGGTCATCTTGCCCCGAGCCATGAGGCCAAGGGTCATCTGCCCCGGGCAGTCGCCGAGCCCCCAGCCATAGGGGCGAAGCAGTCATCGAGCCCTCAAGCCATGGGCGAAGCAGCCTTCGAGCCCCCGAAGCCATGGAGCCGAAGCAATCAGCGAGCCCTCAAAGCCATGGGGCCGAAGCAGTCAGCGAGCCCTCAAAGCCATGGGGCCGAAGCAGTCAGCGAGCCCTCAAAGCCATGGGGCCGAGCAGTCAGCGAGCCCTCAAAGCCATGGGGCCGAGCAGTCAGCGAGCCCTCAAAGCCATGGGGCCGAAGCAGTCAGCGAGCCCTCAAAGCCATGGGGCCGAAGCAGTCAGCGAGCCCTCAAAGCCATGGGGCCGAAGCAGTCAGCGAGCCCTCAAAGCCATGGGGCCGAAGCAGTCAGCGAGCCCTCAAAGCCATGGGGTCGAAGCAGTCAGCGAGCCCTCAAAGCCATGGAGTCACAGCAATCAGCGAGCCCTCAAAGCCATGGGGCCGGAGCAGTCAGCGAGCCCTCAAAGCCATGGGGCCGAAGCAGTCAGCGAGCCCTCAAAGCCATGGGGCCGAAGCAGTCAGCGAGCCTCAAAGCCATGGAGTCAAGCAGTCAGCGAGCCCTCAGAGCATGGGGTCAAGCAGTCAGCGAGCCTCAAAGCCATGGGGGCCGGGCAGTCAGCGAGCCCTCAAAGCCATGGGGCCGAAGCAGTCAGCGAGCCCTCAAGCCATGGGGCCGAAGCAGTCAGCGAGCCCTAAGCTATGAGGCCAAGCAGTCATGGGGTCCCCAAGCCATGAAGCAAAGCGAACATGGGGCCCCTAAAACCTGAGGCCAAGTAATCATAGGGCCCCGAGCCATGAGACCCGAGCCACCATAGGGGCCCTGATAGCCATGAGGAGGCCAAAGCAAAGCATTGAGGCCACAGAAATCGCGAGGACCAAGCAGACATGGGGCCCCTAGCGCCATGAGCCTAAGGCAGTCATGGGACCCCAGAGCCATGAGACCAAAGCAGTCATGAGGTCCCTAAGCCGTAAGGCCAAGGTAGTCCTCGAGACCCTGATGCCAAGGGCCGAAGCGGTCATCATGCCCCGAAACCATGGGGTCGGAGCGGTCATGGAATCCCTGCTCCCTGAGGCCGAAGCAGTCATGGGGCCTCTGCGGCCATGAGACCAAAGCAATCAAGGGGCCGCCGCGGCCTTGCGGGCCAAGCAATTAAGGGGCCCCCGGGGCCATTAGGCGGTCCTAGATGTACGTGATGGGTTAAGATAAATAAGAGAGTGAGCCCAACATGATGGAAAAAGCAACAACTAGGATGATTGGGACGTGATTGCTGACAGGTATGGACAATAGTAATCCGAACAACGGACATAAGCATAAAAACCGAAACCAGCCATAAAACTTAAAAATGCAAACGTGGAATATGAAACGGAGAAGAGAGAACAACCAAAACCTGAGGCATGCGATTTGCAAAGTCAAGTCCCTTGTCGCGACAAACAACTGAAAAACTTGAAAGAAACAGTAGTGAGTAGGAAGCTCAAACCCTAATGACCCACTGGCCTCAGCTGAGAGGCTGTTTATTGAACTGGGACCGTGGGAGCAATCTTAGTGAATACAAACCAGAAGTAAAGGAGAGCAGACAAAGATTTTTATTTTTTTTGCTTGCAACTAGAGAAAAGACCCACTTGATGTATACGCGCAGAAAAACAAGATGTAAGGAAATGACCATTGATGCCCGTCATGTTTGACAGGAGAGTGGCACCGAGCCACCAACTGCCTCAGTGTGACAATCGAGTAAAACAACCGTGAAGTAGAAACTGACGGGAGAATGTGGCTTGAATGGGAGCATGGTGTGCCAGCAGATGGGTGACTGTGGACCTGAAATGAGTAAAACCTAAAAACATGGTATAACCAAAATGCAGACCTGAATGTGAGCGAATAAGATAGCCGTCGCGACAACGAACGCATGGACGCAGTTCTAGCAGGCCGGTCAAACGCAGAGGACAAGTCAAAGAGAAGGAGGACAGAGTCATGTTTTTTTTTTTTTTTGGCTGTTAATATATCATTGGTGACTTTGGTGAGAGCAGTCTCAGTTAAGTGGTGGATTCGGAAGCCAGATTGTAGCCAGTCAAAGAGGGAGCAGGAGGAGAGATTAGAGGACAGTTCAGAAAGGACATGTTGCTCAAGTAGCTTTGAGGCATATGGAAGAAGTAATATGGGGTGATAACTGGACAATGAAGATGGGTCAAGTGAAGGCTTTTTGAGGATGGGTGTAATTGTAGCATGTTTAAAACCAGAGGGGTTGAAGATATGAATTCGGGCTGGGATAAACACTGTGTTGAGGTTAGGGATGAGGTGGGATGGGATTGGGTCAAGTGCACAGATGGTGAGATCTGGAGAGTAGAGTGGAGAGTTTTTCTTCTGTAATGGTGGAGAAGTGGGCTTTGGGAGAAGAAGACTGAGCAGTTGTGTAGCGGGTCTGTGGGGACTGTGCACTGAACCTTTCTTTGATGTTGACTATCTTTTGTTTGAAGTATTTGGCAAAGTCCTCAGCTGATATGAGAGGAGATGATGGGGGCACTGGGGATGGAGAAGGGAGTTAAAAATGTTAAAAAGTTGTTTAGGGCTGTGGGACAGGGAAGATATGAGAGATGAAAAATAGGCATGTTTTGTATCAGTGAGTAAGGATTTGAAAATGAGGAGGGATTGCTTGTATGTGGTGAAGTGATCCTTAAAGTGGGATTTCTTCCATCGCCATTCAGCAGCCCTGGAAGCTTGTCTGAGTTCTTTGGTCAGGTTGGTGTGGCAGGGTTGTCTGTTGATTTTTCGGGTTATGTTGTGTGTGAGGGTGGCAACAATGTCCAGAGCTGTACTTATTGTGGTGTTATATAGGGTGCTGGCAGTATCTGGGTCTTATAGGGAACAAATGTTAGAGAGTGTCAGAAGAGAGACAGAAAGCAAGTGAAAGTCGAGATGTTCCTCCGGGGGTGTGCTACTGTGTGGACCGGCAGAGCAGCAGAAGAGACCAGTGAAGAGAAGGTGAGTAGGTTGTGGTCGGATAGGGGGAGAGGCAAATTAGAGAGCAGAGGTGGGTAAAGATAATATCCAGAGTGTGACCATCTCTGTGGGTGGGAGCGGAAGACCACTGTGAAAGGCTGAAGAAGGAAGAGAGTGATAGGAGTTTAGAGGCAGCTGAGTGGCAGGTGTCAATAGGGGATGTTGAACTCACCCATGATGATAGTGGGGATGTCGGCAGAAAGAAAGTGTAGGAGCCAGGTGTTAAAGTGGTCAAGAAAGATGGTGGCTGGGCCTGGGGGACGGTAAATGACAGCTACTTGGAGGTTGGAGGGAGAGTAGATGCGAACAGAGTGTATTTCAAATGAAGTGAGTGTAATGGAGAGTGGCAGTGGAGTTGGGCTGTAGGAGCAGGTGTCTGATAGGAGAAGACCAACTCCTCCACCGTGTTTGCTGACGGGGCGGGGTGTGTGAGTGAAATATAACTAGAGATGAGCGAATGGATTGCTACGAAATGGAATTCAATCCGAATTTCAGGATAAATTTGATTCGCCTCAAAGCCGAATTTCCTCGTGCTTCGAGTAAGCGAATCGATTTAACCTGAAATAGTATAAAAAATAAAGAAATTCATTCTTTCCTCCTCCATTTCCACGCGATGGGCCGCCAGCCGCCATCTTAATTGAAGATCTCGGCTGAAATCCCATCATACGTCACCACGTCGGCCAGTGTGATGACGTAATCTCGCGCCGCATGAGCAAATGGACACGGTGAGTTTGATTAAATTTTTTTTAATGTTAATTTCACACTGTTTTTACACTCAGATGCTGTGATCATGTATGAACGCGGCATTTGAGGGGTACAATGACGGGGCGACGCTATCACAGCTCCCTGTCATTGCACTCCACTACTTACAAAAATGTGCTTCGTGACGAAGTAATTCGTCACAAAGCCAATTTTTTGTATCATTCTGCGAATCAGCCAAATCAAACTTTTTAAAAATTCACTCATCTCTAATTAGAACTTGATTTACATTCAAAAATCCAGATGATCGTACACACATACACACACGTGTTACACATGTGTTACACATATGTTATTACTGTTCATCTCATTTCCACAATTTCCTTTACAATTTAAACTGAGTAAAATCTTCTCAGATAGGTCTTTGTTTGGCATTGTATTTTTTTATAGTATTCTGCATGTCCTTTTGTCTTTTCTCTGCAGTGCATTATTGTTACCTATCCAAATAAAGTCATACATATCAAATAAATCAAAACAATAATGTAACTGCAATTTCTAGTTTATTATACAAATAGAAAAATAGAGAAATGTAGAGAAAGTTAATACAAGGCACCTACTAATGTATTTTACTGTCCATATTGCCTCTTTGCTGGCTTAATTCATTTTTCCATCGCATTATACACTGCTTGTTTTCATAGGAATGGCCATCCTGCAATCCACCAGCTGTGGTCATGCTTGCACATTAAAGGAAAAAGTGCCCACTTCTCTGGTATCTGCACTCTAGCGGTGGCTGTAACCCCTGGAAACACGCAGTGTTTAATGCAATGGAAAAATAAATCAAGCCAGCAAAGGAGGCAATATGGATAATCACAATGCATTAGTAGGTTGCTTGTAATACCTTTGTCTACATGATAAATTTCACTTGCTGAAGTGAGACAACCTCTGTAACCAAATATCAATTAACCACCCACAAAAAAAAATGGTTGTGTACTAGTGTTGATCGAGCACCATTGCGAAGAGTAGAACACTTCGCAATGGAAGTCAATGGGAGAAACCAGGCACCCCCTGCTCTGAAGAGGGGAGGGTGTCAGGACTCTAGTTCAGCTCAGGAGTCCCTGCTCTAACTCCATATAAAGCTATGTCCATATATTTATGGAATCAGTGCTTGGGGATACCCCAGTGTATTTATATCTAATTTAGCCCCTATTTCTATGTAGAAGATCGCTGTACAGTGAGGGAATACCTCAGTATGAGTCCACAGCTTAGGAGTCCCTGCTTTGACTCCATATATAGCTATGTACATATATGGAGTCAGTGCTCGGGGACACCCAGTGTATTTAAATCTAATTTAGCCTGTTTTTCAGAAAAGTTTCTGCTAGGAATTAAACTCATGACCCTCTGCATTAGAGGCAAGGCACTTAACTACTCAGCTATAATAGCTGCATAGCCAGTTACTTAAAAAAAAAACATATATAAGACTTCTACTGTAGAGCAATACTTACACCTGTAAGTAATCCGATACAGTAGAAGTCTCATATTTTATTTTATTTTTTGTGACTGGCTATGTAGCTATATGGTGTAGTAGTTAAAGTTCTGGGCTCTAATGCAGAAGCTGTGAGTTCAAATCCCATTGCAAACTTTTTCAAAAATAGAGGCGAAACTTAATTTAAACATATATATATATATATATATATATATATATATATATATATATATATTGTGGGGAGTCGCTCTGGTAGACAGCGGTGCGGGTGCAGTTTAGAGGCAAAACAAGGAGTCCAGATTGTGCATCAAACAGTGTTTTATTCACACTTGCACACCAGAAATGAAAACAGTCTGTTGGTGACAGTTCACACACAACAGAAATCATGTGGCAAAACCAAAAACAGGCCAACACAGGGTCCAGTCACCTTGGGTGGTTTAAGTGCGGGTTCACACCTAGCAGTCGGTTCAGCCGCAGGCGATTCCTCCTTCAGGTTGCAGGGAAACACCACCTTGCTGAGCTCCGTCCTCCAGCACAGAGAACTCCTCAGCCCTGTTAGCAGGCTCCAGGATAATCACACCCCAGCTGCTGGTCCTGGCTGAGTTTTTAAACCCAGCCCAAAACATGGACTGGACCGTGGGGAGCAGCCACCCACCCTACTCTTTAGCTGCTCCCAGTAAGAGCCGGCCCGGATCGGCTTTGCAGCCATGCTATTTAACAGAGCAGCACTAGCTGCTGCAGACCAAAAACCCGGCTCTCACCTCACCGAGGCCAGCAACCTCGGTGACACGTACCTGCCATCGCAAATGACACCTTGCACCTTACCACATACCCCCCCCCCTTTGTTCAACCCTGAGGGGGTGAACACACGTAAGGCAGTGGACGCGGGACAGGGCATCTGCATTGCCCTGCAAGCGGCCTGCCCTGTGTTCCACGGAAAACTTGAAATTTTGCAGGGATAGGAACCACCTGGTGACCCGAGCATTCCTCTCCTTGGCCTGACTCATCCATTTGAGGGGGAATGGTCGGTCACCAGACGGAACCTCCTCCTAACAGGTAGTAGCGGAGAGATTCGAGTGCCCACTTGATAGCCAGGCACTCCCTCTCCACTATACTATATCTGGACTCGGCGGGACTGAGCTTACGGCTCAGGAAGACAACGGGATGTTCTTCCCCGTTGACCTCCTGAGACAGTACCGCACCGAGGCCTACCTCCGAGGCGTCGGTCTGTACGACAAACTCCTTGTTGAAGTCGGGTGTCACCAAAACCGGGGACCCACACAGGGCCGACTTCAACGCGGCGAAAGCCTCCTCCGCCTTCTCACTCCAGCTAACCCTCCCAGACTTTCGCCCCTTCAAGAGGTCTGTCAATGGCGCTGCTATTGTGGCAAAGTGGGGCACAAACCTCATGTAGTAACCTACAATCCCCAGGAACGACTTTACCTGCCTGGTGGTGACCGGTCGGGGCCAGTTACGAATGGCCTCTACCTTAGTTACCTGAGGTTTGATGACTCCCGCCCAATTACATATCCCAGATATTTTGTCTCCTCTAACCCTATGGAGCACTTCTTTGGGTTAGCGGTCAGTCCGGCTTTCCTCAGGGCATCCACTACCGCCTGCACTTTGGGCAAATGGCTTTCCCAGTCGGTGCTGTGGATGACTACATCATCTAAGTAGGCCGAGGCGCACCGACGATGAGGTCGCAGCACAATATCCATTAACCTTGGAAGGTGGCGGGGCGCCATGCAGGCCAAAGGGTAACACCTTATAATGATACAGGCCCTGCGGGTAACAAAAGCAGTTTTTTCCTTGGCCGACTCCGTTAAGGGTACTTGCCAGTATCCTTTAGTGAGGTCTAGCACAGAAAAATAACGGGCTTGTCCTAAACTCTCAACAAGCTCGTCTACCCGGGGCATGGGATACGCATCAAACTTGGACACTTCATTTAATTTGCGAAAATCGTTGCAGAACCGCAACGTCCCATCCGGCTTGGGTATCAGGACTATGGGACTGGCCCACTCACTCTTCGACTCCTCAATGACATCGAGCTTCAACATTACTTGCACTTCCTCCGCGATGGCCCGTCGCCGAGCCTCGGGTACCCGGTATGGTTTTAACCGGATCTTGGCCTGAGGCTCAGTGACGATGTCATGTTGATGAGAGACGTGCGGCCAGGGAGGTCCGAGAACACATCCGTGTTCCGACTGATGAACTCCCTGACTTCCTGAACTTGTTTAGAAGACAGGCTGTCTGCAATTTTTACCGTGGTTACTGCTTCACAGGCCTCGAACTGTGGGGCTGGACCCTTTTCACCTAGTAGCCCTGGCCGGGGGCTGTGGTCGTCGGCCGTGTCCCTATCTTTCCACGGCTTTAGTAAATTCACGTGGTACACCTGCTCCGGCTTGCGCCGCCCTGGCTGGTGTACCTTGTAATTTACTTCCCTACCTTTCGATCACCTCATAGGGGCCCTGCCACCTAGCTAGGAACTTGCTGTCAAGGGTGGGTACCAGAACCAAAACCCGATCTCCCGGATTGAAGTCCCGCACCTGAGCCTGACGATTATACACCCTACTTTGGGCTTGTTGGGCTGCCTCCATATGCTCCCGGACCAGCGGCAACACCCTTTCCATCCGTTCCTGCATCTGGGTGACATACTCAATGACACTTTTGTGGGGGACAGGCTGCTGTTCCCACGCTTCCTTGGCAATATCCAACAGGCCTCGAGGGTGTCTGCCATAAAGCAGTTCGAAGGGCGAGAACCCAGTAGAGGCCTGGGGCACCTCTCGCACTGCGAACATGAGATAGGGCAGAAGCAGGTCCCAGTCCTTCCCATCTCTAGACACCACCCTTTTTAACATATTTTTTAAAGTTTGGTTAAACCTCTCGACAAGACCGTCCGTTTATGGATGGTAAACGGACGTCCGCAATTGCTTTATACGCAACAACTTACACAGTTCCCTCATAACTTTGGACATAAAAGGGGTCCCTTGGTCTGTCAGAACCTCTTTGGCAGGCCCACACGGGAAAACATTTCCATTAACTCTTTGGCAATGAGCTTAGCTGAGGTATGTCGCAGAGGCACCGCCTCCGGATATCGAGTGGCATAGTCGAGAACTACCAAAATGTGTTGGTGGCCCCTGGCAGACTTTTGGTACAGGCCCAACTAGATCCATAGCGATTCGCTCAAACGGGACCTCAATAATTGGAAGAGGTACCAGAGGACTACGGAAATGTGGCTGGGGGCTATTTATCTGACAGGTCGGACAGGACTTACAATAATTTTCTACCTCCTTGAACACACCGGGCCAATAAAACCGCTGCAGTATGCGGTCCTGGGTTTTCTGCCACCCCAAGTGACCCCTAAGAACATGTTGGTGGGCAAGCTCCATAACCAGCTTGCGATATGCGGTGGGCACCACCAACTGTTCAACGGGCTCACCTCGGATTTGGTTCACCCGATACAACATATCCTGAAGAACAATAAATCGTGGGAACATTAATTCAGCCCCAGGTTTCTGGGGTTTACCATCAATTATTACGACACTTTCCCAGGCCCTGGTTAGGGTTTGGTCCCGGTGTTGTGCGGTCCCAAAATTTTCCCCGGAGACATTGAGGTCTGCCAACTCAGGTCCCGGTGGCAAGTCCTCCGTGTCTCCCACCATTACACTCAGTGGGGTTGTCTCCCCTCTACCGCAGCCGTGGTGGTCACCCCTACCGCAGGCCCTTCGGACTCGGGCTCCCAGGGCTCTGGGCCTCCCACTGGAACCAGGCCACTCATCTAGGGTTACCCCTGTCTCAGGGCTATTAGTCACAGGCCAAAGTGACGGAAAACCAGGGAAGTCTCTCCCAATTATCAGTTCATAGGGTAGCTTTGAGGAGATCGCCACTTCACAAGTCCATGTGCCGGCCGCCGTGGACAGAGACATTACAGCCGTGGGATAGTCCTTTAAGTCTCCGTGTATGCACACCACACCAACTTTCCGGCCCGTATACTGGGAGGGCTGTACCAGGGCGGCACTTACCAGGGTTACTAGGCTCCCTGAGTCCAGCAGCGCCACTGCAAGATTATCACCGACTTGCACCTGGCACAGATGACGATTGTCTATTGTCTCGGGGTGCCGGTCGCACACAGTCTCCGGGCATACATGGAAGCCCGGTACCCATAATTAGTCTCCATGGGTTCGCCCCACTGTGGACAGTCGGCCCTCACATGGCCAGGCTCGTGACACCGCCAGCAGACTATCGGGCCGGGTCTACAGGGGTACACCCCGAGCAGGTTTCTCGGGTACCAGTCGTCGGGACTGGATGGGAGACCTCCGGGTTTGACCGGTCCCCTCCCAACAACACCCCTTTCAAGGTTTTTGTGGCCTCATAGCGCTCCACGAGGTCGACTCATGTCCAGGGCATTAGTGGGTGATACTTGGCCGATCCAGTGCTGAAGGGGGTACGGCAAGGCCCTCCAGAACATGTCAGCCAGCAGACGGTCCAGCATAGCAGCCGGGCTTAGGAATATCAGGCTGCAGCCATTTTTGCAACCTGTGCAGTAACTCATAGTACTGCGGCCGGGCGGGTTCAGCCGCTTTAAAGTCCCACTGGTGGACCCGCTGAGCCCGGACTAACACGCTCACCCCCAGTCTGGCCAGGATCTCCCCTTCACCGTGGGTAATCAGCAGCCTGGTCATCTGCCAAATCAGAGAACACCTGCTGGGGTCCGGACGCCAGGAACGGAGCGACCACTTCAGCCCACTGGTCACGGGTAACTTCTCCTCACGGCCACCTTTTCAAAGACCGCCAGATAGGTCTCAACGCCGTCCGAGGGGGTCATCTTTGGGATCGCCGCACGGACCGCTTCCGGGCATCATGGACGTGTTGGGACGCTCCTGCCGCTTGCAAAGCCATCACGTGCTGTAAAAGCAGCTGATTAGTCTCCTGCTGCTGCTTGTTAGCCTCCCGCTGCTGCAGGTTAGCCTCCACAAGGGCTTTTACAACCGCCTCCATTTTGTCAGGGTTCACAGGCTGCAACTTTGCCGGCCTAATATAGGACATCCAGTCGTGCCCAGCAGAAACAAAAATTTTCGGCGCTTCACGCCAGCCTCACTGCGCATGCCCGCATCCGACACCAAATGTGGGGAGTCGCTCTGGTAGACAGCGGTGCGGGTGCAGTTTAGAGGCAAAACAAGGAGTCCAGATTGTGCATCAAACAGTGTTTTATTCACACTTGCACACCAGAAATGAAAACAGTCTCTTGGTGACAGTTCACACACAACAGAAATCATGTGGCAAAACCAAAAACAGGCCAACACAGGGTCCAGTCACCTTGGGTGGTTTAAGTGCGGGTTCACACCTAGCAGTCGGTTCAGCCGCAGGCGATTCCTCCTTCAGGTTGCAGGGAAACACCACCTTGCTGAGCTCCGTCCTCCAGCACAGAGAACTCCTCAGCCCTGTTAGCAGGCTCCAGGATAATCACACCCTCAGACACAGCTGGTCCTGGCTGAGTTTTTAAACCCAGCCCAAAACATGGACTGGACCGTGGGGAGCAGCCACCCACCCTACTCTTTAGCTGCTCCCAGTAAGAGCCGGCCCGGATCGGCTTTGCAGCCATGCTATTTAACAGAGCAGCACTAGCTGCTGCAGACCAAAAACCCGGCTCTCACCTCACCGAGGCCAGCAACCTCGGTGACACGTACCTGCCATCGCAAATGACACCTTGCACCTTACCACAATATATATATATATATATTTGCAATTACACATTTAATTTGTGCCATACATTTTTTTAAATTACTAAAAACAAAATTAACCTCTATTTCTGAAAAAGTTTGCGACAGAATTTGAACTCACAGCTTCTGTATCACAGCCCAGAACTTTACACTATACAGCTGCATAACCAATTTGTCAAAAGAAAAAAAAATAACAATATGATACTTCCACTGTAAAGGAATACTTAGTACTAGTAAGTAGAGTTGAGCGAACACCTGGAAGTTCGGGTTCGCTGACGGGCTGCAAAAGGAAGCAAAATGGGGGTAAGAGCTGGACAATTGCCATGCAAACAAATGTGGATAAGGAAATTACTTAAAATAACATAAAATACATAAAAATGTAAAATAATAATCTTGAACTAGGAGGAGGAGGACCATATGGAGTAGAAGGTTGAGGAGGCGGTGAACGTGGTGGTGTAGGTGGAAGTGGTGGTGGAGGAGGTAGTCGCAAACAACACAGTTTGTTTTTTAAAATTTGGGTAGACTCCAAAACATTGGCAAATATAGAAAAGAATACAAAGAGAAAGTGCCTTGGAGTATAACAAAGGCTGGGTGAGGTCGGTATACATGTCTATTCTGCACAAGGTACGGACAAGTCTTGTGGGATCCATGCCCAATTCATTGTAATGAACATGAGCTTGTCCACATTGGCTGTGGACAGGCTGCTGCTCTTGTCTGTAATAACGCACCCTGCCGTGCTAAACACACGTTCAGACAATACACTGGCTGCAGGGCAGGCCAACACCTAAAGGGCGTAAAGAGCAAGCTCAGGCCATGTGCCCAATTTAGAGACCAAGAAGTTGAATGGGGCAGACCCATCAGTCAATACGTGTAGGCGTGTGCACACATACTGTTCCACAATGTTGCTGAAATGCTGCCTCCTGGTAAGACATTCGATATCAGCTGGTGGTGCTGGTTGTTATGGCATGCTGACAAAGCTTTTCCCCATTTCGGCCATGCTACCCTGCCTTCTGAGGTGCTGGCGGTGCCCCAGCTGCGTTGGCAACTTCTTCCTCGTCCTCTGCCTTCGCCTTGTGCTTACAGTGAGGCCCCGTTGTCAGGTGGAATGCCATCAGCTGCGCGTCTACCAGTGTGCAGTATATATTTCCCAGTCAGGTATGCAGTGCAGGGGTAATTTGAAAGAAAAAGGGGTCATCATGGAGGGTCCCAGTCATCCGGCATCTATTCGCCTAGCTGAAGAATTATTTTGAAAGTGTGTACAAGCCACAAGGGGCCCTCACGCTGCAGATTTATCATGGAGACATCATGGAGATTTTACAGCATATAACTACAGCACCTAACAATCTAAACGCCACCAAATTTATAGAATATATTTCCCAGTCAGTTATGCAGTGCAGCAGGAACACACCCTCCAAGCCACTTGTGAATGACTGGCCTGATAACTGTGGAAATGTCCACTCACAATCTAAGAGCTGGATTTACTGATTATAATTCACTCTCAAAAATGGAGTGCAGGCCGCAAATGTACTTTATGGCAAAAAAAAAGTGTTGTTTTTTTTTTCACCCACAATGTTCCAGTTGTATTTACAGATTATATTTCAATCTCAGAAATGCAGTGCAGGCCGCAAATGTACTTTATGGCAAAAATAAGTGATTTTTTTTTTTTACACACAATGTTCCAGTTGTATTTACTGATTATATTTCACTCTAAGAAATGCAGTGCAGGCTGGAAATGTACTTTATGGCAAAAAAAGTGATTTTGTATTCACCCACAATGTCACAGTTGTATTTACTGATTATATTTCACTCTCAGAAATGCAGTGCAGGCCGCAAATGTGTTTTATGGCAAAAAAAATGTATTTGTCCCCCCAGAATCTGACAGATGGATTTACTGAATTGATTACACCATCAAATATGCAGCATAGGGGTACTTTACAGAAAAAAATGTAAATATGTAACCCCCTGGGTCCCTGAACTCATTTATGTCGCCCACTGAACTACAAGAACAGGATTACATTTTTGTCCCTGGCAAAGTATTGTCCCTGGCAATATTGTCACTTGCACAAAATAGCCGCCGATGCCCACCTAACTAACAAACGGTTTAAAACTTAATTCTCCTTGTCACTGGGCTCAGGGCAGGGTATGAAAATGTTGGATTTCCCCCCCACAAAAAAAAAAAAATGTTCTAGATCGCAAACTTAACACCAAGCTCTGATATTAGATTCTTTCCTAATCTCTCCCTCACAGCAGCAGCATCCTATCCCTACACTAGTAAGAGCTGAAGTGACGTGCAGCGCTACATGACTCCAGCTTATATAGAGGCTGGGTCACATGCTACACTGGCCAATAAGTAGGCATGGCTGTGATGGCTTCTAAGGGCACACATCTTAAACACTTGATGATTGGCTGCTCTGCAGCCTTTCAACAAGCTTTATAAAT